>CM073975.1:3610000-4210000 GCA_037177615.1 Pyrus communis
CATAACTTATATGAACCTGAATCAATTTCCAGTTACTCTTTTGTTGAATTATGAATGACAATGCCCCAGATTAACCGTGTCAATCACTAATTAACCTTCAAATTTTCCTTTAGTGATTGGATTGGATGACATCATTCGCCAACCCAAAGCATTCTTCAAAAGTTCCCTGCATGACATCATAATAGAGATACAATCAAAGATCATTACGTTCTATGAAAATCATAAGCATTGACAAGGCATTCGTAATTATGACATCATGATACTCATGCCAGGAATTTAACTTAACGCGATCGTGACTAGCAACCTTCACCACTTGTGAATATAAGTTCCTAACGATTATGTGAAATTCCCTTATATTCTAGCATCAAATTCATACATGCAAACTAAGTGTGCACCCTTAATTGACATACAAGAATAAGTTAAGCAAATTGCATTCACGATTCACAAATTCATAACTGGATTTAATCAATTCATATTGCATATAAAATCATGGCTTCAAAGTCTCCCCTCGCTAAAACAAGTTTAGCCTCTCATGTTCACAGCAAAAGAAACAACATTGAATTTAAACATTAAAAACCAAAGATTTATTACACCTAAAACGCCCAGCGAATCAATTTGAATGCCCTGCACGTTCAAGCTCCTATCTCTTCTTCTCCTTGCTGCGGCACAGAGGTTAAGGGATGATTTTGGATGTGTTTCTGGGTTAGGAATGGATTGGGTTGGTAAAGGGGGTGCGGCAAAGTAGAGGGATGGTTTAGGATATGTGGTTGAAGGTATGAATGTATGGGAATGGTGGAGAATGAGTGTAGGATGCGGTAGAGTAGTGGGATGAATTAGGGGTGTGTAGAGATGGTGTATGGCGTGATGATCTCCAAAGGGTGCGGCAAAGGTTTATTAATATAGCCAAGTATCTAAAACCCTAGGGAAATAAGGTAAAGGTGCAGCAAAAATCCAATGAGAAATAGTAAATAAAGTTTTATTAATGTCAAAGGATTGTTATTCTAAAACTACCAGGAAAAAGACTAAGTCAAAGTCAGAAATTAAAAGGAAAGGGAATATAGGGTGCGGCAAAGGGAAAGGGAAAGAGGAAAGGTGGTGGATTAAAAAGGGAATGTGATTTGGTGCAGAAAATAGGAAAGGGAAGGTCTCCCTTCTGCGGCAAGGAAGGAGAATGGAAGGGGAAAGGGAAAGGTGGTGCGGCAAGGCTAGAATGGTGCAAGGAGCCTTTGGTTTTTGTCCTAGAATGCATAGGAAACCTTCATTGTTGCTGGAACTTAGGGACATTTAGGATTAGGAAAGGTCAAACCAAAATAGGAAACCTTGGCTTAACTTTCGTACTTCAAGTAAGAATCCTCATTTGAGTAAGAATCCTTCTTTGATTAGGAATCCTAACATTTTCAAGTCTTCAATTTCGTCCATTCCTTTTGCTCCATACATATGCTATCCATTCCAAGCCCAATTTTGCTCCAAAAGGCTCCAAAATGCACCTTATTGCTTCATAAGGCCTATGGACCTACAAGCACACGAAAATAGCTTAAAATACTAAAATAACTAAGAACTAATTAAGTAAATGCAAGGAAACAAGCTAATTAAGTCACATAAATATGCTCCTATCAACCATTCATGAAAACAGCCCGCACCAAGATAGATGTGTTCAAAGGGACATTGACAATGGAATTTGATGGCGAGATTATTGATTTTAACATTTCTGAAACTATAAGATATCCTAGTGATGATCATTCATGTTTTTCTATTGATATTATTGATTCATTGGTGTAGGAACATCTTGAACAATTAAATGAGGATGCACTTAAAATAGTCATTAAAAATGGAATGGAACTCCATAACCAAGGGGCAGCACCAAAACACACCCACGACACCATTGAAGAATACCATGCCGTGCCCATTTGTGAAGATGTATTTGAGATGGTGGCTGCTCTAGAATCATTGCCACAACAATATGGTAAGTCTCCAATCCCAATTTTATATTCTGTTTCTACTAATAAGTTGCTTCCTTCAGTGATACAACCACCTTCCCTTGAGCTTAAACCATTACCAAACCACTTGAAGTATGTTTTCTTGGGAGAACAAGATACTTTGCCTGTCATAGTTGCTTCCTCACTCACGGCACAAGAAGAAGACAAGTTGGTGAGGGTGTTAAAGGAATACAAAACAGTCATTGGATGGACCTTGGCCAACATTAAGGGGAGAAGTCCTACAACTTACATGCATCGAATACTCTTGGAGGAGGGGGCTAAACCATCTCAAGAAGCTCAACGCCAACTCAAGCCTCCAAGATGGAAGTCGTTAAAAAGAAGATTATCAAGCTCCTTGATTGTGGAGTGATCTATCCAATCCCTGATAGTTGTTGGGTTTCGCCGGTCCAAGTTGTTCCATAGAAATCCAGAGTCACTGTGGTCAAGACTGAAGAGAATGAACTTGTGCCCACACATATCCAAAAAAGTTGGTGGTGTGAAAATTATATTGACACACAAATTAATCCCTATTCATGACAATTGTAGTATATATGCAAGTAGGGATTGTTCTAACCGGGGACTAACTAGGCATGCTGATAGGAGCATATTTAGGCGACTTAGCTAGCTTATTCTTGTGCATTTGTGATGCAAAAATAGTTAAGCACACAAATTAACCCTCTTGTTGTCAAATTGTAGTAAGGATGCAAGTAGGGATCGTTCTGGACCGGGGATTAGGAGGTGATAGGAGCATATTTAGGCGACTTACTTAGCTTGTTTTCATGCATTTATGTTATTAATTCATAGTTGTTTTAGTATTTTAAGCCATTTTCGTATGTTTTTAGGTTCTAATGGCAAAGGGAGCAAGAAAGTGCATTTTGAGGCTATTTGGAGCATTTTTGGGCATGGATTGGATAGCTTAACCATGGAGCAAAGAGGATGGACGAAATTGAAAACAAGTAGAGCTAGGAAAGGTTACAAATCTGGTGGAAGAAGTTCTACTCCAATGAAGATAAGGAAGAAGCAAGAAACAAGGAACCTTATCCAACCTTATCCAAACCTTATCTTATCCTATCCTAGAAACCTTATCCTATCCTATCTCTAACATTATCCTATTCTCTCCTATCCAAATCAGGTTAGGACTTATTCCTAGCTAATAATAGGGAATTAACTACACATTTAAGCACATAATTCAGTTTCTAGAAGCCTTATCCACTCAATTGCTGCAAGAACTCCATTCCTTGTAGGTTTAGGAATTGCAATCCTTTTCCTACACAAATATCATGTATCCTTGGCCCTTTAGGTTTAGGAATCTGCCCTAAACCTTCCCTTCTAGAAACCTTATCTCAGCCCTATTCATGTGCCGCACCAAAACCTTCTAGAATCCCTAAATCCTAGTCGAAATTCCTATTCCAAATCCCACTTGATTTTTGCCTTGAGTTAACCTTTTTCCAATGAGATTAGGCAATCCTTTTCCTTCACTAAGTGTGCCAAACTAGCCTATATAAACAACCCTTGCCGCACCATTTAGATGAACCACCCCTTCACACAACATTCATACATTCCCAACCCTTTGCCGCAGCCATCCTTCACCATTCCCCATATTTTCCCACCTTGCCGCACTCCCCATCCCTCCTAAACACTACCCTACCATCACACATCCATTCCTCCATACAAATACCACCCAAAACCTGTCCTTAGACCTTGTGCCGCAACAAAGAGGAGGAGAAGAGGGCATGGACGTTCATGCAATTCAAGTTCGAGTTGCTGGAATTTTTAGGTGTTTCCTCTCCTTTAATTTCAATGGTTAAATTTACTTTTCTTTGTCTTGTACGTATGAGGAACTAAACCCCCCCCCTTGGCTAGGGGGGGATTCGAAACCATGATCATGCTTGCTATATGATTTGATTACCTCTAATTGAGTTTCATAAGTTGTGAATTCAATTCACTTATCTATTTGAATTAAACTGATTTGTGTGTGTTGGTTGAGAGTGCACGCTTAATTATCATGCGTAAATCTAATGCTAGGATATAAGGAAGTTTCACCTAATCGTTACAAACTTATATTCACAAGTAGTAAAAGTTGATGATCTCAATTGCGTTAAGTAAATTCTTGGCATAAGTTTCATGCAATTCATAGTAACGAGTGCTTCGTCAATGCTTATGGTTTTCAAAGAACTTAATGATTCTTGCTTGTATCTCTTTTATGCAATTCATGTAGGGAACTTGTGGGGAATGCTTTGGGTTGTCGTATGCAATCATCCAATTCAATAACGTTAGGAAAATCTGAGGGTTAATTAGTGCAATTCACGGTTAATCTGGGGCGTTGAGAATTCATGGTTTATTGAAAAGCAATTAGAAATCGTTTTGTGTGCAAGTATGCCATGTGTGGAGATGAACCCCTTAGCTAGCCTTCATTCCATTCATTAAATCCAAATTCGTTTTAAAATCTGTTCGTTTTACAAAGTTTTAAGTTTTGTTTTCAAATTCGTCAAAATCAAAATCCCCCTTTACTTGGAGTGTCAAATTAGTTAGAAATCAATTTAGTTTGTGTTTTTAAAGTATCTTGAGTCAAGTTATAACTATTTTCGTCCAAATTCTTCTCTAGTGCTCAAAACTGCTCAGGAACTAGTTTTAAGGCAGTTTTGAGTGTTTTCTTGCTGTTTTGAGTCTTTTGGTTTGTCTTAGTGTTTTAAACTTTAGTTTTGCATTCTTTGGGTCTAGTTTGGTGTTTTATATTGTGTTTTTACGTTTTTGAGTCAAATCCAAGTGATTAACAATCCCTCCTAATCCCCGGTCCAGAACGATCCCTACTTACATTCCTCACTACAATTGATAAAAAAGGGTTTAATTTGTGTGCGGATAATTCTCACATTGATAGGAGCATATTTAGGCGACTTAACTAGCTTATTCTTGTCCATTTGTGCTATGATTTCTTAGTTAATGTCGTATTACAACTCAATTTCGTGTGTTTGTAGGTCCTATGGGTTAAAGTATCAAGAAAGTGCATTTTGGTGCATTTTGGAGCAATTTTGGACACTATGTGGATAGCTTGCATATGGGCTAACATGGATGGACGAATTTGGACTTCAAGAGGCTAGAAATGTGATAAGAAGACGAAGGAACTAAGCTAAGGACAAAGTGGATAAGGAAGTAGCTCAAAAGAGGAAACATTATCCAAAACCTTATCTAAACCTTATCCAACATTATCCAAAACATTATCCAAACCTTATCTCACTTTATCTTATCTAAACCTTATCCTATCTTATCCTAACCTAATCTTGTTCCACCTTACTCCTAGCTGCAAGTGGACCTAAAAACATGATTTCTAGAAGCCTTATCTGACCCTAAAAGGGTGCAACACCCTTCCCCCTTTTATTTCTTCTAGAAAACCCAAAATCAGCCACAAAACACCTAGTTTCTAGAAGGCCCAATTTTGGACGAATTTCCTAAACCTTTTTCCCTTTGGATTCTGATTTATTAGGCCTCATTCCTTGTGGATTTGGGTTATATAAATCCTTTTATGAAACGAATTGGGCCAAACCCTCTCCTAAGTGGATTTAACTTACTTGTGCCAAACCCTAGGGCCCTAATCCATAAAATCTGCTAAGTGTAACCCTAATCTAATTAACCCTAGGACTATATAAACATATTTTCAGCCATAAATTCGTACCACCCTTATGCTAGACAGAAAACCCTTGTGCCGCACCTCCATTCTCCATTCTAAGCCTCCATACATCTCCCTACACATCCATACACATCTGCCGCACCCTTCCCCACCATAATCAACCATCCTCCATCCCTCTAAACAAGGAAACACCATCCAAAACCACCAATTCCAGCACCCACACTTTGTGCCGCAGAAAGGAGGAGGAAGAGGAGCCAATCTGTGCATCGAATCCATCTTGGAATTGCTGAGCATTTAGGTGTATTCTTTCTTATGATTTCAATGTTTAAATTCAATACTTTTTGTTGTGCAAGCATGAGGAACTAATCCCCCCTTTGGCTAGGGGGGAAATTCGAAACCATGGTTGTATTTGCATGATGATTTGATTACTTTCAGTTGTGATTTCATGAATGATGAATTCAATTTACTTATCTATTTTAATTAAAACTTGCTTATGTATATGAATTGAGAGTGCACGCTTGATTTGCATGCATAAACATGATGCTAGGGTATGAGGGAACTTCACCTAATCGTTGGGAACTTATATTCATGAGTAGTTAAGATTGTTGGTCACAATTATGATAAGTGAATTCTTGGCATAAGTATCATGCGCTTTCATAGTTACGAATGCCTCGTCAACACCTATGATTTCCATAGAATCTAATGATCTTTGATTGTCTTTCTTTTATGCGCTTTCATATAGAAAACTTTTATGGAATAATTTGATTGCAATGCGCCAATTCCATTCAATTCAATGACCTAAGGGAAATCTGAGAGTTAATTTAAGCGTACCTAATTAACTTGGGGTGTTGAGGTTCATAAATTCATTGAATGAGCAACTGGAGATTATTTTGTATGCAAGTATGCCATGTGTGGAGAAAAACCTCCTAGCCATCTCACCATCCATTTAATTCCACCAATTTCGTCAAAATCTGCCTAGTTTACATATTTGTTTTGTTTTGTTTATTTTCGTCCAAAACCAAATCCCCGTTTATTCTAGAGTGTCTAATTGGTCCAAATATGTTTTAGATTGTGTTTTTTAGAGTTTTGAGTCAAGTTAGAACCAATTTTCGTCCAAGTTTGTGTTTAGGTTCAAAACTGCACAGATTGTGTTTTTAATGCAGTTTTGAGTGTTTTTAGCCTATTTTGAGTTTTGTGAACGTGTTTGAGTCTTTTTAAGTGAGTTCAAGTGTTTTAAAGGTCAGTTTTATTTATTTGAGTCAGTTTAGAGTGTTTAGCAATCCCTCCTAATCCCCGGTGTAAGAACGATCCCTACTTATTTATATGCTACAATTGTCAAAAGAGTGTTAATTTGTGTGTTAAGTTAATTTTCGCATCACACATCAAATTTTGGCGCCGTTGCCAGGGATTAGCAACTTTGCTAATCCCTTGGATTGTTTTATTTTCGTTTGTTTTATTTTATTCCAGATTCTTAATCTTGTTTTGTTTCCTGTTTTAGGTACTAGTTTATGACTCGGAGTTCTCATCCGATTCGTGAACATATCTTGGACTTTGACGACTATTTCGAGCGAGAGTTGAGACGAAAGAGAAAGAACCCAGAACCTAGCGAATCAAGTGAAAGTTCCGAGTACGTTTCTGAATTTGAAGAAGAGGAACCCACGGCAAGAGTGGGTGAAGTAGAAATGGCAGTGGACAACCTAACAATCAAGGAGCTTTCCGCTTCGGGATTGGACAATGCCGCACCCCTATGTATTCAATATCCTAGGGCGGCTCCAGATAAGACTGTCGAGTTCGAATTGAAGTCAAGTTTGTTACATCACATTCCGAAGTACCATGGGCTGTCCATGGAGGATCCAAACAAACACTTAAAGGAGTTCGAAGTTGTTTGTTCGAGCATGACCCCGGTGAATGTCGATGGAAGCATCTTGAAGATGAAAGCTTTTCCATTCTCTCTAATGGATAAAGCTAAAGATTGGTTGTATGAATTGGCTCCCGGAACTGTCACATCTTGGGAGAGCATGAAACGGGCTTTCTTGGAGAAGTTTTTCCCAACTTTTCGAATCATCCTCCTATGAAAAAGGATAAATGGAATTCAACAAGATGAAGGTGAATCTTTTCCTACTTATTGTGAACGTTTTAAATCTCTTGTTGCTTCATGTCCACAACACCAGATGAAGGAGGAACTTCTCTTACAATACTTCTACGAGGGACTTCTACCAATCGAACGTCAAATGCTACATGCCTCCGCGGGAGAAGCCTTGGTGGACAAGACCCCCACGGCTGCAAAGACCTTGATTGCTAATCGAGTATTGAGCGCTAAACAATACGAAGGCGTTGGACAGAGGAGTACCCCTAGGCAACACCAAGTCAATGAGGTAAGTGCCATAACCGAGCTTCAAAATCAAATGGCTAACCTCACTACTTTGCTTTCTCAGGTGATGGACGGTCCAAAAGTCCAAACCGTAGCTTCTTGTGGTGTGTGCTCCATGCAAGGACATCCCACGGATAAGTGCCCACAATTGATCGAGAATGGAGGGTGGGAGACACTCAATGCCGTGGGATATGGGAATCAATACCAAAATCGTGGTGACCCCTTCTCCACTACCTACAATCCCGGTTGGCGTGACCATCCAAATTTCAAATGGCGGGATCCTCAACAACCCCAACAACAAGGAGGATTTAGGCAGCAACCACCGGGCTTTTATACAAAGCCATTCGTCCCCAATCAAACTCAATCGCAATATACCCCAACAAGCTCAGGTATGTCTTTGGATAATGATCAAGTTGTTAAGTTACTTACTACTTTGACGCAGGAAGTACAAACTCAAACTAAGGAGAGACAAATCCAAGACAAAAGGGTGGACAATTTGGAGAAGCAATTGGGGCAAATTGCCGAGTTCATGAGACAATTTCGAGAGCAAGGTAGGTTGCCAAGTTCAACCGTGGTCAATCCGAAAGGTGGATTCGAATCTGCCAAAGCAATCACTTTGAGGAGTGGAAAAGAAGTTGGCACCACATCCACACCACCCAAAACAAGTCCTAATGAAGACGAGACGTTGTAACATGAAGAGGAGGCTGCAAGCAAGCCCACGGCAAGGACACAATCCCCTTTGTCGCAAGCACCTAAGGACACTACTTCATCCAATGCATCCCATTCGGCCACCAAAGGTAAGTTGGGTTCAAATTCGATTAATTCTAACCCCGTTCCACCAAATGTGCCCTTTCCTAGCAGGTTTATGCAATCTAAGACAGAGGAGGATGAAAAAGACATCCTGGAGACGTTTAGGAAAGTGCATGTCAATATCCCGCTCCTAGATGCAATAAAGCAAATTCCGAAGTACGCTAAGTTTTTGAGGAAGATTTGTACAACAAGGAAACGGATTCGGGAGAAGGAGGTGGTACATGTAAGTGAGAATGTCTCTGCAATGTTGCAAAGAAAGCTGCCACCTAAATGCAAAGATCCAGGTAGTTTCACTATCCCTTGTGTAATTGGTAATACAAGGTTCGAACATGCTATGCTAGATTTAGGTGCATCAATTAATGTCATGCCATACTCTGTTTATGCATCTATGAATCTAGGAGAGCTTAAAAATGATGGTGTTATTATTCAATTAGCCGATCGATCTAATGCATACCCGAAAGGAGTTTTGGAAGATGTTTTGGTGCAGGTAGACCACTTGATTTTTCCTGCAGATTTCTATGTGCTTGACATGGAGAATTCAACCCACTCTCCACCATTGCCACTCTTACTTGGACGACCTTTCATGAAAACAGCCCATACCAAGATTGACGTGGCCAAGGGAGCCTTAACTATGGAGTTTGGTCGTGATACGATTAACTTTAAAGTTTCTGAATACATTGAGAATCCTAATGATGTTCGTTCTTGTTTTTCCATTGGTATAATTAAAAATACAGGGCAGGAACGTTCAACACCAATCAAGAAGAATGCGTCTAGAACCACCATCGAGGAAGGAATTGAAGGAGAGCACAAGGAGCACGCCATTACCCTACAAACACCAAATCTGGCCGTACCTAAGGATAAAATTGGCGAGATGGTGGCTGCCCTAGGGGCATTGCCACAACATCCTAGTAAGTCTCCAATCCCAATTCCAATTCCCATTTCAACTAATAGGTTGTTACCTTCTTTGGTGCAGGTTCCAAATCGATTTCAAGGTGGTGGGAGCGTCTACATGGACTATAGGAACCAAAACACCACAATCAGGGACGATCATTATCCCCTCCCATTCATTGAGCCATACTATGAGAACTTTGAAGAGCATGTCGTGGATGGTGCAAGCTTCCATGCCGTGGGCTCCAATCTGGAGTGATTGGGTTCTTCGTCCGGCTGTACGACGTTAAAGCAAGCGCTACTTGGGAGACAACCCATGCATTCAACAAAGGAAGACCTAGAAAGCACTCCAAATCCAGATTTGCGTTCCTAAACTCTTCTCTTTGTTGCTATTTCGTTTCTGCCATGTTAGGTTGTTTAGTTGTTGTTTTGTTTGTTTGTTTGTTTGTTAATTGTGTGAGTTTATGCTTGAAACATTGAGGACAATGTTTGATTTAAGTGTTGGGGGGGGGGGGGAACTAAAGTGTTTTGATGCAAATTCGTAGGGTTTTATCCACCATAACTTCTAATGTTGTTTCTTGCTGTTTTTAAGTGTTTTTAAACTGTTTTAGTGTGTTTTGACTTAAAAAATCGAAAATCCCATAAAAATTTGAAAAATTGTTTCAAAAAACCCAAAAAGAGTTGTTTTTGTGTCTTAGGGTTTGGTGAGGATTCGGTTTGTAATTGCATGACTATTAAAGAGAGTTGTAAACATGGATGGAAGTTTGATTTACTCTTTGGTTCATGCTTGGTTGTGGTTATAATTTATGAATTCACATGCAATCATAAAAGAAAAAAATCAGTTTTTGTAACATGCTTGAAGGAAGGAACTCAAACTAACGCTACAACCTTGTGAGACTTGAGCCTAAACGTTTATTTGGAGAGTTAATAATCTGTGCATTGTTGTTTTCTAAAAGTCGTTGCATGATCTCATTATTCTTTGCTTGGTTGCTACTTAGAAGGCGTTTCATCATTTAGTTCCAAACACTAGAACTCATGCCCAATTCATTCAAAGCATGTTATTGATTTGCATAACACATATTCAAGATGAAGTTGTGTAGTGACCACCATAGCCAAATTGCCATATTTCCCTATTTCATTTGTTTTGTAGGATTTAACCCCGTTGAACCTTGTGTAGCCTACTTTCTTTGTTAATCCACAATTATCCTCACCTAGCTTAGAGTAGGACCACCCATACCTTTGTTCTTGAAGCATAGTAAAAGCATAACTCAAGATGAATTCCTTTTGATCATTGCATTGCAGAAAACAAGTGTGGGGGAGGGATTCTTGATATATGGGTGTGCCAAAGTCTTGAATGAGTCACGGCAAAGAAAAGGAAAAAAAAAAAAAAAAAAAAAAAAAAGAAAAAAATTTTCGTGGAAAAGAAGAAGAAAAAAAAAGAAAAGTTGTGAAAAGAATGAAAAAGGAGTTGAAAAGATGTGAAAAAGTGTTCTCAAGTGTTGTTTGTTGAAGGAAGGGTCCAAAACATTGAATTCGGCCCTAATTGATTGCTTGAACCTTCCCTTTGAGTTTAAAAGTTGATTTCTGCATTCTAAGGGGAATTCTAAGTTCAATTTCATTATGTTGCTTACTATTGCTTTAAAGAACGTTTGTTTTCCCTATCCTTTCGTTGTTAGCCAACTTCCCAAGCCCCGTTACAACCCTTGACTTTAATCTTGAGTGTTGTGTGTTTCAATTTGTGGAGTTTGAATTTGGTTTGAGCATATGGTGTCACTGGTTCTCGCATCTAAGTAGTAGCGTTCCATTCATGAGATCATATCTAAACATGTTATTAACTCCGGAAATTGCGTTCTTTGTTATACATATATGTGAGCATTCGTCTTTATATTTACATCAATCTTCTCACATATACCTAGTGTAGGGTGTGGAGTTAGAAAATCTGTGTGAAAATAGAGAGTATTCTAGTGAGGAATTGAGGGAATTCTCTAAGGCATGTTACTACATTCAAAACATTGTTTTAATTGATTATATGTGAACTAATAAGTAGTAACTATGATTAAGTGTTTGTTGAAGTGTAAAGAAAGCTAAAAACCGTGGGAATGATGTTCTTTAATGTGTCATGTTCGTTGGAAATCCCTGAGGTACATGTTGGAAGGTTTAGGATGTGTTTTGTTTGTTTTGGTTTATTTCGTTTTGCTCGAGGACTAGCAAAAGCTAAGTGTGGGGGAATTTGATAGGAGCATATTTAGGCGACTTACTTAGCTTGTTTTCATGAATTTATGTTATTAATTCATAGTTGTTTTAGTATTTTAAGCCATTTTCGTATGTTTTTAGGTTCTAATGGCAAAGGGAGCAAGAAAGTGCATTTTGAGGCTATTTGGAGCATTTTTGGGCATGGATTGGATAGCTTAACCATGGAGCAAAGAGGATGGACGAAATTGAAGACAAGAAGAGCTAGGAAAGGTTACAAATCTGGTGGAAGAAGTTCTACTCCAATGAAGATAAGGAAGAAGCAAGAAACAAGGAACCTTATCCAACATATTCCAAACCTTATCTTATCCTATCCTAGAAACCTTATCCTATCCTATCTCTAACATTATCCTATTCTCTCCTATCCAAATCAGGTTAGGACTTATTCCTTGCTAATAATAGGGAATTAACTACACATTTAAGCACATAATTCAGTTGCTAGAAGCCTTATCCACTCAATTGCCGCAAGAACTCCATTCCTTGTAGGTTTAGGAATTGCAATCCTTTTCCTACACAAATATCATGTATCCTTGGCCCTTTAGGTTTAGGAATCTGCCCTAAACCTTCCCTTCTAGAAACCTTATCTCAGCCCTATTCATGTGCCGCACCAAAACCTTCTAGAATCCCTAAATCCTAGCCGAAATTCCTATTCCAAATCCCACTTGATTTTTGCCTTGAGTTAACCTTTTTCCAATGGGATTAGGCAATCCTTTTCCTTCACTAAGTGTGCCAAACTAGCCTATATAAACAACCCTTGCCGCACCATTTAGATGAACCACCCCTTCACACAACATTCATACATTCCCAACCCTTTGCCGCAGCCATCCTTCACCATTCCCCATATTTTCCCACCTTGCCGCACTCCCCATCCCTCCTAAACACTACCCTACCATCACACATCCATTCCTCCATACAAATACCACCCAAAACCTGTCCTTAGACCTTGTGCCACAACAAAGAGGAGGAGAAGAGGGCTTGGACGTTCATGCAATTCAAGTTCGAGTTGCTGGAATTTTTAGGTGTTTCCTCTCCTTTGATTTCAATGGTTAAATTTACTTTTCTTTGTCTTGTACGTATGAGGAACTAAACCCCCCCTTGGCTAGGGGGGGATTCGAAACCATGATCATGCTTGCTATATGATTTGATTACCTCTAATTGCGTTTCATAAGTTGTGAATTCATTTCACTTATCTATTTGAATTAAACTGATTTGTGTGTGTCGGTTGAGAGTGCACGCTTAATTATCATGCGTAAATCTAATGCTAGGATATAAGGAAGTTTCACCTAATCGTTACAAACTTATATTCACAAGTAGTAAAAGTTGATGATCTTAATTGCGTTAAGTAAATTCTTGGCATAAGTTTCATGCAATTCATAGTAACGAGTGCTTCGTCAATGCTTATGGTTTTCAAAGAACTTAATGAGTCTTGCTTGTATCTCTTTTATGCAATTCATGTAGGGAACTTGTGGGGAATGCTTTGGGTTGTCGTATGCAATCATCCAATTCAATAACGTTAGGAAAATCTAAGGGTTAATTAGTGCAATTCACGGTTAATCTGGGGCGTTGAGAATTCATGGTTTATTCAAAAGCAATTAGAAATCGTTTTGTGTGCAAGTATGCCATGTGTGGAGATGAACCCCTTAGCTAGCCTTCATTCCATTCATTAAATCCAAATTCGTTTTAAAATCTGTTCGTTTTACAAAGTTTTAAGTTTTGTTTTCAAATTCGTCAAAATCAAAATCCCCCTTTACTTGGAGTGTCAAATTAGTTAGAAATCAATTTAGTTTGTGTTTTTAAAGTATCTTGAGTCAAGTTATAACTATTTTCGTCCAAATTCTTCTCTAGTGCTCAAAACTGCTCAGGAAGTAGTTTTAAGGCAGTTTTGAGTGTTTTCTTGTAGTTTTGAGTCTTTTGGTTTGTCTTAGTGTTTTAAACTTTAGTTTTGCATTCTTTGGGTCTAGTTTGGTGTTTTATATTGTGTTTTTACGTTTTTGAGTCAAATCCAAGTGATTAACAATCCCTCCTAATCCCCGGTCCAGAACGATCCCTACTTACATTCTTCACTACAATTGATAAAAAGAGGGTTTAATTTGTGTGCGTATAATTCTCACATCAGGAGGGCTTGCTAAAACCTCTAAACTGACTTAAAAACATAGAAACAAAGTTAAAAACGTTCACAAAGACTCAAAGGACTCGAAACAAGTTCAAAAGAATCAAAACTGCCTAAAAACACTAACTAGGCAGTTTCTGACCTTAAACACAATTTTGGACGAATTTAAGATTATGGTTTGATTCAAAACACTTTAAAACATAAACTAAACAGATTCTAAACACTATAGAACAAGAAAGTAAAGGGGGGTTTTGATTTGACGAAAATTGAAATAACAAAACAAGTTATAAAACTAGGCAGATTGTAAAACGAATTTTGGAAACAAGATGATGGATGGATTAGTTAGAGGTCCATTCTCCATGCATGACACATTTGTATATGAATCGACTTTCCAATTGCTTTTCACTAACTATGATGCTCAACACCCCAAGTTAACCGTGATGCACTAATTAAACCTCAGATTTCCTTATGTCATTGAATTGGATGATGCATGCGACAATTCAAATTATTCTCCAACGGTCCTCAACATGAATGCATAGAAGAGATACAGTGAGAGATCATTATGCTCTATGAGAATCATAAGTGTTGACGAGGCAATTGTAACTATGAATGCATGATACTCTTGCCAAGAATTCAATTAACGCGGTTGTGACTAGCAACCTTCACTACTCATGTTTATAAACTTGTGACGATTAGGTGAAACTTGTTTATAAACTAGCATCAAGTTCATGCATGAAAACTAAGTATGCATCCTTAATCAACATACAAGAACAAGTTTTGAATAAAACAGATAATTGAATTGCAATCACAACTTAACAAATCACAATTGGAAGAAATCAATTCATATCTCAAACATGTTCATGGCTTCAAACTTTCCCCTAACTAATTAGGGGTTTAGCCACTCATGATTACAACAACCTTAGAGAGTAATAACAAAGTACACATTGAAAACAAGAACGAAGTACACCTAAGAACACTCCAATCTGCGAGCATGAAACGTTCAAGGCCTCCTTCCTCTCCTAATTGCTGCGGCACAAGGGTTTTGGTGAGTTTAGGGGGTTATGGATGATGTAGAATGATGGATTTAGGTTTGGGATGGATGTAGGGGATGGCAAGGGTTGGTTTTTGGCAGAAAATATGGAGAATGGTGAAGTATGGATGTGTTAGAGGGAAGGGATGAATTTCTGGCGTGAATGGTGAATGAATGAATCAATTGTGGCTGCAACAAGGAGGTTTATTAATAGGATTTCAGGAATTAAAACCCTAGGTTATTTAGGTAATCAGAAATTAAGTCAAAAGCTCTTTGAAATAGGAAATCAAATCAGAAATTTAAGGGAAAGTGGTGAATAGGTGCGGCAAGGGAATAAAACACAAAAGGAATGTGTTTTAATGCAAGGAAATAGGAAAGAACTATCTCCCTTGCACGGCAAGGGTTTGTAAGAAAAGGGATGCTTTTTATTTATGAAATTAGGCAAGAATTTTGGTATAGAAGGGGTATGTGAGTTATGGCTAAGCTAGGTATGAAATAGGAATGTGTTTAAATGGTTTAAAACAGGGAACAAGGCCCCTCCTTGCACGGCCAGGAAGAGGAAAGGTCAAGGGAAGTGCACGGCAAGGCTTTTAAGAAAGGTATTGTGACATAATCTTGCATATTTTGGGAGAGAAAAGGAAGGTAACTCACGGCAAGAAAAGAGAAAGGATTTAAAGCCAGAAATTTGGAGAGAAAAGGGAGGTAACTCACGGCACAATTTAGGACATGTCTAGGGCTTCTAGAACATGTGATTTAGGCAACCAACATTATTTGGAAACTTGCACAATTGGAAACCTTTCAAGAATAGAAACTCCCCATAATGGAAACTAGTTTCCAATTCTTGATTCCTCCTTCTTCCTTCGATTCTAGGCTCACTTGGTCTTCAATTTCGTCCAACACTTTGGCTCCAAGCATAAGCTATCCATCCTTAGCCCAAAAGTGCTCCAAAAGGCTCCAAAATGCACTTCTTTGCTCCTTTAGCCCTTAGAACCTGAAAACATACGAAAATGGCTTAAAAGACTTAAAGAACTAAGAAATAACGACGTAAATGCACAAGAACAAGCCAACTAAGTCGCCTAAATATGCTCCTATCAATTTGTGCTATTATTTCTTAGTTAATGTCGTATTTCAACTCATTTTCGTGTGTTTGTAGGTCCAAAGGGTTAAAGTACCAAGAAAGTGCATTTTGGAGCTGTTTTGGGCACTAAGTGGATAGCTTGTATATGGGCCAACATGGATGGACGAATTTGGAGTTCAAAAGGCTAGAAATATGATAAGAAGATGAAGAAATTAAACTCAAGACAAAGTGGACAAGGAATTAGCTGAAAAGAGGAAACATTATCCAAAACCTTATCTTATCCTATCCTAACCTAATCTTGTTCCACCTTAATCCTAGCTGCAAGTGGACCTAAAAACATGATTTCTAAAAGCCTTATCTAACCCTAAAAGGGTACTGCACCCTTCCCCCTTTTATCTCCTCTAGAAAACCCAAAATCAGCCACAAAACACCTAGTTTCTAGAAGGCCCAATTTTGGACGAATTTCCTAAACCTTTTTCCTTTTGGATTCTGATTTATAGGGCCCCATTCCTTGTGGATTTGGGTTACACAAATCCTTTTATGAAACTAATTGGGCCAAACCCTCTCCTAAATGGATTTAACTCACTTGTGCCGAACCCTAGGGCCCTAATCCACTAAATCTGCTGAGTGTAACACTAATCTAATTAACCCTAGGACTATATAAACATAATTTCAGCCACAATTTCGGAACACCCCCTTATGCTATTCAGAAACTTGTGCCGCAACACCCTAGCCTCCATTCTTCATCCTTCATCCACTCCATACACCTCCATACACAACCTGTCGCACCCTACCACCATAATCAGCCCTTATTCATCATCCTAAACAAGAACCCACCATTCAAAACCCCCAAAACCACCACCCACAACTTGTGCTGCAGCAAGGAAGAGGAAGGGAACCCTAGCCGTGCATGCCATTCAACCTGGAATTGTTAAAACGTTTAGGTGTAATCTTTCTTGGGTTTTCAATGTTTAATTTCAAGAATCTTTGCTTTGCGAGTATGAGGAACTAATCCCATTTTGGCTAGGGGGAATTTCGAAACCATGGCTATATTTGCATTATGATTTGATTACTTCCAGTTGTGATTTCATGAATGGTGAATTCAATTTACTTATCTATTTGAATTAAAACTTGTTTATGTATATGAATTGAGAGTGCACACTTAATTTGCATGCATAAATATGATGCTAGGGTATAAGGAAACTTCACCTAATCGTTGGGAACTTATATTCATGAGTAGTTAAGGTTGTTAGTCACAATCTTGTTAAGTAAATTCTTGGCATAAGTATCATGCGCTTTCATAGTTACGAATGCCTCGTCAACACTTATGATTTTCATAGAATTTAATGATCTTTAATTGTTTCTCTATTATGCGCATTCATGTAGAGAACTTTTGAGGAATAATTTGATTGCAATGCGCTAATTCCATTCAATTCAATGACCTAAGGAAAATCTGAGAGTTAATTTAAGCGTACCTAATTAACTTGGGGTGTTGAGGTTCATAAGTTCATTGAATAAGCAACTGAAGATTGTGTTGTATGCAAGTATGCCATGTGTGGAGAAAAACCTCCTAGCCATCTCACCATCCACTTAATTTTATCAATTTCGTCCAAATCTGCCTAGTTTACATATTTATTTTGTTTGTTTAATTTTCGTTCAAAACCAAATCCCCAATTGTCTTAGAGTTTCTAACTAGTTAGAATATGTTTTAGATTGTGTTTTCAAGAGTTTTGAGCCAAGTTAGAACCAAATTTCGTCCAATTTTGTGTTTAGAGTCAAATCTGCCCAGTTTGTGTTTTTTAGGCAGTTTTGAGTGTTTTCAGCTCATTGTGAGTCTTGTGAACTTGTTTTGAGTCTTTTGAGTTGAGTTAAGTGTTTAAAAGCTTTGTTTTATTTATTTGAGTCAGTTTAAAGTGTTTAGCAATCCCTCCTAATCCCCGGTTTAAGAACGATCCCTACTTACTTATATGCTACAATTGTCAACAGAGTTGACAATTTGTGCGGTAAGTTAATTTTCGCATCAGATGCTAATCTGCTCTAAACTGAGTTGAAAACACAAAACTAAACTTTAAAACACTTAACTAGACCTATATGACTCAAAACAAATTAAAAAGACTCAAAATAGCACAAAACAAGCAAATAGACTCAAATTAGACTCTAAAGGGTGATTTGGACGAAATTTAACTAACTTAGATTCAAAACACTAATTTGGACAGATTCAAACACTTTTCTAACTAATCTAACACACTTAATAAAAGGGGGAATTGATTTGGACGAAATTAATTAAATTGGACAGATTGTAAACTAAACAGATTAGGCACTAAATTAGGTGAATTGGATGAGAAAAAGGCTAGTTAAAGGGTCCTTCTCCACACATGCACATATGTAACACAAATTGATTGCCAGATTTTATCCGTTTAAACCATGAATGACAATGCCCCAAATTAACTGTAAAAAACACAAATTAACTTTTAGATTTCCTAGTTTCATTGAATTGGATGGAAAACGCATCGACAATCAAATTATTCTTATCAAATTCCCTACATGAACTGCATAATAGAGATAAATCAAAGATCATTAAGCTTTTTGAAAACTCTAAGCATTGACTAGGCGTTCGTAACTATGAATTGCATGATACTCTTGCCTAGAATTTACTTAATACAATCATGACTAGTGATTTTCACTACTTGTGAATAAAAGTTCATAACGATTAGGTGAAATTCTCTTATATCCTAGCATCAAATTCATGCATGAAAACTAAGTATGCATCCTTAATCAAACACAAGAACAAGTTCTCAATAAATCAATTAAGTAAATCACATCCACAATTCAAGAAACAAAATCTGGAGGAAATCAATTCATATAAAACATATGCCCATGGCTTTGAATTCACCTCTAACTAAGAAAAACTTAGTTACACATGTTCATAACAATTGAAAAGCAAATTAAAATAAACATGGAAACGAAACGAGGGAAGAAAAAACTCTGAAAGTCTCCAAGGGTTGCAGATTCCTTGCGGCACAAGGGTCTCCTCCTCCTATGGAAGCTACGGCACTCCTTCTCCCTAAGATTTTGATGTGATATATAATAGGACACAAATTAAACCCTCTTTTTGACAATTGTAGTATAGATATAAGTAGGGATCGTTCTAGGCCGGGGATTAGGAGGGATTGCTAATCTAATGAAAACTGACTCAAAGATACAAAAATATGCTTCAAAACACTTAAACAAACTCAAAAGACTCTTAACTAAACTTATATGACTCAAAACAAACTTAAAAGACTCTAAACAACACAAAACAATCAAAAAGACTCAAACTAGACTCTAAGACTCAACTTGGACGAAAATAGGTTTGGTTTTGACTCAAAACTCTCAAAAACACTAATTAGGACAGATTTGACAACTAAATAAAGGGGATTGGGTTTTTGACGAATTTAAGATAAAAACAAGTAAGTAAAAGACTTGAATAGGATTTGGACGAATTTGGGAAAAACGATGGATGATTAGATAGCTAGAGGATTCTTCTCCACACATGACACACTTGCATACAAATTGATTTCCAGTTGCTTTTCCGATAAACCATGAACCTCAACACCCCAGATTAACCGTGACATCACTAATTAACCCTCAGATTTTCCTTAAGTTATTGGATTGGATGACATCATACGACAACCCAAAGCATTCTTCAAAAGTCCCCTACATGACATCATAATAGAGATACAATCAAAGATCATTATGTTCTATGAAAATCATAAGTATTGACAAAGTACTTGTAACTATGACATCATGATACTCATGCTAGGAATTTACTTAACATGATTGTGAAAACAACCTTAACTACTTATGAATATAAGTTTGTAACGATTATGTGAAACTCCCTTATATTCTAGCCCCAAATTCATGCATGCAAACTAAGTGTGCACCCTTAATCAACAAACAAGAATAAGTTATCCATCAAACGGTTAAGTAAATTGCATTCACAATTTATGAAATAACAACTGGAATTAATCAATTCATATTGCAAATATAATCATGGTTTCAAAGTCTCCCCTAGCTAAAACAAGTTTAGCTCCTCATGTTTACAACAAAATGATAGGAGCATATTCATGCGACTTAAATGGCTTGTTCTCGTATATTTACGTTATGTTTCTTTAGTTATTTTAGTCCTTTATGCTTCTTTTGTGTGTTTTCAGGATCATAAGACGTGTTTGACGAAAGGATGCATTATGGAGTGTTTTGGGGCCTTTTGGAGCACTATTGGGCTAAGGATGGATAGCTTATGCTTGGAGCCCAAGTGTTGGATGAAATTGAAGGCCTTGTATGCACTTGAGGACACAAAACAATGGCCCTAACCCAATTACATTCACCTTGCCGTGGGCTTAACACAAACACCATTCCTTGCCATGCAAGGGGGAGCAATTTGGGTCCATTTCATGCACTTAAACCCTAGCCCAATTACACACCATTGCAGCTAAAACACATTCATTTTCAGCCATTGCACATGCATCTTCAAATAAATTAGCACATGCACATTCACCCATTGATTCCCATTCACCTTTGTACCGTGACTTCCCCTTTGTTCCCACCAATCACATGCATCATCATCATTCAACCAAATCAGCCACATGCAACTCTTCATCATTCACACACTATCACACAAATCCAAACCGTGGTTTTCACATTCATTTCCACCAGAAAACCAAGCCTAACCCGTGCATTCTCCCTAATTCCAGCACCTACACACCTTGCCACATGCTTTCCAGCTTTCCCTTTCATGATTGCAGCTTTCCAAGCTTTCCCCCTTCATCATTAAGCCACATTCACTCCCATTTCTCTCCCCTTAACAGCCCTAACCCGTGCATAATTAAAGGACACCATTCAACATACACGTGCACCCAAAACACATCCATGTCGTGGCCTACCTTCCATTACCAGCTTTCACATGCAATTCCAGCACCATTCTCCCTTGTGCCGTGCATTTCATGCCCTTTCCAGCTCTCACTTTTCATCATTGCAGCCACCTACATGCATTATTCATTAACCTTTCATCATGTAGCCAGAAAATCAGCAAGAAAACATCCATGCCGTGGCCTACACACACCATCTTGGCAGCTTACACATGCACACACATGCAATTCCAGCTTTCACATGCTTTCCTAGCTGTTTTTCCACCACATTCCAGCCACATAAATTCTTAAACAAACAGCCATATACACCTCCATTCCTCCTATAAAAACCCTTGCATTCCCATTACATAGAGACATCTCATTTTCATACACAACACACCACAAACACATCCAATCTTCCCTCATTGCCGTGAGCTCCCATTCCCTTATAATCCAAACACCACTCCTCTTCCATTTCCATCACTCCCCAACCATTCACACCATCAAACTATCCTTAGACCTCGTGCTACAACAAAGAGGAAGAGAAGCGAGCCTAAACGTTCATACAATTCAAGTTTGAGTTGTTGGAATGTTTAGGTGTTTCTTTTCCTTCGAATTCAATGTTTAATTTCAATTCTCTTTGTTTTGTAGTATGAGGAACTAAAACCCCCTTGGCTAGGGGGGGATTCGAAATAAATGTTTATGCTTGCATTTTGATTTGATTACTTCTAATTGCGTTTCATAAGTTGTGGATTGAATTTGTTTAACCGTTTGATTGATAACTTATTTATGTATGTTTATTGAGAGTGCACGCTTAATTTTCATGCATGAATATGACGCTAGAATATAAGTGAGTTTCACCTAATCGTTATGAACTTATATTCACAAGTAGTGGAGGTTGCTTATAAACAATCGCGTTAAATGAATTCTTGGCACTAGTTTCATGCTCATCATAGTAACGAATGCCTCGTCAACACTTATAGTTTTCATAATGCTTAATGATCTTTGATTGTATCTTTATTGTGCTTTTCACGTAAAGGACTTTTGGAGAATATGGTGAATTGCGTTGCGCTAACCCATCCAATTCATTAACTTAAGGAGAATTTGAAGGTTAATTTAAGCGGACCTAATTAACCCGGGGTGATGAGTTTCATAATTTATTGAAATGCAATTGGAAATCTTTTTATTATGCAAGTGTAACATATGTGGAGATGACCCCCTTAGCTAGCATTCATCCATTCAATTCCATCACATTCATATTTACATTCTGCTTTAATTTACAATCTGTGCATTTAGTTTAATTTAGTCCAAAACTCAATCCCCTTTACTTTATTGTCCAATTTAGTTAGAAATCAATTTATTTTATGTTTTAAAGTATTTTGAGTCTTTGGTTTGTCTTAGTGTTTTAAAGTTTAATTTTGCATTCTTTGAGTCTAGTTTAGTGTTTTAAACTTTATTTTACGTTTTTGAGTCAAATCCAAGTGATTAACAATCCCTCCTAATCCCCAGTCCAGAACGATCCCTACTTATACTTATACTACAATTTGTCAAAAAGAGGGTTTAATTTGTGTGCGTATAATTCCCGCATCACAAAACAAAGAGAATATAAATTAAACATTGAAAACAAAGATAGAATACACCTAGAAACACTCCAGGTGGCTCCTCCTTCCTTCCTTGCTGCCAACAATGGGGATTTGTGTGAATTTAGGCTCTTGAGGTGTGGTGGATGGTGTGGTGTGAATTTGTGGTAGAGGGTGGTGGTTTTTGAGTGTTGTGGCATCAAGTATTTATAGGGTGAAGGGGAGGCACGAATTTGGGCTGAAAATGAGAGGAATTAGGACTCCAAATCACCAAAGAACAAGGATACTTTCAATCAGATCCAAGGAGGACAAGGAATGGTCCTTGTGGCAGATTCTAGAACTTCTAGAAGGGTTACATGTGGCATAAACTTAATGCACGAAAATAGGGCTTCTAGAACTTGATATTTAGGTGATTTAATGTGAAAAGGAGTCCTCTTTGAAGTTGGAATTAAGGTAGGAAAAGATTAGGATAGGATAAGATAAGATAATGTTAGAGTTAGGAAAGGATAAGGTTGGTTAGGATAGGATAAGATAAGGTTGGATAAGGTTCCTTATTTCTTGCTATTTCCTTATCTTCTTTGCATTTGGACTTCTTTCTCCAGATTTGTAGCCTTTCCTAGCCCTTCTTGACTTCAATTTCGTCCATCCACTTTGCTCCATTGTTAAGCTATCCAATCCATGCCCAAAATTGCTCCAAATAGCCTCAAAATGCACTTTCTTGCTCCTTTTGCCATTAGGACCTAAAAACATACGAAAATAGCTTAAAAGACTAAAATAGATAGTAATTAAGTAACTAAATGCAAGGAAACAACATAACTAAGTAGCATAAATATGCTCCTATCAGATTTGCGGCACAAAGGTCTATTTCTGAATGGATGGTGTGTGGTTTGAATTGAAGGATGAATGGCTGCATAGGGTGTGTAAGGGGGTGCGGCAACTTAAGGTCCCTTTATATAGTATTCGGCCAAAACCCTAGCAGTCAGAATTTAGGGTTAAACCTAGCAGAAATAAGTGATTAAGGCCCCTAGGGTTTGCGGCAAAGGTTGGGAACTTAAGTCCTAGCCCAATTGGTTTCAGAAAAAGGTTTAGGAAATTCGTCCAAAATTGGGCCTTCTAGAAACTAAGTGTTTTGTGGCTAATTTTGGGTGTTCTAGAAGGCATAAAAGGGGGAAAGGTGCAGCACCCTTTTAGGGTCAGATAAGGCTTCTAGAAATTAGGTTTTTAGGTCCACTTGCAGCTAGGATTAAGGGGGAACAAGATAAGGTTAGGATAAGATAGGATAAGGTTTGGATAAGATAAGGTTGTTAGGATAAGTTTCCATATTTCTTGCTCTTTCCTTATCTTCTTTGTCTTGAACTTTCCTTTTCTGATTTGTAGCATATTCCTAGCCTCTTTTGACTCCAAATTCGTCCATCCACCTTGCTCCATATACAAGCTATCCATAATAAGCCCAAAACTGCTCTAAAAGGCTGATAGGAGCATATTTATGCTCCTTAGTTATGTTGTTTCCTTGCATTTATGAAGTTAATTACTATTTATTTCAATCTTTTAAGTTATTTTCGTATGTTTTTAGGTCCTAATGGCAAAAGGAGCAAGAAAGTGCATTTTGAGGCTATTTGGAGCATTTTTGGGCATGGATTGGATAGCTTAACCATGGAGCAAAGAGGATTGACGAAATTGAAGTCAAGAAGGGCTAGGAAAGGCTACAAATCTGGTGGAAGAAGTCCTAATGCAATGAAGATAAGGAAGAAGCAAGAAACAAGGAACCTTATCCAACCTTATCCAACCTTATCTTATCCTATCCTAGAAACCTTATCCTATCATAACTCTAACATTATTCTATTCTATCCTATCCAAATCAGGTTAGGACTTAAACTGAGCTACTTTGAGGGAATTAATTACACATTTAAACACCTATTTCAGTTTCTAGAAGCCTTATCCATTTAAATGCCGCAAGAACACCATTCCTTGTAGGTTTAGGAATTGCAATCCTCCTTCTACACAAATATCATGTGTCCTTGGCCCTTTAGGTTTAGGAATCTGGCCTAAACACTCCTTCTAGAACACCTTATCTTCTCCCATGTGTGTGCCGCACCAAAACCTTCTAGAATTCCCTAAATCCTAGCCGCACTACCTACTCCAATTCCCATTTGATTTCTGCCTTGAATTAACCCTTTTTCAATGGGATTGTACAATCCTTTTCCCTCACTAAGTGTGCCTAATTAGCCTATATAAACAGCCCTATGCCGCACCATTCATTCATCCACTCACACATTCATTCATTCATACTTTCATCCATCAAACACCATAATCCATTCTACAACACCCTAGTGCCGCAAGCAAGGAAGCAAGGAGAGGAGGACTTGTGCAATCTGCCATCCAAGGGAGTGCCGTGCATGCCATTGGAGTGTGGAGCATTTTTCTTGGTTCTTTCTATCCTTAGTCTTAGTTCAATGTTTAAATTTAATTATCTTTGTTTTGCGAACATGAGGAACTAACTTCTTTTTAGTTAGAGGAGAATTTGAAGCCATGATTATATGTTTTATATCAATTGATTACGTCCGGTTAGTATTTCTTAAGACATGAATGTGATTTGCTTATCTAAGTTATTAAAACTGGTTTATGTATGTGGGTTGGGGGTTAACACTTAAGTTGCATGCATAAACTTGATGCTAGAGTATAGGAGGGTCTCACGTAATTGTTATTCACTTATATTCACAAGTAGTGGAGGTTGCTAGTCACAATCGCGTTAAGTAAATCCTTGGTACGAATCTCATGCGTTTCATAGTGATGAGTGCCTTGTCAACACTTATAGTTTTCACAAAGCTTAATGACTTTTGATATGTATCTTTGTTATGCATCTTATATAAAGAACTTGAAAAAGATAATTTGGTTGTAATGCGTTTTCATTCAATTCAATGAAATAAGGAAAACTTGAGGGTTAGTTGTGCGATTTTAACTAATTTGGGGTCATTCATAGTCTAAAGGAGTAATAACTGGACATTGGTTCGTATGCATATATCATGTGCGGAGAAGGACCCTCTAACTAGCCTTTTATCCATTTATTTTACCTAAATTTGATTTTCAAAAGTGTTTTCTACTAAGTTTTTGTTTTGAGTCTAAAATTCGTCAAAAACAATCCCCATGTTATTTAGTCTTCATATTTGAGTCAAAACTTGTTTTCCTTGAGTCTTTTGAATCAAGTCAAGTCCTATTTTCGTCCAAAACCTTTATTGAGTCTAAAATTGAGTCTTTTTGAGTATTGGTTGCTGTTTTAAGTGTCTAAAGTTAGTTTTGAGTCCATAGAGTCTAATTTAGTGTTTTTAAGTCTTATTTACATAGATTAGCATCCCTAGTTAATCCCCGGTCTAGAATGATCCCTACTGACATATCTACTACAATTGTCACAAATAGGGTTTAATTTGTGTGTCAAGTAAATTTTCACATCAAATTTTGGCGCCGTTGCCGGGGATTAGCAAACTTGCTAATCCCTTTTTGTTTGTGTAGTGTCTTTTTAGTGTCTTTTTGTTGTCTTTGTGTTTTTTTTTAGTGTGCCATGCCTTTTAAATAGATTGCTGATTTGGTTGTGTTCTTTATTTTCAGGTACTAGTTTATGACTCGTTGTTCTCAACCTATTCGTGCAAACATATTGGATTTTGACGACAATTTTGAACGAACTTTTGAGAAGAAAGAGGAAGCAACCGGAACCTTATCCACCAAGAAGCGCTTTCGGCCTCGGGGCTAGACAATGCCGTACCTTTGTGCATCCAATATCCTATGGCAGCCCAAGGCAAGACCGATGAGTTTGAATTGAAGTCTCGCTTGTTGCATCACATTCCCAAATACCATGGGTTGTCCATGGAAGATCCAGACAAGCATCTTAAGGAGTTTGAAGTGGTATGTTCGAGTATGACACCCATCAATGTCGATGGGAACATTTTCAAGATGAAGGCCTTTCCATTCTCTCTTCTAGAAAAGGCTAAAGATTGGCTATACGAATTGGCACCCGGAACCGTCACTTCTTGGGAAAGCATGAAACGGGCATTCTTAGAGAAATTCTTCCCAACTTCACAAGTGATTCTTTTGAGGAAGAAAACAAGTGGCATTCAACAAAACCAAGGAGAGTCTTTTCCGGCATATTATGAACGTTTCAAGACTCTAGTTGCATCATGCCCTCAACATCAAATGAAGGAAGAACTTTTAATTCAATATTTCTATGAGGGGCTTCTTCCAATAGAGAGACAAATGCTAGATGCCTCGGCGGGAGGTGCTTTGGTTGACAAAACGCCCGTGGCTGCCAAGGTTTTAATTGCAAATAGAGCGTTGAATGCACAACAATATGAAGGTGTTGGTCAAAGAGACACCACACGACATCAAGTGAATGAGGTAAGTTCCCAATCCGACATTCAATCTCAATTAGCTAATCTTACTTCTATTGTGTCTCAGATGGCCGAAGGAATGAGGATTCAAGGTCCAAGTGTATGTGGTGTATGTTCTATCCAAGGACATCCTTCGGACAAGTGCCCTCAATTGATTGAGAATAGGGGATGGGAAAGTGCAAATGACATTGGATTTCCAAGCCAAAATTAGCCAAGGAATGATCCATATTCCAACACATACAATCCGGGTTGGTGAGACCATCCAAACTTCAAGTGGAGGGAGCCTCAACAACTGATAGGAGCATATTTAGGCGACTTACTTAGCATGTTTTCGTGCATTTATGTTGTTAATTCATAGTTGTTTTAGTAGTTTAAGCCATTTTCGTGTGTTTTTAGGTTCCCATGGCTAAGGAAGCAAAAAGATGCATTTTGGAGCAAAATTGGACTTGGAATGGATTAGCTTATGTTTGGAGCAAAAGGAATGAACGAAATTGAAGACCTACAAGAGTTAGGATTCCTAATCACAAGAGGACTCCTAATCACAAGAGGATTCCTAATCAAATGAGGAATCCTAGTGAAAGAAGGTTTCCTACTTGAAGTAGGAAAGTTAACCCAAGATTTCCTATTTTGGTTTAATATTTCCTAATCCTCAAAGACTTCATATTTCAACAATATTAAAAGGCTCCTACCTATTCTAGGTCACAAAACAATGTCCCTTGCAACCTAAAGTCATTGCCGTGTGTCCCCTTTGTGTTTCCCTTCCTTGCCGTGCAAGGAAGGGCCTTGTTTCCTGTTTTAAACCACTTAAACACATTCCTTTTTCATACCAAACTCAGCCATAAATCACATACCCTTTTCTATTCCATAGCTCTTGCCTAAATTCAGAAATAAATGACATTCCCCTTCTCCTAATTTAATGCCGCAAGTCACTTCCCTTTTCCTTAAATTTCTGATTTTGTGTTTCCTATTCTTGAAGGATTTGGAGTTATTTCTTTCCCTAAACTAAGTAATAAAGCTTGAGGTATCTTTCTTCTATATAAATACCCTTAACCGCACCCTTAGAGACCTGAATCACCCTTCCACACAACCTGCCTTCATTCATTCAGAAAACCAACCCTTGCCGCAGCCTTCCATTCAACTTCCCACCATTCCCCTACTTCTAAACCTCCATCCAATCCTCCATACACCACCCACAGCCCTTGCCGCACCACCATACCTTCCTAAATCAATTCAAAACCCATAAAATCATCCATAAAATCACCCTAGCAGTTTGTGCCGTGACTTAGCAAAGAGAAGGAGAAAGAAGACGAAGCCTTGGACGTTTATGCATTCAAGTTGGAGTGTTGGAACGTTTTTAGGTGTAATCTATCTTTTATTTTCAATGTTTAATTCTATTTTCCTTTGTTTTGTTATGAACATGAGAGGCTAAACTCGTTTTAGCCTAGGGATGCTTTGAAACCATGATTACGTTTATAATATGAGTTGATAAATTCCAGTTGTGATTTCATAAATTGTGAATGCAATTTACTTAACCGTTTGATGGATAACTTATTCTTGTATGTTGATTAGGGAGGCCTACTTAATTTGCATGCTTGAATTTGGTGCTAGAATATAAGGGTGTTTCACATAATCGTTACAAACTTATATTCACAAGTAGTTAAGGTTGTTTTCACAATCATGTTAAGTAAATTCCTAGCATGAGTATCATGATGTCATAGTTACAAGTGCTTTGTCAATACTTATGATTTCCATTGAACGTAATGATCTTTGATTGTATCTCTATTATGATGTCATGTAGGGGACTTTTGAAGAATGCTTTGGGTTGTCGTATGATGTCATCCAATCCAATAACTTAAGGGAAATCTGAGGGTTAATTAGTGATGTCACGGTTAATCTGGGGTATTGAGGTTCATGGTTTATCGGAAAAGCAACTGGAAATCAACTTATGTTTGAATGTATCATGTGTGGAGAAGTATCCCTTGGCTAGTCCATCATCCATTGGTTTTACTCAAATTCGTCCAAAAATCTGTTTTAAGTTTTAAGTTACTTGTTTTCTTTTAAATTCGTCCAAAATCAAATCCCCATTTCTTACTTGTTCCAAATTTGTCCAAAAGTGTGTTTTAGAGTCTTTTGAGTTAAAACTAATTGTATTTTCGTCCAAATTGAGTCCTAGAGTCTGAATTGAGTCTTTTTGGTTGTTTTGAGTTGTTTTGAGTCTTTAAAGATTGTTTTGAGTCATACAAGTTTAGTTAGAGTCTTTGAGTGTGTTTAAGTGTTTTAAAGCATATTTTTACATCTTTGAGTTGATTTTCATTAGATTAGCAATCCCTCCTAATCCCCGGCCTAGAACGATCCCTACTTATATCTATACTACAATTGTCAAAAACAGGGTTTAATTTGAGTGCTATCTTTTATCACATCAAATTTTTGGCGCCGTTGCCGGGGATTAGCAACTTTGCTAATCCCCCGTTGTTTCTTTTTGTTTTCTTTTTGTTTTAGCTACTGACCTTATTTCTTTTCTTGTTTGTAGGTACTAGTTTATGACTCGTAGTTCTCAAACTATTAGTGCAAACATCTTGGATTTTGACGACGATTTTGAGCGCACTTTGAGAAAGAAGAAGAAGAACCCAGAACTTCACCCATCAAGTTCTAGTTCGGCTTCCAATCTTGAGGAGGAAGAGGAGCCCACGGCAAGGGAGGAAGAAGAGGTCCAAACCATGGCAGCGGACAACCGTACAATCAAGGAGCTTTCCGCTTGGGAATGGACAATGCCGCACCCTTATGCATCCAATACCCAAGGGCGGCTCAAGACAAAACCGACGAATTTGAATTGAAGTCAAGTTTGTTGCACCACATTCCAAAGTTCCATGGACTGTCCATGGAAGATCCCAACAAGCATTTGAAGGAGTTCGAGGTGGTGTGTTCGAGCATGACTCCAATCAACGTTGATAGTAGTATTTTGAAGATGAAGGCTTTCCCGTTCTCACTTTTGGAGAAGGCCAAGGATTGGTTATACGAGTTAGCACCCGGAACGTCACTTCTTGGGAGAGCATGAAGAGGGCGTTTCTTGAGAAGTTCTTTCCTACTTCAAGAGTCATTCTCTTGAGAAAGAAGATTAGCGGAATCCAACAAAGTCAAGGGGAGTCTTTTCCAACATACTATGAGCGTTTTAAAGCCCTTGTTGCATCATGTCCTCAACATCAAATGAAGGAGGAGCTTCTACTTCAATACTTCTATGAAGGTCTTCTTCCCATTGAAAGGCAAATGCTTGATGCTTCGGCGGGAGGTGCGTTGGTGGATAAAACTCCCATGGCAGCCAAGAACCTCATTGCGAACCGGGCTCTCAATGCACAACAATACGAAGGAATTGGGCAAAGGGACCCCCCACGGAAACAAGTGCATGAGGTAAGTTCTCAATCCGACATTCAAACTCAATTAGCTAATCTTACTTCTATTGTGTCTCAGATGGCCGAAGGAATGAAGATACAAGGTCCAATTGTATGTGGCGTATGTTCTATTCAAGGACATCCTTCGGAAAAGTGCCCTCAATTGATTGAGAATGGGGGATGGGAGAGTGCAAACGCCATTGGATTTCCAAGCCAAAATCAGCCAAGGAATGATCCATATTCCAATACATACAATCCGGGTTGGAGAGACCATCCAAACTTCAAGTGGAGGGAGCCTCAACAACCTCAACAACAAGGAGGCTTTAGGCAGCAACCCCCGGGGTTTTACACCAAAACCTACGACAACGATCAATCCCAATCCCAATCTGCCCAAACCAATCAAGGTACGTCTTTGGACAATGATACAATTCTTAAGTTACTTACCAATTTGTCTCAGGGGCTAGAGAATCAAAACGAAGCATTGCAAAATCAAGAAAGGGCGATGCAAAACCAAGACAAAAGGGTTGACCACTTAGAGAAGCAAATTGGGCAGATTGCGGAGTTTGTAGGGCAATTCCGAGACCAAGGCAAACTCCCAAGCTCAACCATTGTCAATCCAAAGGGAGGGTTCGAAACGGCCAAAGCAATCACCTTGAGAAGTGGAAAAGAAGTTGGCACTACATCCAAACCATCCAAAACAGGTCCTAATGAAGAAGAGAAGCTGCAACATGAAGAGGAGGATGCAAGCAAGCCCACGGCAAGGGTACAAACACCCTTGCCGCAACTACCTAGGGACCCTAATGCATCCAACTCATCCAATTCGGCCACCAAAGGTAAGTTGGGTTCAAATTCGATTAATTCTAACCTCGTTCCACCCAATGTTCCTTTTCCTCACAGATTTTTGCAAACAAAGAAGGAGGAGCATGAGAAAGACATTCTTGAGACGTTTAGGAAAGTTCAAGTCAATATCCCGCTCCTAGATGCCATAAAGCAAGTGCCCAAATACGCCAAGTTCTTGAAGGAATTATGCACTACAAGGAAGAGGGCTTCACATAAAGAGGTAGTGAGGGTAAGTGAAAACGTTTCCGCTATTTTACAAAGAAAGTTACCACCAAAGTGCAAAGATCCAGGTAGCTTTACAATTCCTTGTATTATTGGCCAAACTAAGTTTGAACATGCTATGTTAGACTTAGGAGCTTCAATTAATGTCATGCCATACTCTATTTATGCATCCATGAACCTTGGTGAATTGAAAAATGATGGTGTGATTATTCAATTGGCCGATCGATCTAATGCCTATCCAAAGGGAGTTTTGGAAGATGTCTTAGTGCAGGTGAATAACTTGATATTCCCGGCGGATTTTTATGTGCTTGAAATGGAAGACTCGGTTCATTCTCCACCCTTGCCACTCCTACTTGGAAGATCGTTCATGAAAACAGCCCAAACAAAGATTGATGTGTCCAAGGGAGCACTAACAATGGAGTTTGGTGGTGATATAATTAAATTCAATGTTTATGACTCTATTAAGAATCCTATTGATGGTCATTCTTGTTTTGCCATTGATGTGCATAAGGATTTAGGGCCGCAAGGATCCACACCTATCAAGAAGGATGTATCACGACCCACCATTGGAGAGGAACTTGGAGTGGTTACCCTACAACCACCCAATATGGCCGAAAGTAGCCATAGTGATATTGTTGATAGGGCTGCCACTTTTGAGCCTTCACCACAATATGTTTGCAAGTCTTCAATCCCAACTTCAATTCCCATTTCAACTAATAGGTTGTTACCTTCTTTGGTGCAGATGCCTAACCGATTTCAAGGTGGTGGGAGCATTTACATGGACTTTCGGAACCAAAACACCACCATCAGGGAGGATCACTATCCCCTACCGTTCATTGAGCCATATTATGAAAGTATTGAAGGGCAGGTTAGGGAGGCCATCACCCTCCATGCCGTGGGCTCCCATTGAGGAAAAGAAGAATGTTCGTCCGGCTGCATGACGTTAAAGCAAGCGCTTCTTGGGAGGCAACCCATGCATGCAACTAGAGAGGATTTGGGCAATTCACCAATTCATGCCACAAAATCAGATTTGCGTTCCTCAATCTCTATCTCTTTATTATTTTTATTTTGTCATGTTAGTTAGTTTATTGTTTGTTTGAATGTGAGTCTTTGTTTGAAACATTGAGGACAATGTTTGATTTAAGTGTGGGGGGGGGGGGGGGGGGGGGTAAACAAGTGTTTTTGCATGATTTTACATGATTTTCGTGGGATTTTATCACCTATCACTTATAATGTTGTTTCTCACTGTTTTTAAGTGTTTTTAGAGTGTTTTGGAGTGTTTTAATGTCTTTTGATCAGAAAATCCGAAAATTTACAAAAAAAAATTGCAAAACAGTTTTGAAAAACCCAAAAAGAGTTGTTTTAAAGTTGTTTTTGTGTGTTTGTTTGTGTCTTAGGTCACCTTCCAACACAATGATGAGGATTTGGTTTTAAATTACATGACTATTAAAGAATGTTGTAAACATGGCTGGAAGTTGATTTATACTTTGGTTTATGCTTGGTTATGGTTATAGCTTATGAATTCACATGTAATTACAAAGAGAAAATCAGTTTTTGTAACATGCTTGAAGGAAGGAACTCAAACTAAAGCTACATCCTTGTGAGACTTGAGCCTATAACGTTCTTTGGAGAGTATAAATCTGTGATTTCTTGTTTTCTAAAGTCGTTGCATGATCTCATCATTCTTTGCTTGGTTGCTACTTGGAATGCATTTCATTATAGTTCCAAATACTAGAACTCATGCCCATTTCATTCAAAGCATGATATTGATTGCATAACATACAATAAGATGAAGTTGTTAGTCAAGCCAAAGCCAAAAAGCCTATCCCTTTTCACATGTATTGTAGGATTAACCCTTTTGAGCCTTTTTAAGCCTATTTTCTTTGTTAGCCGCATTATCCTTACCTAGCCTAGATTAGGACTTCCCATACCCTTGTTCTTAAAGGATAGTGAAGCATGACTTAGAATGAACTCCTTTTGATCAATATATTGCAGAAAATGAGTGTGGGGGAAGATAATAGGGCACGGCAAAAGAATGAAATAAAGAAAAAAAATTCGTGGAAAAATAAAAAGAAAATAGAAAAGTGTTGAAAAGAAAGAAAAAGAGTTGAAAAATAAGTGAGAATGATCTCACAAGTGTTGGTTATTGAAGGAAGGGTCCAAAAGAGTGAATTTGACCCTAGTTGTTGCATGAATCTTCCCTTGTGTTTAAAAGTTGATTTCTGCCATTAAAAGTGAGTTTAAGTGTCAATTTCATTACTTTGCTTCCTATTACTTTAAGAACCTTTGTTTTACTTTACCTTTCTTTGATAAACCATTACCCTTAGCCCCGTTACAAACCTCAACTTCTATCTTGATGTTATTGTTCAATTTGTGGAGTTTGAATTTGGTATAAGCATATGGAATCACTGGTTCTCATTCTAAGTAGTAGCATTCCATTCATGAGATCATATTCATGTCATTGTCATAAATCCAGAAATTGCTTTCTTTGATATAACATATGTGAGTGTTAGAATTCATATTTACATCAATCTTCTCACATATACCTAGTGTAGGGTGTGAAGTTAGAAAATCTGTGTGAAAATAGAGTGCATTCTAGTGAGGAATTGAGGGAATTTTCTAAGGCATGTTACTACATTCAAAATGTTGTTTTAATTGATTAAATGTGAACTAATAAGTGGTAACTATGATTAAGTGTTTGTTGAAGTGTAAAGAAAGCTAAATGTCGTGGGAATGATGTTCTATATTGTGTCATGTTCGTTTGAAATCCCTGAGATACATGTTGGAAGGTTTAGAATGTGTTTTGATTTGTTTTTAGTTTCTTTTGTTTTGTTTTGCTCGAGGACTAGCAAAAGCTAACTGTGGGGGAATTTGATAGGAGCATATTTAGGCGACTTACTTAGCTTGTTTTCGTGCATTTATATTGTTAATTCATAGTTTGTTTTAGTAGTTTAAGCCATTTTCGTGTGTTTTTAGGTTCATATGGCTAAGGAAGCAAAAAGATACATTTTGGAGCATTTTGGAGCAAAATTGGACTTGGAATGGATAGCTTATGTTTGGAGCAAAAGGAATGGACGAAATTGAAGACCTAATCACAAGAGGATTCCTAATCACAAGAGGATTCCTAATCAAATGAGGAATCCTAGTCAAAGAAGGTTTCCTACTTGAAGTAGGAAAGTTAAGCCAAGGTTTCCTATTTTGGTTTAATCTTTCCTAATCCTTAAAGACTCCATATTTCAGCAAGATCAAAGGCTCCTACAAAAACAACATCCCTTGCAACCTTAAGCCATGCCGTGTGTCCCCTTGTGTTTCCCTTCCTTGTCGTGCAAGGAAGGGCTTTGTTCCCTATTTTAAACACTTAAACACCTTCCTTTCTCCTACCTATTTCAGCCATAACTCACATACCTTTTTATATTCCTAAATCCTTGCCTAAATTCAGAAATAAAAGACATTCCCTTTCTCTTTAACCTTTGCTGCAAGTCACATTCCTATTTCCTTCAATTTCTGATTTTGTGTTTCCTATTCTTCAAAGATTTAGAATTAAGTCCTTTCCTAAACCAAGTAATAAAGCCTTTAGGTCTTTTCTTCCTTATAAATACCCTTGTGCCGCACCCTTAGAGAGCTAATTCCCCCTTCCACACAACCAACCTTCATTCACAAATACATCCAGCCTTGCCGCAGCTTTCCATCCAAATTTCCACCATCCATAGACTTCCAAACCTTCGTCCAAACCACCCTACACCACCACTAAGCCTTGCCGTACCACCATACCTCCATAAACCCAACTTAAACCCAGAAACTCATCTAAAAACCCACCTTAGCACTTGTGCCGTGACCTAGCAAAGAAGAGGAGAAAGAAGACGAAGCCTTGGACGTTTATGCATTCGAGTTGGAGTGTTGGAACGCTTCTAGGTGTAATCTATCTTTTGTTTTCAATGTTTAATTCTAATTTCCTTTGTTTTGTTATGAACATGAGAGGCTAAACTCGTTTTAGCCTAGGGATGCTTTAAAGCCATGATTATATTTATAATATGAGTTGATAAATTCCAGTTGTGATTTCATAAATTGTGAATGCAATTTACTTAACCGTTTGATGGATAACTTATTCTTGTATGTTGATTAGGGAGGCCTACTTAATTTGCATGCTTGAATTTGGTGCTAAAATATAAGGGTGTTTCACATAATCGTTACTGATGCGAAAATAGTTAAGCACACAAATTAACCCTCTTGTTGTCAAATTGTAGTAAGGATGCAAGTAGGGATCGTTCTGGACCGGGGATTAGGAGGGCTTGCTAAAACCTCTAAACTGACTCAAAAACATAAAAACAAAGTTTAAAACGTTCACAAAGACTCAAAGGACTCAAAACAAGTTCAAAAGACTCAAAACTGCCTAAAAACACTAAACTAGGCAGTTTCTGACCTTAAACACAATTTTGGACGAATTTAAGATTATAGGTTGATTCAAAACACTTTAAAACACAAACTAAACAGATTCTAAACACTATAAAACAAGAAAGTAAAGGGGGGTTTTGATTTGATGAAAATTGAAATAACAAAACAAGTTATAAAACTAGGCAGATTGTAAAACGAATTTTGGAAACAAGATGATGGATGGATTAGTTAGAGGTCCATTCTCCACACATGACACATTTATATATGAATCGATTTTCCAATTGCTTTTCATTAACTATGATGCTCAACACCCCAAGTTAGCCGTGGACAACACTTTTCTAACTTTCAAGTTTTCCTTAAGTTATTGAATTGGATGGGAATGCGCATACAACAACTCAAAACATTCTCTAAAAGTCCCTTACGTGAAAAGCACAATAAAGGTACAATCAAAGATCATTAAGTTTAATGAAAACTATAAGTATTGACGAGGCAATTGTTACTATGAAAAGCATGAAACCCTTGCCAAGAATTCAATTAACACGGTTGTGACTAGCAACCTTCACTACTCATGTTTATAAACTTGTGACGATTAGGTGAAACTCGTTTATAAACTAGCATCGAGTTTATACATGAAGACTAAGTATGCATCCCTAATCAACATACAAAAACAAGTTTTTAATAAACAGATAATTGAATTGCAATCACAACTTAACAAATCACAATTGGAAGAAATCAATTCATATTTCAAACATGTTCATGGCTTCAAACTTTCCCCTAACTAATTAGGGGTTTAGCCACTCATGATTACAGCAAACCTAGAAAGTAATAGCAAAGTAAACATTGAAAACAAGAACGAAGTACACCTAAAACACTCCAATCTGCAAGCATGAAACGTTTTAGGCCTCCTTCCTCTCCTAGTTGCTGCGGCACAAGGGGTTATGGTGAGTTTTGGGGATTATGGATGATGTAGAATGATGTGTTTAGGATAGGGATGGATGTAGGGGACGGCAAGGGTTGTTTTTGGGTAGAAAGTATGAAGAATGGTGAAGTATGGATGTGTTTGAGGGGAGGGATGAATTTCTGGCGTGAATGGTGAATGAATGAATGCTTTGTGGCTGCAACAAGGAGGTTTATTAATAGGATTTCAGGAATTAAAACCCTAGGTTATTTAGGTAATCAGAATTTAAGTCAAAAGCTTTTAGAAATAGGAAATCAAATCAGAAAAGTGAAGGAAACTACCTAAAAGTTGCGGCCAAAAAATTAAATACAAAAGGAATGTGCTTAAATGCAATGAAATAAGAAAGAATCATCTCCCTTGCACGGCAAGGAAGAGGAAAGGTCCATGGAGGTGCACGGCAAGGCTTTTAAGAAATAGGTAAGTGTTTAATTCCCTAAATCAATTCTAAGAATCAGGAATTAAGTTAAATCCCTTTAGAATAGGTAATTGAAATAAGGAATTTGGAGAAAAAGGCTAAGTCTTGCGGCACAAGGGAGGAAAAGAAAGGGAAAGTGCAAAACTTGCAGATTTTGGGAGAAAAGGAATGTATAGGTTCGGCTAAGAAAAGAGAAAGGATTTAAAGCCATAAATTTGGAGAGAAAAAGGAAGGTAACTCACGGCACAATTTAGGACATGCTTCTAGAACATGTGATTTAGGCAACCAACATTATTTGGAAACTTGCACAATTGGAAACCTTTCAAGAATAGAAACTCCCCATAATGGAAACTGGTTTCCAAATCTTGATTCCTCCTTCTTCCTTCGATTCTAGGCTCACTTGGTCTTCAATTTCGTCCAACACTTTGGCTCCAAGCATAAGCTATCCATCCTTAGCCCAAAAGTGCTCCAAAAGGCTCCAAAATGCACTTCTTTGCTCCTTTAGCCCTTAGAACCTGAAAACATACGAAATTGGCTTAAAAGACTTAAAGAACTAAGAAACAACAACATAAATGCACAAGAACAAGCCAACTAAGTCGCCTAAATATGCTCCTATCAGTTACAAACTTATATTCACAAGTAGTTACGGTTGTTTTCACAATCATGTTAAGTAAATTCCTAGCATGCGTATCATGATGTCATAGTTACAAGTGCTTTGTCAATACTTATGATTTCCATTGAACGTAATGATCTTTGATTGTATCTCTATTATGATGTCATGTAGGGGACTTTTGAAGAATGCTTTGGGTTGTCGTATGATGTCATCCAATCCAATAACTTAAGGGAAATCTGAGGGTTAATTAGTGATGTCACGGTTAATCTGGGGTATTGAGGTTCACGGTTTATCGGAAAAGCAACTGGAAATCAACTTATGTTTGAATGTATCATGTGTGGAGAAGTATCCCTTGGCTAGTTCATCATCCATTGGTTTTACTCAAATTCGTCCAAAAATCTGTTTTAAGTTTTAAGTTACTTGTTTTCTTTTAAATTCGTCCAAAAACAAATCCCCCTTTCTTACTTATTCCAAATATTTCCAAAAGTGTGTTTTAGAGTCTCTTGAGTCAAAACAAATTGTATTTTCGTCCAAATTAGTGTTAAGTGTTCAAAACTGCCCAGATTGTGTTTTTAAGGCAGTTTTGAGTGTTTTGTTGCTGTTTTGAGTCTTTTGGTTTGTTTTAGTGTTCTAGTGTTTAGTTTTACATTCTTTGAGTCTAGTTAAGTGTTTTAACCTTTGTTTTACGTTTTTGAGTCAGTTTTCAAGTGTTTTAGCAACCCCTCCTAATCCCCGGTTTAGAACGATCCCTACTTATACATATACTACAATTGTCAAAAGAGGGTTTAATTTGTGTGCTTGCCCAAAACAATCAAGGTACGTCTTTAGATAAAAGGGTGGACCATTTAGAGAAACAAATTGGGCAGATTGCGGAGTTTGTAGGACAATTCCGAGACCAAGGCAAGCTCCCTAGCTCAACCATTGTCAACCCAAAGGGAGGCTTCGAATCTGCCAAGGCAATCACGTTGAGAAGTGGTAAGGAAGTTGGAACCACCCCAAAACCGTCCAAAACAAGTCAAGAAGAGGACATATTGCTACAAGAAGAGAATCAACAAGGCACCAAGGCCACGGCAAGGGTGGAACCAACCTTGCCGCAGCCATCTACCACCCCAAAACCGTCCAACACCCCTAAGGTAAGTCCAAATTCGACTTTGTCAAGTTCTATTCCACTAAATGTGCCATTCCCAGGCAATCAAAGAAAGAAGAGAATGAGAAGGACATTCTGGAAACCTTTAGGAAAGTTCAAGTCAATATTCCGCTCCTTGATGCAATTAAGCAAGTTCCTAAGTATGCAAAATTTTTGAAAGAGCTTTGCACCACAAGGAAGAGGATTTCAAACAAAGAGGTGGTCCAGGTAAGTGAGAATGTTTCGGCAGTGTTACAAAGAAAACTACCACCTAAATGCAAAGATCCAGGTAGTTTTACAATTCCTTATGTTATTGGAAATACTAAATTTGAACATGCTATGCTAGATTTAGGAGCTTCAATTAATGTCATGCCTTACTCAATTTATGCATCTATGAACTTGGGAGAACTTAAAAACGATGGTGTGATTATTCAATTGGCCGATTGTTCTAATGCCTATCCAAAAGGAGTTTTGGAAGATGTGTTGGTGCAGGTTAACAATTTGATCTTTCCGGCGGACTTTTACGTGCTTGACATGGAGGATTCATCCCATTCTACACCATTGCCGATCCTACTTGGGAGACCTTTCATGAAAACAGCCCGCACCAAGATCGACGTGTTCAAAGGAACTTTAATGATGGAATTTGATGGGGAAGTTATTAATTTCAATCTTTCTGAAACTATTAAATATCCTAATGACGATCATTCTTGTTTCTCTGTTGATATACTTGAGTCATTGGCGCAGGATTTTCTTGATTCATTGGACAAAGACCCACTTGAAACCACAATTGCCGAAGGAATGGGTAGAGAACCAAATCTGGCCGTGCATGATGATGGCATTGCCGAGATGGTGGCTTCACTTGAATCATCGCCACAATATCAAGGTAAGCCCCCAAACCTAATTTCAATTCCCGTTTCTACTAACAAGTTATTACCTTCATTGATTCAGGCACCCGTTCTTGAACTTAAACCATTGCCAAGTCACTTGAAGTATGTCTATTTGGGAGACAAAGAAACGTTGCCCGTCATTGTTTCTTCATCACTCATGGCAATGAAGGAGGAGAAATTGATTCGCGTGTTGAAAGAGCACAAAACAACCATAGGATGGACCTTGGCCGATATTAAGGGAATTAGCCCTACAACATGCATGCATCGCATAGTTCTAGATGAGGGGGCTAAACCAACTCGAGAGGCTCAACGTCGACTCAACCCTCCAATGATGGAAGTTGTGAAGAAGGAGGTTATCACATTACTTGATTGCGGAGTGATTTATCCTATCTCGGATAGCCGTTGGGTTTCACCAATTCAAGTAGTGCCAAAGAAATCCGGAGTGACGGTGGTGAAGAATGTTGAGAATGAGCTTGTGCCAACACGCATCCAAACGGGTTGGGGAGTTTGCATCGATTATAGGAAGCTCAACGCCACCACAAGGAAGGACCACTTCCCTTTGCCGTTCATTGATCAAATGCTTGAAAGGTTAGCCGGTCATTCTTTTTATTGTTTTCTTGATGGATATTCGGGATATAATCAAATTGTCATAGCTCCAGATGACCAAGAAAAGACCACTTTCACGTGCCCTTTTGGTACTTTTGCTTATCGTCGCATGCCATTCGGTTTATGCAATGCACTGGCCACCTTTCAAAGATGCATGGTAAGTATATTTTCAGATTTTGTGGAGAAAATAATTGAAGTTTTTATGGATGATTTTAGTGTATTTTGAGATTCGTTTGACGATTGCTAACATAATCTCAGTTTAATCTTAGAGTGAAACTAACCTTGTGTTAAATTGGGAAAAATGTCATTTCATGGTAAAACAAGGCATAGTTTTAGGGCACATAATTTCGGCCAAAGGGATTGAAGTTGACAAATCAAAAATAGATCTTGTACGCTACTTACCCTCTCCTACTTCGGTTAGAGAGGTTCGTTCTTTTCTTGGACATGCAGGATTCTATAGGCGATTCATCAAGGACATTTCAAAAATCTCCAACCCCCTTTGCCGACTTCTCCAAAAGGATGTGCCATTCATGTTCGATGAGGAGTGTGAGAAGGCCTTCAAACATCTGAAGGAAATGCTCACTTCGGCCCCCATCATTATTCCACCAGATTGGAGCCTTCCTTTTGAGCTTATGTCGATGCCTCGGATTATGCATTAGGAGCCGTTTTAGGCCAAAGGAAGAACAAGCAGCCACATGTCATCTATTATGCATCCCGGACCTTGAATGATGCCCAATTGAACTACTCCACAACGGAAAAAGAACTTCTTACTGTTGTTTTTTGATAGGAGCATATTTATGCGACTTAGTTTGCTTGTTTTCGTACATTTATGTTATTAGTTCTTAGTTATTTTAGTTCTTTAAGCTTCTTTTGTGTGTTTTCAGGTTCATAAGACATATTTGGCGAAAGGATGCATTTTGGAGCCTTTTGGAGCACTTTTGGGCACAAATTGGATAGCTTATGCTTGGAGCAAAAGGAATGGACGAAATTGAAGAGTTGATGTCGCAAGGATTCCTACTACGATGAGGATTCCAATTACGAGAAGGTTTCCAAATTGAAGGAGGTTTCCCACTCACATGAGGATTCCTAGTTGGACGAGGATTCCTAATCACACAAGGATTCCTACTTGAAGTAGGAAAGTTAAGCCAAAGTTTCCTATTTTGGTTGACCTTTCCTAAATCAAGAACGCTCTAAGTTTTAGCACTTAAGATGGCTCCCGAGCACCCTTGGACAACAAACAAAGGTTCTTTGCAAATTTTCCCTTCCTTGCCGTGCAAAGAAGGTGGTTTCCCTTTCTTTGTGCAAACTTCCCTATTTTTCATATGTGCTAGGACCTTTTCCTATCTCTAACACCTCTTGTTTAATGCCTTACCTTTCCCTAAACCTTATGCCGCACCTCCCCTTATGTTTCCTGATTTCAAACTCTTATTTCCTAGTTTAATTCACTTTCCTAGTTCTAAAACTTTCCCTAAAGTCCTAATTTCTGATTTCTTACAAGGAATTGACTTTTCCTTCCTTCTTTTGCACCAATTTCGTTTCTTACCTTAAATCCCCTTTCCTTGCTGTGCAAGGGGTTTAATTTCTGATTCCTTGCAAGGCAAGGACATTCCTTATTTGTTTAAATTCGTGCATCCCCTTTTTCTGATTTTATTTGGACTTTATTCACTTACCTTTTCTATTTAGACTAGGAAATCTGAATCAAAACTTAATGAGGTATGTTATTAACTTCCTAAAACACATATAATCAACCTTTGGCCAAACCCTAGGGTATCATTCACAACAGAAATTCGTCCATTCACTCACATACACATCCATTCATCCCAAAACACCAATCTGCACTCCAGAAACACAACCAGCCGCACCACCTTCTTCCACCCTCTTTGCCAAGTTCTCCACCACCTTCCAACCATCAAACACTCATCCACACCCAACCTACACCCCTTGCCGTGCCTCTACACCCCCCAAAATCCATTCTACATCATCAAAAAACAGCCCAGAAACCACCACCATCCAATCTGCCGCAAGCAAGGGAAAGGAGACAGATTCACTCAATTGTTTGGCTCTTCATTCTGAGTTGTTGAACAATTTTAGGTGTATTCTATCTTATATTTCAATGTCTAATTCATGTAATCTTTGTTTTGCTTTGAGTATGATTGGCTAAATTCGTTTGGCTAAGGGTGTATTTGAAACCATGATTATATATGTGAAATAAGTTGATTACTTCCAGTTATCGTTGCATAAGTCGTGAATACAATTTGCTTAACCGTTTGATTTAGAACTTATTCTTGTATGTTGATTGAGAGTGCACGCTTAATTTGCATGCTTGAATTTGGTGCTAGGATATAAGTTTGTTTCACCCAATTGTTATGAATTTAAATTCACAAGTAGTGAAGGTCGCTAGTCACGATCATGTTAAGTAGATTCCTGGCAAGAGTATCATGCTTTTCATAGTTACAAATGCCTTGTCGATGCTTATGATTTCCAAAGAACGTAATGATTCTAACTTGTATCTTTATCATGCTGTTCATATAGAGAACTTGTTAGGAATAATTTGTTTGCAATGCATATTCATCCAATTCAATGATTCTAGGGAAATCTGAAGGTTAATTTAAGCGGACCTAATTAACTTGGAGTGTCGAGGTTCATAACTTATTGAATTGATAACTGGAAATTGATTTACGTTGCATATATTTCATGTGTGGAGAAGAACCCCTTAGCTATTCCATCATCCATTGATTCATCACAATTTGTTTTACAATCTGTGTTCTTTACAATCTGTCCATTTAATTTAATTTTGTCCAAATACAATCCCCCCATATTTTGTTAAGTCTTAGTCATTAAAATCTGTCTTATTTTGTGTTTTTAAGTATTTGGAGTCACAAACACCTTCAAATTCGTCCAAATCTGCCTAGTTTACATTCTTGTTTTGTTTGTTTGATTTTCATCCAAAACCAAATCCCCAATTGTCTTAGAGTGTCTAATTGGTTCAATTATGTTTTAGATTGTGTTTTTAAGAGTTTTGAGTCAAGTTAGAACCAATTTTCGTCCAAGTTTGTGTTTAGGCTCAAAACTGCCCAGTTTGTGTGTTTTAGGCAGTTTTGAGTGTTTTTAGCTTATTTTGAGTCTTGTGAACTTGTTTTGAGTTTTTTTTTAAGTGAGTTAAGTGTTTTAAAGGTTAGTTTTATTTATTTGAGTCAGTTTAAAGTGTTTAGCACCCCTAGTTAATCCCTGGTTAGAACGATCCCTACTTACATCATTACTACAATTGTCACAAATAGGGTTTAATTTGTGTGTCACATTCGTAACGCATCAAATTTTGGCGCAGTTGCCGGGGATTAGCAAAGTTGCTAATCCCTTGTCTTGAGTCTTGTTTAAATTGTTTAGTTTCTGTTTTTGTTTTAAATTTTGCACCGTGTGTGTGTGTTTTGTTTTTGTGCCGTGTATAGGCACCTTATTTTCTTACTTGTGCCGAGTTTATTAAGTTGGTTACTTACCTTGTTTGCTCTTGTGTGCAGGTACTAGTTTATGACCCGTAGCTCACAAGCTATTCGTGAGCATATCTTCGACTTTGACGGCGATTTCGAGAGGACTTTGAGAAGAAAAAGCAAACTACAAGAGTCTAATCCTCCTAGTCCCGAACCTGAATTAGAAGAGCAAGAAGTTGAGGTTGAAGAGGAGCCCATGGCAAGCTTTGAAGAGGAAGTACCAACCATGGCAGCGGACAATCGAACCATCAAGGAGCTTTCTGCCTTGGGTTTGGACAATGCAGCCCCTCTTTGCATCCAATACCCTACGGCAGCCCCTGAGAAGACCGATGAATTTGAGTTGAAGTCCAGTTTGCTACATCATATACCCAAGTTCCATGGGTTATCAATGGAGGACCCCAATAAGCATTTAAAGGAGTTCGAAGTAGTATGCTCAAGTATGACACCGGTGAACGTGGACAGCAACATCTTGAAGATGAAGGCTTTTCCTTTTTCTTTGTTGGAGAAGGCCAAGGATTGGTTGTATGAGTTAGCTCCCGGAACTGTCACATCATGGGAGAGTATGAAGCGAGCCTTCTTAGAGAAGTTCTTTCCGACATCACGAGTCATTCTTCTTCGCAAGTGATGTGAAAATTAACTTGACACACAAATTAAACCCTATTTTTGACAATTGTAGTAGAGATGTAAGTAGGGATCGTTCTAGACCGGGGATTAACTAGGGATGCTAATCTATGTAAATAAGACTCAAAAACACTAAACTAGACTCTATGGACTCAAAACTAACTTTAGACACTTAAAACAGCAACCAATACTCAAAAAGACTCACTTTTAGACTCAATAAAGGTTTTGGACGAAAATAGGACTTGACTAGACTCAAAAGACTCAAGGAAAACAAGTTTTGACTCAAATATGAAGACTAAATAACATGGGGATTGTTTTTGACGAATTTTAGACTCAAAACAAAAACTTTATAGAAAACACTTTTGAAAAACGAATTTAGGTAAAATAAATGGGTGGAAGGCTAGTTAGAGGGTCCTTCTCCACACATAATATATGCATACGAACCAATGTCCAGTTATTACTCCTTTAGACTATGAATGACAACGCCCCAAATTAGTTGCATCGCACAACTAACCCTCAAGTTTTCCTTATTTCATTGAATTAGATGGAATACGCATCTAAACCAAATTATCTTTTTCAAGTTCTTTATATGAGACGCATAACAAAGATACATATCAAAAGTCATTAAGTTTTGTGAAAACTATAAGCATTGACAAGGCATTCATCACTATGAAACACATGAGACTCATACCAAGGATTTACTTAACGCGATTGTGACTAGCAACCTCCACTACTTTTGAATATAAGTGAATAACAATTACGTGAAACCCCCCTATACTCTAGCATCAAGTTTATGCATGCAAATTAAGTGTTAACCCCCAACCCACATACATAAACCAGTTTTAATAACTTAGATAAGCAAATCACATTCATGCCTTAAGAAATAATAACCGGACGTAATCAATTCATATAAAACATATAATCATGGCTTCAAATTCTCCTCTAACTAAAAAGAAGTTAGTTTCTCATGTTCGCAAAACAAAGATAATTAAATTTAAACATTGAACTAAGACTAAGGATAGAATACACCTAGAAACTCTCCACACTCCAATGGCAGATTTCGAACCCTCCTTGGATGGCAGATTGCACAAGTCCTCCTTTCCTTGCTTCCTTGCTTGCGGCACTAGGGTGGTGTAGAATGGATTGTGGTGTTTGATGGATGAAAGTATGAATGAATGAATGAGTGAGTGGATGGATTAAATGGTGAGGCATTGGCTGTTTATATAGGCTAATTATGCACACTTAGTGAAGGACAAGGATTGCACAATCCCATGGAAAAAGGGTTAAGTCTTTGTAGAAACCAAAAGGGAAAGGGATAGGGAATTTTCGCCAGAAATTAAGGGCTTCTAGAAACTAGGTATTTTTTGGCAGAATTTAGACTTCTAGAAGGGGTAAAGGGTAGATTTCTGGACCTAAATGGATAAGGACTCATGATATAGGTGTAGAGGAAGGATTGCAACTCCTAAACCTACAAGGAATGGTCCACATGCGACAAACAAATGGATAAGGCTTCTAGAAACTGAAATAGGTGTTTAAATGTGTAATTAATCCCCTCTAATTAGCTAGATTTAAGTCCTAACCTGATTTGGATAGGATAGAATAGGATAATGTTAGGGTTAGGATAGCATAAGGTTTCTAGGATAGGATAAGATAAGGTTGGATAAGGTTCCTTGTTTCTTGCTTCTTCCTTATCTTCATTGCATTAGGACTTCTTCCACCAGATTTGTAGTCTTTCCTAGCCCTTCTTGACTTCAATTTCGTCCATCCTCTTTACTCCATGGTTAAGCTATCCAATCCATGCCCAAAAATGCTCCAAATAGTCTCAAAATGCACTTTCTTGCTCCTTTTGCCATTAGGACCTAAAAACATACGAAAATAACTTAAAAGACTGAAATAAATAGTAATTAACTCACTAAATGCAAGGAAACAACATAACTAAGTAGCATAAATATGCTCCTATCAGCAAGAAGATCAGTGGAATTCAGCAAAGCCAAGTTGAATCTTTTCCAACTTATTATGAACATTTTAAAACCCTTGTTGCTTCATGTCCACAGCACCAAATGAAGGAGGAGCTTCTTCTTCAATATTTCTATGAAGGTCTCTTACCAATTGAACGTCAAATGTTGGATGCATCCGCGGGAGGAGCTCTAGTGGACAAGACACTCATGGATGCCAAAACTCTCATTTCTAATCGAGCACTCAATGCATAACATTATGAAGGTGTTGGGCAGAGAGACACCCCACGGCCACATCATGTAAATGAGGTAAGTTCTATTTCTGAGTTACAATCCCAAATGGCTAACCTTACGTCTATGTTATCGCAGTTTGTTGAAGGCCCTAAAACGCAAGGAACTACAATTTGTGGTGTATGCTCCATTCAAGGACACCAATCTGATCAATGCCCTCAATTAATTGAGAATGGAGGGTGGGAATCTGCCAATGCTGTGGGTTATGGGAGTCAAAACCAACCAAGGGGTGATCCTTTCTCTAATACATACAATCAAGGATGGCATGACCACCCCAATTTCAGATGGAGAGATGCACCACAATCTGCCCAACAAGGTGGATTCCGACAACCCCCGGGTTTCTTTCCAAGGCCAATGGCACCACAACCACCTCCTCAAGCACAATCATCCCAAACCAACTCAGGTACGTCTATGAATGATGATAAAACATATCAATTATTAACCACAATGGCACAGGGAATGCAGAACCAAGCAAAGGAGGTTAATGAGCTAAAGAAGCAAATGGGCCAAATGGCCGAATTTTTGGGACAATTTCGTGAAAATGGTAAGTTACCAAGCACTACGGTGGTCAATCCCAAGGGTGGTTTCGAATCTGCAAAAGCTATCACCCTAAGAAGTGGAAAAGAAGTGGGAATCAAAGCACATGAATCTACCCAAAACAAGGAAGATGAGAAGATACAAATTGAAGAAGATGAGCAATCCTACCCCACGGCAAGGGTAGCACTACCCATGCCACAGCCATCTAAGCACTCCCATCCGTCCACCTCAGGTAAGGTTGTCCCAAATGTTGTGATTTCGAACACTAATCTGCCCAATGTTCCTTTCCCTCGCAGATTTGCACAATCGAAGAAGGAAGAAAGCGAAAAGGACATTTTGGATACCTTTCGAAAAGTCCAAGTAAACATTCCTTTACTTGATGCCATTAAGCAAGTGCCTAGGTATGCAAAGTTTTTAAAAGAGTTATGCACAACTAGGAAAAGAATTTCAAACAAAGAAGTTGTGAAAGTAAGTGAAAATGTATCCGTGGTTTTGCAACGAAAGTTACCTCCAAAATGTAAGGATCCAGGGAGCTTTACTATCCCATGCATAATTGGAAACACTAGATTTGAACAATGCATGTTAGATTTAGGTGCTTCTATTAATGTCATGCCATATTCCATTTATGCATCTATGAACCTTGGTGAGTTAAAACAAGATGGCGTTATAATTCAATTGGCTGATCGTTCTAACGTTTATCCCAAAGGAGTCCTTGAGGATGTTTTAGTGCAGGTCAATCATCTCCTATTTTCTGCAGATTTTTATGTCTTTGAAATGGAGGATTCGAGCCATGCTCCATCATTGCCAATCTTGCTAGGCCGTCCATTCATGAAAACAACCCAAACAAAGATTGATGTGGCCAAGGGAGCACTAACAATGGAGTTTGGTGGTGATATAATTAAATTCAATGTTTATGACTCTATTAAGAATCCTAATGATGGTTATTTTTGTTTTGCCATTGATGTGCATAAGGATATAGGGCCGAAAGGATCCATACCTATCAAGAAGGATGTATCAAAAACCACCATTGGAGAGGAACTTGGAGTGATTGCCCTACAACCACCCAATATGGCCGAAAGTAGCCATAGTGACATTGTTGATAGGGTTGCCGCTTTTGAGCCTCCACCACAATATGTTTGTAAGTCTTCAATCCCAATTTCAATTCCCATTTCAACTAATAGGTTGTTACCTTCTTTGGTGCAGGTGCCCAACCGATTTCAAGGTGGTGGGAGCATTTACATGGACTTTCAAAACCAAAACACCACCATCAGGGAGGATCACTATCCCCTCCCATTCATTGAGCCATATTATGACAATGTTGAAGGACATGATGTGGAGGAGACCACTCACTATGTCGTGGGTTCCCATGAAGGTTGATCAATGTGGCATCGTCCGGCTGCAAGACGTAAAAGAAAGCGCTACTTGGGAGGCAACCCATGCAATCAACAAAGGAAGAACTTAGGAATCGCTCCAAACTCAGATTTGCGTCCCTAAACCTTTTCCTTTGTGCTTCCTTTATGTTATGTGTGATGTGTTTATTTGTGTGTTCCTTTGCTGTTAGTTTAGTCTAAAACATTGAGGACAATGTTTAGTTTAAGTGTGGGGGGGGGGTAACATTCTGTTTTGAACTATTTTTGCATGAAATTCGTAGGGTATTTGATAGGAGCATATTTAGGCGACTTACTTAGCTTGTTTTCGTGCATCTATGTTGTTAATTCATAGTTGTTTTAGTAGTTTAAGCCATTTTCGTGTGTTTTTAGGTTCATATGGCTAAGGAAGCAAATTTGGAGCAAAATTGGGCTTGGAATGGATAGCATATGCTTGGAGCCAAAGTGTTGGACGAATTTGAAAGCCTTGTATGCACTTTGGACATAAAACAAAGGGCCTAGCCCAATCAAACAATCCTTTGAGCCATGCAAAACCTCTAGCCCAATCAACAACCCTTAGCCACATGCATTCACATGCATCACAACCCCAAAACCATCAAGAAACACCCATTGCCGTGCCTTGCACTTCCCCTTTTATTTTCAGCCATTCCACTTCATCATTACACCACCTTCTCCATCTTTATTCCACATGCATTCATCATAATTCACCCTAGCTACCACCATTCACACACACATGCACTTACTCTTTCATCATTGCACCACCAATTCAACACATGCATTTCCACCTTCCTACTTCATCATTTCAGCCACATATTCACCCACATGCACTTTAATCATTCAACACATGCATTCACACACCAACAACAACCCAATGCCTTGCACTTCCCTTGCCTTTCCACCAACAACCTAGCTCTTTTTCCATCATTATTTCATCCACATGCACTCTCAATCATAACAACCACATTCACTCTTAAACAATCACCCACATATTCTCCCATTCCCCCTATAAAAACCCATGCATTCATACACAAAAATGACATCTCATTTTCATACACAAGACACCGCAAACACATCCAATCTTCCCCTTTGCCGCAAGCTCCCATTCCATTTCTACACAATCTCTTCTCGGCTTCATTCCATTCCATACACTCTCCCATTCGCAGAAACCATTCAACCTTAGCCGCTCCACCTTCATTTACAACACACTTGGAGCACCAACACCGAAGGCAACTCTTAAGGGATTTCAACATCAGTTTTGCTTCAAGGGTTCTTTCTCCTTAATTCTATGTTCATTCATGTTGTACGTTTTTATATCAAACATTCTGTAAACATGAAGTGTAACTAATTTCTTTCTAGGGATTCGATGTAGCCTTGCAAGATTGCCATGTAGTTATTTCAGAATGCTCAGTTGATCCATCTATTTCTTGTTTCATTCTCTGATTTAATTGTGACTTTGTGTGTTGATTTTAATGTTTGATCACCATTTGATTTAACCACAGGTTGTTTAGCCAAGAGTAAAGCACACATCATGCATACTCTTGGTGGATATGTGAATGAATGAAGGGAATGCTTTGCAAACAACCTGCCGAGTGTTTCCTTTGGTTTTATGAAAGTTTCTTGTGCGTGTCATGTTCTTGATTAGGGACCAAAGTTGCACATCACACTTAGGTTCATGATTAGGAACATTTGATCAAGTCCACACATCATATGGTTGATCATATCTAAGTGAAACAAACCCAAGAAATAGGTAGATGGATGAGTATAATCTGATTTAACAAGCATGGACTTGGCTTAGCAATGGTGAAACCGAATCCCTAGCTTCATCTCCATCTGTGCTATCTCATTTTATTAGTTGTTGATTCATTTATTTGTGTCTACTTCATTTTCTTGTGCTTTCAAGTTACAACAACAAATCTGCCTAAGTTGATTAGTTTTATTTCTCTTATAGAGTTCTTGCAAAAACAAGTGATTATATAGGTCCAATTAGTCCCTGTGGATTCGACACCCTTACTTGTGCCATTATACTAAACCTATTTTAGCACTAGGAAGGAAAACCTCAATTAAAATGGCGCCGTTGCCGGGGACTGATTTCAGTCCCTTATAATTGCTTGTTTTGATATTAAACCTTGTTCTTTTCATTTTAAGTAGATTTCTGATTTTTATTCAAACTTGTTTTATCTTGTTTCAGGTAGTATATGTCAAATAGACTTGCTGAATTAGGCCAAAGAATTGAACGGTTAAAGGGCAACACTTTGGAAAGCTTTGTGCCAACAAGTTCCTCCATTGTCCGTGAAGAAGAGGAAGGGAAACCGTCTAGTCCAACAAGTGAAGGATCTGAGCACTTTAATTGGGAAATAGAAGAAGAGATGGCGGGCAACCAAGATGATCTTCGAGCTTTGGAGGATTTTGCTCAACCAATCATACCAAATTCACCTTCATGCATCTTGCTGCCCACAGAAGCTAGAAACTATGATCTTAAATCTTCACATTTCCATATGTTTCCTTCTTTTTATGGCTTACCTAATGAAGATCCTTTAGCTCATATTAAAGAATTTTACAATGTTGTGAGTGGTTTACCTTTACAGGGAGTAAGTGAAGCAAATCTGAGGATGAGAGTGTTCCCTTACACCTTGAAGATAGGGCCAAGGGTTGGTTGATGACTCTAGTACCTGGTTCACTCACCACATGGGATGCCGTGGCTAAGAAGTTTTTGGAAAAGTTCTTTTCCACTCAAAAGACAGCCACATTAAGGGGACAACTCTTCAACTTCAAACAAGATGATGGAGAACCTTTCAATGAGTGTTGGGAGCGCTTTAAAGGCCTTTTGTTGCAATGTCCACACCATGGGTTACCTCTTCACTTACAAATGCAAATTTTCTATGATGGACTAACCCAAACATGTCAATCAACTGTTGATAATGCAGCAGGTGGAGCTTTGAAGAAAAAGAATGCTCAAGAGTCATATAACATTTATGAGATGTTGGGATCTAATGCTCAACACAAAGATGTAAGGGGTAAGAGAGTTGGAGTATATGAAACAAGCTCTAATCATGATCTTTCTTTGCAGGTAGCTAACCTAGAAAAGAAGCTTGAATCCGTGCTCAACATGGTGCCAAAAGCAAGTGAAGTGTGTGCCATTTGCAACATACCAAGCCACCTTACTCATCAAGGTCCATCTAAGGAGGCTTACCCCGAGTATGTCCAAGAGCAAGTGAACCTCATGAATTCTTACAATCAAAGGCCAAGGAATGATGTGTATTCCAATACATATAACCCAAGTTGGAGAGATCATCCCAATCTTTCGTGGAAGAACAACAATCAATTCCAAAACTTCCAACCAAAACCTACACTTGAAGATACGGTTAAATTGTTAGCCCAAAATACCTTGCAATTCCAACAAACCACCAATAGCACTCTCCAACAACATTCGGCGGCTCTAACCAAAATGGAGACACAATTGGGGCAGATTGCAGATGCCTTGAGCCAAAGAGAGGTTGGAAAGTTTCCAAGCCAACCCGTGATACTCCAAAGGAACCAAGAGCAAGCCAAAGCAATCACTACACTTAAAAGTGGTAAGGTTATCAATAATAGAGTTGGCAATGAAGTTACTAATGAATCTGATCATGTGAATGCAGGGGTTACTCAAGGAGAAAATGAGAAATCAAATGAGGAACCAAGCCATGCTACTCCCTCGTTTGAAGCACCAAATCTTCACAAGGCCGAGAAACCTTACACTCCACCAATACCATTCCCTGGAAGACTTGCCAAGAGCAAGCAGGATAAGTCATTTAAGGAGATTTTTGATATTCTAAGTAAAGTAAATGTTAACTTACCTTTGCTTGATGTCATTAGGAACATGCCAGCTTATGGGAAGTTCTTCAAAGAGTTAAACAACTACAAAAGGAAGTATGGACCACATGAGAAGGTAGTGGTGTCCGAGAATGTAAGTGCCGTGTTGCAAAGAAAACTTCCACCAAAGCTCAAGGATCCAGGAAGTTTTTCTATCAACATCACCATAGGAGACAAGAAGGTAGAGAAGGCGATGCTTGACTTAGGTGCTAGCATCAACTTAATGCCTTATTCCGTATACCTTCAACTAGGTTTGGGGGAATTGAAAGCCACCACCATCTCATTACAACTTACGGACAGATCCGTGAAATATCCAAGAGGTATAGTGGAGGATATTCTAGTTCAAATTGATAAACTAATCTTGCCTGCGGATTTTGTAGTGTTGGACATGGAAGAAGCTCCTATACATGACCGAGAATTGCCTATTTTGCTTGGGAGACCGTTTATGGCCACGGCCAAGACCATCATTGATGTGCAAAATGGACTCCTCACTATGACAGTGCTAGGAGAGACCGTTCAATTCAAAGTGTTTGAGTCTCTTTCACATCCTTCTTCATCTCTTGATTGTTATGCCATTGATGTGCTTGATTCGCTTGTTTTCTCTAAGTTCTTGCAGGCACAATCTAATGAACCATTACAAACTGTTTTGAGTCAATCTCAAGATGAGTTTGATGAAGAAGATGCACTCATGGAAGAGGTAGCTTCCTTGGAAGCATTGGCACCGTATCCTTTGAATATTTTACCTCTTTTAGAGCCTTTAGAACCATCGAGGTCACATTTAATCCCTTCCACTGTTAAGGCACCAAAACTTGAACTTAAACCACTTCCACCACATCTAAAGTATGCATATCTAGCTGAATTTGAAACTCTTCCAGTTATCATAACTTCTGACCTCACCCCAAATGAAGAAGATAAACTAATTAGGGTGTTAAAAGAGTTCAAATCAGTTATTGGTTGGTCTATTGCAGATATCAAGGGAATAAGCCCTACCATGTGCATGCATAGGATTCTTTTGGAAGAAGGAGCAAAGTCAACCCGTGAACCACAAAGGAGGCTCAATCCACACATGAAGGAAGTTGTTAGATGTGGGGATCATATATCCCATTTCTGATAGCAAATGGGTGAGTGATATTCAGGTGGTACCTAAGAAGGTGGGAATCACGGTGATGAAGAATGAAAACAAAGAGCTTGTGCCCACAAAGCCCACGGCTAGTTGGCGTGTTTGCACCGATTACAGGAAGTTGAATTCTAGCACTAGAAAAGATTACTTTCCTATGCCTTTCATAGATCAAATGCTTGAGAGATTGGCAGGTTACTCACACTATTGTTTTCTTGATGGTTACTCAGGTAACAATCAAATTGAAATTGCTCCGGAGGATCAAGAGAAAACTACCTTTACTTGCCCGTTTGGCACATTTGCATATAGGAGAATGCCTTTTGGACTTTGCAATGCTCCAGCAACATTCCAAAGATGCATGTTGGCAATCTTTTCTGACATGGTAGAAAGATTCATTGAGGTATTTATGGATGACTTTTCAGTGTTTGGTTCATCTTTTGATGAATGTCTTAACCATCTCTCTTTAGTACTTCAAAGATGTCAGGAAACAAATTTGGTTCTCAATTGGGAAAAGTGCCAATTTATGGTGAAACAAGGAATTGTGTTGGGGCATGTAATCTCTAGCCAAGGAATGGAGGTGGACAAAGCCAAAATTGACATCATCACCAATATGGCAGCTCCCACAACCGTGAAGGGAGTAAGAAGTTTTTTGGGACATGCGGGTTTTTATCGTCGTTTCATTAAGAACTTTTCAATGATCACTCGTCCATTATGCAATCTGTTAGCTAAAGATGTTGTATTTCATTTTGATAAAGCTTGTATGGATGCATTCAATACTTTGAAACATGAATTAACCTCAACCCCTATTATTATGGCACCAGATTGGTCTTTACCTTTTGAATTAATGTGTGATGCCTCTGACTATGCTATTGGTGCAGTTTTAGGGCAAAGGGTGAACCAGCTCCCACACGTGATCTACTATGCAAACCGGACTCTAAATGATGCTCAACTTAACTATTCCACAACTGAAAAGGAGTTGCTTGCTATTGTTTTTGCCTTAGAGAAGTTTCAGTCATATCTTGTTGGATCTAAAGTTATTGTGTTTTCTGATCATGCAGCCCTTAGGTACTTGATGACAAAAAAGGATGCTAAGCCACGCTTAATTAGATGGATACTCTTACTACAAGAGTTTGACTTGGAAATTCGAGATAAGAAGGGAAGTGATAATGTTGTGGCTGACCATTTGTCACGGCTCAATGAAAACCATGGAGTTGGACAACCTTTGCCTCTAAATGAATCATTTCTTGATGAACAACTCCTTGTTATTCAAGAAAAAGAACCATGGTATGCTGATTTTGTTAATTATCTTGTTTGTGGTATAATTAGAAATGACCTTTCTTTTCAGGAAAGAAAGAAGTTCCTTGCCATGGTAAAGCACTACGTTTGGGACGAACCATATTTGTTTAAATATTGCCCTGACCAAATCATTAGGAGGTGTGTCCCAGAGAGTGAGCAATAAAGCATTCTAACGTTCAGCCATACATTGGCATGTGGAGGACATTTTGGTGCCAAAAAGACATCTCTAAAGGTTTTACAATCTGGTTTCTTTTGGCCTACTTTATTCAAAGATGCTTTTGATTTTTGTTCTAAGTGTGATAGGTGCCAGAAAATGGGGAACATTAGCCGAAGAAATGAGATGCCATTGAACAACATTTTGGTGGCGGAGCTCTTTGATGTTTGGGGAATCGATTTCATGGGACCATTTCCATCCTCTTTTGGTTACTTATACATATTAGTGGCAGTAGATTATGTATCCAAATGGGTTGAAGCCATTGCTACAATAACTAATGATCATAAGGTTGTTTTGAATTTTCTTAAAGATGTGATTTTTTGTAGGTTTGGAACCCCAAGAGCTATTATTAGTGATGGTGGCAACCATTTCTGCAACAAACCCTTTGAATCCTTGATGAAGAAGTACAACATCAACCACAAAGTGGCAACCTCGTACCATCCTCAAACCTCAGGACAAGTGGAGATTAGCAATAGGGAGATCAAGAACATTTTGATGAAGACCGTAAGCCCTACAAGGAAGGATTGGTCACTGAGGTTGAATGATGCACTATGGGCATATAGAACAGCATATAAGACCCCCATTGGCATGAGTCCTTATCGCCTTGTGTTTGGGAAAGCTTGTCATTTGCCAATGGAGCTTGAACACCGTGCATATTGGGCCATCAAGAAGTTCAACTTTGATTACAAGGATGCTGGAATAGCAAGGAAACTCCAACTTAATGAGTTGGAAGAACTCAGAAATGAAGCATATGAGAATGCCAAAATCTACAAGGAACGGACTAAGCTCTATCATGACAAGGCCATCCTACGGAAGGAGTTTCACCAAGGTATGAAAGTACTGTTGTATGACTCACGTTTGAGACTTTTTCCAGGTAAATTGAAGTCAAGGTGGGTGGGACCATTTAAGGTGCTGCAAACATTTCCCCACGGAGCTGTGGAGATAGAGAACATGAAGAATGGCACCTCTTTTTAAAGTCAATGGGCAGCGATTGAAACCATATTTGGAGAAAGTGGAGGAAGAGCAAGTTTATCAAGTTGTAGATTTTCTTGAGTTTACAACACCGTGAACAAGCTACCATGTCTTGCCTAGACATTAAATAAAGCGCTTACTAGGAGGCAACCTAGTGTGGTTTGTGTTCTTTCCTCATTTTGTGTTTATGTTGTCACCATTCCATATTCTTTGCCTACTTGCATTACATACAATTTTAAGCATAGAGGACAATGCTTTGGTTAGGTTTGGGTGTGGGATGGAAGGTTTGTGTTTTTTGTGTTAGTTGTGTTAGTTTTGGTTAAGTGTGTTTTTGCTTACTAATACGAATGTATATGAGGGTATGTTTGTAGACAAACTATTGGGTTGCTATGAAAAAGGGTTTTATGACATGGGACATGTCATAACTTTCGAAGGGGTGTTTTTAAGTTCATGTCAGAGCACAAAGGTAAGCCGCCTCCCCGAATTTCAATTTTCTTTTATACTAATATGTTGTTAATGATTCAAGCATCCACTCTAGAATTTAAACCATTACCGGATCATTTCAAGTATCACCCTCCATTCAAAGATCAATTCCATGCCGTTTGATTTGATTAAAAAAAAAAAAAAAAAAAAAACATGGCAGAAAGATGGAGCCTTCACAAAGGATGTTTACGTCGGAGCAGAAGGCGTCGAAGCGGGAGGCATCGAAGCGGGAGGCATCGAAGCGGGAGGCATCGAAGCAGGAGGCATCGAAGCGGGAGGCATCAGAGCTAGAGCATTCCAGGCCTCAATACTTGGCCAAACGCTGGATGACCCAGGAAAAAGGTGCCTCTGGAGATAAGCCGCAAGCCTTTGACGGTCACTGTGAATTCGACCCTCAGATTCTTGCAGCTCATCAAGCTTCCTCTTCATGCCCGACGAATAGTTATTTGCAAGCACATGCAAACTTCTATTCTCGTACTTAAGCAGCTGGATCTCTTGCTTAAGACTTTCCACCTCTGCCATCAATGATTCCACCTGACGGGAGCGGGCAAGCAGGCGTTGGCCCATGTTGGACACAGAACTCGCACACTGAACACTAAGTGCGAGGGACTCTTGAACGGCCAACTCATCGGACCGTCCTGACAGCAGCCTACTATCTTTTGGAGTGAGGAGGTTCCTAGCTACTATTGTAGCTGTTGTGGCGTCCTGCATCACGGAGTCTTCACCTGTAAGAAGACCGTTAGAAGATAAGAAAGAAGGGCGCCATACGTTACCTTGACGCAGCACGCCCGTATCACTGCTAAGGCTCAATTCCAAGCTAAGGTTCGATGGGTTTGCCATTTTTCAAAAGTGTTCAAAGAGAAGGGATGGAGTTAAATCTCAAAGGGCCGGAGTCGATTTTCAAGAATGGGAGATCTTCAGAGTGTGTATTTTGGCGGTGATCGATAGCTCTATAAAAAGCCAAGGCGACACGTCCACCAATTCAAAGAGCCGGATTTTTCGGCGTAAGTTCGGCGACGCTCCCTCTGCTTTTCAAAAAACGCGTTCAACTTTGTCAAAAGATTTCTGACAAAGCTGAAAACACGTGGAGGCCATCATCGCAACTACACATCTTTAGTCGACAAGCGCAAAGTTCGGCGACGCTTTCTCTACTTTTCAGAAGAAGCGTGCAGCTTTGTCAAAAGGAGCCGCATCCGCACTACTCCGTGTCGTTCAGAAAGCGAAGGGGCGCCTGCTCAGAAATCGAAGAGGCGTCTTCAAAGATCGAAGAGGCGCCACTATTTCAAAAAGCCGGATTTGCGGGATCAAAACGTTTGTCGACAAAGGTAAAAGAATAGTACCACCACTTGCTATTATCTCTATATATGTCGACCTTCAGCTTTTGTTGGCAAGGCAGTCCTGAAGAAAATGCCCAACTCTCCCTCACCTCTGAGGGCGCACTCCCAGCAAAGCCTTTCGAAATACTCAATTCTTTCTTCTTCCCCAAAGATGATACCAGATGCCTGGAGTACAGATGACCCAGGAGGAAACGGTGAAATATGCTAATTCATTCACCGCTTCTTCAAAAGCAAAGGTATCTCATATCATCAAGGTCAAAAGCAAAAGTATCTCATATCATGCTCTTTCCCTGTCTTTTTCTTTGTCCTTGTTCTTACTCGCATGGCAAAGTAAGAGAAGCAATCAGCCGGCACTTGGAGTCAGTCTTCCGATCTGGAGCCAACTGCCTGGAATCTATTCCTGATTGCTTACCTAGTGTTGCTCTCGAGTAGTCATCTTCAACGGTTGATACACTTCTAGAGAAGGGACCACTCCTGCAAAGATTGAACAAAGAAACAGATAAAAGGGATAAGCTCAGACCTTCCGGGGAGAACAACAGAATCCTGCTGCCCAGTTCAAGAGTAGCACAAAGGAAAATCAACGATGGGCGGAAACCAGTTCAAGAGTAAGCCTGTGGAATCACCAAGATCAAGCCTCAATGCAATCACCAAGGAGAAGAGGGAATTTACACTCCATAACCAGATTTGCGTCCCTAAACTCTTCTCTTTGTTAATTACATTTTGCCATGTTTAGTATGTTTAAGTGCTTTTTGTGTGTTTACTTATGTTTTGTGTGAATCTATGCTTAAAACATTGAGGACAATGTTTGATTTAAGTGTGGGGGGGGGGGGGGGTAACTAATGTTGTTAATGCAAATTCGTGGGATTTTATCACCCATAACTTCAAATGTTGTTCCTTGCTGTTTTAAGGTGTTTTTAAATTGTTTTAGAGTGTTTTAGTGTGTTTTGTTTTATAACTCCGAAAATCACATAAAAATTTGAAAAAAATGTTTTGAAAAGCCTAAAAAGAGTGTTTTGAGTCGTTTTTGTGGATTGTTTGATTGGGCTAGGCCCTTTGTTTTATGTCCAAAGTGCATACAAGGCTTTCAAATTCGTCCAACACTTTGGCTCCAAGCATATGCTATCCATTCCAAGCCCAATTTTGCTCCAAAATGCTCCAAAATGCATCTTTTTGTTTCCTTAGCCATATGAACCTAAAAACACACGAAAATGGCTTAAACTACTAAAACAACTATGAATTAACAACATAGATGCACGAAAACAAGCTAAGTAAGTCGCCTAAATATGCTCCTATCAAATTCCCCCATACTTAGCTTTTGCTAGTCCTCGAGCAAAATAATAACAAATAAACAAAACGACACTAAACAAGTAAAACACAACCTAAACCTTCCAACAACCGTCTTAGGGATTTCCAATGCACATGACAAGTTAAAAATCATTATTCTCACAGATTTTAGCCATCTTTACACTTAAGTACATTCTTAATCATAGTCACCACATACTAGTTCACAATTAAGCAATTAAAACACATTTCAAATGTAGTAACATGCTTTAGAGAATTTACTCAATTCCTTACTAGAATGCACTCTATTTTCACACAGATTTTCTGACTACATACCCTACACTAGTTATATGTGAGAGATTGATGTAAACATGAAAGACTAGTATCTCACATATGTTATAACAAAGAAAGCATTTTCTGGATTTACAATAATGACATGAATATGATCTCATGAATGGAATGCTACTACTTAGAATGAGAACCAGTGATTCCATAAGCTCATATCAAATCCAAACTCCACATTATTGAACACATAACGATCAAGATAGAAGTCAAAGAGGTGTAACGGGGCTAGGGTATTGGTTAAGAATGAAAGGTGAAGGATAAACAAACATTCTTAAAGCAATAGTGAGCAAAGTATTGAATTAGGCACTTAGAATTCCCTTTAGAGCGCGGAAAACAACTTTTAGACTAATAGGGGAAATTCAAACAACTCTTATTTTTTCTTTTCTTTTTCATTTTTTTTTTTCAATTTTTTTTTTTTTTTTTTTAGCCGTGCCTATGGCACAACAACTCTCATCAATAATCCTTCCCCCACACTTATTTTCTGCAACATATTAATCAAAAAGGAATTCATTTTCCGTCATGCTTACTATGCTTTAAGAACAAAGGCATGGATGGTCCTATTCTAGGCTAGGTAAGGATAACATGGGTTAACAAAGAACATAGGCTAAACAAGGCTCAAAGGGGATGAAATGAAATGGAATGGAATGGGAAGTAAGGCTATTTGGCTATGGTGGCAACTACACAACTTTATCTTGATATATGTTATGCAATTCAATGCTTTGAATGAAATGGATATAAGTTCTAGCATTTAGTTCTAGCATGATACAATTGCATTCTAAGTAGCAACCAAGCAAGGAATAATGAGATCATGCAACAACTTTAGAAAACAAAGAATCACAGAAAATAACACTCCAAAGAATGTTTAGGCTCAAGTCTCACAAGGTTGTAGCGTTTGTTTGAGTTCTTTCCTTCAAGCATGTTACAAAAACGAATTTTTCTTTTATGATTACATGTGAAGTCATACATTATAACCATAACCAAGCATATACCAAGAGTAAATCAAACTTTCATCCATGTTTATAACTCTTTTTAACCGTCATGCAATTACAAACCAAATCCTTATCATTGTGTTGGAAGGTACCCTAAGACACAAACTTTGAGCCATGCAAAACCTCTAGCCCAATCAACAACCCTTAGCCACATGCATTCACATGCATCACAACCCCAAAACCATCAAGAAACACCCATTGCCGTGCCTTGCACTTCCCCTTTTATTTTCAGCCATTGCACTTCCCCTTTTATTTTCAGCCATTGCACTTCATCATTACACCACCTTCTCCATCTTTATTCCACATGCATTCATCATAATTCACCCTAGCTACCACCATTCACACACACATGCACTTACTCTTTCATCATTGCACCACCATTCACACACACATGCACTTACTCTTTCATCATTGCACCACCAATTCAACACATGCATTTCCACCTTCCTACTTCATCATTTCAGCCACATATTCACCCACATGCACTTTAATCATTCAACACATGCATTCACACACCAACAACAACCCAATGCCTTGCACTTCCCTTGCCTTTCCACCAACAACCTAGCTCTTTTTCCATCATTATTTCATCCACATGCACTCTCAATCATAACAACCACATTCACTCTTAAACAATCACCCACATATTGTTGATGTAATATTCCTTTCTAATGCTAGAATATGTTTAATATAATGGCACAAGTAAGGGTGTCGAATCCACAGGGACTAATTGGACCTATGTAATCACTTGTTTTGCAAGAACTTCTATGAAATGAACCAAACTAATCAAATTGAGCAGATTTGTTGTTGTTACTTGAAAGCATAAATAAAAGAAGTAAACACAACTAAATGAATCAACAACTAATAGAACAGGATAGTATCAATGAAAATGAAGCTAGGGATTCGGTTTCACCATTGCTCAACTAAGTCCATGTTTGTCAAGTTAGTTTATACTCATTCATCTACCTATTTCTTGAGTTTGTTTCACTTGGATATGATCAACCATATGATGTGTGGATTTGATCAAATGTCTCTAATCATGAACCTAATTGTGATGTGCAACTTTGGTTCATAATCAAGATTATGTAATGTACAAGAAACTTTCATAAAACCAAAGGGAATAACTCGGCAGGATGTGTGCTAAACACTCCCTTCATTCATTCACATATCTACCAAGATTATGCATGATGTGTGTTCTAATCTTGGCTACACAACTTTGTGATTAATTCAAATGATGATCAAACATTAAAATCAACACACAAAGTTACCATTAAAACAGAAAATGAAACAAGAAATAGATGGACAAACTTAGCATTCTAACTTAATTACATAGCAAACTTTGCAAGGTTACATCGAATCCCTAGAGGAGGATTAGTTACAATTCATGTTTACAAAAGATTTAACATAAACATACACAACATGAATGAACATAGAATGAAGTAGAAGGAACCCTTGAAGCAAAACTGATGTTGAATTCCCTGAAGAGTGCCTTCGGTGTTGGAGCTCCCAAATGTGTTTGTAAATGAGGGTGGAGAAACTAATGTCGAATGGTTTCTGTGAGTGGTGCATAAATGGAGAGAAATGGACAGTTTCTGTGAAAGGGAGAGAGTGTCGAATGAAATGGAATGGAGAGGGAGAATGAGAGTGAATGGTGGACAGAAATTAGAGCAAGAATGGTGTGTGTGCTCCAATGAATCCGAGAGAGCAATCTATCCCCCTTGGTGAATTTCTGAATGAGTCTAATGATGGGGAGACAATCAGATTGGATCTTGGCTTTGTTTAACTCAGATGGCAGAGCTTAAGTGATGGAAATGATTGTGTTTCTGAGATGGAAGACTCACGGCATGGGCAATGTCCAAGGAAATGTTAATGTATTCAAAGAAGCACATGCTCTTGCTGCCACAAGTGAGTGGAACCTGCAAAGGTGAAGTGGACAATCTGAAACTGGTTAGAATAATCTGGAATTGGGTATGGGAGTGCACCGGATGGACATGAAGGAAATGGAAATGCAAAGGTGATTTGTTTCGGTGGTGGGAGTGCATAAGGGAGCTGGAAATGGCATGGAATGTATGTGTTTCTGAGGTGGTGGACACACGGCATGGGCAATGTCCAAGCATGTGGCTATTTTAATTGACTCATGCATGTGGATTTCTGCAAGGCTGAAATGGAGAAAGGTGATGGAATGCACGGGCAGATTCTGAATCATGCATGTGAATGCATGTTTTGGTATTAGAAGTGCATAATTTGACTTGGAATCACATGGGAGTGCACGGTTAGGTTGTGATCATGCATGTGAATGCATGTTTTGGTGTTGAAACCACATAATCTGATTTCAATGCTTGTTTTGTTTAGAATCACTCAATATGGCCGAACTGCACACTAAACACTTCCACATCATTTCCTGAAATTCCAGCAGTCAAACATTTCCTAGGTTCTTCATTTGGACTTCAATTTAACTCCCTAGAATCCTCTCCAAGTTTGGAATAACGCATAGCTACCAAAAGGAATGGTTTTTACTTCATTTGCCTTCCCTTTGATCCAAATACACACTTAGCTGCACACTAACACAAAACAATGTAAAACGCGACTAGTTTAATCCAAAACAATCACAAAGACACCAAATAAGGAAGATATAAATGCATGCAAAATGTGACTTATCAAATACCCCCAAACCTGGTTTTTGCTAGTCCTCGAGCAAACTTAAAACTAAAACACACACAATACAAACATCTAACTAAACCACTTTCGCTGGCCAAACGATTGCACTGAGCATGTGCAACAAGCCTTTGAACCCCTAGGTGTCCCTAGTTGGAGGAGTTCTGTCTCCTGAGGGTTTACAGCGATGAACCCACAAACATCTACAAAAACTGCAAACAACTTGGTTAAAACATGCTTTAAACAAACTAATAAGAACCAATGAAGATTTTGTCATATATTCAAACTCAAAAGTTTGCCACTTCAAAGAATCGTATCAATTATAACGTATAAAGATATTTCTCCATGCCTTACAACTTTAAGGTCACCATACCCAAATGCTTAAGATAGAATTCGCCTCAACTCAACTCCTCATAGATTTCACTCAAAATTTTCACTCAGATCCTAAGGTTTAGTCTCTCCACAACCATATATGAGCGAAATTATGCAAAGGGAATCAAAATTCTCACATATGAAATCTGAAATGAAAGCACAATTTCTGAGTAGATCTCATGAAATGAATCAAATGCTAAGAATTTAGATAACACACACACTTACCATCACCCCATGAATACATCCTCAATGATCAGCTAGGTCTTTTCTCAAGATTGTAATGTAAGGCTTAGGTTATAGGTTACGAAAGAAGTGATATGAAATACTAGAGCTTGGGGCATACCAAAGTGTTCTTGAGGATCATGCTCTTCACTTGCATTTGTTTTCTTTCTTCTTTGTTTTTGGCATCCAGGCCCTATGTCTTATAATGAGGGGATTTGGAACTTATATCCACTTTAATTCTCTTTTTTTTTTTTTTTAGAAGTATCTTCAACATAGGTGCCCTCGGTACATGCCACAATCTTGTTCTAAGCTCAACTTACTTTTAGTCTTCATCACCTTGGTATTCCCCAAACTATAAGGTATGGTTTGTAATGGGCTAGAATGGATAGAGTATGGTGTGGGTGATGAAAGAACTGGGCTAAAGTGTTTGGCTGCAACAAGGGTGAATGGAGCACACAAAAGGGTAGGATTTAAGCCTTTTAGTAGTTAAAACATGCATAGCCTAACATCGTCTCATTGAGTTTATTCATGAATGATACTAAACACATGGTATCTGCAAAGAGAGTAATTCTTAGTATCCAATCAAAATAGAGGTAATGAGATCGTTTAAAGTGAAATTGAAAGAAAAAGATAAGAGTAGAAACACTTTAAACCCTCTCAAAGAAGCAATTAGGCTCAAAATAACTCACTAGGGTAGTCTCCACTATTCTTCTTCCAGAATTTGAGTATGGTACCTCTATCATCATAATTTCAAGAGTTATAGCTTTATACATGACAACAAGATGCAACCCTTTTTCATAGCAACCCAATCGTTTGTTTTCAAACATAGTCCTCATATACATTCGTATTAGCATGCAAAAACACTCTTACCCAAAACTAACACTTAAAACAGACACAAAAACAAACTTTCCATCCCACACCCCCAAACCTAACCTAAACATTGTCCTCGATGTTTAAAATTGTATGCAATGCAAGTAGGCAAAGAATATGGAATGGTAACAAAATAAACACAACATAAAGAAAGAACACAAACCACACTAGGTTGCCTCCTAGTAAGCGCTGTATTTAATGTCTAGGCAAGACATGGTAGCTTGTTCATGGTGTTGAAAATTCAAGAACATCCACGACTTGATACACTTGCTCTTCATCCACTTTATCCAAATATGGTTTCAATCGCTGCCCGTTGACTTTAAAAGAGGTGCCATTCTTCATGTTCTCTATCTCCACAGCTCCGTGGGGAAATGTTTGCAGCACTTTGAATGGTCCCACCCACCTAGACTTCAATTTTCCTGGAAAAAGTCTCAAACGTGAGTCAAACAAAAGTACTTTCATACCTTGGTGAAACTCCTTCCTTAGGATGGCCTTGTCATGATAGAGCTTAGTCTGTTCCTTGTAGATTTTGGCATTCTCATATGCTTCATTTCTAAGCTCTTCCAACTCATTAAGTTGGAGCTTCCTTGCTATTCCAGCATCCTTGTAATCAAAGTTGAACTTCTTGATTGCCCAATATGCACGGTGTTCAAGCTCCATTGGCAAATGACAAGCTTTCCCAAACACAAGGCGATAAGGACTCATGCCAATGGAGGTCTTGTATGCTGTTTTATATGCCCATAGTGCATCATTTAACCTCATTGACCAATCCTTCCTTGTAGGGCTCATAGTCTTCATCAATATGTTCTTGATCTCCCTATTGCTAATCTCCACTTGTCCTGAGGTTTGAGGATGGTACGGGGTTGCCACTTTGTGGTTGATGTTGTACTTCTTCATTAAGGATTCAAAGGGTTTGTTGCAGAAATGGCTGCCACCATCACTAATAATAGCTCTTGGGGTTCCAAACCTACAAAAAATCACATCTTTAAGAAAATTCAACACAACCTTATGATCATTAGTTCTTGTAGCAATGGCTTCAACCCATTTGGATACGTAATCCACTGCCACTAATATGTATAAGTAGCCAAAGGAGGATGGAAATGGTCCCATGAAGTCAATTCCCCAAACATCAAAGAGCTCCACTACCAAAATGTTGTTCAATGGCATTTCATTTCTTCGACTAATGTTCCCCATCTTCTGGCACCTATCACACTTAGAGCAAAAATCAAACGCATCTTTGAATAAAGTAGGCCAAAAGAAACCAGATTGTAAAACCTTTAGAGATGCCTTTTTGGCACCAAAATGGCCTCCACATGCCAATGTGTGGCTAAATGTTAGGATGCTTTGTTGCTCACTCTCTGGGACACATCTCCTAATGATTTGATCAGGGCAATATTTAAACAAATATGGTTCGTCCCAAACGTAGTGCTTTACCATGGCAAGGAACTTCTTTCTTTCCTGAAAAGAAAGGTCATTTCTCATTATACCACAAGCAAGATAATTAACAAAGTCCGCATACCATGGTTCTTTTTCTTGAACAACAAAGAGTTGTTCATCTGGAAATGATTCATTTAGGGGCAAAGGTTGTCCCACTCCATGGTTTTCATTAAGCCTGGACAAATGGTCAGCCACAACATTATCACTGCCCTTCTTATCTCGAATTTCCAAGTCAAACTCTTGTAGTAAGAGTATCCATCTAATCAAGCGTGGTTTAGCATCCTTCTTTGTCATCAAATACCTAATGGCTGCATGATCAGAAAACACAATAACTTTAGATCCCACAAGATATGACCTAAACTTTTCTAAGGCAAAAACAACAGCAAGCAACTCCTTTTCAGTTGTGGAATAGTTAAGTTGAGCATCATGCAGAGTCCGGCTTGCATAGTAGATCACATGTGGAAGCTTGTTCACCCGTTGCCCTAAAACTGCACCAACAGCATAGTCAGAGGCATCACACATTAATTCAAAAGGTAACGACCAATCTGGTGCCATAATAATAGGGGCCGAGGTTAGTTCATTTTTCAAAGTATTGAATGCATCCATCCAAGCCTTATCAAAATGAAATACAACATCTTTAGCTAACAGATTGCATAATGGACGGGTGATCATTGAAAAGTTCTTAATGAAACGACGATAAAAACCCGCATGGCCCAAAAAACTTCTTACTCCCTTCACAGTGGTGGGGGCTACCATATTGGTGATGACGTCAATTTTGGCTTTGTCTACCTCCATTCCTTTGCTAGAGATTACATGCCCCAACACAAATCCTTGTTTCACCATAAATTGGCACTTTTCCCAATTGAGAACCAAATTTGTTTCCTGACATCTTTGAAGTACTAACGATAGATGGTTAAGACATTCATCAAAGGAGGAACCAAACACTGAGAAATCATCCATAAATACCTCAATGAACCTTTCTACCATGTCAGAGAAGATGGCCAACATACATCTTTGGAATGTTGCTGGAGCATTGCAGAGTCCAAAAGGCATTCTCCTATATGCAAATGTGCCAAAGGGGCAAGTAAAGGTTGTTTTCTCTTGATCCTCCGGAGCGATTGCAATTTGATTGTAACCTGAGTATCCATCAAGAAAACAATAGTGTGAGTACCCCGCCAATCTCTCAAGCATTTGATCTATGAAAGGCATAGGAAAGTAATCTTTTCTAGTGCTAGAATTCAACTTCCTGTAATCGGTGCAAACACGCCAACTGGCCGTGGGTTTTGTGGGAACAAGCTCATTGTTTTCATTCCTCATTACAGTGATTCCCACCTTCTTAGGCACCACCTGAATAGCACTCACCCATTTGCTATCAGAAATGGGATATATGATCCCCACATCTAACAATTTCAACACCTCATTCCTAACAACTTCCTTCATGTGTGGATTGAGTCTTCTTTGTGGCTCACGGGTTGATTTTGCCCCTTCCTCCAAAAGGATCCTATGCATGCACATGGTAGGGCTTATTCCCTTGATATCTGCAATAGACCAACCAAAAGCTGATTTGAACTCTTTTAACACCCTAATTAGTTTATCTTCTTCAACTGGGGTGAGGTCAGAAGCTATAATTACTGGAAGAGTTTCAAATTCAGCTAGATATGCATATTTTAGATGTGGTGGAAGTGGTTTAAGTTCAAGTTTTGGTGCTTTAACAGTAGAAGGAGTTAGATGTGACATTGATGATTCTAAAGGCTCAAAACGAGGTGAAACATTGAAAGGATACAATGCTAATGCTTCCAAAGCAGCTACTTCTTCCATGAGTGCATCTTCCTCATCAAACTCATCTTAAGATTGACTCAAAATAGTTTGCAATGGGTCATTCGATTGTGCCTGCAAGAACTTAGAGAATACAAGTGAATCAAGCACATCAATGGCATAACAATCAAGAGATGTAGCCACGGCATCCCATGTAGTGAGGGAACCTGGTGTTAGAGTCATCAACCAACTCTTGGCCTTATCTTTCAAGGTGTAAGGAAACACTCTCATCCTCAAATTAGCTTCACTCACTCCCTGCAAAGGTAAACCACTCACAACATTGTAAAACTCTTTAATATGAGCTAAAGGGTCTTCATTAGGTAAGCCATAAAATGAAGGAAACATATGGAAATGTGAAGATTTGAGATCATAGTTTCTAGCTTCTGTGGGCAGCAAGATGCATGAAGGTGAATTTGGTATGATTGGTTGAGCAAAGTCCTCCAAAGCTCGAAGTTCATCTTCGTTGCCCGCCATCTCTTCCTCTCTTGCCCAATCAAATTGCTCAGATTCTTTACTTGTTGAACTAGGTGAATTCCCTTCCTCTTCCTCACGGTTAAAGGATGAACTTGATGGCACAAAGTTGTCCAAAGTGTGGCCCTTTAATCTTTCAATTCTTTGGCCTAACTCAACGAGTTTATTTGACATATACTACCTGAAACAAAGTAACACCAGTGTGAATGAAAATCAAGAAGCAAACAACAATGAAAAGAACAAAAATAAACTTAAAAACGTTTGAAAAGACTCAAGGGCTGTGGAACTAAACGCTTACAACACTTAAACAATCCTAAAACCCAAAACAGCAACTAGAAGACTCAAAATTGCCTAAAAACCACTTTCTGGGCAGTTTTGAGCACCTACACTAATTTGGACGAAATTGGATGGAAACTTGAATCAAAACACTTATAAACACAAATCAAAACACTTTCTAACTAATTTGGACAAAACAAAGACTCAGAGGACTCAAAACAGATTCACAAGACTCAAAACAAGCTAAAAACTCTCAAAACTGCCTAAAAACACAAATTGGGCAGTTTTGACACTAAACTCAATTTTGGACGAAAATTAGGTTTGAGCTTGACTCAAAATGCTTCAAAACACAAGATAAGACAGATTCTAAGCCTAAAACTTAACAAAATATGGGGGAAATTGTATTCGGACGAAATGCAATTAAATGGACAGATTATAAAGAAAACAGATTGTAAAGCAAATTGATGTAAACCAATGGATAATGGAATGGCTAAGGTCTTCCTCTCTACTCACGAAATATATGCAACTTAAACCAACTTCCAGTTATCAATTCGACAATTTATGAACCTTGACACTAATCAAAATAGCAAACAAGCAATTACAAGGGACTGAAATCAGTCCCCGGCAACGGCGCCATTTTTTTGTTGATGTAATATTCCTTTCTAATGCTAGAATATGTTTAATATAATGGCACAAGTAAGGGTGTCGAATCCACAGGGACTAATTGGACCTATGTAATCACTTGTTTTGCAAGAACTTCTATGAAATGAACCAAACTAATCAAATTGAGCAGATTTGTTGTTGTTACTTGAAAGCATAAATAAAAGAAGTAAACACAACTAAATGAATCAACAACTAATAGAACAGGATAGTATCAATGAAAATGAAGCTAGGGATTCGGTTTCACCATTGCTCAACTAAGTCCATGTTTGTCAAGTTAGTTTATACTCATTCATCTACCTATTTCTTGAGTTTGTTTCACTTGGATATGATCAACCATATGATGTGTGGATTTGATCAAATGTCTCTAATCATGAACCTAATTGTGATGTGCAACTTTGGTTCATAATCAAGATTATGTAATGTACAAGAAACTTTCATAAAACCAAAGGGAATAACTCGGCAGGATGTGTGCTAAACACTCCCTTCATTCATTCACATATCTACCAAGATTATGCATGATGTGTGTTCTAATCTTGGCTACACAACTTTGTGATTAATTCAAATGATGATCAAACATTAAAATCAACACACAAAGTTACCATTAAAACAGAAAATGAAACAAGAAATAGATGGACAAACTTAGCATTCTAACTTAATTACATAGCAAACTTTGCAAGGTTACATCGAATCCCTAGAGGAGGATTAGTTACAATTCATGTTTACAAAAGATTTAACATAAACATACACAACATGAATGAACATAGAATGAAGTAGAAGGAACCCTTGAAGCAAAACTGATGTTGAATTCCCTGAAGAGTGCCTTCGGTGTTGGAGCTCCCAAATGTGTTTGTAAATGAGGGTGGAGAAACTAATGTCGAATGGTTTCTGTGAGTGGTGCATAAATGGAGAGAAATGGACAGTTTCTGTGAAAGGGAGAGAGTGTCGAATGAAATGGAATGGAGAGGGAGAATGAGAGTGAATGGTGGACAGAAATTAGAGCAAGAATGGTGTGTGTGCTCCAATGAATCCGAGAGAGCAATCTATCCCCCTTGGTGAATTTCTGAATGAGTCTAATGATGGGGAGACAATCAGATTGGATCTTGGCTTTGTTTAACTCAGATGGCAGAGCTTAAGTGATGGAAATGATTGTGTTTCTGAGATGGAAGACTCACGGCATGGGCAATGTCCAAGGAAATGTTAATGTATTCAAAGAAGCACATGCTCTTGCTGCCACAAGTGAGTGGAACCTGCAAAGGTGAAGTGGACAATCTGAAACTGGTTAGAATAATCTGGAATTGGGTATGGGAGTGCACCGGATGGACATGAAGGAAATGGAAATGCAAAGGTGATTTGTTTCGGTGGTGGGAGTGCATAAGGGAGCTGGAAATGGCATGGAATGTATGTGTTTCTGAGGTGGTGGACACACGGCATGGGCAATGTCCAAGCATGTGGCTATTTTAATTGACTCATGCATGTGGATTTCTGCAAGGCTGAAATGGAGAAAGGTGATGGAATGCACGGGCAGATTCTGAATCATGCATGTGAATGCATGTTTTGGTATTAGAAGTGCATAATTTGACTTGGAATCACATGGGAGTGCACGGTTAGGTTGTGATCATGCATGTGAATGCATGTTTTGGTGTTGAAACCACATAATCTGATTTCAATGCTTGTTTTGTTTAGAATCACTCAATATGGCCGAACTGCACACTAAACACTTCCACATCATTTCCTGAAATTCCAGCAGTCAAACGTTTCCTAGGTTCTTCATTTGGACTTCAATTTAACTCCCTAGAATCCTCTCCAAGTTTGGAATAACGCATAGCTACCAAAAGGAATGGTTTTTACTTCATTTGCCTTCCCTTTGATCCAAATACACACTTGGCTGCACACTAACATAAAACAATGTAAAACGCGACTAGTTTAATCCAAAACAATCACAAAGACACCAAATAAGGAAGATATAAATGGATGCAAAATGTGACTTATCACATATTCTCCCATTCCCCCTATAAAAACCCATGCATTCATACACAAAAATGACATCTCATTTTCATACACAAGACACCACAAACACATCCAATCTTCCCCTTTGCCGCAAGCTCCCATTCCATTTCTACACAATCTCTTCTCCGCTTCATTCCATTCCATACACTCTCCCATTCGCAGAAACCGTTCAACCTTAGCCGCTCAACCTTCATTTACAACACACTTGGAGCACCAACACCGAAGGCAACTCTTAAGGGATTTCAACATCAGTTTTGCTTCAAGGGTTCTTTCTCCTTAATTCTATGTTCATTCATGTTGTATGTTTTTATATCAAACATTCTGTAAACATGAAGTGTAACTAATTTCTTTCTAGGGATTCGATGTAGCCTTGCAAGATTGCCATGTAGTTATTTCAGAATGCTCAGTTGATCCATCTATTTCTTGTTTCATTCTCTGATTTAATTGTGACTTTGTGTGTTGATTTTAATGTTTGATCACCATTTGATTTAACCACAGGTTGTTTAGCCAAGAGTAAAGCACACATCATGCATACTCTTGGTGGATATGTGAATGAATGAAGGGAATGCTTTGCAAACAACCTGCCGAGTGTTTCCTTTGGTTTTATGAAAGTTTCTTGTGTGTGTCATGTTCTTGATTAGGGACCAAAGTTGCACATCACACTTAGGTTCATGATTAGGAACATTTGATCAAGTCCACACATCATATGGTTGATCATATCTAAGTGAAACAAACCCAAGAAATAGGTAGATGGATGAGTATAATCTGATTTAACAAGCATGGACTTGGCTTAGCAATGGTGAAACCGAATCCTTAGCTTCATCTCCATCTGTGCTATCTCATTTTATTAGTTGTTCATTTATTTGTGTCTACTTCATTTTCTTGTGCTTTCAAGTTACAACAACAAATCTGCCTAAGTTGATTAGTTTTATTTCTCTTATAGAGTTCTTGCAAAAACAAGTGATTATATAGGTCCAATTAGTCCCTGTGGATTCGACACCCTTACTTGTGCCATTATACTAAACCTATTTTAGCACTAGGAAGGAAAACCTCAATTAGTATTACCACCTAACATGTCTAAACTTGTTTCCCACTGTTTTAAGTGTTTTTAACATGTTTTGAAGTCTTTTTATGTGTTACTTTGAAAAAATCCGAAAAACAGTTTGAAACAACTAAAAAGAGTCAGTTTTGTGTTTGTTTTTGTGTGTTTGTGTCTTAGGATACCTTCCAACACAATGATGAGGATTTGATTTTTATGTGCATGGCTGTGAAAGAGAGTTATAAACATGGATAGATATTTGATATATTCTTGGTTTATACTTGGTTATAGTTGTTGTTTATGAATTCATGTTTAATCCCAAAGAAAATAAGTTTTTGTAATATGCTTGAAGGAAGGAACTTAGAATAACATTACAACCCTGAGAGACTTAAGCTTTAAACATTCTTTGGAGAGTATTAATCTGTGATTCTTGTTTTCAAACTCGTTGCATGATCTCATTATTCTTGCTTGGTTGCTAATTAGAAGGCATTTCATCACTTAGTTCCAAATGCTAGAACTTGCATCCATTCCATGAAAAGCATGATTGCATAATATATATCAAGATGAAGTGTGTAGTGAAGCCATCAACCAAACAGCCAACCCATGCACTATATATTGTAGGTCATAACCCCCATTGAGCCATTGTTAGCCTTTGTTCTTTGTTTACCCATATCATCCCTACCTAGCCTAGATTAGGCCACCCATGCCCTTGTTCTTGAAGCATAGTAAGCATGACTTAGAGGGAATCCTTCCGATTATGCAAAACAACAAGTGTGGGGGAATTTGTGTGTGTGTGTTGATATGCCACCAAAAGAAATAAGGCTTGAGTGAAAATAAAAAATAAAAAAAAATTCGTGGAAAAAGAAAAAGAAAAGAAAAAGTTGTGAAAAGAAAGAAAAAGAGTATGAAATAAGTGAAAATAAGCTCACATGTTTGTGGTAGTTGAAGAAAGGGTCCAAAACGTTGAATATGGCCCTAAGAGTTGTGTGAATTTTCCCCTTGTGTGTCTAAGTGAGTTTCTGCAATCATGAGTGATTCTAAGTGTCAAATTTCATTACTTTGCTTGCTATTGCCTAAAGAACGTTTGTTATCCTTACCTTTCATTGTTAGCCAATCACCCTTACTTTGCTTGCTATTGCCTAAAGAACGTTTGTTATCCTCACATATACTTAGTGTAGGGTGTGTAATCAGAAATTCTGTGTGAAAATAAGAGAGTATCTTGTAAGGAATTAAGTGAATTCTCTAAGGCATGTTACTACATTCAAATGTTGTTTTAAATTGATTAAATGAGAACTAGTAAGTAGTGATTATGATTACGTATTTGCCTAAGCGTAAGGATGACTAAAATCTATGTGAGTAATGATCTTGAACATGTCATGTGCATTAAGAATCCCTGAGACCATTGTTGGAAGGTTTAGGTTTTGTTTTGTTTTTCCGTTTTGCTCGAGGACTAGTAAAAGCTAAGTGTGGGGGAATTTGATAGGAGCATATTTATGCGACCACTTTGGAATCATTAGATAAGGACCTCCACATGCATAAGGACCATTGTTAGATAAATTTCGTTCTTATTTACTTGGTACTAAAGTTATCATTTACACTAATCATGCAGCTTTGAAGTACTTACTCACCAAAAATGAGGCTAAACCAAGGCTTATTCGTTGGATGCTTCTACTTCAAGAGTTCGATATTGAAATCCGGGACAAGAAAGGAAGTGAAAATGTGGTGGCTGACCACTTGAGCCGCATGGTACATGAAGAAGAAGCCGTACCTATCCCAGAGACATTCCCAGATGAGCAATTGATGTCCGTCGAGGTAAGTGAGCCATGGTATGCCGATTTAGTGAATTATTTGGTGTCTAAACAAGTTCCAAGCAACCTAAATAAACACCAACGTGGTAAACTTAAAAGGGAGGCTCGGTTTTATGTGTGGGATAATCCTTATTTGTGGAAATATTGTGCGAATCAAATCATTCATAGGTGTGTGCATGAATCGGAGTTTAATTCAATTTTAACGTTTTGTCACACTTATGCATGTGGAGGTCATTTTGGCACTCAAAGGACGGCACGTAAAGTACTTGAATGTGGTTTTTATTGGCCTACTATATTTAAAGATGCAAGAACTTTTTGCATAACATGTGATCGATGCCAAAGAACCGGAAATATAGGTCCAAAGGACCAAATGCCGCAGACACCTATCCATGGTGTCGAAATTTTTGATGTTTGGGGTATTGATTTTATGGGTCCTTTTCCTTCATCTCATGGTTTCCTTTATATTTTACTTGCGGTTGATTATGTGTCGAAATGGGTGGAAGCAAAAGCCACCCGTACTAATGATTCCAAAGTGGTTGCAGATTTTGTCAAAACTAACATATTTGCTAGATTTGGAATGCCAAGAGTTCTTATAAGTGATGGAGGATCACATTTTTGCAATCGAACCATTGAAGCTTTGCTCAAGAGATATAACGTCACACATAAGGTGGCAACACCTTACCATCCTCAAACAAGTAGGCAAGCCGAGGTTTCTAATCAGGAAATCAAGCAAATTTTGGAGAAGACCGTTGGGCCAAACCGGAAGGATTGGAGCTTGCGTTTGAATGATGCATTGTGGGCATATCGTACGGCCTACAAAACACCAATTGGAATGTCCCCATTTCGGCTCATCTATGGGAAACCATGTCATCTTCCCGTTGAGTTGGAGCACAAATCACATTGGGCCGTCAGAACATTCAACATGGACATTGATGCCGCTGGAATCCATAGGAAGCTTCAACTAAACGAGCTTGAGGAGATAAGGCATGAAGCATACGAGAACGCGTTGATTTACAAGGAGAAGTCAAAGGCATTCCATGACAAGATGATTCGTAGCAAGACATTTGTTCTAGGGCAGAAAGTGCTACTCTTCAATTCCCACCTTCGCTTGTTTCCAGGTAAGTTACGTTCTAAGTGGATTGGCTCGTTTGTTGTTATTAATGCATTTCCTTATGGTGCAGTCCAAATTCAAAGCTTAAAGACCGGCCAAGAGTTCAAAGTCAACGGACATCGTTTGAAGCCATACTATGAGAACTTTGAAGAGCATGTCGTGGGCCCAATTGAAGTTTAAGAGGAAGGATCGTCCGGCTGGAAGACGTTAAAGCAAGCGCTTCTTGAGAGGCAACCCATGCAAATAAAGAAGAACTAGGAAGCTCCAGCACTGCATAACCAGATTTGCGTTCCTAAACCCTACTCTTTATTGGTTTTACTTTGCCATGATTGTCGTGTTTGTTAGTTGTGCTATGTGTTTGTTTGTTTGTGAGTCTTTACTTAAAACATTGAGGACAATGTTTGGTTTAAGTGTGGGTGGGTAAACAAAGTGTTTTTCATGCAAATTCGTGGGATTTTATCACCCATCATTTCTAAAGTTGTTTTTCACTGTTTTAAGTGTTTTTAGTGTGTTTTCAAGTGTTTTTATGTGTCTTAAACAGAAAATCCGAAAATTTGAAAAAAAAATCGAAAAAAAGTGTTTTAAAAACCCAAAAAGAGTTGTTTTTCGAGTCGTTTTGTTTTTGTGTTTGTGTCTTAGGGTACCTTCCAACACAATGATGAGGATTTGGTTTTTAATTGCATGACTATTAAAGAAAGTTACAAACATGGATGGAAGTTTGATATGCTTTTTGGTTTATGCTTGGTTATAGTTGACATGTACGAATTCACATGTAATCACAAAATAAAAAAAAATCAGTTTTTGTAACATGCTTGAAGGAAGAAACTCAAACTAACGCTACAACCCTGAGAGATTTGAGCCTAAACATTCTTTGGAGAGTTATTAATCTTGATTCCTTGTTTTCTAAAGTCGTTGCATGATCTCATCATTCTTTGCTTGGTTGCTACTTAGAATGCGTTTCATCACTATAGTTCTAAATACTAGAACTCACGCCCATTTCATTCAAACCATATAATTGATTAGCATAACAAATAATAAGATGAAGTTGGTTAGTTTAAACCCAGAGCCAAAAAGCCTTACCCCTTTACATATGTATTGTAGGTTTAAACCCCTTTGAGCCTTATTTAGCCTATTTTTCTTTGTTAACCACATAATCCTTACCTAGCCTAGATTAGGATTATCCAAACCCTTATTCTTAAAGGATAGTAAAGCATGACTTAGAGGGAATTCCTTTCGATCTAAAAGTTGCAGAAAAACAAGTGTGGGGGAAGGGATTTTCGTAGGAATTCATGAAGTAGTATGTTTGTGTGCCAAAGAAAGAATAGGGCACGAAAGAAGAAAAAAAATCGTGAAAAAGAAGATGAAAAAGAAGAAAAGGAGTTGAAAATAAGTGAGAATGAACTCACAAGTGTTGATTATTGAAGAAAGGGTCCAAAAGTGTGAATTTGACCCTAAGTTTTGTGTGATTCTTCCCTTGGTGTTCAAAGTTGGTTTTTGCATTCAAAAGTGAATTCTAAAGTGTTTATTTCATTACTTTGCTTACTATTGCTTTAAGAACTTTTGTTTATCCTTACCTTTCTTTGTTAGCCAACACCTTAGCCCCATTTCAAACCCTTTGACTTCAATCTTGGTTGTTATGTGTTTCAATATGTGGAGTTTAAAATTGGTTTGAGCGTATGGTATCCCTGGTTCTCGCGTCTAAGTAGTGGCATTCCATTCATGAGATCATATACATGTTAATAATTCCGGAAATTGCCTTCTTTGTTATGACATATGTGAGTATTAGTTTACATGTTTACATCAATCTTCTCACATATACCTAGTGTAGGGAGTGTATGTGACATCCCACATCGCCCAGGGGGTGATCCTTAAATGTATATTCCCATCCCTACCTAGCACGAGGCCTTTTGGGAGCTCAATGGCTTCGGATTCCATCGGAACTCCGAAGTTAAGCGAGAAGGGGGCTAGAGCAATCCCATGATGGGTGACCCACTGGGAAGTTGCTCGTGAGTTCCCAAAAACAAAACCGTGAGGGAATGGTAAGCCCAAAGCGGACAATATCGTGCTACGGTGGTGGAGCGAGCCCAGGAAGTGATCCGTCCCGGGCCGGGATGTGACAAATTGGTATCAGAGCCTAACCCTGGCCGCGAGTGTGCCGACGAGGACGTCGGGCCCCTAAGGGGGGTGGATTGTGACATCCCACATCGCCCAGGGGGTGATCCTTAAATGTATATTCCCATCCCTACCTAGCACGAGGCCTTTTGGGAGCTCACTGGCTTCGGATTCCATCGGAACTCCGAAGTTAAGCGAGAAGGGGGATAGAGCAATCCCATGATGGGTGACCCACTGGGAAGTTGCTCGTGAGTTCCCAAAAACAAAACCGTGAGGGAATGGTAAGCCCAAAGCGGACAATATCGTGCTACGGTGGTGGAGCGGGCCCAGGAAGTGATCCGTCCCGGGCCGGGATGTGACAGTGTAGTCAGAAAATCTATGTGAAAATAGAGAGTATATCCAGTGAGGAATTGAGGGAATTCTCTAAGGCATGTTACTACATTCAAAATCATGTTTTAATTGATTAAATACGAGCTAGTGAGTGGTAACTATGATTAAGTATATGCTCAAAGGTAGGGATAACTAAAATCTATGCATGTGGTGTTCTTTAAATGTGTCATGTTCATTGGAAATCCCTGAGGTACATGTTGGAAGGTCTAGATTGTGTTTTGTTTATTTCGTTTTGCTCGAGGACTAGCAAAAGCTAAGTGTGGGGGAATTTGATAGGAGCATATTTATGCTACTTAGTTATGTTGTTTCCTTGCATTTATGAAGTTAATTACTATTTATTTCAGTCTTTTAAGTTATTTTCGTATGTTTTTAGGTCCTAATGGCAAAAGGAGCAAGAAAGTGCATTTTGAGGCTATTTGGAGCATTTTTGGGCATGGATTGGATAGCTTAACCATGGAGCAAAGAGGATGGACGAAATTGAAGTCAAGAAGGGCTAGGAAAGGCTACAAATCTGGTGGAAGAAGTCCAAATGCAATGAAGATAAGGAAGAAGCAAGAAACAAGGAACCTTATCCAACCTTATCCAACCTTATCCAACCTTATCTTATCCTATCCTAGAAACCTTATCCTATCCTAACTCTAACATTATCCTATTCTATCCTATCCAAATCAGGTTAGGACTTAAACTTAGCTACTTTGAGGGAATTAATTACACATTTAAACACCTATTTCAGTTTCTAGAAGCCTTATCCATTTAAATGCCGCAAGAACACCATTCCTTGTAGGTTTAGGAATTGCAATCCTCCTTCTACACAAATATCATGTGTCCTTGGCCCTTTAGGTTTAGGAATCTGCCTTAAACACTCCTTCTAGAACACCTTATCTTCTCCCATGTGTGTGCCGCACCAAAACCTTCTAGAATTCCCTAAATCCTAGCCGCACTACCTATTCCAATTCCCATTTGATTTCTGCCTTGAATTAACCCTTTTTCAATGGGATTGTGCAATCCTTTTCCCTCACTAAGTGTGCCTAATTAGCCTATATAAACAGCCCTATGCCGCACCATTCATTCATCCACTCACACATTCATTCATTCATACTTTCATCCATCAAACACCACAATCCATTCTACAACACCCTAGTGCCGCAAGCAAGGAAGCAAGGAGAGGAGGACTTGTGCAATCTGCCATCCAAGGGAGTGCCGTGCATGCCATTGGAGTGTGGAGCATTTTTCTTGGTTCTTTCTATCCTTAGTCTTAGTTCAATGTTTAAATTTAATTATCTTTGTTTTGCGAACATGAGGAACTAACTTCTTTTTAGTTAGAGGAGAATTTGAAGCCATGATTATATGTTTTATATGAATTGATTACGTCCGGTTAGTATTTCTTAAGACATGAATGTGATTTGCTTATCTAAGTTATTAAAACTGGTTTATGTATGTGGGTTGGGGGTTAACACTTAAGTTGCATGCATAAACTTGATGCTAGAGTATAGGAGGGTCTCACGTAATTGTTATTCACTGATATTCACAAGTAGTGGAGGTTGCTAGTCACAATCGCGTTAAGTAAATCCTTGTCAACGCTTATAGTTTTCACAAAGCTTAATGACTTTTGATATGTATCTTTGTTATGCATCTCATATAAAGAACTTGAAAAAGATAATTTGGTTGTAATGCGTTTTCATTCAATTCAATGAAATAAGGAAAACTTGAGGGTTAGTTGTGCGATGCAACTAATTTGGGGCATTGTCATTCATAGTCTAAAGGAGTAATAACTGGACATTGGTTCGTATGCATATATCATGTGTGGAGAAAGACCCTCTAACTAGCCTTTTATCCATTTATTTTACCTAAATTCATTTTTCAGAAGTGTTTTCTACTAAGTTTTTGTTTTGAGTCTAAAATTCGTCAAAAACAATCCCCATTTATTTAGTCTTCATATTTGAGTCAAAACTTGTTTTCCTTGAGTCTTTTGAATCAAGTCAAGTCCTATTTTCGTCCAAAACCTTTATTGAGTCTAAAATTGAGTCTTTTTGAGTATTGGTTGCTGTTTTAGGTGTCTAAAGTTAGTTTTGAGTCCATAGAGTCTAATTTAGTGTTTTTGAGTCTTATTTACATAGATTAGCATCCCTAGTTAATCCCCGGTCTAGAACAATCCCTACTTACATATCTACTACAATTGTCACAAGTAGGGTTTAATTTGTGTGTCAAGTAAATTTTCACATCAAAGGCTCAAAATTGCATTTTCTTGCCAACTTTGTCATTAGGACCTACAAACAAACGAAAATAGTTCAAAACAATATAATAAGTAGTAATTAGCTCACTAAATGCAAGGAAATAGCATAACTAAGTAGCATAAATATGCTACTATCAAATTCCCCCACACTTAGCTTTTGCTAGTCCTCAAGGAAAACGAAATAAACAAAACAAACAACACACAACCTAAACCTTCCAACATTACCTCAGGGATTTCCAATGCAACATGACATATTAAAGATCACCACTCCCATAGATTTTAGTTATCCCTACCCTCGAACACATACTTAATCATAGTTACCACTTACTAGCTCGCATTTCATCAATTAAACGTGATTTTGAATGTAGTAACATGCCCTAGAGAATTCCCTCAATTCCTTACTAGATGACTCTCAATTTTCACACAGATTTTCTGACTACACTCCCTACACTAGGTATATGTGAGAAGATTGATGTAAACATGTAGACGAACACTCACATATGTTATAACAAGGAAAGCATTTTCTGGAATTATGACAATGACATGTATATGATCTCATGAATGGAATGCTACTACTTAGACACGAGAACCAGGGAAACCATATGCTCAAACCAATTTTAAACTCCACATATTGAAACACATAACAATCAAGATAGAAGTCTAAAGGTTGTAACGGGGCTAAGGTATTGGCTAACAAGGAAAGGTGGAGGAAACAAACGTTCTTAAAGCAATAGTGAGCAAAGTAACGAATTAGGCACTTAGAATTCCCTTTAGAATGCAAAACTACATTTTAAACACAAGGGGAGATTCATGCAATACTTAGGGTCAAATTCAAACGTTTTGGACCCTTTCTTCAACAATCAACACTTGTGAGTTCATTCTCACTTATTTTCAGCTCCTTTGTTTTTTTCCTTTTCGTCTTCTTTCTCTTCTTTTTCACCTTTTTTTTTTCTTTCTTTTTTTTTTCTTTCTTTTTTTTTTTTTCTTTTTCCCATGCCTCCTTTAAGACTTTACCAGACACATACACACAAAAATCCCTTCCCCCACACTTGTTTTCTGCAAGAATGTCACTCAAAAAGAATTCCTTCTAAGTCATGCTCCACTATACTTCAAGAACAAGGGTATGGGAAGTCCTATTCTAGGCTAGGTAAGGGGGATGTGGTTAACAAAGAAAATAGGCTAAATAAGGCTCCAAGTGCTAATCCTACAATACAAATGACAAGGGTGGATTCGGCTATTTGGCTATGGTGGTGCCTACTAAACAACTTCATCTTGCTATTTGTTATGCTAATCCATTTCATGCTTTGAATGAAACAGGTATGAGTTCTAGTATTTGGAACTATAATGATGCAACGCATTCTAAGTAGCAACCAAGCAAAGAATAATGAGATCATGCAACGACTTTAGAAAACAAGAATGCACAGATTAATAACTCTCAAAATAAACGTTTAGGCTCAAGTCTCTCAGGGATGTAGTGTTTGTTTGAGTTCCTTCCTTCAAGCATGTTACAAAAACTGATTTTATCCTTTGTGATTACATGTGAATTCGTAAACTATAACTACAACCAAGCATAAACCAAAGAGAAAATCAAACTTCCATCCATGTTTGTCACTCTCTTTAATAGTCATGCAATTAAAAGCCAAATCTTCATCATTGTGTTGGAAGGTGTCCTAAGACACAAACAACCATAAAAAAAAAAATAAAAAAAAAAACGACTCTAAAAACAACTCTTTTTGGGCTTTTCAAACACTTTTTTTCGATTTTTTTTCAAATTTTCGGATTTCCTGATCAAAATACATTAAAACACTTCAAAACACACTAAAATCACTTAGAAAAATAGTGAGAAACAACATTAGAAGTGATAGGTGATAACATCCCACGAAAATCATGCAAAAACAACTTCTTTACCCCCCCCCCCCCCACACTTAAACCAAACATTGTCCTCAATGTTTTAAGCATAGACTCACAAGCAAACAAACAAATAACACAACTAACAACATGACAAGCATGGCAAAGTAAAAGCAATATAAAGAGTAGGGTTTAAGAACGCAAATCTGGTTGTGGAGCTAGAGTTCCATCGTCTACTCGTTTTAACGTCTTCCAGCCGGACGATACCTCCTTTCAATCTTCACTAGGGCTCACGGCATGGAGGGGTATGTCCTCCACGGTATGCTCCTTGAAATTCTCGTAGTAGGGCTTTAAAAGGTGTCCATTCACTTTAAATTCATGTCCCGTCTTCAAACTTTGAATTTGGACTGCACCATGAGGAAAGACATTAGTAATAACAAACGGACCAATCCATTTAGAACATAACTTATCTGGAAACAAACGAAGGCGAGAATTGAAAAGTAACACTTTCTGCCCTATTAAGAATGTCTTGCTACGAATCATCTTGTCATGGTAAGCCTTTGTTTTCTCTTTGTAAATGTGCACGTTCTCATAAGCCTCATTCCTTATCTCCTCAAGCTCATTCAGATGAAGCTTCCTATGAACTCCAGCAGCATCTATGTCCATATTGAATGTCTTTACGACCTAATGTGCTTTGTGCTCCAATTCAACGGGAAGGTGGCATGGTTTCCCATAGATGAGCCGAAATGGGGACATCCCAATTGGTGTTTTGTAGGCGGTACGATATGCCCACAATGCGTCATTCAAACGCAAGCTCCAATCCTTCCGAGTTGGCCCAACGGTCTTCTCTAAAATCTGCTTGATTTCTCGATTAGAAACCTCGGCTTGCCCACTTGTTTGAGGATGATAAAGTGTTGCCACCTTATGTGTGACGTTATATTTCTTGAGCAACGCCTCTATGGTCCGATTACAAAAGTGAGAACGTCCATCACTTATAAGAACCCTTGGCATTCCAAATCTTGCAAATATGTTAATTTTCACAAATTCTGCAACCACTTTGGAATCATTAATGTGGGTGGCTTTTGCTTCCACCCATTTCGAAACATAATCAACCGCAAGTAAAATATAAACATAACCATAAGATGAAGGAAACGGACCCATGAAATCAATACCCCCAAACAACAAAAATTTCAACAGAAAAGATGGGATGTTGCGGCATTTGGTCTTTGGCACCTATATTGCCCGTTCTTTGGCAACGATCACAAGTCACACAAAAAGTTCTAGCATCCTTAAATATAGTAGGCCAATAAAATCCACATTCTAAAACTTTATGTGATGTTCTTTGAGTGCCAAAATGACCCCCACATGCATAAGTGTGACAGAAAGTTAAAATTGAATTAAACTCCGTTTCATGAACACACTGATGCAAAAATTAACTTCACACACAAATTAACCCTCTTTTGACAATTGTAGTAAATAAATAAGTAGGGATCGTTCTTACACCGGGCATTAGGAGGGATTGCTAAACACTCTAAACTGACTCAAATAAATAAAACTGACCTTTAAAACACTTAACTCACTTAAAAAGACTCAAACAAGTTCACAAGACTCAAAATAGGCTAAAAGCACTCAAAACTGCCTTAAAAACACAATCTGGGCAGTTTTGAGCCTAAACACAAACTTGGATGAAAATTGGTTCTAACTTGACTCAAAACTCTTAAAAACACAATCTAAAACATATTTGGACCAATTAGACACTCTAAGACAATTGGGGATTTGGTTTTGGACGAAAATCAAACAAACAAAACAATAATGTAAAATAGGCAGATTTAGGCGAATTTGATAAAATTAAGTGGATGGTGAGATGGCTAGGAGGTTTTTCTCCACACATGGCATACTTGCATACAACACAATCTTCAGTTGCTTATTCGATGAATTATGAACCTCAACACCCCAAGTTAATTAGGTACGCTTAAATTAACTCTCAGATTCCCCTTAGGCCATTGAATTGAATGGAATTAGCGCATTGCAATCAAATTATTCCTTAAAAGTTTTCTATATGAAAGCGCATAAAAGAAAGACAATCAAAGATCATTAGGTTCTATGGAAATCATAGGTGTTGACGAGGCATTCGTAACTATGAAAGCGCATGATACTTATGCCAAGAATTTACTTAACATAATTGTGACCAACAATCTTAACTACTCATGAATATAAGTTCCCAACAATTAGGTGAAGTTCCCTCATACCCTAGCATCATGTTTATGCATGCAAATTAAGCGTGCACTCTCAATTCATATACATAAACAAGTTTTAATTAAAACAGATAAGTAAATTGAATTCATCATTCATGAAATCACAACTGAAAGTAATCAAATCATCATGCAATTATAACCATGGTTTCGAAATTCCCCCCTAGCCAAAAGGGGATTAGTTCCTCATGCTTGCAAAACAAAGATTATTGAATTTAAACATTGAAATCATAAGAAAGATTACACCTAAACGTTTCAGCAATTCCAAGATGGATTTGATGCACGGCTTGGCTCCTCTTCCTCCTCCTTGCTGCGGCACAAGGTGTGTGTGGTGAAATTGGGGGTTTTGGATGGTGTTTTCTCGTTTAGAGGGATGGAGGATGGTTGATTATGGTGGTAGGGTTGCGGCAGATATGTATGGAGGTGTATGGAGGTTGAGAATAGAGAATGGAGGTTGCGGCACAAGGGTTTCTGAATAGCATAAGGGGGTGTACGAAATTTTGGCTGATTTTATGTTTATATAGTCCTAGGGTTAAGTAGATTAGGGTTAGGCTTAACAGATTTTATGCACTAGGGCCCTAGAATTCGGCCATAGGTGATCAAATCCACCTAGGAAAGGGTTTAGCCCAATTAGTTTCATAATAGGCTTGTGTAACCCAAATCCAAAAGGGATTAGGCCTTGGAAATCAGAATCCAAAGGGAATTGGGCCTAGGAAGGTGCGGCACAAGTGGGGGAGAGGGTGGCTTGGCGTGCAAGGCAAGGCAAGGCCTTCTAGAATAGTTTGGTGCACCACTTTTGTAGGGTTTCTAGAAAGAATAGGTTTTGTGGCAGATTTGGGCCTTCTAGAATAGGATGCTTCTAGAAATAGGTTCTAGAATTATCCATTTAGGTCCCCTTGCAATTAGGATTAAGACATGATAAGGTTTGGATAATGTTTTGGATAATGTTGGATAAGGTTGGATAAGGTTTTGGATAGGGTTTCCTCTTTTGAGCTACTTGCTTATCCACTTTGTCCTTAGCTTAGTTCCTTCCTCTTCTTATCACATTTCTAACTTCTTGAAGTCCAAATTCGTCCATCCATGTTAGCCCATATGCAAGCTATCCACATAGTGTTCAAAATAGCTCCAAAATGCACCAAAATGCACTTTCTTGATACTTTAACCCATAGGACCTACAAACACACGAAATTGAGTTGTAATACGACATTAACTAAGAAATAATAGCACAAATGCACAAGAATAAGCTAGTTAAGTCACCTAAATATGCTCTTATCACACACCTATGTAGAATCTGATCAGGGCAATATTTCCACAAATATGGGTCATCCAACACATAAAAACGTGCATCCTTTTTAAGTTTATCACATTGGTGCTTGTTTAGGGTGCTTGGAACTTGTTTAGACACTAAATAGTTCACTAAATCGGCATACCATGGTGCACTTTCCTCGATGGACAGCAACTGCTCATCTGGGAATGTCTCTGGGATAGGCATGGCATCCTCCTCATGCACCATACGGCTCAAGTGGTCAGCCACCACGTTTTCACTTCCTTTCTTGTCCTGGATTTCGATATCGAACTCTTAGAGGAAAAGCATCCAACGAATAAGCCTTGGTTTGGCCTCCTTCTTCGTAGGTAAGTACTTCAATGTTGCATGATCAGAATAGATTATAACTTTAGTACCAAGTAAATAAGAACAAAACTTATCTAAAGCAAAAACAACAGCAAGAAGTTCTTTTTCCGTTGTGGAGTAGTTCAATTGAGCATCATTTAGGGTCCGGGATGCATAGTATATGACATGCGGCTGCTTGTTCTTCCTTTGGCCTAAAACAGCTCCTAATGCATAATCTGAGGCATCACACATAAGCTCAAAAGGAAGGCTCTAATCTGGTGGAACTATGATAGGGGCTGAAGTAAGCATCTCCTTTAGGTGTTTGAAGGCCTGATGTGTAAATTAACTTGACACACAAATTAAACCCTCTTTTTGACAATTGTAGTATAAGTATATAAGTAGGGATCGTTCTGGACCGGGGATTAGGAGGGATTGTTAATCACTTGGATTTGACTCAAAAACGTAAAAACACAATATAAAACACTATACTAGACTCAAAGAATGCAAAACTAAACTTTAAAACACTCAAACAAACTAAAAGACTCAAAACAGCACAAATACACTCAAATCTGCCTAAAAACCACTTTCTGGGCAGTTTTGAGTATAAACACAAATTTGGACGAAATTAAGTTGTAACTTGACTCAAGACTCTTAAAAACACAAACTAAATTGATTTCTAACTACTTTGACATTAAAGTAAAGGGGGATTTAGGTTTATACGAAATTAAATTAAATGAACAAATTGCAATTAAAACAGAATGTAAATATGAAATTGATGAAATGGAATGAATGGATGATAGAATAGCTAAGGGGTTCATCTCCATACATGTTACATTTGCATAATAAAATGATTTCCAATTGCATTTCAATAAACCATGACTTCTCAACGCTCCAAGTTAATTAGGTCCGCTTAAATTAACTTTCAGATTTCCCTAGATTCATTGGATTGAATGGAATACGCATTACAACCAAATTATTCCTAATCAAAGTCCCTAACTATGGAATACGCATGATAGAGACATTCAACAAAGATCATTAAGTTCAACGGAAATCATAAACATCGACGAGGCATTCGTTACTATGGAATACGCATGAAACTTATGCCAAGAATTCATTTAACGTGATTGTTTATAAGCAACCTCCACTACTTGTGAATATAAGTTCGTAACTATTAGGTGAAACTCACTTATATTCTAGCGTCATATTCATGCATGAAAATTAAGCGTGCACTCTCAATAAACATACATAAATAAGTTATCAATCAAACGGTTAAACAAATTGAATCCACAACTTATGAAACGCAATTAGAAGTAATCAAATCAAATCAAGCATAAACATATATTTCGAATCCCCCCCTAGCCAAGGGGGGGTTTAGTTCTTCATAACTTTGAAATCAAAGAAACACCTAAACATTCCAACAACTCAAACTTGAATTGTATGAACGTTTAGGCACTCTTCTCTTCCATTCCTCATACGTACAAAACAAAGAGAATTGAATTTAAACATTGAAATCAAAGAAACACCTAAACATTCCAACAACTCAAACTTGAATTGTATGAACGTTTAGGCACTCTTCTCTTCCTCGTTGTTGTAGTACAAGGTCTAAGGTGAGTTGATAGGAGCATATTTATGCGACTTAATTGGCTTGTTCTCGTGCATTTACGTTGTGTTTCTTTAGTTCTTTTAGTCCTTTATGCCATTTTCGTGTGTTTCTAGGTTCATATGGCTAAGGAAGCAAAAAGGTGCATTTTGGAGCAAAATTGGGCTTGGAATGGATAGCTTATGTTTGGAGCCATGGTGTTGGACGAAATTGAGGCACTTTAGGACACAAAACAATGGCCCTAGCCCAATTACATAACCTTGCCATGGCTTATCCCTTCTCCCCTTCCCTTGCCATGCAAACCACCCTATTTTAGGCCCATTCTATGTACTTAAACCTTAGCCCTTTAACCTTGCAGCCATATCCCCTCTTTTATCCACATGCATTCATAATCATTCATAATCATTCACCACCAATTCAGCCACATGCACTTGTTCTTCCATCATTGCACCACAATCCTTTACCATTGCAGCCACATGCACTTCCCCCTTTACCATTGCAGCCACATGCACTTCCCCCTTCATCATTTCAGCCACCAAACACCCACATGCACTCCCACTCCAGATTTTCAGCCATCCCAATTCATCATTGCACATCAACACATTCTATCATTTTCACATGCATTCCCCTTACAATTTCAGCCACTCCACATGCATTTCTAGCTTTCCACCAAGTTCCTAGCCATCATGTTCCCTCTTTTTCACCTATAAATAAGCATCCATTGCAGCCACAAATCACACACACTTCCATATTCAGAAAATCATCTCTCATACACATTCATTCACGCCAGAAATTCATTCCCTCTCTCTAACACTGCCATACTTCACCATTCTTCATATTTTCTGCCCAAAAACACTCCTTGCCTTCCCCTACATCCATCCCTACCCTAAACACATCATTCTACATCATCCATAACCCCCAAAACTCACCAAAGCCCTTTGGCTGCAGCAACTAGAGGAGAAGAGGCCTAAACGTTCATACAATTCAAAATTGAGTTGTTGGGATTTTTAGGTGTTCTTCGTTCTTGTTTTCAATGTTTACTTTGTTATTACTCTCTAAGTTTGTTGTAATCATGAGTGGCTAAACCCCTAATTAATTAGGGGAAAGTTTGAAACCATGGACATATGTTGGTTATGATTTGATTTACTCCAGTTATGAATTCATGAACTTTAGATGTGGTTTACTTTTCTGTTTTGATTAAGAACTTGTTTATGTATGTGGGTTGAGGGTCGACACTTAATTTGCATGCCTAAACTCGATGCTAGGATATAAGGGAATTTCACCTAATCGTTATGAACTTATATTCATGAGTAGTAAAAATCGCTAGTCACGATTGTGTTTAGTAAACCCTAGGCTGGATTAAAATGCGTATTCCATAGTTATGAATGCCTAGTCGATGTTTATGATTTCCGTTGAACTTAATGATCTTTGTTGAATGTCTCTATCATGCGTATTCCATAGTTAGGGACTTTGATTAAGAATAATTTGGTTGTAATGCGTATCCCATTCAATCCAATGAATCTAGGGAAATCTGAAAGTTAATTTAAGCGGACCTAATTAACTTGGAGCTTTGTCATTCATCGTTTGTTGAAGTCATAACTGGGAATCAAATTATATGCATATGTTCATGTGTGGATAAGGAATCCTCTAACTAGTTTCTCATCATTCTATTTCATCAATTTCGTTTTTACAATCTGTTTTAATTAGAATCTGTGCATTTAGTTTAATTTCGTCCAAAACACAATCCCCCTTTACTTTATTGTCCAAATTAGTTAGAAAGTGTCTTAGTTTATGTTTCTAAGTGTTTTGATTCAAGTTATTACACAAATTCGTCCAAATTCACCAAAGTGCTCAAAACTGCCCAGAAAGTGTTTTTAAGGCAGTTTTGAGTGTTTTGGGTGATGTTTGAGTCTTTTGGTTTGTCTTAGTGCTTTAAGCGTTTAGTTTCACATTCTTTGAGTCTAGTTTAGTGTTTTAAACTTCATTTTACGTTTTTGAGTCAATTTCAAATTGATTAGCATCCCTAGTTAATCCCCGGTCTAGAACGATCCCTATTTGCTCATATACTACAATTGTCATCCATAGGGTTTAATTTGTGTGTCAAGTTAATTTACACATCATGAGTTTTGGGGATTATGGATGCAATGGATTGATGGCTGAAATATGGATGGAATGGATGGAATTATGGTGTGATGGGCACGGCCCCAAGGGACCAATTTCTGTGGTGTTTTCGAATATGGAAGAGTGTGTTAAAATGAATGCAATGGATGCTTATTTATAGGTGAAATGGGGGGAACATGACAGCTAGGAGGGAATGTGGCTGCATGTTTGAATGATTAAAGGATGCATGTGGGTTGTTTTAAAGGATGGAATGCATGTGAATATGCTGGAAATGTAGGGAACTCACGGCATAGGCTTGTTGTTGGTGAAAATGTGGCTGAATGGTTTAATTAATGGGAGTGTATGTTTGAATGATTAAAGGGACATGTGGGGTGGCTTGTGCAGCTAGGTTATGATGAGTGGGAAGGCTGAAATGTGTTGATATGCACGGCAAAGTGTTTGTAATTTCTGCAATGGTTGCAATGATGAAATGGATGGGAGTGCATGTGGCTTGGGTGCATGTGTGATGTGTGAATGTGGTTGAATGATTAAGTGGCTGAATTGGATTAAAGAATGGGAATGCTAGGTTGGAAATGATGAAGGAAATGCATGTGAGTGACAACTAGATATGTTGATGAATGCATGTGGAATGTTTGTGGTGAGTGAATGTGCACGGCAATGAGTGATTTCTGGTGGTGAATGGGTGATGCAATTGCATGTGGATTAGGTTGTGAAAGCATGTGTAGATTTATGAAGATGCATGTGCAATGAAGTGGAATGATAGCTAGGTTGAATATGCATGTGAAATGGCTTCATTTCTGAAATGTTGAATGATTACTTGGTGAGGGGATGCACGGCATGGGTATGAGAGATGATGATGGATGCATGTGTTGAAGTGGTGATGAATGTGGATTAAAGGAATGCATGTGCAATGGATATAGGAAAGGTTTAAATGTCCTAGAACTAAAGAGAACAAGGTTCCAACACTTTGGTCTTCAATTAGGTCTTCAATTTCGTCCAACACTTTGGCTCCAAGCATAAGCTATCCATCCTTAGCCCAAAAGTGCTCCAAAAGTCTCCAAAATGCATCTTTTTGCTCCTTTAGCCCTTTGGACCTACAAACACACGAAAATAGCTTAAAGTACTAAAATAACTAAAGAAACATAACGTAAATGCACGAGAACAAGCCATTTAAGTCGCATGAATATGCTCCTATCAAGGCCTTCTCACATTCCTCATCGAACTTGAATGGTACATCCTTTTAGAGAAGTCAGCATAGGGGTTGGGAAATCTTAGAAAAGTCTTTGATGAATCGCCTATAGAATCCTGCATGTCAAAGAAAAGAATGAACCTCTCTAACTGAAGTAGGAGAGGGTAAGTAGCGTACAAGATCTATTTTTGATTTATCCACTTCAATACCCTTGGCCAAAACAATATGTCCTAGAACTATTCCTTGTTTTACCATAAAATGAAAATTTTCCCAATTTAAAACAAGGTTAGTTTCAATGCATAGTTTCAAGATTAATGTGAGATTATCTAAACAATCATCAAATGAATCACCAAACACGCTAAAATCATCCATGAAAATTTCAATAATCTTTTCTACAAAATTTGAAAAGATACTTACCATGCATCTTTGAAAGGTGGCTGGTGCATTACATAAACCAAACGGCATTCGATGATAAGCAAAAGTTCCAAATGGACAAGTAAAAGTAGTCTTTTCTTGATCATATGGAGCTATAACAATTTGATTATATCCCGAATAACCATCAAGAAAACAATAAAAAGAATGACCGGCTAACCTTTCAAGCATTTGATCAATGAATGGCAAGGGGAAGTGATCTTTCCATGTATTGGTGTTGAGCTTCCTATAGTCAATGCACACTCTTCAACCTGTTTGGATACGGGTTGACATAAGCTCATTCTCGGCATTCTTCACCACAGTTACTCCAGATTTCTTTGGCACAACTTGAACCGGTGAAACCCAACGGCTATCCTAGATAGGATAGATCACCCCACAACTTCCATCATTGGAGGGTTGAGCCTCTCTAGTTGGTTTAGCCCCCTCCTCTAGAAGTATGCGATGCATGCAAGTTGTAGGACTAATACCCTTGATGTCGGCCAAGGTCCATCCTATGGTCGTTTTGTGCTCTTTCAACACCCGAATCAATTTCTCCTCCTCCATTGTCGTGAGGGATGAGGAAACTATGACGGGGAATTGGTTTTGACGAAAATTAATTAAATTAAGACTAGGACAAAGAAAACAGACTCTTTAGACTAAATTAGGTGAATTGATGAATGATGGGCTAACTAGAGGGTTCTTCTCCACACATGACACACTTGCATTCAAATTGATTTCCAATTGCTTCTTTCAATAAATCATGAAACTCAATACCCCAAGTTAACCGTGAACAGCACTTTTTTAACTTTCAAGTTTTCCTTAAGTTATTGAATTGGATGGGAATGAGCATACAACAACTCAAAACATTCTCTAAAAGTCCCTTACGTGAAAAGCACAATAAAGGTACAATCAAAGATCATTAAGTTTCATGAAAACTATAAGTATTGACGAGGCAATTGTTACTATGAAAAGCATGAAACGTTTGCCATGAATTCACTTAACGCGATCGTCGATAAACGACCTCCACTACTAGCAAATATAAGGTTATAACTATTAGGTGAAATTCCCTTATATTTTAGCTTCAAATCCCTGCATGAAAACTAAGTGGCCACCTTAATCAACACACAAGAATGAGTTATCAATCAAACAGTTAAGCAAATTGAATTCACAACTTATGAAATAACAATTGGATGTAATCAATTCATCTTGCAAGCATAATCATGGTATTGAATAGCCCCCTAGCCAAAAGGCTTAGTTCCTCATGTTCACAAAACAAAGGGAAACAGATTTATACATTGTAAATATAAGAAAGAGAACACCTAAATACTCCAACGATCCAATGTTGAATAGCTAGAATCTTCAAGCCATCTTCTTCCTCTCCTTTGCTACGGCACAAGAGGTTCTGGTGAGTCTAGGGGGTTATGGATGATGTAGAATGATGGATTTAGGTTTGGGATGGATGTAGGGGACAGCAAGGGTTGGTTTTGGGCAGAAATTATGGAGAATGGTGAAGTATGGATGTGTTAAAGGGATGGGATGATTTTTTGGCGTGAATGGTGAATGAATCCCCCTTGCGGCTGCAACAAGGATGTTTATTTATATGATTTCAGGAGTTAAAACCCTAGGTTATTTAGGTAAACAGAAATTAAGTCAAAAGCTTCTAGAAATAGGAAATCAAATCAGAAATTTAAAGGAAACTAACTAAAAGTTGCGGCAATGGCATAAAACACAAAAGGAATGTGTTTTAATGCAAGAAAATAGGAAAGAACCATCTCCCTTGCACGGCAAGGAAGAGGAAAGGTCAAGCGAGGTGCGGATGTGATATAGGAAAGGTTTAAATGTCCTAAAACTAAAGGAAACAAGGTTCCCTTGCACGGCAAGGGAAGGAAAAATGCAAGAGACCTTTGTTTTGTGTCCTAGAATGCATATGAAGTCTTCAAAGTGTTTGGGACATAAGGACAATTAGAATTTAGGAAATGTCAAACCAAGATAGGAAACCCTGGGCTTAACTTTCCTACTTCAAGTAGGAATCCTTGTGTGATTAGGAATCCTCATCCAATTAGGAATCCTCATGTGAGTGGGAAACCTCCTTCAATTTGGAAACCTTCTCATGATAGGAATCCTTGTCGACTTCAAGTCTTCAATTATGTCCAATCCTTGTGCTCCAAGCATGTGATGATCATTCCAAGCCAAATTTTGCTCCAAAAGGCACCAAAATGCATCTTTTCACCAACTCCATCATATGAACCTGAAAACACACAAAAGAAGCATAAAGGACTAAAATAACTAAGGAAAGACAACGTAAATGCACGAGAACAAGCCAATTAAGTCGCATAAATATGCTCTTATCAGTGTTGTGGCAACGACTCAAGGGCAGCAACCATCTCGGCCTCATCTTCACATGTTGGCACGGCATGGAATTCCACATGCATACTGTGGGTTTGATCCTCTCCTGCCCCTTGGTTTTTGAGTCCTATTCCTTTAGTAATGGTCGTTTCAAGGGGATCCCTCTCCAAGGAGTCAAGATAATCCTGCGCCAATGAATCAAATATATCAATAGAAAAACAAGAATGATCATCTCTAGGATATTTTATAGTTTCAGAAAGATTGAAATCAATAACTTCCCCATCAAATTCCATTGTTAATGTCCCCTTGAACACGTCAATCTTGGTGCGGGCTGGTTTCATGAAAGGTCTCCCAAGGAGGATCGGCAATGGGGTAGAATGGGCCAAATATTCCATGTCAAGCACATAAAAGTCTGCTGGGAAAATCAAAATGTTAACCTGCACCAAAACATCTTCCAAAACTCCTTTTGGATATGCATTAGAACGATCGGCCAATTGAATAATCACACCATCATTTTTAAGCTCTCCTAAGTTCATAGATGCATAAATTGAGTAAGGCATGACATTAATTGAAGCTCATTTGTCTAACATAGCATGTTCAAACTTAGTATTTCCAATAACACAAGGAATTGTAAAACTACCCGGATCTTTGCATTTAGGTGGTAGTTTTCTTTGTACCACTGCAGACACATTCTCACTTACCTGGACCACCTCCTTGATTGAAATCTTCTTCCTCGTTGTGCAAAGCTCTTTTAAGAATTTGGCATACTTAGGAACTTGCATGATTGCATCAAGGAGCGGAATGTTGACTTGAACTTTCCTAAAGGTTTCCAAAATGTCCTTTTCACTTTCCTCCTTCTTTGATTGCCTAAACCTGTTAGGAAAGGGCACGTTTAGTGGAATAGAACTTGAAAAAGTCGAATTTGGACTTACCTTGGTGGTATGGGACGATTTTGGGACAATAGAGGGCTGCGGCAAGGTTTGTTCCACCCTTGCCGTGGCTTTGTCCAATTCTTCCTCTTCGAGCAGCAGCTTTTCGTCCTCTTTTTGACTTGATTTGGTTGGTTTGGGGTTAGTTCCAATTTCCTTTCCACTTCTCAAGGTGATAGCCTTAGCGGTTTCAAAACCTCCTTTTGGATTGACGATGGTTGAGCTAGGTAGTTTGCCTTGGTCTCGGAATTGTCCTACAAACTCCGCTATCTGCCCAATTTGTTTCTCCAACTGGTCCACCCTTTTGTCTTGATTTTGCATTGCTTTGTTTTGATTCTCTTGCCCCTGAGACAAATTGGTAAGTAAAGTGTATCCTTGTCTAAAGACGTACCTGAATTTGGTTGGGCGGATTGTGGTGGAAGTTGTGGTGGTACGTATGGCCTTAGATAGAGCCCAGGGGGTGGCTATCTATATCCTCCTTGTTGTTGATGTTGTTGAGGCTCCCTCCACTTGAAGTTTGGATGATCTCTCCAACCCGGATTGTTTGTATTTGAGTATGGATCATTCCTTTGATTTTGGCCTTGATAACCTATGGCATTGGCGCTTTCCCATCCTCCATTCTCTATCAATTGGGGACATTGATCATTGAGATGCGCTTGCATAGAGCACACTCCACAAATGGCCGCACCTTGCACTTTGGATCCATCGACCACCTGAGACACAAGGATAGTGAGGTTAGCTAATTGAGATTGAATTTCAGAAATTGCACTTACCTCATTCACTTGTTGTTGCCGTGGGGTATCTCTTTGTCCAACACCTTCATATTGTTGTGCATTCAATGCTCGGTTTGCAATTAAGACTTTGGCAGCCACCCGTGTTTTGTCAACCAAAGCACCTCCCGCTGAAGCATCTAGCATTTGCCTCTCAATTGGGAGAAGTCCCTCGTAGAAATATTGAATTAAGAGCTCTTCCTTCATTTGATGTTGAGGGCATTATGCAACTAACGTCTTGAAACGCTCATAAGAATCACTCTTGAAGTTGGGAAGAATTTCTCCAACAATGCTCTCTTCATGCTTTCCCAAGAAGTAACGGTCCCGGGTGCCAATTCATAAAGCCAATCCTTAGCCTTTTCCAGAAGAGAGAATCGAAAGGCTTTCATCTTCAAAATATTCCCATCGACGTTAATGGGTGTCATGGTTGAGCATACAACTTCAAACTCCTTCAAATGCTTGTTTGGATCTTCCATGGACAGCCCATGGTACTTGGGAATATGATGCAGCAAGCTTGACTTCAATTCGAACTCATCGGTCATGCCTTGGGCCGTCCTAGGGTGTTGAATGCAAATAGGGACGGCATTGTCCAACCCTGAGGCAGAAAGCTCCTTGATTGTTCGATTATCCGCCGCCATGACTTGTTCTTCCTCTTCCACGTCTTCTTCTTCAGATTCGGCCTCAGAACTAGAACTAGGTGGATTAGGTTCTGATTGCTTCCTCTTTCTTCTCAAAGTTCATTCAAAATCGTCGTCAAACTCCAAGATATTCTCACGTATGGGACAAGAACTATGAGTCATACACTAGGGCCCGAATCCATAAAATCTACTAAGTTGTAACCCTAATCTAATTAACCCTAGGACTATATATACATATTTTCAGCCACAAATTCGTACCACCCCTTGATGCTATTCAGAAACCTTGTTGCCGCAACACCCTAGCCTCCATTCTCATCCTTCATCCACTCCATACACAACCTGCCGCACCCTACCACCATAATCAGCCATCCTTCATCACCCCAAAACAGAACACACCATTCAAAACCCCCAAATCCACCACCCACACCTTGTGTCGAAGCAAGGAGGAGGAATCCCCCACACTTAGCTTTTGCTAGTCTTCGAGCAAAACAAAACAAAAGTAACAAACAAAACGAAACAAACTCTAGACCTTCCAACATTTACCTTAGGGATTTCCAATGAACATGACATATCAAAGAACATCATTCCCACGGTTTCTAGCTTTCTTTACACTTTAGCAAACACTTAACCATAGTTACCGCTTACTAGTTCACATTTAATCAATTAAAACAACGTTTTGAATGTAGTAACATGCCTTAGAGAATTCCCTCAATTCCTCACTAGGATGCTCTCTATTTTCACACAGATTTTCTAACTACACACCCTACACTAGTGATAGGAGCATATTTAGGCGACTTAGTTGGCTTGTTCTTGTGCATTTACGTTGTTATTTCTTAGTTCTTTAAGTCTTTTAAGCCATTTTCGTATGTTTTCAGGTTCTAAGGGCTAAAGGAGCAAAGAAGTGCATTTTGGAGCCTTTTGGAGCATTTTTGGGCTAAGGATGGATAGCTTGTGCTTGGAGCCAAAGTGTTGGACGAAATTAAAGACCAAGTGAGCCTAGAATCGAAGGAAGAAGGAGGAATCAAGAATTGGAAACTAGTTTCCATTATGGGGAGTTTCTATTCTTGAAAGGTTTCCAATTGTGCAAGTTTCCAAATAATGTTGGTTGCCTAAATCACATGTTCTAGAAGCCCTAGACATGTCCTAAATTGTGCCGTGAGTAACCTTCCTTTTCTCTCCCAAAATCTGCAAGATTATGTCACAATCCCTTTCTTAAAAGTCTTAGCCGCACCTTTACATTCCCTTTCACTCAAAATCTGCAAGTTTTGCACTTTCCCCTTCTTTTCCTCCCTTTGCCGCAAGACTTAGCCTTTTTCCCCTAATTCCTGATTTCAATTACCTATTCTAAAGGGATTTAACTTAATTCCTGATTCTTAGAATTGATTTGGGGAATTAAACACTTACTTATTTCCTATGCAAGCCTTGCCGTGCACCTTCCTTGACCTTTCCTCTTCCTTGCCGTGCAAGGGAGATGGTTCTTTCCTACATTGCATTAAAACACATTCCTTTTGTGTTTAATCCCTTTGCCGTGGGTTTTAGGTAGTTTCCTTCACTTTTCTGATTTGAGAATGGACCTCTAACTAATCCATCCATCATCTTGTTTCCAAAATTCGTTTTACAATCTGCCTAGTTTTATAACTTGTTTTGTTATTTCAATTTTCGTCAAATCAAAACCCCCCTTTACTTTCCTGTTCTATAGTGTTTAGAATCTGTTTAGTTTGTGTTTTAAAGTGTTTTGAATCAAACCATAACCTTAAATTCGTCCAAAATTGTGTTTAAGGTCAGAAACTGCCTAGTTAGTGTTTTTAGGCAGTTTTGAGTCTTTTGAACTTGTTTTGAGTCCTTTGAGTCTTTGTGAACGTTTTTAACTTTGTTTTTATGTTTTTAAGTCAGTTTAGAGGTTTTAGCGAGCCCTCCTAATCCCCGGTCCAGAACGATCCCTACTTGCATCCTTACTACAATTTGACAACAAGAGGGTTAATTTGTGTGCTTAACTATTTTCGCATCAAATTTTGGCGCCGTTGCCGGGGATTAGCAACTTTGCTAATCCCTCGTTATTTCTTTTTATTTATTTTTCGTTTGTTTTCTATCTTAGTTACTAATTTTTTTTGTTTCATTGTTTTCAGGTACTAGTGTATGACTCGAAGTTCCCAACCTGTTCATAAGAATATTTTGGACTTTGAGGACGATTTTGAGCGGACCTTGAGGAAGCAAAAGAATCAACACAACCCTAACCCACCGTCTTCTAGCTCTACATCCGAGTTTGACGAAGGAGGTGAGGAAGGAGAAGCCACGGCACAGTTTGTGGAGGAAGTACAAACCATGGCCGTGGACAATCGAACCATCAAAGAGCTCTCTGCCTCAGGTATGGATAATGACGTTCCTTTATGCATACAATACCCCACGGCAGCTCAAGGTAAGACGGACGAATTTGAACTTAAGTCTAGTTTATTAATCATATTCCTAAACTCCATGGGCTGTCCATGGAAGATCCTAACAAACATCTTAAGGAATTTGAAGTAGTCTGCTCAAGTATGACACCCATCAACGTGGATGGGAGTATTATGAAGATGAAGGCCTTTCCATTCTCCCTTGTGGACAAGGCCAAAGATTGGTTGTTTGAATTGGCCCCCGGAACTGTCAATTCTTGGGAAAGTATGAAACGTGCATTCTTAGAGAAATTCTTTCCCACTGCAAAGATCATTCTCTTGAGGAAACGAATTAGTGGCATCCAACAAAATCAAGGTGAGTCGTTTCCATCTTATTATGAACGTTTTAAATCACTTGTTGCTTCATGTCCACAACACCAAATGAAGGAGGAGCTGCTCATTCAATATTTCTACGAGGGACTCCTTCCCATGGAACGTCAAATGCTAGATGCCTTGGCGGGTGGTGCATTAGTGGACAAGACTCCGGTAGATGCCAAAACTCTAATTGCAAACCGAGCACACAATGCTCAACAATATGAAGGTGTTGGACAAAGAGAGGGGCCACGGCAACAAAGTGTAAATGAGGTAAGTGCAATTTCTGACATTCAATCACAATTGGCTAATCTTACTTCTCTTGTGTCTCAGGTTGTCAAGGGGTCAAAACCACAAGCAAACCAAGTGTGTGGCGTGTGTTCAATGCAAGGGCATCCATCCGAGAAATGCCCTCAGTTGATAGAGAATGGAGGATGGGAATCTGCCAATGCCATTGGTTTCCAAGGCCAAAACCAACCCAAATATGATCCGTACTCTAACACCTACAACCCCGGGTGGAGAGATCACCCTAATTTCAAGTGGAGAGAGCCCCAACAATCTGAACAACAAAGGGGATTTCAACAAAATCCCCCTGGGTTTCCACGGCCATACCAATCCAACCAACCATCATCGTCCCAAAACAACTCAGGTTCGTCTTTTGATAATTCTCAAGTTATTCAATTGCTAACTACATTGGCGCAGGGGCAAGAAAAACTAGCAAAGGACATGCACAATTACGCCAATGAGGTGCAAAATCAAGCTCGAGAGGTGAATGAGTTGAAGAGACAAGTGGGACAAATGGCTGAATTCATGGGGCAATTTAGTAGAGAACAAGGTAAGTTACCAAGTTCAACGCAGGTGAATCCGAAAGGTGGATTCGAATCTGTAAAAGCCATAAGTTTGCGGGGAAGCAAGTTGGATCTGACCACGGACCATCCAAACCACGTTCCGATGAGGAGGAAGAGTTGAGAATCGAAGAAGAGGAACAAAGCCTACCCACGGCAAAGGTGGAAACACCTTTGCCGCCGGCCTTGAATGGTTCTAAGGCCTCAAATCGGTCCATTAAAGGTAAAAACGTGTCAAGTTCAGTTCCCACTAATGTTTTTCCTCCGAATGTGCCTTTTCCTAGCAGGTTCATGCAAACAAAGAAAGAGGAAGCAGAAAAGGACATTCTCGAGACGTTTCGGAAAGTTCAAGTCAATATCCCTCTTTTGGATGCAATTAAGCATGTCCCGAGGTACGCGAAGTTCTTAAAGGAACTTTGCACTAATAAGAGGAAGATTTCGACCAAGGAGGTTGTAAAAGTGGGTGAAAACGTCTCAGCCATCTTGCAAAGGAAACTGCCCCCTAAATGCAAGGATCCGGGTAGTTTTACTATCCCATGCATAATTGGAAACACTAGATTTGAACAATGCATGTTAGATTTAGGTGCTTCTATTAATGTCATTGATGCGAACTAAATAAGCACACAAATTAAAACCCTCTTGTGACAATTGTAGTATATGTATAAGTAGGGATCGTTCTAAACCGGGGATTAGGAAGGATTACTAAATCACTTGGAAACTGACTCAAAAACTTAAAACAAAGGTTAAAACACTAAACTAGACTCAAAGAATGCAAAACTAAACACTTAAAACACTAAAACAAATCAAAAGACTCAAAACAGCACCAAAAACACTCAAAACTGCCTTAAAAACACTTTCTGGGCAGTTTTGAGCACTTTGACTACTTTGGACGAATTTGGGAAATAAATTGATTCAAAACACTTAGAAACACAAACTAAGACACTTTCTAACTAAATTGGACACTAAAGTAAAGGGGGATTGAGTTTTTGACGAAATTAAATAAAATGCACAGATTGTAATTAAGGGCAGATTGTAAAGATGAATGTGATGAAAATATGGATGGAATGTTAGCTAGAAGGTTCTTCTCCACACATGTCACACTTGCATACAAGATGATTTTCAGTTGGTCTTTCGATGAATTATGAAACTCAACACTCCGGGTTAATTAGGTCCGCTTAAATTAACCTTCAGATTTCCCTAGAATCATTGAATTGGATGAATATGCATCGCAAACAAATTATTCCTAACAAGTTCTCTATATGAACAGCATGATAAAGATACAAGTTAGAATCATTACGTTCTTTGGAAATCATAAGTGTTGACGAGGCATTCGTTACTATGATGAGCATGAAACTAGTGCCAAGAATTCATTTAACGCGATTGTTTATAAGCAACCTCCACTACTTGTGAATATAAGTTCATAACTATTAGGTGAAATTCACTTATATTCTAGCGTCATATTCATGCATGAAAATTAAGCGTGCACTCTCAATAAACATACACAAATAAGTTATCAATCAAGCAGTTAAACAAATTGAATCCACAATACATGAAATTCCAACCAAAGGTAATCAAATCATATTGCAAGCATAAACATGGTTTCGAATCACCCCCTAGCTAAATAGGGGTTTAGCCTCTCATGTTCACAGAAAGAGAAATAAAATTGAATTTAAACATAAAGATTAAAAGATCGATTACACCTAGAACGCCCAACGAATCCACTTGAATTTCTGCGCATTTAAGCTCCTCTTTCTCCCTTCTTCTTGCTGCGGCAGTGAGGGTAAATGGTGTTTTTGGATGATTTTCTGGTTTAGGGATGGATTTATGGTGATATGGTGGTGCGGCAAGGTGGTGGAGTGATGGAGGAAGGTTTGTATGGTGGCTGGAATGGTGGAGATGGTTGCGGCAAGGTGTGGAAGTGGCTGCAATGGGTGGTGAAGGCTGCGGCTGGGAGGTTTTTGGGTGATGGGATGTACGGTTTTGGGAGAGGGGAGGGATGGTGGCTGAATGAGAGAATGAGAAGTGAATGAATGAGAGAAGAGAGTTAGGGTTTTAGAATAAATGGTACGGCTCAGATTAGAAAGCTTAGGGTTCTTGGATGGGAATTGCGGCTGAGATGATTTGTGGCTGAAAATATGAAAAGAATGGATGAATAGGGTGCGGCTAGGTTGTAAAATGTGTAGGGTTTCAGAAAATAAACCCTAGCTTATTAAAATTAAATTAAAGTTAATTCAAAGGCTGCTAGAATTAGGGAATTAAATCAGAAATTAAAGGGGATGGCTTAATAGGTGCGGCTAGGGTTTATGGTTAGGGATTTTGTGCATAAAATGGGACCAAAGTGCCTCCCCTTGCACGGCAAGGGAAGGAAAGAAAGGGAAAGGCACGGCAAGGACTGGAATTTGGGCTAGGGCCTTTGTTTTGTGTTCTAAAGTGCATACGAGGCCTAATAAGTGGCTAGAAGATATGGACGTTTAGATTAGGAAAGGTTACCAAAACGGGAAACCTAGGGTTAACTTTCCTACTTCAAGTAGGAATCCTTGTTTGAGTAGGAATCCTCGTTGGAGTAGGAATTCATCGTTTCTTCAAGTCTTCAACTCATTCATTCCTCTTTTGCTCCAAAAGGCTCCAATTTGCATCTTCTTGCACACTTTGGCCTCATAATCTGAAAATACACAAAAGTGGCCTTAAACACTAAAATAACTAAGTAAACACAACATAAATGCACGAGAACAAGCTAATTAGGTCGCATGAATATGCTCCTATCAGTCATGCCATATTCCATTTATGCATCTATGAACCTTGGTGAGTTAAAACAAGATGGCGTTATAATTCAATTGGCCGATCGTTCTAATGTTTATCCCAAGGGAGTCCTTGAGGATGTTTTAGTGCAGGTCAATCATCTCATCTTTCCAGCAGATTTTTATGTCTTAGAAATGGAGGATTCGAGCCATGCTCCATCATTGCCAATCTTGCTAGGCCGTCCGTTCATGAAAACAGCCTAAACAAAGATTGATGTGGCCAAGGGAGCACTAACAATGGAGTTTGGTGGTGATATAATTAAATTCAATGTTTATGACTCTATTAAGAATCCTAATGATTGTCATTCTTGTTTTGCCATAGATGCGCATAAGGATATAGGGCCAAAAGGATCCGCACCTATCAAGAAGGATGTATCAAGAACCACAATTGGAGAGGAACTTGGAGTGATTGCCCTACAACCACCCAATATGGCCGAAAGTAGCCATGGTGACATTGTTGAAAGGGCTGCCAATTTTGAGCCTTCACCACAATATGTTTGTAAGTCTTCAATCCCAATTTCAATTCCCATTTCAATTAATCAGTTGTTACCTTCTTTGGTGCAGGTGCCCAACCGATTTAAAGGTGATGGGAGCATTTACATGGACTTTCGACACCAAAACACCACCATCAGGGAGGATCACTACCCCCTCCCATTCATTGAGCCATATTATGAAAGTGTTGAAGGGCATGTCGTGGAGGAAACATCCTTGCATGCCTTGGGTTCCAACTTGGAGTGAAAGTGTTCTTCGTCTGGCTGTACGACGTTAAAGCAAGCGCTATGTGGGAGGCAACCCATCCATTCAACAAAGGAAGCCCTAGGAATCCCCCAAATTCCAGATTTGTGTTCCTCAACCCTTCTCTTTGTTGATTGTTTCTAATCTGCCATGTTATGTTGTTTAGCTGCTGTTTGCATATTTACTTGTGTTTTGTGTGAATTTATGTTTAAAACATTGAGGACAATGTTTGATTTAAGTGTGGGGGGGGGGGGGGGGGGGGGGGGGGGGTAACTAAGTGTATTTGATGCAAATTCGTGGGATTTTATCACCCATAACTTCAAGTGTTGTTCTTTGCTGTTTTAAAGTTTTTTTAAGCTGTTTTAGAGTGTTTTAGTGTGTTTTGTTTTATAACTCCGAAAATCACATAAAAATTTGAAAAACATGTTTTGAAAAACCTAAAAAGAGTGTTTTGAGTCGTTTTTGTGTGTTTGTGTCTTAGGGTACCTTCCAACACAATGATGAGGATTTGGTTTGTAATTGCATGACTGTTAAAAAGAGTTATAAACATGGAGAAAAGTTTGATTTACTCTTGGTATATGCTTGGTTATGGTTATAATGTATGACTTCACATGCAATCATAAAAGAAAAATTCGTTTTTGTAACATGCTTGAAGGAAGGAACTCAAACAAACGCTACAACCTTGTGAGACTTGAGCCTAAACGTTATTTGGAGAGTTAAAATCTGTGCATTATTGTTTTCTAAAGTTGTTGCATGATCTCATTATTCTTTGCTTGGTTACTACTTAGAAGGCGTTTCATCATATAGTTCCAAATGCTAGAACTCATGCCCATTTCATTCGAAGCATGTTATTGATTTACATAACACATATTCAAGAAGAAGTTGTGTAGTGACCACTACCAAAGCCAAATTGCCGTGTATCCTACTTCATTATATGTTTAAGTTAACCCCGTTGAGCCTTGTTTAGCCTTTATTCTTTGTTAACCCACATTATCCTCACCTAGCCTAGTTTAGGACAGTCCACACCTTTGTTCTTAAAAGATAGTGAGCATGACTTAAATGAATTCCTTTTGAGTTACATTATGCAAGAAAATGAGTGTGGGGGAGGGAATGTTTGTTCTTAAGTTTATATGTATGTTTTGAGATTCAAAAGAAAAGAAAAAGTTGTGAAAAACGTATGAAAAAGAAAACAGAAAAGAAAAGAAAGAAAGAAAGGAAAAAGAGCTTGAAAAGATGTAAGAATGAGTGATGAAGTGTTGAATGTTGAAGAAAGGGTCCAAAACACCAAATCTGGCCCTAAATTGTCTAAATTCTCCCTTTTTGTTCAAACGTTGAGTTTTCATTCAAAAGTGAATTCTAAGTTGATTCAAATGCTTTGCTCACTATTTCTTTAAGAACCTTTGTTTTCCATATCCCTTCTTTGTTAGCCAAACACCCTAAGCCCCATTACAACCCTTGACTTCAATCTTGAGTGTTATGTGTTTCAATTTGTGGAGTTTGAACTTGGTATGAGCATATGGTGTCACTGGTTCTCGCATCTAAGTAGTAGCATTCCATTCATGAGATCATATCTAAACATGCTTATTAACTCCAGAAATTGCTTTCTTTGTGATACATATATGTGAGTGTTCGTTTTCATGTTTACATCAATCTTCTCACATATAACTAGATTAGGGTGTGTAGTTAGAAAATCTGAGTGAAAATTGAGTGCATATCTTGTAAGGAATTGAGCAAATTCTCTAAGGCATGTTACTACATTCAAAACATGGTTTTAAATGCTTAATTGTGAACTAGTATGTGGTGACTATGATTAAGAATGTACTTAAGTGGGAAGATGACTAAAATCTGTGGAGATAATGAATTTTAACATGTCATGTGCATTGGAAATCCCTGAGGCAAATGTTGGAAGGTTTAGGTTGTGTTTTGCTCGTTTTGTCTAGTTTCGTGTTCTTTTGTTTGTTTTGTTTTGCTCGAGGACTAGCAAAAGCTAAGTGTGGGGGAATTTGATAGGAGCATATTTAGGCGACTTAGTTGGCTTGTTCTTGTGCATTTACGTTGTTATTTCTTAGTTCTTTAAGTCTTTTAAGCCATTTTCGTATGTTTTCAGGTTCTAAGGGCTAAAGGAGCAAAGAAGTGCATTTTGGAGCCTTTTGGAGCATTTTTGGGCTAAGGATGGATAGCTTATGCTTGGAGCCAAAGTGTTGGACGAAATTGAAGACCAAGTGAGCCTAGAATCGAAGGAAGAAGGAGGAATCAAGAATTGGAAACCAGTTTCCATTATGGGGAGTTTCTATTCTTGAAAGGTTTCCAATTGTGCAAGTTTCCAAATAATGTTGGTTGCCTAAATCACATGTTCTAGAAGCCCTAGACATGTCCTAAATTGTGCCGTGAGTTACCTTCCTTTTCTCTCCCAAAATCTGCAAGATTATGTCACAATCCCTTTCTTAAAAGTCTTAGCCGCACCTATACATTCCCTTTCACTCAAAATCTGCAAGTTTTGCACTTTCCCCTTCTTTTCCTCCCTTTGCCGCAAGACTTAGCCTTTTTCCCCTAATTCCTGATTTCAATTACCTATTCTAAAGGGATTTAACTTAATTCCTGATTCTTAGAATTGATTTGGGGAATTAAACACTTACTTATTTCCTATGCAAGCCTTGCCGTGCACCTCCCTTGACCTTTCCTCTTCCTTGCCGTGCAAGGGAGATGGTTCTTTCCTATTTCATTGCATTAAAACACATTCCTTTTGTGTTTTATGCATTGCCGCAGCTTTTAGGTAGGTTCCTTTAATTTTCTGATTTGATTTCCTATTTCTAAAAGCTTTTGACTTAAATTCTGATTACCTAAATAACCTAGGGTTTTAATTCCTGAAATCCTATTAATAAACCTCCTTGTTGCAGCCACAAACGAATTCATTCATTCACCATTCACGCCAGAAATTCATCCCTTCCCTCTAACACATCCATACTTCACCATTCTCCATATTTTCTGCCCAAAAACAACCCTTGCCGTCCCCTACATCCATCCCAACCCTAATTCCATCATTCTACATCATCCATAACCCCCAAAACTCACAAAACCCCTTGTGCCGCAGCAATTAGGAGAGGAAGGAGGCCTTGAACGTTTCATGCTCGCAGATTGGAGTGTTCTTAGGTGTACTTCGTTCTTGTTTTCAATGTTTACTTTGTTATTACTTTCTGAGTTTGCTGTAATCATGAGTGGCTAAACCCCTAATTAGTTAGGGGAAAGTTTGAAGCCATGAACATGTTTGAGATATGAATTGATTTCTTCCAATTGTGATTCGTTAAGTTGTGATTGCAATTCAATTATCTGTTTTATTCAAAACTTGTTCTTGTATGTTGATTAAGGATGCATACTTAGTTTTCATGCATGAACTCGATGCTAGTTTATAAACGAGTTTCACCTAATCGTCACAAGTTTATAAACATGAGTAGTGAAGGTTGCTAGTCACAACCGCGTTAATTGAATTCTTGGCAAGAGTTTCATGCTTTTCATAGTAACAATTGCCTCGTCAATACTTATAGTTTTCATGAAACTTAATGATCTTTGATTGTACCTTTATTGTGCTTTTCACGTAAGGGACTTTTAGAGAATGTTTTGAGTTGTTGTATGCGCATTCCCATCCAATTCAATAACTTAAGGAAAACTTGAAAGTTAAAAAAGTGCTGTTCACGGTTAACTTGGGGTGTTGAGCATCATAGTTAGTGAAAAGCAATTGGAAAATCGATTCATATACAAATGTGTCATGTGTGGAGAATGGACCTCTAACTAATCCATCCATCATCTTGTTTCCAAAATTCGTTTTACAATCTGCCTAGTTTTATAACTTGTTTTGTTATTTCAATTTTCGTCAAATCAAAACCCCCCTTTACTTTCTTGTTCTATAGTGTTTAGAATCTGTTTAGTTTGTGTTTTAAAGTGTTTTGAATCAAACCATAATCTTAAATTCGTCCAAAATTGTGTTTAAGGTCAGAAACTGCCTAGTTAGTGTTTTTAGGCAGTTTTGAGTCTTTTGAACTTGTTTTGAGTCCTTTGAGTCTTTGTGAACGTTTTTAACTTTGTTTTTATGTTTTTAAGTCAGTTTAGAGGTTTTAGCAAGCCCTCCTAATCCCCGGTCCAGAACGATCCCTACTTGCATCCTTACTACAATTTGACAACAAGAGGGTTAATTTGTGTGCTTAACTATTTTCGCATCACTAGGTATATGTGAGAAGATTGATGTAAACATGTAGACTAACACTCACATATGCTATGACAAAGAAAGAAATTTCTGGATTTACGATAATGACATGTATATGATCTCATGAATGGAATGCTACTACTTAGAATGAGAACCAGTGATTCCATATGCTCATATCAATTCCAAACTCCACATATTGAACACATAACGATCAAGATTGAAGCATAAGGGTTGAAACGGGGCTAAAGGTGTTTGGCTAACAAAGAAGGGATATGGAAAAACAAAGGGTTTTTAAAGAAATAGTGAGCAAAGTAATGAATCAACTTAAATTCACTTTTGAATGACAACTCAACTTTTGAAAAAAAGGGAAAATTCAGACAATTTAGGGTCAAATTCGGTCTTTTGGACCCTTTCTTCAACATTCAACACTTAATCACTCATTCTTACATCTTTTCAAGCTCTTTTTTTCCTTTCTTTTTTCTTTTCTTTTCTGTTTCTCTTTTTCAACGTTTTTCCACGAATTTTTTCTTTTCTTTTGAATTCAAAACATACATATAAACTTAAGAACAAACATTACCTTCCCCCACACTCATTTTCTTGCATAATGTAACTCAAAAGGAATTCATTTAAGTCATGCTCACTATCCTTTAAGAACAAGGGTGTGGACTGTCCTAAACTAGGCTAGGTGAGGATAATGTGGGTTAACAAAGAATAAAGGCTAAAAAGGCTCAACGGGGTTAAATCTTACAAAATATACGAAATATGGGAAGTAAGGCTTTTTGGCTATGGTGGTAACTACACAACTTCATCTTGATATGTGTTATGCAATTCAATGTCATGCTTTGAATGAAACGGGTATAAGTTCTAGCATTTAGTTCTATCATGATAAATTGCATTCTAAGTAGCAACCAAGCAAGGAATAATGAGATCATGCAACGACTTTAGAAAACAATAATGCACAGATTTCTAACGAACGTTTGAGTTCACAACGTATGACTTCACAAGGTTATAGCGTTTAGTTTGAGTTCCTTCCTTCAAGCATGTTACAAAAACTGAATTTTTTTTTTGTGAATGTGATGTCGATACATTATATGCAAGCATATACAAGAGTAAATCAAACCCTCATGTTTATAACAATTGTAGTATAATTACAAGTACCAAATCGTCATCATTGTGTTGGGGTATTAGACGCAAACACACAAAAGGGATTCAAAACACTCTTTTAGGCTTTTCAAAACATGACTCAAAATTTTCGGAGTTATAAAAAAAAACCCTAAAACACTCTTAAAAACACTTTAAAACAGCAAGGAACAACACTTGAAGCTATGGGTGATAAAATCCAACGAATTTGCATCAAATATACTTAGTTACCCCCCCCCCCCCCACACTTAAATCAAACATTGTCCTCAATGTTTTAAGCATAGATGCACACAAAGCATAAGTAAATACACAAAAAGCACTTAAACATACATAAACATGGTAGATTAGTAATTAACAAAGAGAAGAGTTTGAGAGACGCAAATCTGGTTATAGAGTGTAAATTCCATCTTCTCCTTGGTAATTGCATTTAGGCTTTTGATCTTTGTGATTCCACAGGCTTACTCTTGAACTGGTTTCTGCCCATCGTTGATTTTCCTTTGTGCTACTTCTTGAACTGGGCAGCATGATGGTTCATTTGGTCTCCCCCGAAGGTCTGAGCTTATCCCTTTTATCTGTTTCTTTGTTCAATCTTTCCAATTCGTATTGAAAAGGGTTGGAGGATAACTCAGCCTATGTTTGTCTCCACATGCTTCAATGTATCATTTTCACTTGCCTTACTCGCTCCCCTTTGCATAAGTGGTCCCTTCTCCGGAAGTGTATCAACCGTTGAAGATGACTACTCGAGAGCAACGCTAGGTAAGCAATCAGGAATAGATTCCAGGCAGTTGGCTCCAGATCGGAAGACTGACTCCAAGTGCCGGCTGATTGCTTCTTTTACTTTGCCATGCGAGTAAGAACAAGGACAAAGAAAAAGACAAGGAAAGAGCATGATATGAGATACTTTTGCTTTTGACCTTGATGATATGAGATACCTTTGCTTTTGAAGAAGCGGTGAATGAATCAGCACACTTCAATCCGCCGTTTCCTCCTAGGTCATCTGTACTCCAGGCATCTGGTATCATCTTTGGGGAAGAAGAAAGAATTGAGTATTTCGAAAGGCTTTGCTGGGAGTGCGCCCTCAGAGGTGAGGGAGAGTTGGGCATTTTCTTCAGGTTTGCCCTGCCATAAAAGACGAAGGTCGACATATATAGAGATAATAGCAAGTGGTGGTACTTTTTACCTTTGTCGACAAACGTTTTGATCCCGCAACTCCGGCTTTTTGAAATAGTGGCGCCTCTTCGATCTTTGAATTCGCCTCTTCGATTTCTGAGCAGGCGCCCCTTCGATTTCTGAACGACGCCTCTTCGCTTTCTGAACGACACGTGGTAGTGCAGATGCGGCTCCTTTTGACAAAGCTGCACGCGTTTTCTGAAAAGCAGAGAAAGCGTCGCCGAACTTTGGGCTTGTCGGCTAAAGATGTGTAGTTGCGATGATGGCCTCCACGTGTTTTCAGCTTTGTCAGAGATCTTTTGCCAAAGTTGAACGCGTCTTCTGAAAAGCCGAGAACGCGTCGCCTAAATTACGCCGGAAATTCCGGCTTTTTGAATTGGTGGACGCGTCGCCTTGGCTTCTTATAGAGCTATCGATCACCACAACAAACACACTCTGAAGAATTCCCATTCTTGAAAATCGACTCCGACCCTTTGAAAATTTACTCCATCAACCCCTATCTTTGAACACCTTTGAAAAAAATGGCAAACTCATCGAACCTTAGCTTGGAATTGAGCCTTAGCAGTGATACGGGCGCGCCGCGTCAAGGTAACGTATGGCGCCCTTCTTTTTTATCTTCTAACGGTCCTCTTTCAGGTGAAGACTCTGTGATGCAGGACGCCGCAACAGCTACAATAGTAGCTAGGAACCTCCTCACTCCAAAAGATAGTAGGCTGCTGTCAGGACGGTCTGATGAGTTGGCCGTTCAAGAGTCCCTCGCACTTAGTGTTCAGTGTGCGAGCTCTGTGTCCAACATGGGCCTACGCCTGCTTGCCCGCTCTCGTCAGGTGGAATCGTTGATGGCGGAGGTGGAAAGACTTAAGCAAGAGATCCAGCAGCTTAAGTACGAGAATAGAAGTTTGCATGTGCTTGCAAATAACTATTCGTCGGGGATGAAGAGAAAGCTTGATGAGCTGCAAGAATCTGAGGGTCGAATTCACAGTGACCGCCAAAGGCTTGCGGCTTGTCTCCAGAGGCACCTTTTTCCTGGGTCATCCAGCGCTTGGCCAAGTATTGAGGCCTGGAATGCTCTAGCTCCGATGCCTCCCGCTCCGATGGCTTCCGCTCCGATGGCTTCCGCTCCGATGCCTCCTGCTTCTATGCCTTCTGCTTCTGCGCCTCGTAGTGGGGCTTCACGTAAACAAACTTTGTGAAGCTCCACCTTTCTCCATGTTTAGTATATATTTTTTTTTTTTTTTTTTTACATAAATAAAATCAAACGGCATGGAATTTATCTTTGAATGGGCGGTGATACTTGAAATGATCCGGTAATAGTTTAAATTCCAGATTGGGTGCCTGAATCATTAACCACATGTTAGTATAAAAGAAAATTGAAATTCGGGGAGGCGGCTTACCTGTATGCTCCAAAATGAACTCCAGAATAAACACCCCTTCGAAAGTTATGACTTGTCCCGTATCATAAAATCCAACTTCCTTGGGAATTGTGGTTTCAAATATGTCCTCTTTGATGCCTTCTACATCTTCTCCAGCCACTACCTTCTCTTGAATCATTCTTCTTGGTGTACAAAGTCCTTTGAAGAATTCAACACCATCTAAAACTTGCTGTGTTGCACCAAGAATTTGAATAGCATTTTGCACCTTTGGGAAGGCTTCCACGATGTCCTTTTTACTCTCTTCTTGGTTGGGAATCAAAAACCTGCTAGGAAAAGGGACATTGGGTGGAATAACATCAGAATAACATGGAATTGGGACGTCCTTACTGGTGGTGGGTGGTTTAGAGGGCTTAGGGGGCTGCGGCAAGGGTTGTTCTACCCTTGCCGTGTGCATGTCTTCTTCCTCCTCCTCAATTAGCAGCTCTTCATCCACTTCTAGGCTATGTTTGGACATTTTTAGGTCAGCTCCAACCTCCATAGCACTTCCCAAAGTGATAGCATTATGGATTTCAAAATCTTCCTTCGAGTTTTCAATAGTTGAGTTGGAAAGTTCACTTTGCTCTTGAATTTGTTTCATGAACTCCATAATCTGCCCAAATTGCTCGTCCAATTTACCCAACTTCTTGTCTTGATTTTGTTCGTCCTGCGTCAAAGAGGTTAGTAATTGAAAATTTTTATCATTATCCATGGACATACTTGAACTTGATTGGAATTGTTGTGGGGGAGGTTGTGGTGGCTGCATAGGTGTTGTATTGAACTCCTCATATGGTTGCCAATATGCTTCTTGTTGAGCCTCCTTGGCTTGATTTTGTGACCCCTGCGCCAAAGAATTTATTTCATTAAGAATTTGAATATAATCTATTGGCGAACTTGAATTTAATTGAGCATATTGCATATGAAGTTGTGGTGGCTGCATAGGTCTTGAATAGAACTCCTCATATGGTTGCCAATATGCTTCACGTTGAACTTGTTGATCTTCCCACCATATAGAGTTTGAATGATCCCTCCAATCTCTTTGTGGACATTGATTGGCTTGAAATCCTTGCCTATATGAAGCACCAAATGTAGGGACACTCTGCATTGTGGTCCTTTCGGCATACGGCGACAATTTAGAAGTAAGATTTGCCAATTGAGCTTGAATGCTAGCAAAATCCATATCTTACTTCTCTAGTACCTAAAATCAAAGAAAGAGAACTAAATCAAATATCAAAAGTAACAACAAACAAAGAAAACAACACTCAGTTAGAAACTAAAACGAAAACAACTAAACCAAAAAAAAAAAAAGAAAAGAACCAAGGGATTAGCAAAGTTGCTAATCCCCGGCAACGGCGCCAAAATTTGATGCGAGAATTATATGCGCACAAATTAAACCCTCTTTTTGACAATTGTAGTATAAGTATAAGTAGGGATCGTTCTGGACCGGGGATTAGGAGGGATTGCAAATCTCTTGGAAACTGACTCAAAAACGTAAAATAAAGTTTAAAACACTAAACTAGACTCAAAGAATGCCAAATTAAAGTTTAAAAACACTACGACAAACCAAAAACTCAAAATGCTTTAAAAACACAAACTAAATTGAATTCTAACTAAAATGAACATTAAAGCAAAAGGGGGATTGAGGTTTTTACGAAAATTGAAATAACGAAACAAGTTAATAAACTAGACAGAATGTAAATATGAAATTTATGGATGAATGCTAGCTAAGGGGTTCATCTCCATACATGTTACACTTGCATACAAGATTGATTCTCAGTTGGTCTTTCGATAAATTATGAAACTCAACACCCCGGGTTAATTAGGTCCGCTTAAATTAACCGTCAAGTTCTCCTTAAGTTAATGAATTGGATGGGTTAGCGCAACGCAATTCACCACATTCTCCAAAAGTCCTTTACGTGAAAAGCACAATAAAGATACAATCAAAGATCATTAAGCATTATGAAAACTATAAGTGTTGACGAGGCATTCGCTACTATGGAATACGCATGAAACAGTGCCAAGAATTCATTTAACGCGATTGTTTATAAGCAACCTCCACTACTTGTGAATATAAGTTCATAACGATTAGGTGAAATTCACTTATATTCTAGCGTCATATTTATGCATGAAAATTAAGCGCGCATTCTTAATAAACATTCATAAATAAGTTATCAATCAAACGGTTAAACAAATTGAATCCACAACTTATGAAATTCCAACGAAAGTTAATCAATTCATATTGCAAATATAAACATAGTTTCGAATCACCCCCTAGCTAATAGGGGAATTAGTTCCTCATAACTTTGAAATCAAAGAAATACCTAAACATTCCAACAACTCAAACTTGAATTGTATGAACGTTTAGGCACTCTTCTCTTCCATTCCTCATACGTACAAAACAAAGAGAATTGAATTTAAACTTTGAAATCAAAGAAACACCTAACCATTCCAACAACTCAAACTTGAATTGTATGAACGTTTAGGCCCTCTTATCTTCCTCGTTATTGTAGCACAAGGTGAGGTTTGGGGGATTATGGAAATGGTAGAGGAGTGGTTTGGAGGGTTGGGAAGTGGTGGAAATAGAAGGGAATGATGCTGGAATTGATGAGTAATGCACGGTTTTGTTGTTGGTTCTTTTGTGATGAATGCAATGATGAAATGGATGGGAGTGCATGTGGATTAGGTGGTGTAATGATGAAGTGGGAAGTGGAAGAATGTGGTTGGAAATGGCTAAGGGGATGCACGGCTAGGAAGAATAATGAATGATGTGCATGTGTGTGAATGCATGTGGATTAGGTGGAAAGAGGTGGGTGTGCATGTGATTTGAAATGCATATGTTTAAATGGTTGAAATGTGTAGATGATTATGAGTATGATAAGTGATAAGTGAATGATATGTTAAGTGATAAATGAATGATATGTGGTGAGTGATAAGTGAATGGAAGTGATAAGTGATAAGTGAATGGAAGTGATAAGTGAATGGTTTGATAAGTGATAAGTGAGTGGAAGTGATAAGTGATAAATGAATGATATGTTAAGTGATAAATGAATGATATGTGGTGAGTGATAAGTGAATGGAAGTGATAAGTGATAAGTGAATGGAAGTGATAAGTGAATGGTTTGATAAGTGATAAGTGAGTGGAAGTGATAAGTGATAAATGAATGATATGTTAAGTGATAAATGAATGATATGTGGTGAGTGCTTTAAGTGTTTAAAATAGGGAACAAAGCCCTTCCTTGCATGGCAAGGAAGGGGGACACAAGGAAACACACGACAATGTCCTAAGGTTGCAAGGAATGTTGTTTTTGTGTTCTAAAATGCGTAGGAGTCTTCAATGATGCTTAAACATGAGGTCTTTTAGGATTTAACTTTCCTACTTCAAGTCTTTAATTTCGTCCATCCTCTTGGCTCCAAGCATATGATATCCATTCCAATCTCTAATTTGCTCCAAAAGGCTCCAAAAGGCATCCTTTTGCATACCTTGCCCTTAGAACCTGAAAACACACAAAAGAAGCATAAAGGACTAAAATAACTAGAGAAACATAACGTAAATGCACGAGAACAAGCCATTTAAGTCGCATGAATATGCTCCTATCAGAATACATGTGAATTCGTAAACTATAACTATAACCAAGCATAAACCAAAGCGTAAATAAAACTTCCACCCATGTTTACAACATTCTTTAATAGTCATGCAATTTAAAACCAAATCCTCATCATTGTGTTGGAAGGTACCCTAGGACACAAACAAACACACAAAAACAACTTTAAAACAACTCTTTTTGGGTTTTTCAAAACTATTTTGCAATCTTTTTCTAAATTTTTCGGATTTTCTGATCCAAACACATAAAAACACTTCAAAACACACTAAAAACACTTAAAAACAGTGAGAAACAACATTAGAAGTGATAGGTGATAAAATCCCACGAAAATCATGCAAAAACAACTTGTTTACCCCCCCCCCCCCACACTTAAATCAAACATTGTCCTCAATGTTTCGAACAAAGACTCACATTCAAACAAACAACATAAACTAACTAACATGACAAAATAAAAGGAATAAAAGGAGAGAGTTAGGAATGCAAATCTGATTGTTTGGAATGAATTGTTGGATTGCCTAAGTCCTCTCTAGTTGAATGCATGGGCTGCCTCCCAAGAAGCGCTTGTTTTAACGTCTTGCAGCCGGACGAACTCTCTTCTTAGGCTCAATTGGAACCCACGACATGGAATTGATCTTTGAATGGAAGGTGATACTGGAAATGATCCGGTAATGGTTTAAATTCAAGATTGGTTGCCTGAATCATCAACAACCTGTTAGTATAAAACGAAATTGAAATTGGAGGAGGTGGCTTACCTATGTGCTCCAACAAGAACTCAAGGATAAACACATCTTCTTTGAACGTTTTAGGAACTTTGCACTTGGACATATTTGGTGTGAGGGTTGTTCCTTGTCCTGTGTCATAAAATTCAACTTCTTTGGGGTTGTTTGTCGCAAGAACATCCTCTTTGATGACTTCTTGATATTCCCTACTTTGCACCTTTGGAAGGGTTTCCAAAATGCCTTTTTCACTTTCTTCTTCCTTGGAATTCATGAACCTGCAAGGAATTGGGACATTGGGTGGAATGGGGTTAGAAATAATTAAATTTGGAACAACCTTACCTATGGTGAATGAATTGGGGTCTTGAGGTGGCTGTGGCAAAGGTGTTTCCACCCTTGTCGTGGCTTTGTCCAACTCCTCTTCCTCAAATTGCAATCTTTCATCTTCCTTGTCATTTGATTTTGATGGTTGAGGGTCCGTTCCAACCTCCTTGCCACTTCTTAACGTGATAGCATTGGTGGTTTCAAATCCTACCTTCGGATTTACAATGGTTCAACTAGGGAGTTTGCCTTGGTCACGAAATTGTCCTACGAACTCCGCTATCTACCCAATTTGCTTTTCCAAGTGGTCCAATCTTTTGTCTTGATTTTGCATTGCTTTTTCTTGATTTTGCATCACTTTGTTTTGATTCTCTTGCCCCTGAGACAAATTGGTGAGTAACTTAGTAAGCATATCATTATAGAAAGATGTACCTGAATTTGTTTGGGCAGGTTGTGGTGGTTGCATAGGTGTTGTATAGAACTCCTCATATGGCTGCCAATATTCTCCTTGTTGAGCCTCCTTGGCTTGATTTTGTGAGCCCTGCACCAAAGAAATTAATTCATTAAGAATTTGATTATAATCTATTGACGAACCTGAGTTTGGTTGGGCATATTGTATATGAGGTTGTGGTGGCTGCATAGGTCTTGAATAGAACTCCTCATATGGCGGCCAATATCCTTCTTCTTGAACATGTTGAGGTTCCCACCACATAGAGTTTGAATGATCACTCCAATCTGAATTGTAAGTATTGGAAAACACGTCATTCCTTGATTGATTATGATCAAATGTAACAACTCTTTGGGACCTTTCCATGAGTTGTGATTGCATGACGGTTAAAAAGAGTTATAAACATAGAGAAAAGTTTGATTTACTCTTGGTATATGCTTGGATATGGTTATAATGTATGACTTCACATGCAATCATAAAAGAAAAATTCGTTTTTGTAACATGCTTGAAGGAAGGAACTCAAACAAACGCTACATCCCTGTGAGACTCGAGCCATTACTTTCTTTGGAGAGTTATTTTCTGTGATTCTTTGTTTTCTAAAGTTGTTGCATGATCTCATTATTTCTTGCTTGGTTGCTACTTAGAATGCAATTGTATCATGATAGAACTAAATGCTAGAACTTATATCCGTTTCATTCAAAGCATGACATTGAGTTGCATAACATATATCAAGATGAAGTTGTGTAGTTGCCACCATAGCCAAATAGCCTTACTTCCCATTTTTCGTATATATTAGTTTTAACCTCGTTGAGCCTCGTTTAGCCTATTTTCTTTGCTAACCACATCACCCCTTACCTAGCCTAGAGTAGGACTTTCCTATACCCTTGTTCTTGAAGTATAGTGAGCATGACTTAAATGAATTCCTTTTGATTAATATGTTGCAGAAAATAAGTGTGGGGGAAGGGATTTTTGTGTGTATGTATGTGCCTAAGTCTTAAAGGAGGCACGGGAAAAAGAAAAAAAAATGTGAGAAAAAGAAGAAGAAAAGAAAGAAAAAGAGTGAAAATAAGTGAGAATGGACTCACAAGTTTGATTGTTGAAGAAAGGGCCCAAAAAGTTTGAATATGGACCTAAGTTTTGTGTGACTTCCCCTTGGGTGTTCAAAGTTGACTTCTGCGTTCTAAAGGGAATTCTAAGTGCCTAATTCAATACTTTGCTCACTATTGCTTAAAGAACATTTGTTTTCCCTATCCTTTCTTTGTTAGCCAAACACCTTTAGCCCCGTTTCAACCCTTATGCTTCTATCTTGATCGTTATGTGTTCAATAATGTGGAGTTTGGAATTGATATGAGCTTATGGAATCACTGGTTCTCGTTCTAAGTAGTAGCATTCCATTCATGAGATCATATATATACATGTTAATAATTCCAGAAAATGCTTTCCTTGTTATAACATATGTGAGTGTTCGTCTACATGTTTACATCAATCTTCTCACATATACCTAGTGTAGGGTGTGTAGTCAGAAAATCTGTGTGAAAAACGAGTGCATATCTTGTAAGGATTTGAGCAAATTCTCTAAGGCATGTTACTACATTCAAAACATAGTTTTAAATGCTTAATTGTGAAATAATATGTGGTGACTATGAGTAAGAATGTACTTAAGTGTGAAGATGACAAAAATCTATGGGACTAATGATTTTTAACTTGTCATGTGCATTGGAAATCCGTGAGACGATTGTTGGAAGGTGTAGGTTGTGTTTTGTTCGTTTTGTCTAGTTTCGTGTTCTTTTGTTGTTTTGTTTTGCTCGAGGACTAGCAAAAGATAAGTGTGGGGGTATTTGATAGGAGCATATTCATGCGACTTAAATGGCTTGTTCTCGTGCATTTACGTTATGTTTCTTTAGTTATTTTAGTCCTTTATGCTTCTTTTGTGTGTTTTCAGGTTCTAAGGGCAAAGTATGCAAAAGGATGCCTTTTGGAGCCTTTTGGAGCAAATTAGAGATTGGAATGGATATCATATGCTTGGAGCCAAGAGGATGGACGAAATTGAAGGATTCCTCCTCCATTGCAGCCACATGCACATTCAATCATTCACACCAAAACCTTGCACATGCTTTCCCATTTCATTATTCATTCACCTTGCAGCCACTCCACATGCATTTCTAGCTTTTCCTTTGCATTCCCCCTTTAATCAACACATGCATCCACTCACCAAGAAATCATTCATTCCACATGCACCCAAAACACCACCAGAAATCATCATTGTCGTGGGTACCTATCCCATTTCAGATTGTCATTCCACTTCATTGCACATGCATCTTCATAATTCAACACATGCATTCATTATTTATTTACTTTGCATCCTTTAATTTAATCACATGCACATTCAAACAAACACAATCATTCCAGCCATACCTTGCATTTTCAGATTGTTCCTCCATCATTGCACCACAATGCAGCCACATGCACTTGTTCCTCTAACATTTCAGCCACTTGCACTCCCATTCTCTCCCAAAACCGTGCACATGCCTTCTCCTTGCATTTCCAACCATTCCACATGCTATTTCAGCCACATGCACTCATAATCATTCAACCAACATGTGCACATGCAACCTAGCTGTCATGTTCCCCCCATTTCACCTATAAATACTCATTCATTCACACTCATTCATACACAATTCATTTCACAACAGAAATTGGTCCCTTGGGGCCGTGCCCTTCACAAAGTCCATCCATTCCATTCATACACTTCATCCATTGCAGAAATGTAGACCATAAACCCCCCTTTGTGCCGTGACTCTCCCTTACAATCCAAACATCATCCTTCCATTTCCATAATTCCCCAATCCATTCAACACACCAACAACATCCCTTAGACCTTGTGCTACGACGAAAAGGAAGATAAGAGGGCCTAAACGTTCATACAATTCAAGTTTGAGTTGTTGGAATGTTTAGGTGTTTCTTTGATTCTACATCAGTTTTGCTTCAAGGGTTCTTTCTTCTTATTAATTCTATGTTCATTCATGTTTTATATGTTTATGTTAAATCCTTTGCAAACATGAATTGTAACTAATCCTCCTCTAGGGATTCGATGTAGCCTTGCAAAGTTTGCCATGTAGTTAATTCGGAATTCTCATTTAATCTATCTATTTCTTGCTTCATTCTCCGATTTAATTGTGACTTAGTGTGTTGATTTTAATGCTTGATCATCATTTGAATTAACCACAAGTTGTTTAGCCAAGATTAAAGCACACATCATGCATAATCTTGGTAGATATGTGAATGAATGAAGGGAATGTTTTGCAAACATCCTGCCGAGTGTTCCCTTTGGTTTTGTGAAAGTTTCTTGTGCACTACATAGTCTTGATTAGGAACCAAAGTTGCACATCACAATTAGGCTCATAATTAGAGACATTTGATCAAATCCACACATCATATGGCTGATCATATCTAAGTGAAACAAACCCAAGAAATAAGTAGAGGGATGAGTATAATCTGACTTAACAAGCATGGACTTGGCTTAGCAATGGTGAAATCGAATCTCTAGCTTCATCTTCATTGGTACTATCTTATTTTATTAGTTGTTGATTCATTCATCTTGTGTTTACTTCATTTCCTTATGCTTTAATTTACAATCTGTTTGTTTCCAAGTTTCTGTTTTTATTTCAAGTTTCATTCAAAACCAATCCCCCATTTCTTTTAAAGTGTTAGATTAGTTAGAAATACATTTAGTTTGTGTTTGTAAGTGTTTTGATTCATTTTGTTTCCCAAATTCGTCCAAAGTACTCAAGGTGCTCAAAACTGCCCAGAAAGTGATTTTAAGGCAGTTTTGAGTGTTTTGGTGCTGTTTTGAGTTTTTTTTGGTTTGTTTTAGTGTTTTAAAGTTTAGTTTTGCATTCCTTAAGTCTAGTATAGTGTTTCATATTGTTATTTTACGTTTTTGAGTCAAATCCAAGTGGTTAACAATCCCTCCTAATCCCCGGTCTAGAACGATCCCTACTTATACATATACTACAATTTGACGAAAAGAGGGTTTAATTTGTGTGCGTATAAATCTCGCATCAGCTCTCGAGTAGTCATCTTCAACGGTTGATACACTTCCAGAGAAGGGACCACTCCTGCAAAGATTGAACAAAGAAACAGATAACAGGAGGAAGCTCAGACCTTCGGGGGAGACCCTAAAGGGAATCCTGCTGCCCAGTTCAAGAGTAGCACAAAGGAAAATCAACGATGGGCGGAAACCAGTTCAAGAGTAAGCCTGTGGAATCACAAAGATCAACCCATGCATTCAACCAAGGAGAAGATGGAATTTACACTCCATAACCAGATTTGCGTCTCTAAACTCTTCTCTTTGTTAGTTACATTCTGCTGTGTTTAGTATGTTTAGTTGCTTTTTGTGTGTTTTGTGTGAATCTATGCTTAAAACATTGAGGACAATGTTTGATTTAAGTGTGGGGGGGGGGGGGGGGGGGGGGGGTAACTAAGTATATTTAATGCAAATTCGTGGGATTTTATCACCCATAACTTCAAATGTTGTTCCTTGCTGTTTTAAGGTGTTTTTAAGTTGTTTTAGAGTGTTTTATATTGTTTTGTTTTTATAACTCCGAAAATCACATAAAAATTTGAAAAACATGTTTTGAAAAGCCTAAAAAGAGTGTTTTGAGTCGTTTTTGTGTGTTTGTGTCTTAGGGTACCTTCCAACACAATGATAAGGATTTGGTTTGTAATTGCATGACTGTTAAAGAGAGTTATAAACATGGATGAAAGTTTGATTTACTCTTGGTATATGCTTGGTTATGGTTATAATGTATGACTTCACATGCAATCATAAAAGAAAAATTCGTTTTTGTAACATGCTTGAAGGAAGAAACTCATAATAACGCTACATCCCTGTGAGACTCGAGCCATTACTTTCTTTGGAGAGTTATTTTCTGTGATTCTTTGTTTTCTAAAGTTGTTGCATGATCTCATTATTCCTTGCTTGGTTGCTACTTAGAATGCAATTGTATCATGATAGAACTAAATGCTAGAACTTATATCCGTTTCATTCAAAGCATGACATTGAATTGCATAACATATATCAAGATGAAGTTGTGTAGTTGCCACCATAGCCAAATAGCCTTACTTCCCATATTTCGTATTTGTTGTAAGTTTTAACCCCGTTGAGCCTTGTTTAGCCTTTATTCTTTGTTTAACCACATTATCCTCACCTAGCCTAGTATAGGACAGTCCACACCCTTGTTCTTAAAAGATAGTGAGCATGACTTAAATGAATTCCTTTTGAGTACATTATGAAAGAAAATGAGTGTGGGTTCTCACATATACCTGATATGAAAATTAACTTGACACACAAATTAAACCCTATGGATGACAATTGTAGTATATAAGCAAATAGGGATCGTTCTAGACCGGGGATTAACTAGGGATGCTAACCAATGTGAAATTGACTCAAAAACGTAAAAACAATATTTAGAACACTAAACTAGACTTAATGAATGCAAACCTAAAATTTAAAATACTCAAACAAACTAAAAGACTCAAACATCACCCAAAACACTCAAAACTGCCTTAAAAACACTTTCTGGGCAGTTTTGAACACTTTGGTGAATTTGGACGAATTTGTGTAACAAATTGAATCAAAACACTTATAAACACAAACTAAGACACTTTCTAACTAAGTTGGACACTAAAGTAAAAGGGGATTAAGGTTTTGACGAAATTAAATTAAATGCACAGATTCTAATTAAGGGCAGATTGTAAAAACGAAATTGATGAAATAGAATGATGAGAAACTAGTTAGAGGGTTCCTTATCCACACATGAACATATGCATATAATTTGATTCCCAGTTATGTGATGCGAGAATTATACGCACACAAATTAAACCCTCTTTTTGTCAATTGTAGTATAAGTATAAGTAGGGATCGTTCTAGACCGGGGATTAGGAGGGATTGTTAACCACTTGGATTTGAATCAAAAACGTCAAAAATAACAATATGAAACTCAAACTACCACAGATTTAGACTCAAAGAATGCAAAACTAATGTAAAACTTTAAAACACTAAGACAAACCAAAAGACTCAAAACAACACAAACACACTCAAATCTGCCTAAAAACCACTTTCTGGGCAGATTTGAGCACAAACACAAATTTGGACGAAATTAAGTAATAACTTGACTCAAGAACGTAAAAACACAATATAAAACACTAAACTAACTCAAAGAATGTAAAACTAAACACTTAAAACATTAAAACAAACCAAAAGACTCAAACATCACCCAAAACACTCAAAACTGCCTTAAAATCACTTTCTGGGCAGTTTTGAGCACTTTGGTGAATTTGGACGAAATTGGGAAATAAATTGAATCAAAACACTTATAAACACAAACTAAAACACTTTCTAACTAAATTGGACATTAAAGTAAAGGGGGATTAGATTTATACGAAATTGAAATAATTGAAACAGATTAATAAACTAGACAGAATGTAAATATGAATTTGTGATAGAATGAATGGAATTGAAATGGATGAATGCTAGCTAAGGGGTTCATCTCACACATGTTACACTTGCATAATAAAATGATTTCCAATTGCATTTCAATAAACCATGAAACTCAACACCCCGGGTTAACCGTGATGCACTAATTAACCTTCAAATCTTCCTAACGTTATTGAATTGGATGGGTTAGCGCATACAACAATTCAAAACATTCCCCACAAGTCCCCTACATGATTGCATAATAGAGATACAAGCAAGAATCATTACGCTCTATGAAAATTATAAGTGTTGACGAGGCATTCGTTACTATGGAATACGCATGAAACTTATGCCAAGAATTTGTTTAACGCGATTGTTTATAAGCAACCTCCACTACTTGTGAATATAAGTTCGTAACTATTAGGTGAAACTCACTTATATTCTAGCGTCATATTCATGCATGAAAATTAAGTGTGCACTCTCAATAAACATACATAAATAAGTTATCAATCAAACAGTTAAACGAATTGAATCCACAACTTATGAAACGCAATTAGAAGTATTCAAATCAAAATGCAAGCATAAACATATATTCGAATCACCCCCTAACCAAGGGGGGTTTAGTTCCTCATGGTACAAAACAAAGAGAATCAAAGAAACACCTAAACATTCCAACAACTCAAACTTGAATTGTATGAACGTTTAGGCCCTCTTATCTTCCATTCCTCATTCGTACAAAACAAAGAGTATTGAAATTAAACCTTGAAATCAAAGAAACACCTAAACATTCCAACAACTCAAACTTGAATTGTATGAACGTTTAGGCACTCTTCTCTTCCTCTTCGTTGTGGCACAAGGTCTAAGGTGAGTTTGATGGTGTGAATGGTTTGGGGAGTGGTGTTTGGATTAAAGGGAAGGCACGGCACAAGGGTGGTTTGATGTCTACATTTCTGCAATGGATGAGTTATGAATGGGAGTGTTTGTGAATGGGCATTCGGCCCCAAGGGACCAATTTCTGTGTGAATGGATGTGAATGAGAATGAATGCAATGGATGCTTATTTATAGGTGAAATGGGGGGAACATGACAGCTAGGTTATGATGATGAATGCATGTGCAAAGTTGGTTGAATGATTATGAGTGCATGTGGCTGAAATAGCATGTGGAATGGCTGGAAATGCAAGGAGAATGCATGTGCACGGTTTTGGGAGAGAATGGGAGTGCAAGTGGCTGAAATGTTAGAGGAACAAGTGCATGTGGCTGCATTGTGGTGCAATGATGGAGGAACAATCTGAAAATGCAAGGTATGGCTGGAATGATTGTGTTTGTTTGAATGTGCATGTGATTAAATTAAAGGATGCAAAGTAAATAAATAATGAATGCATGTGTTGAATTATGAAGATGCATGTGCAATGAAGTGGAATGACAATCTGAAATGGGATAGGTACCCACGGCAATGATGATTTCTGGTGGTGTTTGGGTGTATGTTTGAATGGTGCATGTGGGTGAAGGTGTGGCTGCATGGTTTAATTAATGGGAGTGCATGTTTGAATGATTAAAGGGACATGTGGGGTGGCTTGTGCAGCTAGGTTATGATGAGTGGGAAGTGCATGTGGCTGATTTAATGGAGGAACAAGTGCATGTGAAATGTTTGTGGTGAGTGAATGTGCATGTGAATTAAAGCTAGAGTGATGATGATAAGTGATAAGTGATTGAGTGTATGATATGATAAGTGGTGATAAATGATATGTGATAAGTGATATGTGATAAGTGATTGAGTGTATGATATGATAAGTGGTGAATGATAAGTGGTGAATGATAAGTGATGAGTGATATGTGATAAGTGATTGAGTGTATGATATGATAAGTGGTGAATGATAAGATGATAAAGTGATATGATAATGTGATGATAAGTAATGATATGTGGGAGTGTGGCTGAAATGAAGGAGTGGAATGTTGGAATGTTATGCACGGCTAAGGAAATTGGAAAGGTTTAAATGTCCTAAAACTAAAGGGAACAAGGTTCCAACACTTTGGTCTTCAATTAGGTCTTCAATTTCGTCCAACACTTTGGCTCCAAGCATAAGCTATCCATCCTTAGCCCAAAAGTGCTCCAAAAGTCTCCAAAATGCATCTTTTTGCTCCTTTAGCCCTTTGGACCTACAAACACACGAAAATAGCTTAAAGTACTAAAATAACTAAAGAAACATAACGTAAATGCACGAGAACAAGCCATTTAAGTCGCATGAATATGCTCCTATCAAATACCCCCACACTTATCTTTTGCTAGTCCTCGAGCAAAACAAAACAAAAGAAACCAAAAACAAAACGACACTAAACAAGAAAAACTCAACCTAAACCTTCCAACAATCGTTTCAGGGATTTCCAATGCACATGACAAGTTAAAAATCATTAGTCCCATAGATTTTTGTCATCTTCACACTTAAGTACATTCTTACTCATAGTCACCACATATTATTTCACAATTAAGCATTTAAAACCATGTTTTGAATGTAGTAACATGCCTTAGAGAATTTGCTCAAATCCTTACAAGATATGCACTCGTTTTTCACACAGATTTTCTGACTACACTCCCTACACTAGGTATATGTGAGAAGATTGATGTAAACATGTAGACGAACACTCACATATGTTATAACAAGGAAAGCATTTTCTGGAATTATTAACATGTATATATATGATCTCATGAATGAAATGCTACTACTTAGAACGAGAACCAGTGATTCCATAAGCTCATATCAATTCCAAACTCCACATTATTGAACACATAACGATCAAGATAGAAGTCAAAGGTTGTAACGGGGCTTGGGGAGTTGGCTAACAATGAAAGGATAGGGAAAACAAACGTTCTTTAAGCAATAGTGAGCAAAGTATTGAATTAGGCACTTAGAATTCCCTTTAGAACGCAGAAGTCAACTTTGAACACCCAAGGGGAAGTCACACAAAACTTAGGGCCATATTCAAACTTTTTGGGCCCTTTCTTCAACAATCACACTTGTGAGTCCATTCTCACTTATTTTCACTCTTTTTCTTTCTTTTCTTCTTCTTTTTCTCACATTTTTTTTTTCAATTTTTTTTTTTTTTTTTGCCTCCTTTAAGACTTAGGCACATACATACACACAAAAATCCCTTCCCCCACACTTATTTTCTGCAACATATTAATCAAAAGGAATTCATTTAAGTCATGCTCACTATACTTCAAGAACAAGGGTATAGGAAAGTCCTACTCTAGGTTAGGTAAGGGGTGATGTGGTTAGCAAAGAAAATAGGCTAAACGAGGCTCAACGGGGTTAAAACTAATATATACGAAATATGGGAAGTAAGGCTATTTGGCTATGGTGGCAACAACTTCATCTTGATATATATTATGCAATTCAATGTCATGCTTTGAATGAAACGGATATAAGTTCTAGCATTTAGTTCTATCATGATACAATTGCATTCTAAGTAGCAACCAAGCAAGGAATAATGAGATCATGCAACAACTTTAGAAAACAAAGAATCACAGAAAATAACTCTCCAAAGAAAGTAATGGCTCGAGTCTCACAGGGATGTAGCGTTTGTTTGAGTTCCTTCCTTCAAGCATGTTACAAAAACGAATTTTTCTTTTATGATTGCATGTGAAGTCATACATTATAACCATAACCAAGCATATACCAAGAGTAAATCAAACTTTTCTCTATGTTCATAACTCTTTTTAACAGTCATGCAATTACAAACCAAATCCTTATCATTGTGTTGGAAGGTATCCTAAGACACAAACACACAAAAATGACTCAAAACACTCTTTTTAGGCTTTTCAAAACATGTTTTTCAAATTTTTATGTGATTTTCGGAGTTATAAAACAAAACATACTAAAAACACTCTAAAACAACTTAAAAACACCTTAAAACAGCAAGGAACAACATTTGAAGTTATGGGTGATAAAATCCCACGAATTTGCATTAACAACATTAGTTACCCCCCCCACACTTAAATCAAACATTGTCCTCAATGTTTTAAGCATAGATTCACACAAAACATAAGTAAACACACAAAAAGCACTTAAACATACTAAACATGGCAGAATGTAATTAACAAAGAGAAGAGTTTAGGGACGCAAATCTGGTTATGGAGTGTAAATTCCCTCTTCTCCTTGGTGATTGCATTGAGGCTTTGATCTTTGTGATTCCACAGGCTTACTCTTGAACTGGGCTGGATGATTCTTTTGGTCCCATCACTTGTTGATTTTCCTTTGTGCTACTCTTGAACTGGGCAGCAGGATTCTTTTGGTCTCCCCCGAAGGTCTGAGCTTACTCCTTTGGTCTGTTTCTTTGTTCAATCTTTCCAATTCGTATTGAAAAGGGTTGGAGGATAACTCAGCCTATGTTTGTCTCCACATGCTTCAATGTATCATTTTCACTTGCCTTACTCGCTCCCCTTTGCAGAAGTGGTCCCTTCTCTGGAAGTGTATCAACCGTTGAAGATGACTACTCGAGAGCAACGCTAGGTAAGCAATCAGGAATAGATTCCAGGCAGTTGGCTCCAACTCGGAAGACTGACTCCAAGTGCCGGCTGATTGCTTCTTTTACTTTGCCATGCGAGTAAGAACAAGGACAAAGAAAAAGACAGGGAAAGAGCATGATATGAGATACTTTTGCTTTAGACCTTGATGATATGAGATACCTTTGCTTTTGAAGAAGCGGTGAATGAATCAGCACATGTATTTGTTGTGGTTGTCTTCAATCCGCCGTTTCCTCCTGGGTCATTTGTACTCCAGGCATCTGGTATCATCTTTGGGGAAGAAGAAAAAATTGAGTATTTCAAAAGGCTTTGCTGGGAGTGCGCCCTCAGAGGTGAGGGAGAGTTGGGCATTTTCTTCAGGTTTGCCTTGCCATAAAAGACGAAGGTCGACATATATAGAGATAATATCAAGTGGTGGTATTGTTCTTTTACCCTTGTCGACAAATGTCTCTTCGATATCAGAACGACGCCCCTTCGATTTCTCGAGCGCCCTTTTCTGAACGCAGTAGCGCCCCTTCGATTTCTGAACGACACGTGGTAGTGCAGATGCGGCTCCTTTTGACAAAGCTGCACGCGTTTTCTGAAAAGCAGAGAAAGCGTCGCCGAACTTTGCGCTTGTCGGCTAAAGACGTGTAGTTGCGATGATGGCCTCCACGTGTTGTCTGAAAAGAAGAAATCTTTTGACAAAGTTGAACGCGTCTTCTGAAAAGCCGAGAAAGCGTCGCCTAAATTATGCCGGAAATTCCGGCTTGTTGAATCGGTGGACGCGTCGCCTTGGCTTTTTATAGAGGTATCGATCACCGCAACAAACACACTCTGAAGATTTCCCATTCTTGAAAATCGACTCCGGCCCTTTGAAATTTAACTCCATCCACCCCTTCTCTTTGAACACTTTTGAAAAAAATGGCAAACTCATCGAACCTTAGCTTGGAATTGAGCCTTAGCAGTGATACGGGCGCGCCGCGTCAAGGTAACGTATGGCGCCCTTCTTTTTTATCTTCTAACGGTCTTCTTACAGGTGAAGACTCCGTGATGCAGGACGCCACAACAGCTACAATAGTAGCTAGGAACCTCCTCACTCCAAAAGATAGTAGGCTGCTGTCAGGACGGTCCGATGAGTTGGCCGTTCAAGAGTCCCTCGCACTTAGTGTTCAGTGTGCGAGTTCTGTGTCTAACATGGGCCAACGCCTGCTTGCCCGCTCCCGTCAGGTGGAATCATTGATGGCAGAGGTGGAAAGTCTTAAGCAAGAGATCCAGCAGCTTAAGTACGAGAATAGAAGTTTGCATGTGCTTGCAAATAACTATTCGTCGGGCATGAAGAGGAAGCTTGATGAGCTGCAAGAATCTGAGGGTCGAATTCACAGTGACCGTCAAAGGCTTGCGGCTTATCTCCAGAGGCACCTTTTTCCTGGGTCATCCAGCGTTTGGCCAAGTATTGAGGCCTGGAATGCTCTAGCTCCGATGCCTTCCGCTTCCGATGCCTTCTGCTCCTATGCCTTCCACTTCTATGCCTTCTGCTTCGACGCCTCGTAGTGGGGCTTCACGTAAACATCCTCTGTGAAGGCTCCATCTTTCTCCATGTTTATTTTTTTACCATTTTTTTTTTTTTTTTATTCTGAATCAATCGGCATGGAATTTATCTTTGAATGGGCGGTGATACTTGAAATGATCCGGTAATGGTTTAAATTCAAGATTGGATGCCTGAATCATTAACAACATGTTAGTATAAAAGAAAATTGAAATTGGAAGAGGTGGCTTACTTATGTGCTCCGACATGAACTCAAGGATAAACACATCTTCTTTGAACATTTCAGGAACTTTGCCCTTGGACAGATTTGATGTGAGGATTGGTCCTTGTCTCGTGTCATAAAATTCAACTTCTTTGGGGTTGTTTGCCTCAAGAACGTCCTCTTTGATGAATTCATGATATTCCCTACTTTGCACCTTTGGAAGGGCTTCCAAGATGTCTTTTTCACTTTCTTCTTCCTTGGAATTCATGAACCTGCAAGGAATAGGGATATTTGTTGGAACGGGGTTAGAAATAATGAAATTTGGAACAACCATACCTGAATTAGATGGCATAGGAGCAATAGGTGCCTCCGGTAAAGGTGTTTCCACCCTTTCCGTGGGTTGGGTGTATTCCTCTTCCTTGTGATTTGATTTTGATGGTTGAGGGTCCGTTCCAACCTCCTTGTCACTTCTCAACATGATTTCCTTGGCAGTTTCAAATTCTCCCTTCGAATTTGCAATGGTTGAACTAGGGAGTTCGCCTTGGTCTCGAAACTGTCCTACGAACTCCGCAATCTGCCCAATTTGCATTTCCAAGTGGTCCAACCTTTTGTCTTCTTGTTGAGCCTCATTGTCTTGATTTTGTGAGCCCTGCACCAAACAAATTAATTCATTAAGCTTTTGATTATAATCTATTGACGAACTTGAGTTTGGTTGGGCATATTGAATATGAGGTGGCTGCCAATATCCTTCTTGTTGAACATTTTGAGGTTCCCACCACATAGAAGTTGAATGATCACTCCAATCCGAATTGTAAGTATTGGAAAACATATTATTCCTTGATTGAAGATCAAATATATCAACGCTTTGCATTTGGGACCGTTCCATGAGCTGTGACAAAAGAGAAGCATTATCAAGTGCCATGTTGTTCTTCTCTAGTACTTGAATTCAACAAACAAAACACAAATAAAAAATTAAAACTAAAATACATAACAGAAACGAACAATCCAAGAGATTAGCAAATTTGCTAATCCCCGGCAACGGCGCCAAAATTTGATGCGATGATTTATACGCACACAAATTAAACCCTCTTTTTGACAATTGTAGTATAAGTATAAGTAGGGATCGTTCTAGACCGGGGATTAGGAGGGATTGTTAACCACTTGGATTTGACTCAAAAACGTAAAATAACAATATGAAATACTAACTTAGACTCAAAGAATGCAAAACTAAGCTTTAAAACACTAAGACAAACCAAAAGACTCAAAACAACACAAACACACTCAAATCTGCCTAAAAACCACTTTCTGGGCAGATTTGAGCACAAACACAAATTTGGACGAATTTATGTAATAACTTGACTCAAGAACGTAAAAACACAATATAAAACACTAAACTAACTCAAAGAATGTAAAACTAAACACTTAAAACATTAAAACAAACCAAAAGACTCAAACATCACCCAAAACACTCAAAACTGCCTTAAAATCACTTTCTGGGCAGTTTTGAGCACTTTGGTGAATTTGGACGAAATTGGGAAATAAATTGAATCAAAACTCTTATAAACACAAACTAAGACACTTTCTAACTAAATTGGACAATAAAGTAAAGTTCATAGGGATTGAGGTTTATACGAAATTAAATTAAATTGCACAGATTGTAAATTAAAGCAAAATGTAAATGTGAATGTGTGATAGAATTGAATGGAATTGAAATGAATGAATGCTAGCTAAGGGGTTCATCTTCACATATGTTACACTTGCATAATAAAATGATTTCCAATTGCATTTCAATAAACCATGAAACTCAACACCCCGGGTTAACCGTGATGCACTAATTAACCTTCAAATCTTCCTAACGTTATTGAATTGGATGGGTTAGCGCATACAACAATTCAAAACATTCCCCACAAGTCCTCAACATGAATGCATAGAAGAGGTACAAGCAAGAATCATTACGCTCTATGAAAATTATAAGTGTTGACGAGGCATTCGTTACTATGGAATACGCATGAAACTTATGCCAAGAATTTGTTTAACGCGATTGTTTATAAGCAACCTCCACTACTTATGAATATAAGTTCGTAACTATTAGGTGAAACTCACTTATATTCTAGCGTCATATTCATGCATGAAAATTAAGTGTGCACTCTCAATGAACATACATAAATAAGTTATCAATCAAACAGTTAAACGAATTGAATCCACAACTTATGAAACGCAATTAGAAGTATTCAAATCAAAATGCAAGCATAAACATATATTTGAATCACCCCCTAACCAAGGGGGGTTTAGTTCCTCATGGTACAAAACAAAGAGAATCAAAGAAACACCTAAACATTCCAACAACTCAAACTTGAATTGTATGAACGTTTAGGCCCTCTTATCATCCTTTCCTCATTCGTACAAAACAAAGAGCATTGAAATTAAACATTGAAATCAAAGAAACACCTAAACATTCCAACAACTCAAACTTGAATTGTATGAACGTTTAGGCACTCTTCTCTTCCTCTTCGTTGTGGCACAAGGTCTAAGGTGAGTTTGATGGTGTGAATGGTTTGGGGAGTGGTGTTTGGATTAATAGGGAAGGCACGGCACAAGGGTGGTTTGATGTCTACATTTCTGCAATGGATGAGTTTATGGAAGAGTGTTTGGAATGGATGAATTTCTGGTACAAAGGCCTTATTTCTGTGGTGAATGGATGTCAATCAGAATGAATGCAATGGATGCTTATTTATAGGTTAAATGGGGGGAACATGACAGCTAGGTTATGATGATGAATGCATGTGCAAAGTTGGTTGAATGATTATGAGTGCATGTGGCTGAAATAGCATGTGGAATGGCTGGAAATGCAAGGAGAATGCATGTGCACGGTTTTGGGAGAGAATGGGAGTGCAAGTCGCTGAAATGTTAGAGGAACAAGTGCATGTGGCTGCATTGTGGTGCAATGATGGAGGAACAATCTGAAAATGCAAGGTATGGCTGGAATGATTGTGTTTGTTTGAATGTGCATGTGATTAAATTAAAGGATGCAAAGTAAATAAATAATGAATGCATGTGTTGAATTATGAAGATGCATGTGCAATGAAGTGGAATGACAATCTGAAATGGGATAGGTACCCACGGCAATGATGATTTCTGGTGGTGTTTGGGTGTATGTTTGAATGGTGCATGTGGGTGAAGGTGTGGCTGCATGGTTTAATTAATGGGAGTGCATGTTTGAATGATTAAAGGGACATGTGGGGTGGCTTGTGCAGCTAGGTTATGATGAGTGGGAAGTGCATGTGGCTGATTTAATGGAGGAACAAGTGCATGTGAAATGTTTGTGGTGAGTGAATGTGCATGTGAATTAAAGCTAGAGTGATGATGATAAGTGATAAGTGATTGAGTGTATGATATGATAAGTGGTGAATGATAAGTGGTGAATGATATGTGATAAGTGATATGTGATAAGTGATTGAGTGTATGATATGATAAGTGATTGAGTGTATGATATGATAAGTGGTGAATGATAAGTGGTGAATGATATGTGATAAGTGATATGTGATAAGTGATTGAGTGTATGATATGATAAGTGGTGAATGATAAGATAAGTGATGAGTGATAAGTGATAAGTGATGAATGATATGATAAGTGGATGATATGATAAGTGGTGAATGATATGATATGTGGGAGTGTGGCTGAAATGAAGGAGTGGAATGTTGGAATGTTATGCACGGCTAAGGAAATTGGAAAGGTTTAAATGTCCTAAAACTAAAGGGAACAAGGTTCCAACACTTTGGTCTTCAATTAGGTCTTCAATTTCGTCCAACACTTTGGCTCCAAGCATAAGCTATCCATCCTTAGCCCAAAAGTGCTCCAAAAGTCTCCAAAATGCATCTTTTTGCTCCTTTAGCCCTTTGGACCTACAAACACACGAAAATAGCTTAAAGTACTAAAATAACTAAAGAAACATAACGTAAATGCACGAGAACAAGCCATTTAAGTCGCATGAATATGCTCCTATCAGACTTCAAGAAACGATGAATGACAATGCTCCAAGTTAATTAGGTCCGCTTAAATTAACTTTCAAATTTCCCTAGATTCATTGGATTGAATGGAATACGCATTACAACCAAATTATTCCTAATCAAAGTCCCTAACTATGGAATACGCATGATAGAGACATTCAACAAGGATCATTAAGTTCAACGGAAATCATAAACATCGACTAGGCATTCATAACTATGGAATACGCATGTTAATCCAGCCTAGGGTTACTAAACACAATCGTGACTAGCGATTTTTACTACTCATGAATATAAGTTCATAACGATTAGGTGAAATTCCCTTATATCCTAGCATCAAGTTTAGGCATGCAAATTAAGTGTCGACCCTCAACAGACATACATAAACAAGTTCTTAATCAAAACAGAAAAGTAAACCACATCTAAAGTTCATGAATTCATAACTGGAGTAAATCAAATCATAACCAACATATGTCCATGGCTTCAAACTTTCCCCTAACTAATTAGGGGTTTAGCCACTCATGATTACAACAAACTTAGAGAGTAATAACAAAGTAAACATTGAAAACAAGAACGAAGAACACCTAAAAATCCCAACAACTCAATCTTGAATTGTATGAACGTTTAGGCCTCTTCTCCTCTAGTTGCTGCAACACAAGGGGTTTTGGTGAGTTTTGGGGGTTATGGATGATGTAGAATGATGTGTTTAGGGTAGGGATGGATGTAGGGGAAGGCAAGGAGTGTTTTTGGGCAGAAAATATAAAGAATGGTGAAGTATGGCAGTGTTAGAGAGAGGGAATGAATTTCTGGCGTGAATGAATGTGTATGAGAGATGATTTTCTGAATATGGAAGTGTGTGTGAATTGTGGCTGCAATGGATGCTTATTTATAGGTGAAGAAGAGGGAATATGACAGCTAGGAACTTGGTGGAAAGCTGAAAATGCATGTGCAATGTTTTGGGAGAAAATGGGAGTGCATATGGCTGCAATGGATTAAAGGGTGAATGCAATCTGAAATGGGAGAGCATGTGGGTGAAATAATGAAGGAATAAGTGCATGTGGCTGAATTGGTGGTGCAAAGTGAATGAATAATGAAATGGGAAAGCATGTGCAAGGTTGTGGTGTGAATGATTGAATGTGCATGTGGCTGATTTATGAAGAGTGAATGCATGTGGCTGCAAGGTGTGAATGATTATGGGTGCATGTGGCTGCAATGGATTAGGAATCCTTCAATTTCGTCCATTCCTTTTGCTCCAAACATAAGCTATCCATTCCAAGTCCACTTTTCTCCAAAATGCATCTTTTTGCTTCCTTAGCCATCTGAACCTAAAAACACACGAAAATGGCTTAAACTACTAAAAAAACTATGAATTAACAATATAAATGCACGAAAACAAGCTAAGTAAGTCGCCTAAATATGCTCCTACCAATACCTAGTGTAGGGTGTGCAGTCAGAAAATCTGTGTGAAAAACGAGAGTACATCTAGTAAGGAATTGAGGGAATTCTCTAAGGCATGTTACTACATTCAAAACATGGTTTTAAATGCTTAATTGTGAACTAGTATGTGGTGACTATGAGTAAGAATGTACTTAAGTGTAAAGATGGCTAAAATCTGTGGGAATAATGATTTTTAACTTGTCATGTGCATTGGAAATCCCTGAGACGATTGTTGGAAGGTATAGGTTGTGTTTTGTTCATTTTGTTTTGTTTTTGGTTTCTTTTGTTTTGTTTTGCTCGAGGACTAGCAAAAGCTAAGTGTGGGGGAATTTGATAGAAGCATATTTAGGCGACTTACTTAGCTTGTTTTCGTGCATTTATTGTTAATTCATAGTTGTTTTAGTCGTTTAAGCCATTTTCGTGTGTTTTTAGGTTCATATGGCTAAGGAAGCAAAAAGATGCATTTTGGAGCATTTTGGAGCAAAATTGGACTTGGAATGGATAGCTTATGTTTGGAGCAAAAGGAATGGACGAAATTGAAGGATTCCTAATCCATTGCAGCCACATGCACCCATAATCATTCACACCTTGCAGCCACATGCATTCACATGCATAAATCAGCCACATGCATCTCCCATCACCATATCAGATTTCCATCATATTCACATGCATTCCATCCTTTAAAACATTGCACATGCACTCCCTTTAATTAATTAAGTCACATGCACTCCCATCCATTTCATCATTGCAGCCAACACATGCTTTCACATGCATTTTCAGATTGTCCCCTTGCACATGCAGCCACATATTCATTGCACATGCAATTCCAACCCACATGCATCCTTTAATCATTCAAACATGCAGCCACATTCCCTCCTAGCTGTCATGTTCCCCCCATTTCACCTATAAATAAGCATCCATTGCATTCATTCTCATTCACTCTTCCATATTCCAGAAATTAGTCAAAACCTCTCCACACCCTTGCAGCAGCCACCAAAACACTTTTCTCCTCCATTGCAGCCACTCCAACCACTCCCCAAACCATTCACACCATCAAACTATCCTTAGACCTTGTGCTACAACGAAGAGGAAGATAAGAGGGCCTAAACGTTCATACAATTCAAGGTTGAGTTGTTGGAATGTTTAGGTGTTTCTTTGATTTCAATGTTTAATTTCAATACTCTTTGTTTTGTACGTATGAGGAATGGAAGAGAAGAGTGCCTAAACGTTCATACAATTCAAGTTTGAGTTGTTGGAATGTTTAGGTGTTTCTTTGATTTCAAAGTTATGAGGAACTAAACCCCCCTTGGCTAGGGGTGAATTCGAAATATATGTTTATGCTTGCATTTTGATTTGATTACTTCTAATTGCGTTTCATAAGTTGTGGATTCAATTCGTTTAACTGTTTGATTGATAACTTATTTATGTATGTTTATTGAGAGTGCACACTTAATTTTCATGCATGAATATGACGCTAGAATATAAGTGAGTTTCACCTAATAGTTACGAACTTATATTCACAAGTAGTGGAGGTTGCTTATAAACAATCGCGTTAAACGAATTCTTGGCATAAGTTTCATGCGTATTCCATAGTAACGAATGCCTCGTCAACACTTATAATTTTCATAGAGCGTAATGATTCTTGCTTGTATCTCTATTATGCAATCATGTAGCGGACTTGTGGGGAATGTTTTGGGTTGTCGTATGCAATCATCCAATTCAATAACGTTAGGAAGATTTGAAAGTTAATTTAAGCGGACCTAATTAACTTGGAGCATTGAGAATTCATGGTTTATTGAAATGCAATTGGAAATCATTTTATTATGCAAGTGTAACATGTGTGGAGATGAACCCCTTAGCTAGCATTCATCCATACTTTCATCATATTCATATTTACATTCTGCTTTAATTACAATTTGTTCATTTAGTTTAATTTCGTCAAAACTCAATCCCCCTTTACTTTATTGTCCAATTTAGTTAGAAAGTGTCTTAGTTTATGTTTCTAAGTGTTTTGATTCAATTTATTACATAATTTCGTCCAAATTCACCAAAGTGCTCAAAACTGCCCAGAAAGTGTTTTTAAGGCAGTTTTGAGTGTTTTGGGTGATGTTTGAGTCTTTTGGTTTGTTTTAGTGTTTTAAAGTTTAGTTTTGCATTCTTTGAGTCTAGTATAGAGTTTTATATTGTGTTTTTACGTTTTTAAGTCAAATCCAAGTGATTAACAATCCCTCCTAATCCCCGGTTAAGAACGATCCCTACTTACATACTTACTACAATTGACAAAAAGAGGGTTTAATTTGTGTGCGTATAAATCTCGCATCAGAAGGAAGCAACTTATTAGTTGAAATTGGAATGGAAATTGGACTAGGGGACTTACCTTGGAGCCGTGGCAATGACTCTAGGGCTGCCACGGTCTCTATTACATCTTCATCAAAGGCCACGGCATAATTGTTCATTTGTATGCCGTGGGTTGCTATGGTGCCATTCATGTGACCCTTCGTTTCTATGCCATTTGTAATGACCGTTTCAAGTGCATCGCCATGTAATTGATCAAGGTGTGCCTGCGCCAAAGAATCAAGAATATCAATAGAGAAACATGAGTGATCATCTTTAGGAAATCTCATAGTTTCAGAAATATTAAAATCAATCACTTCTCCATCGAATTCCATTGTTAAAGTGCCTTTAAACACGTCTATCTTAGTTCGGGCTGTCTTCATGAATGGCCTCCCAAGAAGAATCGGCAAGGATGGAGCATGGGTGGTTTCCTCCATTTCAAGGACATAGAAATCCGCCGGGAAGATCAAATTATTCACCTGTACTAAGACATCTTCCAATACGCCCTTTGGATAGGCATTAGATCTATCGGCCAACTGAATAATCACACCATCATTTTTCAATTCACCAAGGTTCATTGAAGCATAAATAGAGTATGGCATGACGTTAATTGAAGCTCCTAAGTCTAACATAGCATGTTCGAACTTAGTTTGACCAATAATACAAGGGATTGTAAAGCTACCTGGATCTTTGCACTTTGGTGGTAACTTTCTTTGTAAAACAGCGGAAACGTTCTCACTTACCCTTACTACCTCTTTATGTGACGCCCTCTTCCTTGTAGTGCACAATTCCTTTAAGAACTTAGCGTATTTGGGCACTTGCTTTATGGCATCTAGGAGCGGGATATTGACTTGAACTTTCCTAAACGTCTCAAGAATGTCCTTCTCATGCTCCTCCTTCTTTGTTTGCAAAAATCTGTGAGGAAAAGGCACGTTTAGTGGAATAGAACTTGACAAAGTCGAATTTGGACTTACCTTAGGCGTGTTGGACGGTTTTGGCACAATAGGGGGCTGCGGTAAAGTTTCTTTCACCCTTGCCGTGGCCTTCTTTGCTTGTTCCTCCTCTTCTTGACTTGTTTTGGATGGCCTTGAGGTGGTTCCGACCTCCTTACCACTTCTCAACATGATTGCCTTGGCAGATTCGCATCCTCCCCTTGGATTGACAATGGTTGAGCTAGGGAGCTTGCCTTTGTCTCGGAATTGTCCTACAAATTCCGCAATCTGCCCAATTTGTTTCTCCAAGTGATCCACCCTTTTGTCTTGGTTTTGCATGGCTTTGGTTTGATCCTCTTGCCCCTGAGACAAATTGGTAAGTAACTTAAGAAGTGTTTCATTGCCCAATGACGTACCTTGATTGTTTTGGGCAGGTTGTGCTTGGTTTGGATTGGGGCCAAATGGCTTGGTGTAGAACCCCGGGGGTTGTTGTCTAAAGCCTCCTTGTTGTTGAGGTTGTTGAGGTTCCCTCCACTTGAAGTTTGGATGGTCTCTCCAACCCAGATTGTATGTGTTGGAATATGGATCATTCCTTGGTTGATTGTGGCTCGGAAATCCAATGGCATTTGCACTCTGCCATCCCCCATTCTCAATCAATTGAGGGCATTTTTCCGAAGGGTGTCCTTGGATAGAACATACACCACATACCAATCGGTCCTTGTATCTTCATTCCTTCGGCCATCTGAGACACAATAGAAGTAAGATTAGCTATCTGAGATTGAATATCGGATTGAGAACTTACCTCATTCAAGTGTTGCCGTGGGGGGTCCCTTTGCCCAAGTCCTTCATATTGTTGTGCATTTAGAGCACGGTTTGCAATTAGGGTCTTGGCTGACATAGGAGTTTTGTCCACCAATGCACCTCCCGCCGAAGCATCAACCATTTTCCTTTCAATGGGAAGAAGGCCCTGATATGAAAATTAACTTGACACACAAATTAAACCCTATGGATGACAATTGTAGTATATGAGCAAATAGGGATCGTTCTAGACCGGGGATTAACTAGGGATGCTAACCAATGTGAAATTGACTCAAAAACGTAAAAACAATATTTAGAACACTAAACTAGACTTAATGAATGCAAACCTAAAATTTAAAATACTCAAACAAACTAAAAGACTCAAACATCACCCAAAACACTCAAAACTGCCTTAAAAACACTTTCTGGGCAGTTTTGAACACTTTGGTGAATTTGGACGAATTTGTGTAACAAATTGAATCAAAACACTTATAAACACAAACTAAGACACTTTCTAACTAAGTTGGATACTAAAGTAAAGGGGGATTAAGGTTTTGACGAAATTAAATTAAATGCACATATTCTAATTAAGGGCAGATTGTAAAAACGAGATTGATGAAATAGAATGATGAGAAACTAATTAGAGGGTTCCTTATCCACACATGAACATATGCATATAATTTGATTCCCAGTTATGACTTCAAGAAACGATGAATGACAATGCTCCAAGTTAATTAGGTCCGCTTAAATTAACTTTCAGATTTCCCTAGATTCATTGGATTGAATGGAATACGCATTACAACCAAATTATTCCTAATCAAAGTCCCTAACTATGGAATACGCATGATAGAGACATTCAACAAGGATCATTAAGTTCAACGGAAATCATAAACATCGACTAGGCATTCATAACTATGGAATACGCATGTTAATCCAGCCTAGGGTTACTAAACACAATCGTGACTAGCGATTTTTACTACTCATGAATATAAGTTCATAACGATTAGGTGAAATTCCCTTATATCCTAGCATCAAGTTTAGGCATGCAAATTAAGTGTCGACCCTCAACAGACATACATAAACAAGTTCTTAATCAAAACAGAAAAGTAAACCACATCTAAAGTTCATGAATTCATAACTGGAGTAAATCAAATCATAACCAACATATGTCCATGGCTTCAAACTTTCCCCTAACTAATTAGGGGTTTAGCCACTCATGATTACAACAAACTTAGAGAGTAATAACAAAGTAAACATTGAAAACAAGAACGAAGAACACCTAAAAATCCCAACAACTCAATCTTGAATTGTATGAACGTTTAGGCCTCTTCTCCTCTAGTTGCTGCAACACAAGGGGTTTTGGTGAGTTTTGGGGGTTATGGATGATGTAGAATGATGTGTTTAGGGTAGGGATGGATGTAGGGGAAGGCAAGGAGTGTTTTTGGGCAGAAAATATGAAGAATGGTGAAGTATGGCAGTGTTAGAGAGAGGGAATGAATTTCTGGCGTGAATGAATGTGTATGAGAGATGATTTTCTGAATATGGAAGTGTGTGTGAATTGTGGCTGCAATGGATGCTTATTTATAGGTGGAGAAGAGGGAATATGACAGCTAGGAACTTGGTGGAAAGCTGAAAATGCATGTGCAATGTTTTGGGAGAAAATGGGAGTGCATGTGGCTGCAATGGATTAAAGGGTGAATGCAATCTGAAATGGGAGAGCATGTGGGTGAAATAATGAAGGAATAAGTGCATGTGGCTGAATTGGTGGTGCAAAGTGAATGAATAATGAAATGGGAAAGCATGTGCAAGGTTGTGGTGTGAATGATTGAATGTGCATGTGGCTGATTTATGAAGAGTGAATGCATGTGGCTGCAAGGTGTGAATGATTATGGGTGCATGTGGCTGCAATGGATTAGGAATCCTTCAATTTCGTCCATTCCTTTTGCTCCAAACATAAGCTATCCATTCCAAGTCCAATTTTGCTCCAAAATGCTCCAAAATGCATCTTTTTGCTTCCTTAGCCATATGAACCTAAAAACACACGAAAATGGCTTAAACTACTAAAACAACTATGAATTAACAATATAAATGCACGAAAACAAGCTAAGTAAGTCGCCTAAATATGCTCCTATCAAACCCACACTTAGCTTTTGCTAGTCCTCGAGCAAAACAAAACAAAAGAAACCAAAAACAAAACAAAACACAATCTAAACCTTCCAACATGTATCTCAGGGATTTCAAACGAACATGACACAATATAGAACATCATTCCCACAACATTTAGCTTTCTTTACACTTCAACAAACACTTAATCATAGTTACCATTCACTAGTTCACATTTAATCAATTAAAACATCATTTTGAATGTAGTAACATGCCTTAGAGAATTCCCTCAATTCCTTACTAGAATGCACTCAATTTTCACACAGATTTTCTAACTCCACACCCTACACTAGGTATATGTGAGGAGATTGATGTAAATATGAATTCTAACACTCACATATGTTATATCAAAGAAAGCATTTTCTGGATTTACGACAATGACATGAATATGATCTCATGAATGGAATGCTACTACTTAGAACGAGAACCAGTGATTCCATATGCTCATACCAAATTCAAACTCCACATATTGAATACATAACATCAAGATAGAAGTTGAGGGTTGTAACGGGGCTAAGGGTAATGGCTAACAAGGAAAAGCAAAGGACAAACAAAGGGTCTTAAAGCAATAGGAAGCAAAGTAATGAAATTGACACTTAAACTCACTTTTAATGGCAGAAATCAACTTTTAAACACAAGGGAAGATTCATGCACAATTAGGGTCAAATTCACTCTTTTGGACCCTTCCTTCAATAACCAATACTTGTGAGATCATTCTCACTTATTTTTCAACTCTTTTTTTTTTTTTTTTTCCTTTATTTCATTCTTTGGCCATGCCCTATTATCTTCCCCCACACTTATTTTCTGCAATATATTGATCAAAAGGAGTTCATTCTAAGTCATGCTTCACTATCCTTTAAGAACAAGGGTATGGAAAGTTCTAATCTAAGCTAGGTGAGGATAATGTGGTTAACAAAGAAAATAAGCTTGAAAATGCTCAAAAGGGGTAATCCTACAATACATGTGAAAAGGGATAGGCTTTTTGGCTTTGGCTTGACTAACAACTTCATCTTATTGTATGTTATGCAATCAATATCATGCTTTGAATGAATTGGGCATGAGTTCTAGTATTTGGAACTATAATGAAATGCATTCCAAGTAGCAACCAAGCAAAGAATGATGAGATCATGCAACGACTTTAGAAAACAAGAAATCACAGTTTTATACTCTCCAAAGAACGTTATAGGCTCAAGTCTCACAAGGATGTAGCTTTAGTTTAAGTTCCTTCGTTCAAGCATGTTACAAAAACAGATTTTCTCTTTGTAATTACATGTGAATTCATAAGCTATAACCATAACCAAGCATAAACCAAAGCATAAATCAACTTCCAGCCATGTTTACAACATTCTATAATAGTCATGTAATTTAAAACCAAATCCTCATCATTTTGTTGGAAGGTACCCTAAAACACAAAAATGACTCAAAAACGACTCTTTTTGGTATTTTTCAAACTTTTTCGAATTTTTCTAAGGTTTTATGTTATATGACACTAAAACACATCAAAACACACTAAAAACACTTTAAAACGGTGAGAAACAACATGTGAAGTGATAGGTGATAAAATCCCACGAATTTCATGCAAAAACAGCTTGTTTACCCCCCCCCCCCCCACACTTAAACCAAACATTGTCCTCAATGTTTCAAACTTAGATTAACACAACTTTTTCGAATTTTTCTAAGGTTTTCTGTTATATGACACTAAAACACATCAAAACACACTAAAAACACTTTAAAACGGTGAGAAACAACATGTGAAGTGATAGGTGATAAAATCCCACGAATTTCATGCAAAAACAGCTTGTTTACCCCCCCCCCCCCCACACTTAAACCAAACATTGTCCTCAATGTTTCAAACTTAGATTAACACAACTTTTTCGAATTTTTCTAAGGTTTTCTGTTATATGACACTAAAACACATCAAAACACACTAAAAACACTTTAAAACGGTGAGAAACAACATGTGAAGTGATAGGTGATAAAATCCCACGAATTTCATGCAAAAACAGCTTGTTTACCCCCCCCCACACTTAAACCAAACATTGTCCTCAATGTTTCAAACTTAGATTAACACAAAAAAATCAACTAACACAACTAGCAAACATAACACAAATGGCAAAGTAATAGCAATAAAGAGATAGGTTAGGGACGCAAATCTGGGTTTGGAGTGAAAGTTCGTTCTTCTCGTGTTTCAACACGTGGGTTGCCTCCCAAGAAGCGCTTGCTTTAACGTCTTCCAGCCGGACGGTACCTCCGTTTAAGCTTGACTAGGTTCCACGGCATGGAGGGGTACCTCCTCCACGACATGCTCCTCAAACGTCTCGTAATAGGGCTTCAATCGATGCCCATTCACTTTGAATTCTTGCTGCGTCCTTGAACTTTTGATTTGCACTGCACCATGAGGGAAAACATTAGTGACAATAAAAGGACCAACCCATTTGGAACGCAACTTACCCGGAAACAACCGAAGGCGAGAATTGAACAACAACACTTTCTGCCCAATAGAGAACGTCTTGGCACGAATCATCTTGTCATGGAATGCCTTCGTTTTCTCCTTGTAAATCCGGGCATTCTCATATGCTTCATTTCGGATTTCATCAAGCTCACACAATTGAAGCTTCCTATGTAAACCTGCGGCATCAAGGTCCATATTGAACGTTTTGACGGCCCAATGTGCACGATGCTCTAGTTCGACGGGAAGATGGCATGGCTTCCCATAGATGAGCCGAAAAGGTGACTGATGCGAGATTTATACGCACACAAATTAAACCCTCTTTTCGTCAAATTGTAGTATATTTATAAGTAGGGATCGTTCTAGACCGGGGATTAGGAGGGATTGTTAACCACTTGGATTTGACTCAAAAACGTAAAATAACAATATGAAACACTATACTGGACTCAAAGAATGCAAAACTAAACTTTAAAACACTAAAACAAACCAAAAAACTCAAAACAACACAAACACACTCAAATCTGCCTAAAAACCACTTTCTGGGCAGATTTGAGCACAAACACAAATTTGGACGAATTTGTGTAACAAAATGACTCAAAACTCTTATAAACACAAACTAAGACACTTTCTAACTAAATTAGACAATAAAGTAAAGGGGGATTTTAATTTGACGAATTTAAACTAAAAGAACAGATTGTAAGTAAAAGCAAAATGTAAATGTGAATGTGTGATAGAATTGAATGGAATGAAGGCTAGCTAAGGGGTTCATCTCCATACATGTTATACTTGCATAATAAAACGATTTCCAATTGCATTTCAATAAATCATTAATTCTCAACACTCCATGTTAACCGTGATGCACTAATTAACCTTCAAATCTTCCTAACGTTATTGAATTGGATGATTGCATACGACAACCAAAAACATTCCCCACAAGTCCCCTACATGATTGCATAATAGAGATACAAGCAAGAATCATTACGCTCTATGAAAATTATAAGTGTTGACGGGGCATTCGTTACTATGATTGCATGAAACTTATGCCAAGAATTCGTTTAACGCGATTGTTTATAAGCAACCTCCACTACTTGTGAATATAAGTTCATAACGATTAGGTGAAACTCACTTATATTCTAGCGTCATATTCATGCATGAAAATTAAGCGCGCATTCTCAATAAACATACATAAATAAGTTATCAATCAAACGGTTAAACAAATTGAATCCACAACTTATGAAACGCAATTAGAAGTAATCAAATCAAAATGCAAGTATAAACATATATTTCGAATCACCCCCTAGCTAAGGGGGGTTTAGTTCTTCATAACATTGAAATCAAAGAAACACCTAAACATTCCAACAACTCAAACTTGAATTGTATGAACGTTTAGGCACTCTTCTCTTCCATTCCTCATACGTACAAAACAAAGAGTATTGAAATTAACATTGAAATCAAAGAAACACCTAAACATTCCAACAACTCAAACTTGAATTGTATGAACGTTTAGGCACTCTTCTCTTCCTCTTCGTTGTAGCACAAGGTCTAAGGATAGTTTGATGGTGTGAATGGTTTGGGGAGTGATGGAAATGGAAGAGGAGTGGTGTTTGGATTTGTAGGGAAACTCACGGCCAAGGGGATGTTTCTTGGTGTGAATGGATGATTTTCTGAAATGTGGAAGAATGAATGAGAATGAATGAGAATGAATGCTTATTTATAGGTGAAATGGGGGGAACATGACAGCTAGGAGGGAATGTGGCTGCATGTTTGAATGATTAAAGGATGCATGTGGGTTGGAATTGCATGTGCAATGAATATGTGGCTGCATGTGCAAGGGGACAATCTGAAAATGCATGTGAAAGCATGTGTTGGCTGCAATGATGAAATGGATGGGAGTGCATGTGGCTTAATTAATTAAAGGGAGTGCATGTGCAATGTTTTAAAGGATGGAATGCATGTGAATATGATGGAAATCTGATATGGTGATGGGAGATGCATGTGGCTGATTTATGCATGTGAATGCATGTGGCTGCAATGGATTAGGAATCCTTCAATTTCGTCCATTCCTTTTGCTCCAAACATAAGCTATCCATTCCAAGTCCAATTTTGCTCCAAAATGCACCAAAATGCATCTTTTTGCTTCCTTAGCCATATGAACCTAAAAACACATGAAAATGGCTTAAACGACTAAAACAACTATGAATTAACAATATAAATGCACGAAAACAAGCTAAGTAAGTCGCCTAAATATGCTTCTATCAGTGACATCCCAATGGGAGTTTTGTAGGCAGTGCGATACGCCCACAATGCATCATTTAAGCGCAAACTCCAATCCTTCCTTGTAGGCCCCACGGTCTTCTCAAGAATTTGCTTGATTTCCCTATTCGAAACCTCGACTTGCCCGCTCGTTTGAGGATGATAAGGTGTGGCCACCTTATGCGTGACATTGTATTTCTTGAGCAACGCCTCGATGGTTCGATTACAAAAATGGGAACCTCCATCACTGATTAGCACTCGTGGCATTCCAAACCTTGCAAAAATGTTAGTTTTCACAAAAGCTGCAACCACTTGAGAATCATTAGTTCGGGTGGCTTTTGCTTCCACCCATTTCGACACATAGTCCACAGCAAGCAATATATAAAGAAACCCATGTGACGAAGGAAAGGGACCCATAAAATCAATACCCCAAACATCAAAGATTTCAACACTAAAAATGGGGGTTTGCGGCATTTGTTGTTTAGGACCAATATTGCCCGTTCTTTGGCATCTATCACAAGACATGCAAAATGTTCTAGCATCCCTAAAGATGGTAGGCCAATAGAAACCACATTCTAACACCTTAAGTGCTGTTCTTTGAGTGCCAAAGTGTCCCCCACAAGCATAAGTGTGACAAAAGGTTAGAATAGCATTAAACTCAGAATCGTGCACACACCTACGTATAACTTGGTCAGGGCAATATTTCCATAAATACGGGTCATCCCACACATAAAACCGTGCCTCTTTCTTTAATTTATCACATTGGTGTTTAAGTAATTGATATGAAAATTAACTTGACACACAAATTAAACCCTATGGATGACAATTGTAGTATATGAGCAAATAGGGATCGTTCTAGACCGGGGATTAACTAGGGATGCTAACCAATGTGAAATTGACTCAAAAACGTAAAAACAATATTTAGAACACTAAACTAGACTTAATGAATGCAAACCTAAAATTTAAAATACTCAAACAAACTAAAAGACTCAAACATCACCCAAAACACTCAAAACTGCCTTAAAAACACTTTCTGGGCAGTTTTGAACACTTTGGTGAATTTGGACGAATTTGTGTAACAAATTGAATCAAAACACTTATAAACACAAACTAAGACACTTTCTAACTAAGTTGGACACTAAAGTAAAGGGGAATTAAGGTTTTGACGAAATTAAATTAAATGCACAGATTCTAATTAAGGGCAGATTGTAAAAACGAAATTGATGAAATGGAATGATGAGAAACTAGTTAGAGGGTTCCTTATCCACACATGAACATATGCATATAATTTGATTCCCAGTTATGACTTCAACAAACGATGAATGACAATGCTCCAAGTTAATTAGGTCCGCTTAAATTAACTTTCAGATTTCCCTAGATTCATTGGATTGAATGGAATACGCATTACAACCAACTTATTCCTAATCAAAGTCCCTAACTATGGAATACGCATGATAGAGACATCCAACAAGGATCATTAAGTTCAACGGAAATCATAAACATCGACTAGGCATTCATAACTATGGAATACGCATGTTAATCCAGCCTAGGGTTACTAAACACAATCGTGACTAGCGATTTTTACTACTCATGAATATAAGTTCATAACGATTAGGTGAAATTCCCTTATATCCTAGCATCAAGTTTAGGCATGCAAATTAAGTGTCGACCCTCAACAGACATACATAAACAAGTTCTTCATCAAAACAGAAAAGTAAACCACATCTAAAGTTCATGAATTCATAACTGGAGTAAATCAAATCATAACCAACATATGTCCATGGCTTCAAACTTTCCCCTAACTAATTAGGGGTTTAGCCACTCATGATTACAACAAACTTAGAGAGTAATAACGAAGTAAACATTGAAAACAAGAATGAAGAACACCTAAAAATCCCAACAACTCAATCTTGAATTGTATGAACGTTTAGGCCTCTTCTCCTCTAGTTGCTGCAACACAAGGGGTTTTGGTGAGTTTTGGGGGTTATGGATGATGTAGAATGATGTGTTTAGGGTAGGGATGGATGTAGGGGAAGGCAAGGAGTGTTTTTGGGCAGAAAATATGAAGAATGGTGAAGTATGGCAGTGTTAGAGAGAGGGAATGAATTTCTGGCGTGAATGAATGTGTATGAGAGATGATTTTCTGAATATGGAAGTGTGTGTGAATTGTGGCTGCAATGGATGCATATTTATAGGTGAAGAAGAGGGAATATGACAGCTAGGAACTTGGTGGAAAGCTGAAAATGCATGTGCAATATTTTGGGAGAAAATGGGAGTGCATGTGGCTGCAATGGATTAAAGGGTGAATGCAATCTGAAATGGGAGAGCATGTGGGTGAAATAATGAAGGAATAAGTGCATGTGGCTGAATTGGTGGTGCAAAGTGAATGAATAATGAAATGGGAAAGCATGTGCAAGGTTGTGGTGTGAATGATTGAATGTGCATGTGGCTGATTTATGAAGAGTGAATGCATGTGGCTGCAAGGTGTGAATGATTATGGGTGCATGTGGCTGCAATGGATTAGGAATCCTTCAATTTCGTCCATTCCTTTTGCTCCAAACATAAGCTATCCATTCCAAGTCCAATTTTGCTCCAAAATGCTCCAAAATGCATCTTTTTGCTTCCTTAGCCATATGAACCTAAAAACACACGAAAATGGCTTAAACTACTAAAACAACTATGAATTAACAATATAAATGCACGAAAACAAGCTAAGTAAGTCGCCTAAATATGCTCCTATCAGTAATTCACTAGGAACATGTTTAGACACCAAATAATTCACCAAATCAGCATACCACGGTTCACTTACCTTGACGGACATCAGTTGCTCATCTGGGAATGTCTCTATGATAGGCACGGCATCCTCCTCATGCACCATACGGCTCAAGTTGTCAGCCACCACGTTTTCACTTCCCTTCTTGTCCCGGATTTCGATATCGAACTCTTGGAGAAGAAGCATCCAACGAATGAGTCGTGGTTTGGCCTCCTTCTTGGTGAACAAATACTTCAATGCTGCATGGTCAGTATAAATAATAACTTTAGTACCAAGCAAATAAGAACGGAATTTATCTAAAGCAAACACAACAGCAAGAAGTTCTTTTTCAGTGGTAGAATAATTCAATTGTGCATCATTTAAAGTCCGAGAGGCATAATAGATAACATGCGGCCTCTTTTCCTTCCTTTGCCCCAAAACAGCTCCTAATGCATAATCGGAAGCATCGCACATAAGCTCGAAAGGTAGGCTCCAATTAGGTGGAACAATGATGGGTGCCGTGGTCAACAACTCCTTAAGTAGGTTGAATGATGTCGTGCACTCCTTGGTGAATTCAAACGTCACGTCTTTTTGTAGGAGACGGCAAAGAGGTTGTGCAACCTTCGAGAAATCCTTGATAAACCTACGATAGAATCCTGCATGGCCAAGAAAAGAACCAACCTCTCTAACCGAAGTAGGAGAGGGTAAGTGACGTACAAGATCTATTTTAGACTTATCAACTTCAATTCCTTTTTCAGAGATGATATGACCCAAAACTATACCTTGTTTAACCACAAAATGACATTTTTCCCAATTCAAAACAAGGTTAGTTTCCATGCATCTTTTCAAGATTAAAGTGAGATTATGCAAACAAGCATCAAATGAGTCTCCAAACACACTAAAATCGTCCATAAATACTTCAATTATCTTTTCAACATAATCAGAGAAGATACTTACCATGCATCGTTGGAAAGTGGCCGGTGCATTGCATAAACCAAATGGCATACGACGATATGCAAAAGTACCAAATGGACAAGTAAAGGTGGTCTTTTCTTGATCATCCGGCGCTATGACAATTTGATTATATCCCGAATAACCATCAAGAAAGCAATAAAAAGAATGACCGGCTAACTGATAGGAGCATATTTATGCGACTTAAATGGCTTGTTCTCGTACATTTACGTTATGTTTCTTTAGTTATTTTAGTACTTTAAGCTATTTTCGTGTGTTTGTAGGTCCAAAGGGCTAAAGGAGCAAAAAGATGCATTTTGGAGACTTTTGGAGCACTTTTGGGCTAAGGACGGATAGCTTATGCTTGAAGCCAAAGTGTTGGACGAAATTGAAGACCTAATTGGAGCCAAAGTATTGGAACCTTGTTCTCTTTAGTTTTAGGACATTTAAACCTTTCCTAATCCCAATCATGCCATGCATAACACACATCCATTCTAACACATTGTCATTGCACATGCATTTCCTTCATTAGTTAACCCACATGCACTTATCACTTATCATCACCACATATCATATCACTTAATCACTTATCACTTATCATTACCGCTTAACCACTTATCATATCATAACCACATATCATATCACTTATCACTTATCACTTAACATAACATCCACCTACTTCACCTACAACATCCACTTCACCTACAACATCCACCTACTTCACCTACAACATCCACCCACTTCACCTACAACATCCACCTACTTCACCTACAACATCCACCTACTTCACCTACAACATCCACTTCACCTACAACATCCACCTACTTCACCTACAACATCCACCTACTTCACCTACAAATGACATAGCCATATGTTCCCTCCACTACTCCTATAAATACCCTTGCATTCATTCATTCATGGACATCTCATTTCATACACAACACATTACAACCACATTCTCCCTTCCCTAGCCGTGAGCTTCCCATCCATTCCCTTATAATCCAAACACCACTCCTCATCCATTTCCATAATCCCCCAAACCTCACCTTAGACCTTGTGCTACAACAACGAGGAAGATAAGAGGGCCTAAACGTTCATACAATTCAAGTGTGAGTTGTTGGAATGTTTAGGTGTTTCTTTGATTTCAAAGTTTAAATTTAATTCTCTTTGTTTTGTACGTATGAGGAATGGAAGAGAAGAGTGCCTAAACGTTCATACAATTCAAGTTTGAGTTGTTGGAATGTTTAGGTGTTTCTTTGATTTCAAAGTTATGAGGAACTAAACCCCCTTTAGCTAGGGGGTGATTCGAAACTATGTTTATATTTGCAATATGAATTGATTAACTTTCGTTGGAATTTCATAAGTTGTGGATTCAATTTGTTTAACCGTTTGTTTGATAACTTATTTATGAATGTTTATTAAGAATGCGCGCTTAATTTTCATGCATAAATATGACGCTAGAATATAAGTGAATTTCACCTAATCGTTATGAACTTATATTCACAAGTAGTGGAGGTTGCTTATAAACAATCGCGTTAAATGAATTCTTGGCATAAGTTTCATGCGTATTCCATAGTAACGAATGCCTCGTCAACACTTATAGTTTTCATAATGCTTAATGATCTTTGATTGTATCTTTATTGTGCTGTTCACGTAAAGGACTTTTGGAGAATGTGGTGAATTGCGTTGCGCTAACCCATCCAATTCATTAACTTAAGGAAAACTTGACGGTTAATTTAAGCGGACCTAATTAACTCGGGGCGTTGAGTTTCATAATTTATCGAAAGACCAACTGAGAATCAATCTTGTATGCAAGTGTAACATGTGTGGAGAAGAACCCCTTGGCTATTCCATCATCCATATTTTATTCACATTCATATTTACATTCTGTTTTAATTGCAATTTGTTCATTTAGTTTAATTTTGTCAAAACCTAAATCCCCCTTTACTTTAATGTCAAATTAGTTAGAAATCAATTTAGTTTGTGTTTTTAAGAGTTTTGAGTCTTTTGAACTTGTTAGAATCTGTTTAGTTTATGTTTTAAAGTATTTTTGAATTCTTTGAGTCTAGTTTAGTGTTTTATATTGTTTTTACGTTTTTAAGTCAGTTTCCAAGAGATTAACAATCCCTCCTAATCCCCGGTCCAGAACGATCCCTACTTATACTTATACTACAATTGTCAAAAAGAGGGTTTAATTTGTGTGCGTATAAACCACGCATCAAATTTTGGCGCCGTTGCCGGGGATTAGAAAATTTGCTAATCCATTGGATTGTTTGTTTCTGTACTGTCTTTTAGATTTAGTTTTTATTTGTGTTTTGTTTGTTAAGAACAACATGGCACTTGATAACGCTTCTCTTTTGTCACAGCTCATGGAAAGGTCCCAAATGCAAAGAGTTGATATATCTAATCTTCAATCAAGGAATAACGTGTTTTCCAATACTTACAATTCGGATTGGAGTGATCATTCAAACTCTATGTGGTGGGAACCTCAAAATGCTCAACAAGGAGGATATTGGCAGCCACCACAACCTCATATTCAATATGCCCAACCAAACTCAAGTTCATCAATAGATTATAATCAAAAGCTTAATGAATTAATTTGTTTGGTGCAGGGCTCACAAAATCAAGACAATGAGGCTCAACAAGAAGGATATTGGCAGCCATATGAGGAGTTCTATTCAACGCCTATGCAGCCACCACAAAGGTTGGACCACTTGGATAAGCAAATTGGGCAGATCGCGGAGTTCGTAGGACAGTTTCGAGACCAAGGCGAACTCCCTAGTTCAACCATTGCAAATCCGAAGGGAGAATTTGAAACTGCCAAGGAAATCATGTTGAGAAGTGACAAGGAGGTTGGAGCGGACCCTCAACCATCAAAATCAAATCACAAGGAAGAGGAATACACCCAACCCACGGAAAGGGTGGAAACACCTTTACCGGAGGCACCTATTGCTCCTATGCCATCTAATACAGGTATGGTTGTTCCAAATTTCATTATTTTTAACCCTGTTCCAAGATTCATGACTTCCAAGGAAGAAGAAGGTGAAAAAGACATCTTGGAAGCCCTTCCAAAGGTGACAAGTAAGGAATGTCATGAATTCATCAAAGAGGACGTTCTTAAAACCACAAAATCCAAAGAAGTTAAATTTGATGACATTGGACAAGTCATAACCATCACTTGCAATCTAGCCAAATCCAATATCCCTGAAACTTTCAAAGGAGTGGTGTTTGTCATTGAGTTCTTATCGGACAAAACAAGTAAGTTTTTTTTTTCCAAATTCCATTAGATTTTATACTAACTTGCTATTTTTTTTGAATCAGGCACCTACACTAGAATTCAAACCACTGCCGGTTCACTTCAAGTATCACCTTCCATTCAAGGACCAATTCCATGCCGTTTGATTTTATTTATGTTAATAAAAAAAAAAAAAAAAAAAAAAGAAAAAAGAAAGATACTAAACATGGAGAAAGGTGGAGCTTCACAAAGGTTGTTTGCGTGAAGCCCCACTACGAGGCGCAGAAGCGGAAGGCATAGAAGCGGGAGGCATAGAAGCGGGAGGCATAGAAGCGGGAGGCATCGGAGCGGCAGCCATCGGAGCGGGAGGCATCGGAGCTAGAGCATTCCAGGCCTCAATACTTGGCCAAGCGCTGGATGACCCAGGAAAAAGGTGCCTCTGGAGATAAGACGCAAGCCTTTGACGGTCACTGTGAATTCGACCCTCAGATTCTTGCAGCTCATCAAGCTTCCTCTTCATCCCCGACGAATAGTTATTTGCAAGCACATGCAAACTTCTATTCTCATACTTAAGCTGCTGGATCTCTTGCTTAAGTCTTTCCACCTCTGCCATCAACGATTCCACTTGGCGGGACCGAGCAAGCAGGCGTTGGCCCATGTTGGACACAGAACTCGCACACTGAACACTAAGTGCGAGGGACTCTTGAACGGCCAACTCATCGGACCGTCCTGACAGCAGCCTACTATCTTTTGGAGTGAGGAGGTTTTTAGCTACTATTGTAGCTGTTGTGGCGTCCTGCATCACAGAGTCTTCACCTGAAAGAGGACCGTTAGAAGATAAAAAAGAAGGGCGCCATACATTACCTTGACGGGGCGCAACCGGATCGCTGCTGAGACTCAAATCTAAGCTAAGGTTCGATGAGTTTGCCATTTTTTTCAACGATGTTCAAAGAGAAGGGGTGGATGGAGTTAAAATTTCACAAAGGGCCGGAGTCGAGTTTCAGGAATGGGAAATCTTCAGAGTGTGTGTGTTGGGGTGATTGATAGCTCTATAAAAAGCCAAGACGACGCGTCCACCGATTCAAAGAGCCGGATTTTCCGGCGTAATTTAGGCGACGCCCCCTCGGCTTTTCAAGAAAACGCGTTCAACTTTGTCAAAATATTTCTGACAAAGCTGAAAACACGTGGAGGCCATCATCGCATCTACACATCTTTAGCCGACAAGCGCAAAGTTCGGCGACGCTTTCTCTGCTTTTCAGAAGACGCGTACAGCTTTGTCAAAAGGAGCCGCATCTGCACTACCACGTGTCGTTCAGAAATCGAAGGGGCGCCTGCTCAGAAATCGAAGAGGCGTATTCAAAGATCGAAGAGGCGCCACTATTTCAAAGAGCCGGATTTGCGGGATCAAAACGTTTGTCGACAAGGGTAAAAAGTACCACCACTTGATATTATCTCTATATATGTCGATCTTCGTCTTTTATGGCAGGGCAAACCTGAAGAAAATGCCCAACTCTCCCTCACCTCTGAGGGCGCACTCCCAGCAAAGCCTTTCAAAATACTCAATTCTTTCTTCTTCCCCAAAGATGATACCAGATGCCTGGAGTACATATGACCCAGGAGGAAACGGCGGATTGAAGCATGTGCTGATTCATTCACCGCTTCTTCAAAGCAAAGGTATCTCATATCATCAAGGTCAAAAGCAAAAGTATCTCATATCATGCTCTTTCCCTGTCTTTTTCTTTGTCCTTGTTCTTACTTGCATGGCAAAGTAAAAGAAGCAATCAGCCGGCACTTGGAGTCAGTCTTCCGATCTGGAGCCAACTGCCTGGAATCTATTCCTGATTGCTTACCTAGCGTTGCTCTCGAGTAGTCATCTTCAACGGTTGATACACTTCCAGAGAAGGGACCACTCCTGCAAAGATTGAACAAAGAAACAGATAACAAGAGGAAGCTCAGACCTTCGGGGGAAACCAAAAGAACCATCCTGCTGCCCAGTTCAAGAAGTAGCACAAAGGAAAATCAACGATGGGCAGAAACCAGTTCAAGAGTAAGCCTGTGGAATCACAAAGATCAAAGCCTCAATGCAATCACCAAGGAGAAGAGGGAATTTACACTCCATAGCCAGATTTGCGTCCCTAAACTCTTCTCTTTGTTAATTACATTCTGCCATGTTTAGTATGTTTAGTTGCTTTTTGTGTGTTTACTTATGTTTTGTGTGAACCATATGCTTAAAACATTGAGGAGAATGTTTGATTTAAGTATTGGGGGGGGGGGGGGTAACTAAGTATATTTAATTATATTTAATGCAAATTCGTGGGATTTTATCACCCATAACTTCAAATGTTGTTCCTTGCTGTTTTAAGGTGTTTTTAAGTTGTTTTAGAGTGTTTTAGTGTGTTTTGTTTTATAATTCGAAAATCCCATAAAAATTTGAAAAATTGTTTTGAAAAACCCAAAAAGAGTTGTTTTAAGAGTCGTTTTTGTGTGTTTGTGTCTTAGGGTACCTTCCAACATAATGATAAGGATTTGGTTTATAATTGCATGACGGTTAGGAAGAGTTATAAACATAGAGAAAAGTTTGATTTACTCTTGGTATATGCTTGGTTATGGTTATAATGTATGACTTCACATGCAATCATAAAAGAAAAAAAAATTCGTTTTTGTAACATGCTTGAAGGAAGGAACTCAAACAAACGCTACAACCCTGAGAGACTTGAGCCTATAACGTTCTTTGGAGAGTATAATCTGTGATTTCTTGTTTTCTAAAGTCGTTGCATGATCTCATTATTCTTTGCTTGGTTACTACTTAGAAGGCGTTTCATCATATAGTTCCAAATGCTAGAACTCATGCCCATTTCATTCAAAGCATGTTATTGATTTGCATAACACATATTCAAGAAGAAGTTGTGTAGTGACCACCACCATAGCCAAATAGCCTTACTTCCCATACTTCGTATATGTTGTAAGTTTTAACCCCGTTGAGCCTCGTTTTGCCTTTATTCCTTGTTTACCCACATCACCCCTTACCTAGCTTAGAGTAGGACTTTCCTATACCCTTGTTCTTAAAGTTTAGTGAGCATGACTTAAATGAATTCCTTTTGAGTTACATTATGCAAGAAAATGAGTGTGGGGGAGTAAAAGTTTGTTCTTACGTTTATATGTATGTTTTGAGATTCAAAAGAAAAAGAAGAAAAGAAAAAAAAAAAAAAAAAAAAAAAAAAAAAAAAAGGAGTGAAAATAAGTAAGAATGAACTCACGAGCGTTGATGGTTGAAGAAAGGGTCCAAAAAGTTGAATATGGCCCTAAGTTTTGTGTGATTTTCCCTTGGGTGTTCAAAGTTGACTTCTGCGTTCTTAAGGGAATTCTAAGTGCCTAATTCAATACTTTGCTCACTATTGCTTTAAGAATGTTTGTTTATCCTTCACCTTTCATTGTTAGCCAATACCCTAGCCCCGTTACTACCCTTTGACTTCTATATTGAGTGTTATGTATTTCAATTGTGGAGTTTGAACTTGGTATGAGCTTATGGTGTCACTGGTTCTCGCGTCTAAGTAGTAGCATTCCATTCATGAGATCATATCTAAACATGCTTATTAACTCCAGAAAATGCTTTCTTTATTATAACATATGTGAGTGTTCGTCTACATGTTTACATCAATCTTCTCACATATACCTAGTGTAAGGTGTGTAGTCAGAAAATCTGTGTGAAAAACGAGAGTACATCTAGTAAGAAATTGAGGGAATTCTCTAAAGGCATGTTACTACATTTGAAATGTGTTTTAATTGCTTAATTGTGAACTAGTATGTGGTGACTATGATTAAGAATGTACTTAAGTGTAAAGATGGCTCAAATCTGTGAGAATAATGATTTTTAACTTGTCATGTGCATTGGAAGTCCCTGATACGATTGTTGGAAGGTGTAGGTTGTGTTTTGTTCTTTTTGTTTTGTTTTTCTGTTTTGCTCGAGGACTAGCAAAAGCTAAGTGTGGGGGTATTTGATAGGAGCATATTTATGCGACTTAAATGGCTTGTTCTCGTACATTTACGTTATGTTTCTTTAGTTATTTTAGTACTTTAAGCTATTTTCGTGTGTTTGTAGGTCCAAAGGGCTAAAGGAGCAAAAAGATGCATTTTGGAGACTTTTGGAGCACTTTTGGGCTAAGGACGGATAGCTTATGCTTGAAGCCAAAGTGTTGGACGAAATTGAAGACCTAATTGGAGCCAAAGTATTGGAACCTTGTTCTCTTTAGTTTTAGGACATTTAAACCTTTCCTAATCCCAATCATGCCATGCATAACACACATCCATTCTAACACATTGTCATTGCACATGCATTTCCTTCATTAGTTAACCCACATGCACTTATCACTTATCATCACCACATATCATATCACTTAATCACTTATCACTTATCATTACCGCTTAACCACTTATCATATCATAACCACATATCATATCACTTATCACTTATCACTTAACATAACATCCACCTACTTCACCTACAACATCCACTTCACCTACAACATCCACCTACTTCACCTACAACATCCACCCACTTCACCTACAACATCCACCTACTTCACCTACAACATCCACCTACTTCACCTACAACATCCACTTAACCTACAACATCCACCTACTTCACCTACAACATCCACCTACTTCACCTACAAATGACATAGCCATATGTTCCCTCCACTACTCCTATAAATACCCTTGCATTCATTCATTCATGGACATCTCATTTCATACACAACACATTACAACCACATTCTCCCTTCCCTAGCCGTGAGCTTCCCATCCATTCCCTTATAATCCAAACACCACTCCTCATCCATTTCCATAATCCCCCAAACCTCACCTTAGACCTTGTGCTACAACAACGAGGAAGATAAGAGGGCCTAAACGTTCATACAATTCAAGTGTGAGTTGTTGGAATGTTTAGGTGTTTCTTTGATTTCAAAGTTTAAATTTAATTCTCTTTGTTTTGTACGTATGAGGAATGGAAGAGAAGAGTGCCTAAACGTTCATACAATTCAAGTTTGAGTTGTTGGAATGTTTAGGTGTTTCTTTGATTTCAAAGTTATGAGGAACTAAACCCCCTTTAGCTAGGGGGTGATTCGAAACTATGTTTATATTTGCAATATGAATTGATTAACTTTCGTTGGAATTTCATAAGTTGTGGATTCAATTTGTTTAACCGTTTGTTTGATAACTTATTTATGAATGTTTATTAAGAATGCGCGCTTAATTTTCATGCATAAATATGACGCTAGAATATAAGTGAATTTCACCTAATCGTTATGAACTTATATTCACAAGTAGTGGAGGTTGCTTATAAACAATCGCGTTAAATGAATTCTTGGCATAAGTTTCATGCGTATTCCATAGTAACGAATGCCTCGTCAACACTTATAGTTTTCATAATGCTTAATGATCTTTGATTGTATCTTTATTGTGCTGTTCACGTAAAGGACTTTTGGAGAATGTGGTGAATTGCGTTGCGCTAACCCATCCAATTCATTAACTTAAGGAAAACTTGACGGTTAATTTAAGCGGACCTAATTAACTCGGGGCGTTGAGTTTCATAATTTATCGAAAGACCAACTGAGAATCAATCTTGTATGCAAGTGTAACATGTGTGGAGAAGAACCCCTTGGCTATTCCATCATCCATATTTTATTCACATTCATATTTACATTCTGTTTTAATTGCAATTTGTTCATTTAGTTTAATTTTGTCAAAACCTAAATCCCCCTTTACTTTAATGTCAAATTAGTTAGAAATCAATTTAGTTTGTGTTTTTAAGAGTTTTGAGTCTTTTGAACTTGTTAGAATCTGTTTAGTTTATGTTTTAAAGTATTTTTGAATTCTTTGAGTCTAGTTTAGTGTTTTATATTGTTTTTACGTTTTTAAGTCAGTTTCCAAGAGATTAACAATCCCTCCTAATCCCCGGTCCAGAACGATCCCTACTTATACTTATACTACAATTGTCAAAAAGAGGGTTTAATTTGTGTGCGTATAAACCACGCATCACTAACCTTTCAAGCATTTGATCGATGAATGGCAAAGGGAAGTGATCTTTCCTTGTTGCCGCATTTAGCTTCCTATAGTCAATGCACACCCTCCAACCGGTTTGAATGCATGTAGGCACAAGTTCATCTTCTTCATTTTTCACCACCGTGACTCCGGACTTCTTGGGAACCACTTGGACCGGTGAAACCCAACAACTATCCGAGATGGGATAGATGACGCCACAATCAAGCAATTTGATGATTTCCTTCTTCACTACTTCCATCATTGGTGGGTTGAGTCGACGTTGGGCTTCCCTTGATGGTTTGGCGCCTTCTTCCATGAGAATTCGATGCATGCACGTGGTAAGACTTATACCCTTGATGTCGGCCAAAGTCCACCCTATGGCCGTCTTGTGCTCTTTGAGAACCCTCACCAACTTCTCCTCCTCTTGTGCCGTGAGTGATGAAGCTATAATGACGGGCAATGTGTCTTGCTCGCCCAAAAACACATACTTCAAGTGATTTGGCAACGGTTTGAGCTCAAGTGTAGGTGGTTGTTCTATAGAAGGAAGCAACTTATTAGTTGAAATTGGAATTGAAATTGGACTAGGGAACTTACCTTGGAGCCGTGGCAATGACTCTAGGGCTGCCACGGTCTCAATTACATCTTCATCAAAGGCCTCGGCATGGGTGTTCAATTGTGTGCCGTGGTTTGTTATGGTGACATCCATGTGATCCTTCATTTCTATGCCATTTGTAATGACCGTTTCAAGTGCATCGCCATGTAATTGATCAAAGTGTGCCTGCGCCAAAGAATCAAGAATATCAATAGAGAAACATGAGTGATCATCATTAGGAAATCTCATAGTTTCAGAAATATTAAAATCAATCACTTCCCCATCGAATTCCATTGTTAAAGTGCCTTTAAACACGTCTATCTTAGTTCGGGCCGTCTTCATGAATGGCCTCCCAAGAAGAATCGGCAAGGATGGAGCATGGGTGGTTTCCTCCATTTCAAGGACATAGAAATCCGCCGGGAAGATCAAATCATTCACCTGCACTAAGACATCTTCCAATACGCCCTTTGGATAGGCATTAGATCTATCGGCTAACTGAATAATCACACCATCATTTTTCAATTCACCAAGGTTCATTGAAGCATAAATAGGGTATGGCATGACGTTAATTGAAGCTCCTAAGTCTAACATAGCATGTTCGAACTTAGTTTGACCAATAATACAAGGGATTGTAAAGCTACCTGGATCTTTGCACTTTGGTGGTAACTTTCTTTGTAAAACAGCGGAAACGTTCTCACTTACCCTTACTACCTCTTTATGTGACGCCCTCTTCCTTGTAGTGCACAATTCCTTCAAGAACTTAGCGTATTTGGGCACTTGCTTTATGGCATCTAGGAGCGGGATATTGACTTGAACTTTCCGAAAGGTCTCTAGAATGTCCTTCTCGGCTTCTTCCTTCTTTGATTGCCTAAACCTGCCAGGAAAGGGCACGTTTAGTGGAATAGAACTTGTCAAAATCGAGTTTGGACTTACCTTAGGTGTGTTGGACGGTTTTGGCACAATAGGGGGCTGCGGCAAAGTTTCTTTCACCCTTGCCGTGGCCTTTATTCCTTGTTCCTCCTCTTCTTGCAGCAACATGTCCTCTTCTTGACTTGTTTTGGACGGCCTTGAGGTGGTTCCGACCTCCTTACCACTTCTCAACATGATTGCCTTGGCAGATTCGAACCCTCCCTTTGGATTGACAATGGTTGAGCTAGGGAGCTTGCCTTTGTCTCGGAATTGTCCTACAAACTTCGCAATCTGCCCAATTTGTTTCTCCAAGTGATCCACCCTTTTGTCTTGGTTTTGCATGGCTTTGGTTTGATTATCTTGCCCCTGAGACAAACTAGTAAGCAACTTAAGAATAGTAGCATTATCGAAAGACGTACCTTGATGGTTTTGGGCGGATTGGGGTTGGGTTTGGTCTTGGCCGAATGGCTTGGTGTAGAACCCCGGGGGTTGTTGTCTAAAACCTCCTTGTTGGTGACGTTGTTGAGGCTCCCTCCACTTGAAGTTTGGATGGTCTTTCCAACCTGGATTGTATGTGTTGGAATATGGATCATTCCTTGGTTGATTGTGGCTCGGAAATCCAATGGCATTTGCACTCTCCCATCCCCCATTCTCAATCAATTGAGGGCATCTTTCCGAAGGGTGTCCTTGGATAGAACATACACCATATACAATCGGTCCTTGTATCTTCATTCCTTCGGCTATCTGAGACATAATAGAAGTAAGATTAGCTAACTGAGATTGAATATCGGATTGAGAACTTACCTCATTCAAGTGTTGCGGTGGGGGGTCCCTTTGCCCAAGTCCTTCATATTGTTGTGCATTTAGAGCACGGTTTGCAATTAGGGTCTTGGCTGCCATAGGAGTTTTGTCCACCAATGCACCTCCTGCCGAAGCATCGAGCATTTGCCTTTCAATGGGAAGAAGGCCCTCATAGAAATATTGAAGGAGAAGCTCTTCCTTCATTTGATGTTGAGGACATGATGCAACAAGGGCTTTAAAACGCTCGTAGTATGCCGGAAAAGATTCTCCTTGACTTTGTTGGATTCCGCTAATTTTCTTCCTCAAGAGAATGACTCTTGAAGTAGGGAAGAACTTCTCCAAGAATGCTCGTTTCATGCTCTCCCAAGAAGTAACGGTCCCGAGTGCCAATTCATAAAGCCAATCCTTAGCCTTTTCCACAAGAGAGAATGGAAAAGCTTTCATCTTCATAATATTCCCATCAACGTTAATGGGTGTCATGCTTGAGCATACAACTTCAAACTCCTTCAAATGCTTGTTTGGATCTTCCATGGACAGCCCATGGTACTTTGGAATGTGGTGTAACAAGCTTGACTTCAACTCAAATTCATCGGTCTTGCCTTGGGCAGCCGCGGGGTATTGAATGCATAATGGTGCGACATTGGCCAACCCCGAGGCCGAAAGCTCTTTAATGGTCCGATTGTCCGCTGCCATAACTTCTTCTTCCACACTTTCAAACTCAGATTCGGCCTCTGAACTTGAACTAGGTTCACTAGGTTCGGGATGCCTCCTCTTTCTTCTCAAATCACGTTCAAAATCGTCGTTAAAGTCCAAGATATGTGCATGCACAGTTTGAGAACTCCGCGTCATGCACTAGTACCTAAACCAAGAAAACAAAACAAAATAAGAAAACTAGGTAAATTACACTAAAAACATACGGCAAAAACACAAGGGATTAGCAATTTTGCTAATCCCCGGCAACGGCGCCAAAATTTGATATGAAAATTAACTTGATACACAAATTAAACCCTATGGATGACAATTGTAGTATATGAGCAAATAGGGATCGTTCTAGACCGGGGATTAACTAGGGATGCTAACCAATGTGATATTGACTCAAAAACGTAAAAACAATATTTAGAACACTAAACTAGACTTAATGAATGCAAACCTAAAATTTAAAATACTCAAACAAACTAAAAGACTCAAACATCACCCAAAACACTCAAAAGTGCCTTAAAAACACTTTCTGGGCAGTTTTGAACACTTTGGTGAATTTGGACGAATTTGTGTAACAAATTGAATCAAAACACTTATAAACACAAACTAAGACACTTTCTAACTAAGTTGGATACTAAAGTAAAGGGGGATTAAGGTTTTGACGAAATTAAATTAAATGCACAGATTCTAATTAAGGGCAGATTGTAAAAACGAGATTGATGAAATAGAATGATGAGAAACTAATTAGAGGGTTCCTTATCCACACATGAACATATGCATATAATTTGATTCCCAGTTATGACTTCAAGAAACGATGAATGACAATGCTCCAAGTTAATTAGGTCCGCTTAAATTAACTTTCAGATTTCCCTAGATTCATTGGATTGAATGGAATACGCATTACAACCAAATTATTCCTAATCAAAGTCCCTAACTATGGAATACGCATGATAGAGACATTCAACAAGGATCATTAAGTTCAACGGAAATCATAAACATCGACTAGGCATTCATAACTATGGAATACGCATGTTAATCCAGCCTAGGGTTACTAAACACAATCGTGACTAGCGATTTTTACTACTCATGAATATAAGTTCATAACGATTAGGTGAAATTCCCTTATATCCTAGCATCAAGTTTAGGCATGCAAATTAAGTGTCGACCCTCAACAGACATACATAAACAAGTTCTTAATCAAAACAGAAAAGTAAACCACATCTAAAGTTCATGAATTCATAACTGGACTAAATCTAATCATAACTAACATATGTCCATGGCTTCAAACTTTCCCCTAACTAATTAGGGGTTTAGCCACTCATGATTACAACAAACTTAGAGAGTAATAACAAAGTAAACATTGAAAACAAGAACGAAGAACACCTAAAAATCCCAACAACTCAATCTTGAATTGTATGAACGTTTAGGCCTCTTCTCCTCTAGTTGCTGCAACACAAGGGGTTTTGGTGAGTTTTGAGGGTTATGGATGATGTAGAATGATGTGTTTAGGGTAGGGATGGATGTAGGGGAAGGCAAGGGGTGTTTTTGGGTAGAAAATATGAAGAATGGTGAAGTATGGCAGTGTTAGAGAGAGGGAATGAATTTCTGGCGTGAATGAATGTGTATGAGAGATGATTTTTTGAATATGGAAGTGTGTGTGAATTGTGGCTGCAATGGATGCTTATTTATAGGTGAAGAAGAGGGAATATGACAGCTAGGAACTTGGTGGAAAGCTGAAAATGCATGTGCAATGTTTTGGGAGAAAATGGGAGTGCATGTGGCTGCAATGGATTAGGAATCCTTCAATTTCGTCCATTCCTTTTGCTCCAAACATAAGCTATCCATTCCAAGTCCAATTTTGCTCCAAAATGCATCTTTTTGCTTCCTTAGCCATATGAACCTAAAAACACACGAAAATGGCTTAAACTACTAAAACAACTATGAATTAACAATATAAATGCACGAAAACAAGCTAAGTAAGTCGCCTAAATATGCTCCTATCAGGCCCTCATAGAAATATTGAAGGAGAAGCTCCTCCTTCATTTGATGTTGAGGACATGATGCAACAAGGGCTTTAAAACGCTCGTAGTATGCCGGAAAAGATTCTCCTTGACTTTGTTGGATTCCGCTAATTTTCTTCCTCAAGAGAATGACTCTTGAAGTAGAGAAGAACTTCTCCAAGAACGCTATCTTCATGCTCTCCCAAGAAGTAACGGTCCCGGGTGCCAATTCATAAAGCCAATCCTTAGCCTTTTCCACAAGAGAGAATGGAAAAGCTTTCATCATTAGAATGTTCCCATCGACATTTATTGGTGTCAGGCTCGAACAAACAACCTCGAACTCCTTGAGATGCTTGTTGGGATCTTCCATGGAAAGCCCATGGTATTTCGGAATGTGGTGCAACAAGCTTGACTTCAACTCGAATTCATCGGTCTTGCCTTGGGCAGCCGCGGGGTATTGAATGCATAATGGTGCGGCATTGGTCAACCCCGAGGCCGAAAGCTCTTTAATGGTCCGATTGTCCGCTGCCATAACTTCTTCTTCCACACTTTTAAACTCAGATTCGGCCTCTGAACTTGAACTAGGTTCACTAGGTTCGGGATGCCTCCTCTTTCTTCTCAAATCACGTTCAAAATCGTCGTTAAAGTCCAAGATATGTGCATGCACAGTTTGAGAACTCTGCGTCATGCACTAGTACCTAAACCAAGAAAACAAAACAAAATAAGAAAACTAGGTAAATTACACTAAAAACATACGGCAAAAACACAAGGGATTAGCAATTTTGCTAATCCCCGGCAACGGCGCCAAAATTTGATGCGAAAATTATACGCACACAAATTAAACCCTCTTTTTGTCAAATGTAGTATAAGTATAAGTAGGGATCGTTCTAGACCGGGGATTAGGAGGGCTTGCTAAAACCTCTAAATTGACTCAAAAACATAAAAACAAAGTTAAAAACGTTCACAAAGACTCAAAGGACTCAAAACAAGTTCAAAAGACTCAAAACTGCCTAAAAACACTAATTAGGCAGTTTCTGACCTTAAACCCAATTTTGGACGAATTTAAGATTATGGCTTGATTCAAAACACTTTAAAACATAAATTAAACAGATTCTAAGCACCAAAGAACAAGAAAGTAAAGGGGGGTTTTGATTTGACGAAAATTGAATTAACAAAACAAGTTAATAAACTAGGCAGATTGTATAAACGGATTTGAGAAACAAGATGATGTATGGATTAGTTAGAGGTCTATTCTCCACACATGACACATTTATATATGAATCGATTCTCCAATTGCTTTTCATTAACTATGATGCTCAACACCCCAAGTTAACCGTGATGCACTAATTAACTCTCAAATTTTCCTTATGTTATTGAATTGGATGATGCATGCGACAATTCAAATCATTCTCCAATGGTTCTCAACATGAATGCATAGAAGAGATACAATGAGAGATCATGATGCTCTATGAAAATTATAAGTGTTGACGAGGCAATTGTAACTATGAATGCATGATACTCTTGCCAAGAATTCAATTAACGTGGTTGTGACTAGCAACCTTCACTACTCATGTTTATAAACTTGTGACGATTAGGTGAAACTCGTTTATAAACTAGCATCGAGTTTATGCATGAAGACTAAGTTTGCATCCCTAATCAACATACAAAAACAAGTTTTTAATAAACATGATAATTGAATTACAATCACAACTTAACAAATCACAATTGGAAGAAATCAATTCATATTTCAAACATGTTCATGGCTTCAAACTTTCCCCTAACTAATTAGGGGTTTAGCCACTCATGATTACAACAAACTTAGAGAGTAATAACAAAGTAAACATTGAAATCAAGGAAAGGAAGTACACCTAAAAATTCCAACAACTCAAACTTGAATTGTATGAACGTTTAGGCCTCTTCTCCTCATCTTTGTTGTTGCGGCACAAGGGGTTTTGGTGAGTTTTGGGGGTTATGGATGATGTAGGATGATGTGTTTAGGGTAGGGATGGATGTAGGGGAAGGCAAGGAGTGTTTTTGGGCAGAAAATATGAAGAATGGTGAAGTATGGCAGTATTAGAGAGAGGGAATGAATTCCTAGCGTGAATGAATGTGTATATGAGATGGTTTTCTGAATATATGGAAGAGTTTGTGACTGAAATGTGTATGAATGAGTGTGAATGAATTGTGGCTGAAATGCATGCTTATTTATAGGTAAATAAGAGGGAACATGACAGCTAGGAGGTGGGTGGAAATCTAAAATGGTGATGGGAGATGCATGTGGCTGATTTATGCATGTGATTAAAGGGTGGAATGAATGGAATGCTGATGCGAGATTTATACGCACACAAAGTAAACCCTCTTTTTATCAATTGTAGTAAGTATGTAAGTAGGGATCGTTCTGGACCGGGGATTAAGAGGGATTGTTAATCACTTGGATTTGACTTAAAAACGTAAAAACATAATATAAAACACTAAACTAGACTCAAAGAATGTAAAACTAAACTTTAAAACACTAAAACAAATCAAAAGACTCAAAATGCTTTTAAAAACACAAACTAAAATGCTATACTAAACTCGAAGAATTCAAAACTAAAAATAAGAAAGATTAAGACTAAGACTTAAACGAAATATGGGGGATTGATTTTGGACGAATTTAAACTAAAATGGATAGATTGTAAAGAAAACAAATTGTAAATATGAAATTGACGGAAATGAATGGATGGTATGGCTAGCTAAGGGGTTCATCTCCATACATGTTACACTTGCATAATAAAATGATTTCCAATTACATTTCAATAAACCATGAATTCTCAACACCCCGGGTTAATTAGGTCCGCTTAAATTAACCGTCAAGTTTTCCTTAAGTTAATGAATTGGATGATTGCATACGACAACCCAAAGCATTCCTCACAAGTTCCCTACATGAATTGCATAATAGAGATACAAGCAAGAATCATTAAGCATCATGAAAACTATAAGTGTTGACGAGGCATTCGTTACTATGATTACGCATGAAACTCGTGCCAAGAATTCATTTAACGCGATTGTTTATAAGCAACCTCCACTACTTGTGAATATAAGTTCATAACGATTAGGTGAAATTCACTTATATTCTAGCGTCATATTCATGCATGAAAATTAAGCGCGCATTCTTAATAAACATTCATAAATAAGTTATCAATCAAACGGTTAAACAAATTGAATCCACAACTTATGAAACGCAATTAGAAGTAATCAAATCAAAATGCAAGCATAAACATATATTTCGAATCACCCCCTAGCTAAAGGGGGTTTAGTTTATTATAACATTGAAATCAAAGAAACACCTAAACATTCCAACAACTCAAACTTGAATTGTATGAACGTTTAGGCACTCTTCTCTTCCATTCCTCATACGTACAAACAAAGAGAATTGAATTTAAACATTGAAATCAAAGAAACACCTAAACATTCCAACAACTCAAACTTGAATTGTATGAACGTTTAGGCCCTCTTCTCTTCCTCTTTATTGTAGCATAAGGTCTAAGGATAGTTGGTTTGGGGGAATGGAAGTGTGGAATGGAGTGAGGAGTGATGGAAATGGAAAGATGGTGTTTGGATTGCAAGGGAACTCACGGCAACAAGGGGGGGTTTGGATGTGTTTGTGGTATGTACAATGGAATGGATGTGTTGTGTGTGGAATTGTGAATGAATTGTGGAAGAATGGATGCTTATTTATAGGTGAAATGGGGGAACATGGCAGCTAGGAGGGAATGTGGCTGCATGTTTGAATGATTAAAGGATGCATGTGGGTTGAAATGAAAGGGAAATGCATGTGCAAAGCTGGAAATGCATGTGAAGATGTTGGAAATGGAATGAAACTCACGGCAATAGTGTAATGGTGCTGAAAATGCATGTTTGTGCATGTGATTTGAAGTGATTATTGTTTGGAAATGAATGTGAAGGCATGTGAAAGCTGGAAATGCATGTGAAGATGTTGGAAATGGAATGAAACTCACGGCAATAGTGTAATGGTGCATGTGTTGGCTGTTTTGTTTGTTGGTTAAAGCTTGTGTTTGCATGTGAATGTTGTTTGTGTGAAGTGTGTGTGAATGCATGTGGATTAAAGAGTGAATGCATGTGTTGAATGATTTCTTGGTGAGGGAATGCATGTGCAAATGCATGTGGAATGTGGCTGAAAATGAAAGGAGGAGTGCAATGGAATGTGCACGGCAATAATGTGTGTTTGTGCATGTGGGTGAATGTGCATGTGTTTTAGGTTGTAATGTGTAGATAATTATGAGTATGATAAATGATAAGTGTACGATATGTTGAGTGATATGTTGAGTGGTAAGTGAATGATAAGATAAGTGATAAGTGAATGATATGTTGAGTGATAAATGAATGATATGTTGAGTGATAAGATAAGTGGTTATTGATATGTAGATGAATGAATGATATGATAAGTAATAAATGAATGATAAGTGGTTATTGATATTGAGATGAATGAATGATATGATAAGTAATAAATGAATGATATGTGGTGATGATAAGATAAGTGTATGATATGATAAGTGGTGAATGAAGGAGTGGAATGTTGGAATGTTATGCACGACTAAGGATATAGGAAAGGTTTAAATATCCTAAAACTAAAGGGAACAAGGTTCCAACACTTTGGTCTTCAATTAGGTTTTCAATTTCGTCCAACACTTTGGCTCCAAGCATAAGCTATCCATCCTTAGCCCAAAAGTGCTCCAAAAGTCTCCAAAATGCATCTTTTTGCTCCTTTAGCCCTTTCGGCCTACAAACACACGAAAATAGCTTAAAGTACTAAAATAACTAAAGAAACATAACGTAAATGCACGAGAACAAGCCATTTAAGTCGCATGAATATGCTCCTATCAAATGCAATCTGAAATGGGAGAGCATGTGGGTGAAATAATGAAGGAATAAGTGCATGTGGCTGAATTGGTGGTGCAAAGTGAATGAATAATGAAATGGGAAAGCATGTGCAAGGTTTTGGTGTGAATGATTGAATGTGCATGTGGCTGATTTATGAAGAGTGAATGCATATGGCTGCAAGGTGTGAATGATTATGGGCACATGTGGCTGCAATGGATTAGGAATCCTTCAATTTCGTCCATTCCTTTTGCTCCAAACATAAGCTATCCATTCCAAGTCCAATTTTGCTCCAAAATGCTCCAAAATGCATCTTTTTGCTTCCTTAGCCATATGAACCTAAAAACACACGAAAATGGCTTAAACTACTAAAACAACTATGAATTAACAATATAAATGCACGAAAACAAGCTAAGTAAGTCGCCTAAATATGCTCCTATCAATCACTTATAAATACCCGCGGCATCCCAAATCTAGAGAAAATGTGAGTCTTGATGAAATCTGAAACCACTCTAGAATCGTTAGTACGGGTAGCTTTTGCTTCTACCCATTTAGAAACATAATCAACCGCAAGCAAAATATAAGTGAAACCAAATGAAGAAGGAAAAGGACCCATGAAATCAATACCCCAAACATCAAAGATTTCAACATTGAAGATGGGTGTTTGCGGCATTTGGTCTTTTGCACCAATAGAACCTGTTCTTTGACATCTATCACATGTTAAGCAAAACATTCTAGCATCTTTGAACAATGTAGGCCAATAAAAACCAGATTCTAACACTTTACGAGCTGTCCTTTGGGTACCAAAATGGCCTTCACATGCATAAGAATGACAAAATGCTAGAATTGAGTTAAAATCAGAAGTTGGCACACATCTTCTAATAATCTGATCTGGGCAATATTTCCATAGATATGGATCATCCCACACATAAAATCTTGCATCATGTATCAATTTATCACGTTGGACCTTGCTTAGGGTGTTAGGAACTTGCTTAGTCACCAAGAAATTGACCAAATCGGCATACCAAGGGGTACTTACCTCAATGGACAGAAGTTGTTCATCCGGAAACGTCTCAGAAATGGGGAGGGATTCTTCTTCACGCACCAATCTACTCAAGTGGTCAGCCACCACGTTTTCACAACCTTTCTTGTCCCTAATTTCAATATCGAACTCTTGAAGTAGGAGCATCCAACGAATGAGCCTTGGTTTGGCCTCCTTTTTAGTGAAAAGATACTTCAAGGCTGCATGGTCAGTGAAAACAATTACTTTAGTGCCAATAAGATATGATCTAAACTTATCTAAAGCAAATACAACCGCCAAGAGTTCTTTTTCGGTTGTAGAATAATTCAATTGAGCATCATTTAAAGTGCGGGAAGCATAATAAATAACATGTGACTGTTTATTTTTCCTTTGACCCAAAACAGCCCCAAGTGCATAATCCGAGGCATCACACATCAATTCAAATGGAATGGACCAATCCGGGGGAGTTATGATGGGTGTCGTGGTTAGGAGCTCTTTGAGATGCTTGAATGACTTCTCGCATGCCTCGTTGAACTCAAAAGACACATCTTTTTGGAGGAGGCGGCATAGGGGTTGTGCAATCTTGGAAAAGTCCTTGATAAATCGTCTATAGAATCCTGCATGACCAAGAAAAAAACGAACCTCTCTAACCGAAGTAGGAGAGGGTAAGTAGCGTACAAGATCTACTTTAGACTTATCAACTTCAATTCCTTTTTCAGAGATTATATAACCCAAAACAATACCTTGTTTAACCATAAAATGGCATTTTTCCCAATTTAAAACAAGGTTTGTTTCAACACAACGTTTCAAGATTAAAGTGAGATTATCCAAGCATTTATCAAAAGAATCACCAAAAACACTAAAGTCATCCATAAATATCTCAATAATCCTTTCAACATAATCAGAAAATATGCTTACCATACACCTTTGAAACGTGGCAGGGGCATTGCACAAACCAAATGGCATGCGTCGATATGCAAATGTTCCAAAGGGACAAGTAAAAGTGGTCTTTTCTTGATCATCCGGGGCAATGACAATTTGATTATAACCTGAATATCCATCAAGAAAGCAATAAAAAGAATGACCCGCTAACCTTTCCAACATTTGATCTAGGAACGGCAATGGGAAGTGGTCCTTCCTTGTGGTGGCATTTATCTTCCTATAATCGATGCATACATGCCAACCGGTTTGGATTCTCATGGGTACAAGCTCATTCTCGGCATTCTCCACAACCGTCACTCCGGATTTCTTAGGCACACATTGGATAGGTGAAACCCAACGACTATCGGAGATAGGATAAATGACTCCACAATCAAGAAGTTTGATTATCTCCTTTTTCACAACTTCCATCATTGGAGGGTTAAGACGGCGTTGAGCCTCTCTAGTTGGTTTGGTCCCCTCCTCAAGAAATATGTGATGCATACAAGTTGTGGGGCTTATACCTTTGATATCGGCCAATGTCCATCCTAGGGCAGATTTGTACTCCTTCAACACATGCATGAGTTTTTCCTCCTCTTGTGTCGTGAGGGATGATGATATGATGGCAGGCAGTGTCTCATTTTTTTCCCAAGAAAATGTACTTCAAATGGCTTGGCAAAGGTTTGAGTTCAAGGATAGGTGCCTGAATTATGGATGGAAGCAACTTGTTAGTCGAAATAGGAATGGACTCTTTGTTAGGAAACTTACCATCATGTATTGGTGATGACTCAAGGGCAGCAACTACTTCAAGAAAATCCTCACCAGGAGGCACGGCATAGGATAGTGTATTTGTGCCGTGGGGTTGCATGGATGTTGCTCCCTTGGTTTTGACTTCTACACCACTTGTAATGACTTTTTCAAGCATATCATCATTCAAATCTTCAAGGTATCCCTGCACCAAAGAGTCAACAGTATCAATAGAGAAACATGAATGATCTTCACTAGGATACTTAATAGAATCGGAAAGATTGAAATTAACAACTTCCCCATCAAATTCCATGGACAAAGTTCCATTAAACACGTCAATCTTAGTCCGGGCCGTTTTCATGAATGGCCTTCCAAGTAGAATGGGCAGCGAGGGTGCATGATCCGATTCATCCATCTCAAGGACATAGAAATCTGCCGGAAAGATCAAATGATTAACCTGCACCAAAACATCTTCCAAAACTCCCTTTGGATAGGCATTAGATCTATCGGCCAATTGTATGATAACACCATCCTTTTTCAATGCTCCTAGGTTCATAGATGCATATATGGAATATGGCATAACTGATGCGTGATTTATACGCACACAAATTAAACCCTTTTTTTGACAATTGTAGTATAAGTATAAGTAGGGATCGTTCTGGACCGGGGATTAGGAGGGATTGTTAATCACTTGGATTTGACTCAAAAACATAAAAACAAAGTTAAAAACGTTCACAAAGACTCAAAGGACTCAAAACAAGTTCAAAAGACTCAAAACTGCCTAAAAACACTAACTAGGCAGTTTCTGACCTTAAACCCAATGTTGGACGAATTTAAGATTATGGCTTGATTCAAATGTAAAATAACAATATAAAACACTATACTAGACTCAAAGAATGCAAAACTAAACTTTAAAACACCAAAACAAACCAAAAGACTCAAAACAACACAAACACACTCAAATCTGCCTAAAAACCACTTTCTGGGCAGATTTGAGCACAAACACAAATTTGGACGAATTTGTGTAACAAAATGACTCAAAATGCTTTAAAAACACAAACTAAATTGATTTCTAACAAAATTAGACAATAAAGTAAAGGGGGATTTTAATTTGACGAAAATTGAAATAACGAAACAAGTTTAATAAACTAGACAGAATGTAAATATGAATGCGATGAAAATGAATGGTTGAATGCTAGCTAGAAGGTTCTTCTCCACACATGTTACACTTGCATAATAAAATGATTTCCAATTGCATTTCAATAAACCATGAATTCTCAACACCCCAAGTTAACCGTGATGCACTAATTAACCTTCAAATCTTCCTAACGTTATTGAATTGGATGGGTTAGCGCATACAACAATTCAAAACATTCCCCACAAGTCCCCTACATGATTGCATAATAGAGATACAAGCAAGAATCATTACGCTCTATGAAAATTATAAGTGTTGACGAGGCATTCGTTACTATGATTGCATGAAACTTATGCCAAGAATTCGTTTAACGCGATTGTTTATAAGCAACCTCCACTACTTGTGAATATAAGTTCGTAACTATTAGGTGAAACTCACTTATATTCTAGCATCATATTCATGCATGAAAATTAAGCGTGCACTCTCAATAAACATACATAAATAAGTTATCAATCAAACGGTTAAACAAATTGAATCACAACTTATGAAACGCAATTAGAAGTAATCAAATCAAAATGTAAGCATAAACATGTATTTCGAATTTCCTCATAACTTTGAAATCAAAGAAACACCTAAACATTCCAACAACTCAAACTTGAATTGTATGAACGTTTAGGCACTCTTCTCTTCCATTCCTCATACGTACAAAACAAAGAGAATTGAATTTAAACATTGAAATCAAAGAAACACCTAAACATTCCAACAACTCAAACTTGAATTGTATGAACGTTTAGGCACTCTTATCTTCCTCTTCGTTGTAGCACAAGGTCTAGGGATAGTTTGATGGTGTGAATGGTTTGGGTAGTGGTGGAGGAATGGAAGGATGGTGCTTGGATTTGTAGGGGAAACTCACGGCACAAAGGGGGTGGTTTGATGGTCTACATTTCTGCAATGGATGAGTTTATGGAAGAGTGTTTGGAATGGGTGAATTTCTGGCACAAAGGCCTTATTTCTGTGGTGAATGGATCCCCCCCCCCTTTGTGGCTGCAATGAAGGTTTATTTATAGGTGAAATGGGGGGAACATTGATAGGAGCATATTCATGCGACTTAAATGGCTTGTTCTCGTGCATTTACGTTATGTTTCTTTAGTTATTTTAGTACTTTAAGCTATTTTCGTGTGTTTGTAGGTCCAAAGGGCTAAAGGAGCAAAAAGATGCATTTTGGAGACTTTTGGAGCACTTTTGGGCTAAGGATGGATAGCTTATGCTTGGAGCCAAAGTGTTGGACGAAATTGAAGACCTAATTGAAGACCAAAGTGTTGGAACCTTGTTCCCTTTAGTTTTAGGACATTTAAACCTTTCCTATATCCTTAGCCGTGCATAACATTCCAACATTTCACTCTTTCATTTCAGCCACACTACCACTTATCACTTATCATTCACCACATATCATTCACCACTTATCATATCATTCACTTATCACTTATCATATCATTCACTTATCTTATCATTCACCACTTATCATATCATTCACTTATCTTATCATTCACCACTTATCATATCATTGACTTATCACTTATCATACTCATAACCATCAGATTTCCATCATATTCACATGCATTCCATCCTTTAAAACATTGCACATGCATCCATAATCATTCATTCCAGCCAAAGCACATGCACTCCCTTTAATTAATTCATCCTAGCTGTCAAAGCACATGCACTCCCACCCTTTAATCACATGCATAAATCAGCCACATGCATCTCCCATCACCATTTCAGATTTCCACCAAGTTCCTAGCTGTCATGTTCCCTCCATTTCACCTATAAATAAGCATCCATTGCATTCATTCTCATTCACTCTTCCATATTCCAGAAATTCGTCAAAACCTCTCCACACCCTTGCAGCAGCCACCAAAACACTTTTCTCCTCCATTGCAGCCACTCCAACCACTCCCCAAACCATTCACACCATCAAACTATCCTTAGACCTTGTGCTACAACGAAGAGGAAGATAAGAGGGCCTAAACGTTCATACAATTCAAGTTTGAGTTGTTGGAATGTTTAGGTGTTTCTTTGATTTCAATGTTTAATTTCAATACTCTTTGTTTTGTACGAATGAGGCATGGAAGAGAAGAGGGCCTAAACGTTCATACAATTCAAGTTTGAGTTGTTGGAATGTTTAGGTGTTTCTTTGATTCTCTTTGTTTTGTACCATGAGGAACTAAACCCCCCTTGGTTAGGGGGTGATTCGAATATATGTTTATGCTTGCATTTTGATTTGATTACTTCTAATTGCGTTTCATAAGTTGTGGATTCAATTCGTTTAACTGTTTGATTGATAACTTATTTATGTATGTTTATTGAGAGTGCACACTTAATTTTCATGCATGAATATGACGCTAGAATATAAGTGAGTTTCACCTAATAGTTACGAACGTATATTCACAAGTAGTGGAGGTTGCTTATAAACAATCGCGTTAAACGAATTCTTGGCATAAGTTTCATGCGTATTCCATAGTAACGAATGCCTCGTCGATGTTTATGATTTCCGTTGAACTTAATGATCTTTGTTGAATGTCTCTATCATGCGTATTCCATAGTTAGGGACTTTGATTAGGAATAATTTGGTTGTAATGCGTATTCCATTCAATCCAATGAATCTAGGGAAATCTGAAAGTTAATTTAAGCGGACCTAATTAACTTGGAGCATTGAGAATTCATAGTTTGTTGAAATGCAATTGGAAATCGTTTTATTATGCAAGTGTAACATGTATGGAGATGAACCCCTTAGCTATTCTATCATCCATTCCTTCCATTTCATCAATTTCATTTTTACAATCTGTTTTGATTTACAATCTGTGCATTTAGTTTAATTTTGTCCAAAACCTCAATCCCCCTTTACTTTATTGTCCAAATTAGTTAGAAAGTGTCTTAGTTTGTGTTTCTAAGTGTTTTGAATCAATTTATTTCCAAAATTCGTCCAAAGTACTCAAAGTGCTCAAAACTGCCCAGAAAGTGTTTTTTAGGCAGTTTTGAGTGTTTTGGGTGTTGTTTGAGTCTTTCGGTTTGTTTTAGTGTTTTAAAGTTTAGTTTTGCATTCTTTGAGTCTAGTATAGTGTTCTATATTGTGTTTTTACATTTTTGAGTCAATTCCAAGTGATTAACAATCCCTCCTAATCCCCGGTTCAGAACGATCCCTACTTACATACTTACTACAATTTGACGAAAAGAGGGTTTAATTTGTGTGCGTATAAATCACGCATCAAACATGACAGCTAGGAACTTGGTGGAAATCTGGAATGGTGATGGGAGATGCATGTGGTTGATTTATGCATGTGATTAAAGGGTGGAAATGCATGTGCAATGTTGGAAATCTGATGGGAGAAAGGTGGATGCATGTGTTGGCTGATTTAAAGAATGTGAGGGAATGATGAAAGGGGAAACATGACAGCTAGGATGAATGCATGTGAATATGCTAGAAATCTGATGGGAATGAATGATTAAATGTGAATGGCTGATTAGAATCTAGGGTGCATGTGGGTGAGAAATGCATGTGGGTGAATGTTTGAATGATTAAAGGGGAAACATGACAGCTAGGTTAGTTGGTGGCTGCCATGGAGGTGTGGAATGATGGAATTGCACAAGGGGAATGCATGTGCACGGTTTTGGTGTGGAGAAATGATTATGGATGCATGTGTTGAATGATTTCTTGGTGAGGGATGTGGAGTGGCTGGAATGATGAAAGAATAAAGGGTGCATGTGGGTTAATTAATTAAAGGGAGTGCATGTGCAATGTTGTTGTTGGTGCAATGATGGAGGAACAAGTGCATGTGGCTGAAATGTGGAAGGTGTGTGGCTACTTCAAGTAGGAATCCTTGTGACATCAACTCTTCAATTTCGTCCATTCCTTTTGCTCCAAGTATAAGTTATCCCTTCCAAGTCCAATTTTGCTCCAAAATGCTCCAAAATGCATCTTTTTGCTTCCTTAGCCACATGAACCTAAAAACACACGAAAATGGCTTAAACGCCAAAAACAACTATGAATTAACAATATAAATGCACGAAAACAAGCTAAGTAAGTCGCCTAAATATGCTCCTATCAAATTCCCCCACACTTAGCTTTTGCTAGTCCTCGAGCAAAACAAAACAAAAGAAACCAAAAACAAAACAAAACGAACAAAACACAACCTACACCTTCCAACAATCGTCTCAGGGATTTCCAATGCACATGACATGTTAAAAATCATTATTCCCACAGATTTTGGTTATCTTTACACTTAAGTACATACTTAATCATAGTCACCACATACTAATTCACAATTAAGCATTTAAAACTATATTTTGAATGTAGTAACATGCCTTAGAGAATTTGCTCAATTCCTTACAAGATATGCACTCAATTTTCACTCAGATTTTCTGACTACACACCCTAAACTAGTTATATGTGAGAAGATTGATGTAAACATAAAAACGAACACTCACATATATGTATTTCAAAGGAAGCAATTTCTGGAGTTAATAAGCATGTTTAGATATGATCTCATGAATGGAATGCTACTACTTAGATGCGAGAACCAGTGACACCATAAGCTCATATCAATTCGAAACTCCACATTTTGAAACACATAACACTCAAGATAGAAGTCAAAGGGTTGTAACGGGGCTAGGGTATTGGCTAACAATGAAAGGTGAAGGATAAACAAACATTCTTAAAGCAATAGTGAGCAAAGTATTGAATTAGGCACTTAGAATTCCCTTAAGAACGCAGAAGTCAACTTTGAACACCCAAGGGAAAGTCACACAAAACTTAGGGCCATATTCAACTTTTTGGACCCTTTCTTGAACCATCAACGCTCGTGAGTTCATTCTTACTTATTTTCACTCCTTTTTTTTCTTTCTTTTCTTCTTCTTTTTCTTTTGAATCTCAAAACATACATATAAACGTAAGAACAAACTTTTACTCCCCGACACTCATTTTCTTGCATAATGTAACTCAAAAGGAATTCATTTAAGTCATGCTCACTATACTTTAAGAACAAGGGTATAGGAAAGTCCTACTCTAGGCTAGGTAAGGGGTGATGTGGGTTAACAAAGAATAAAGGCTAAACGAGGCTCAACGGGGTTAAAACTTACAATAAATACGAAATATGGGAAGTAAGGCTATTTGGTTATGGTGGCAACTACACAACTTCATCTTGATATATGTTATGCAATTCAGTGTCATGCTTTGAATGAAACGGATATAAGTTCTAGCATTTAGTTCTATCATGATACAATTGCATTCTAAGTAGCAACCAAGCAAGGAATAATGAGATCATGCAACAACTTTAGAAAACAAAGAATCACAGAAAATAACTCTCCAAAGAAGGTAATGGCTCGAGTCTCACAGGGTTGTAGCGTTTGTTTGAGTTCCTTCCTTCAATCATGTTACAAAAAACGAATTTTTCTTTTATGATTGCATGTGAAGTCATACATTATAACCATAACCAAGCATATACCAAGAGTAAATCAAACTTTTCTCTATGTTTATAACTCTTTTTAACCGTCATGCAATTACAAACCAAATCCTTATCATTGTGTTGGAAGGTACCCTAAGACACAAACACACAAAAACGACTCAAAACACTCTTTTTAGGCTTTTCAAAACATTTTTTTCAAATTTTTATGTGATTTTCGGAGTTATAAAACAAAACACACTAAAACACTCTAAAACAATTTAAAAACACCTTAAAACAGCAAGGAACAACATTTTAAGTAATGGGTGATAAAATCCCACGAATTTGCATCAAATATACTTAGTTACCCCCCCACACTTAAATCAAACATTGTCCTCAATGTTTTAAGCATAGATTCACACAAAACATAAGTAAACACACAAAAAGCACTTAAGCATACTAAACATGGCAGAATGTAATTAACAAAGAGAAGAGTTTAGGGACGCAAATCTGGTTATGGAGTGTAAATTCCCTCTTCTCCTTGGTGATTGCATTGGGGCTTTGATCTTTGTGATTCCACAGGCTTACTCTTGAACTGGTTTCCGCCCATCATTGATTTTCCTTTGTGCTACTCTTGAACTGGGCAGCAGGATTCTTTTGGTCTCCCCCGAAGGTCTGAGCTTACTCCCTTGGTCTGTTTCTTTGTTCAATCTTTCCAATTCGTATTGAAAAGGGTTGGAGGATAACTCAGCCTATGCTTATCTCCACATGCTTCAATGTATCATTTTCACTTGCCTTACTCGCTCCCCTTTGCAGAAGTGGTCCCTTCTCTGGTAGTGTATCAACCGTTGAAGATGACTACTCGAGAGCAACGCTAGGTAAGCAATCAGGAATAGATTCCAGGCAGTTGGCTCCAACTCGGAAGACTGACTCCAAGTGCCGGCTGATTGCTTCTTTTACTTTGCCATGCGAGTAAGAACAAGGACAAAGAAAAAGACAGGGAAAGAGCATGATATGAGATACTTTTGCTTTTGACCTTGATGATATGAGATACCTTTGCTTTTGAAGAAGCGGTGAATGAATCATCACACTTCAATCCGCCGTTTCCTCCTGGGTCATCTGTACTCCAAGCATCTGGTATCATCTTTGGGGAAGAAGAAATAATTGAGTATTTCGAAAGGCTTTGCTGGGAGTGCGCCCTCAGAGGTGAGGGAGAGTTGGGCTTTTTCTTCAGGTTTGCCTTGCCATAAAAGACGAAGGTCGACATATATAGAGATAATATCAAGTGGTGGTACTGTTCTTTTACCCTTGTCGACAAATGTCTCTTCGATATCAGAACGACGCCTCTTCGATTTCTGAGCAGGCGCCCCTTCGATTTCTGAACAACACCCCTTCGCTTTCTGAACGACACGTGGTAGTGCAGATGCGGCTCCTTTTGACAAAGCTGCACGCGTTTTCTGAAAAGCAGGGAAAGCGTCGCCGAACTTTGCGCTTGTCGGCTAAAGACGTGTAGTTGCGATGATGGCCTCCACGTGTTTTCAGCTTTGTCAGAAATCTTTTGACAAAGTTGAACGCGTTTTCTGAAAAGCCGAGAAAGCGTCGCCTAACTTACGCCGGAAATTCCGGCTTTTTGAATCGGTGGACGCGTCGCCTTGGCCTTTTTATAGAGCTATCGATCACCACAACAAACACACTCTGAAGATTTCCCATTCTTGAAAATCGACTCCGGCCCTTTGAGAATTAACTCCATCCACCCCACCTCTTTGAACACTTTTGAAAAATGGCAAACCCATCGAACCTTAGCTTAGAATTGAGTCTCAGCAGTGATACGGGCGCGCCGCGTCAAGGTAACGTATGGCGCCCTTCTTTCTTATCTTCTAACGGTCCTCTCACAGGTGAAGACTCCGTGATGCAGGACGCCACAACAGTTACAATAGTAGCTAGGAACCTCCTCACTCCAAAAGATAGTAGGCTGCTGTCAGGACGGTCCGATGAGTTGGCCGTTCAAGAGTCCCTCGCACTTAGTGTTCAGTGTGCGAGTTCTGTGTCCAACATGGGCCAACGCCTGCTTGCCCGCTCCCGTCAGGTGGAATCATTGATGGCAGAGGTGGAAAGTCTCAAGCAGGAGATCCAGCAGCTGAAGTATGAGAATAGAAGTTTGCACGTGCTTGCAAACAACTATTCGACGGGCATGAAGAGGAAGCTTGATGAGCTGCAAGAGTCTGAAGGTCGGATTCAAAGCGACCGTCAGAGGTTTTCGGCTTATCTCCAGAGGCACCTCTTTCCTGGGTCATCCAGCGTTTGGCCAAGTATTGAGGCCTGGAATGCTCTAGCTCCGATGCCTCCCGCTCCGATGCCTTCCGCTCCTATGTCTTCTGCTCCGATGCCTTCCGCTTCGATGCCTTCTGTTCCTACGCCTTCCGCTTCAAGAGTAAAGCCACGTAGTGGGGCCTCAAGCAAACAACCTCTGTGAAGGCTACATCTGCTTTATTTTATTATTTTTCTTTTTTTTTTTTTTTTTTTTTTTTTATCAAATCAATCGGCATGGAATTTATCTTTGAATGGGCGGTGATACTTGAAATGATCCGGTAATGGTTTAAATTCAAGATTGGATGCCTGAATCATTAACAACATGTTAGTATAAAAGAAAATTGAAATTGGAGGAGGTGGCTTACTTATGTGCTCCAACATGAACTCAAGGATAAACACATCTTCTTTGAACATTTCAGGAACTTTGCCCTTGGACAGATTTGATGTGAGGATTGGTCCTTGTCTTGTGTCATAAAATTCAACTTCTTTGGGGTTGTTTGCCTCAAGAACGTCCTCTTTGATGAATTCATGATATTCCCTACTTTGCACCTTTGGAAGGGCTTCCAAGATGTCTTTTTCACTTTCTTCTTCCTTGGAATTCATGAACCTGCAAGGAATAGGGATATTTGTTGGAACGGGGTTAGAAATAATGAAATTTGGAACAACCATACCTGAATTAGATGGCATAGGAGCAATAGGTGCCTCCGGTAAAGGTGTTTCCACCCTTTCCGTGGGTTGGGTGTATTCCTCTTCCTTGTGATTTGATTTTGATGGTTGAGGGTCCGTTCCAACCTCCTTGTCACTTCTCAACATGATTTCCTTGGAAGTTTCAAATTCTCCCTTCGAATTTGCAATGGTTGAACTAGGGAGTTCGCCGTGGTCTCGAAACTGTCCTACGAACTCCGCGATCTGCCCAATTTGCATTTCCAAGTGGTCCAACCTTTTGTCTTCTTGTTGAGCCTCATTGTCTTGATTTTGTGAGCCCTGCACCAAACAAATTAATTCATTAAGCTTTTGATTATAATCTATTGACGAACTTGAGTTTGGTTGGGCATATTGAATATGAGGTGGCTGCCAATATCCTTCTTGTTGAACATTTTGAGGTTCCCACCACATAGAAGTTGAATGATCACTCCAATCCGAATTGTAAGTATTGGAAAACATATTATTCCTTGATTGAAGATCAAATATATCAACGCTTTGCATTTGGGACCGTTCCATGAGCTGTGACAAAAGAGAAGCATTATCAAGTGCCATGTTGTTCTTCTCTAGTACTTGAATTCAACAAACAAAACACAAATAAAAAATTAAAACTAAAATACATAACAGAAACGAACAATCCAAGAGATTAGCAAAGTTGCTAATCCCCGGCAACGGCGCCAAAATTTGATGCGAGAATTATACGCACACAAATTAAACCCTCTTTTTGACAATTGTAGTATAAGTATATAAGTAGGGATCGTTCTGGACCGGGGATTAGGAGGGATTGTTAATCACTTGGATTTGACTTAAAAACGGAAAAACACAATATAAAACTCTACACTAGACTCAAAGAATGCAAAACTAAACTTTAAAACACTAAAACAAACCAAAAGACTCAAACATCACCCAAAACACTCAAAACTGCCTTAAAAACACTTTTTGGGCAGTTTTGAGCACTTTGGTGAATTTGGACGAAATTATGTAATAAATTGAATCAAAACACTTAGAAACATAAACTAAGACACTTTCTAACTAAATTGGACAATAAAGTAAAGGGGGATTGAGTTTTGACGAAATTAAACTAAATGAACAAATTGTAATTAAAGCAGAATGTAAATATGAATATGATGAAAGTATGGATGAATGCTAGCTAAGGGGTTCATCTCCACACATGTTACACTTGCATAATAAAATGATTTCCAATTGCATTTCAATAAACCATGAATTCTCAATGCTCCAAGTTAATTAGGTCCGCTTAAATTAACTTTCAAATCTTCCTAACGTTATTGAATTGGATGATTGCATACGACAACCCAAAACATTCCCCACAAGTCCCCTACATGATTGCATAATAGAGATACAAGCAAGAATCATTACGCTCTATGAAAATTATAAGTGTTGACGAGGCATTTGTTACTATGGAATACGCATGAAACTTATGCCAAGAATTCGTTTAACGCGATTGTTTATAAGCAACCTCCACTACTTGTGAATATAAGTTCGTAACCATTAGGTGAAACTCACTTATATTCTAGCGTCATATTCATGCATGAAAATTAAGTGTGCACTCTCAATAAACATACATAAATAAGTTATCAATCAAACAGTTAAACGAATTGAATCCACAACTTATGAAACGCAATTAGAAGTAATTAAATCAAAATGCAAGCATAAACATATATTTCGAATTCCCCCCTAGCCAAGGGGGGTTTAGTTGAATTTAAAGATTGGAATCAAAGAAACACCTAAACATTCCAACAACTCAAACTTGAATTGTATGAACGTTTAGGCCCTCTTCTCTTCCATTCCTCATTCGTACAAAACAAAGAGTATTGAAATTAAACATTGAAATCAAAGAAACACCTAAACATTCCAACAACTCAAACTTGAATTGTATGAACGTTTAGGCCCTCTTATCTTCCTCTTCGTTGTAGCACAAGGTCTAAGGATAGTTTGATGGTGTGAATGGTTTGGGGAGTGGTTGGAGTGGCTGCAATGGAGGAGAAAAGTGTTTTGGTGGCTGCTGCAAGGGTGTGGAGAGGTTTTGACGAATTTCTGGAATATGGAAGAGTGAATGAGAATGAATGAGTGTGAATTGCAATGGATGCTTATTTATAGGTGAAATGGGGGGAACATGACAGCTAGGAGGGAATGTGGCTGCATGTTTGAATGATTAAAGGATGCATGTGGGTTGGAATTGCATGTGCAATGAATATGTGGCTGCATGTGCAAGGGGACAATCTGAAAATGCATGTGAAAGCATGTGTTGGCTGCAATGATGAAATGGATGGGAGTGCATGTGGCTTAATTAATTAAAGGGAGTGCATGTGCAATGTTTTAAAGGATGGAATGCATGTGAATATGATGGGAATCTGATGGGAATGGGAGATGCATGTGCTGATTTATGCATGTGATTAAAGGGTGGGAGTGCATGTGGATTAAAGCTTTGTATGAATGCATGTGGCTGAAATGGTAAAGGATGATTATGGTTGCATGTGGGTGGAAATGCATGTGGGAATGCATGTGGATTAAAGAGAGAGAATGTGGTGTAATGATGAAGTGGAATAAGTGCATGTGGATGTGGCTGATTTGATTTATGGAAGATGCATGTGGATTAAAGATGAGTGAATGATTATGGGTGCATGTGGATGAATGTGCATGTGCAAGGTTGTTGTTGTGATAAGTGATAAGTGATAAGTGTATGATATGATATGTGATGAATGATAAGTGGTGAATGATATGATAAGTGGTGAATGATAAGTGATGAATGATATGTGGTGAATGATATGTGGAAGTGTTTAAGATAGGGAACAAAGCCCTTCCTTGCATGGCAAGGAAGGGAGACACAAGGAAACATACGATAATGTCCTAAGGTTGCAAGGAATGTTGTTTTTGTGTTCTAAAATGCGTAGGAGTCTTCAATGATGCTCAAACATGAGGTCTTTTAGGATTTAACTTTCCTACTTCAAGTCTTCAATTTCGTCCATCCTCTTGGTTCCAAGCATATGATATCCATTCCAATCTCTAATTTGCTCCAAAAGGCACCAAAAGGCATCCTTTTGCATACCTTGCCCTTAGAACCTACAAACACACGAAAATAGCTTAAAGTACTAAAATAACTAAAGAAACATAACGTAAATGCACGAGAACAAGCCATTTAAGTCGCATGAATATGCTCCTATCATTATATGTGAGAAGATTGATGTAAACATAAAAACGAACACTCACATATATGTATTTCAAAGGAAGCAATTTCTGGAGTTAATAAGCATGTTTAGATATGATCTCATGAATGGAATGCTACTACTTAGATGCGAGAACCAGTGACACCATAAGCTCATATCAATTCGAAACTCCACATTTTGAAACACATAACACTCAAGATAGAAGTCAAAGGGTTGTAACGGGGCTAGGGTATTGGCTAACAATGAAAGGTGAAGGATAAACAAACATTCTTAAAGCAATAGTGAGCAAAGTATTGAATTAGGCACTTAGAATTCCCTTAAGAACGCAGAAGTCAACTTTGAACACCCAAGGGAAAGTCACACAAAACTTAGGGCCATATTCAACTTTTTGGACCCTTTCTTCAACCATCAACGCTCGTGAGTTCATTTTTACTTATTTTCACTCCCTTTTTTTTTCTTTTCTTCTTCTTTTTCTTTTGAATCTCAAAACATACATATAAACGTAAGAACAAACTTTTACTCCCCGACACTCATTTTCTTGCATAATGTAACTCAAAAGGAATTCATTTAAGTCATGCTCACTATACTTTAAGAACAAGGGTATAGGAAAGTCCTACTCTAGGCTAGGTAAGGGGTGATGTGGGTTAACAAAGAATAAAGGCTAAACGAGGCTCAACGGGGTTAAAACTTACAATAAATACGAAATATGGGAAGTAAGGCTATTTGGTTATGGTGGCAACTACACAACTTCATCTTGATATATGTTATGCAATTCAGTGTCATGCTTTGAATGAAACGGATATAAGTTCTAGCATTTAGTTCTATCATGATACAATTGCATTCTAAGTAGCAACCAAGCAAGGAATAATGAGATCATGCAACAACTTTAGAAAACAAAGAATCATAGAAAATAACTCTCCAAAGAAGGTAATGGCTCGAGTCTCACAGGGTTGTAGCGTTTGTTTGAGTTCCTTCCTTCAAGCATGTTACAAAAACGAATTTTTTCTTTTATAATTGCATGTGAATTTTTTCTTTGGCCTTGAAACCCAATTGCATTGGCGCTTTCCCATCCACCATTTTCAATCAACTGTGGACATTTTTCAGAGGCATGTCCATGCATAGAACATACGCCACATACAATTGGTCCTTGCACCTTCATGCCCTCGGCCAACTGAGACACAATAGAAGTAAGATTAGCCAATTGTGAATTAATGTCGGAAGTAGAACTTACCTCATGAACATGTTGCCGTGGGGGTCCTCTTTGGCCTACTCCTTCGTATTGTTGATCGTTCAACGCTCGATTAGAAATCAAGGTCTTGGCAGCCATAGGTGTTTTGTCCACTAATGCTCCACCTGCCGAGGCATCGAGCATTTGACGTTCTAATGGTAGGAGGCCCTCGTAGAAGTATTGCAAAAGTAGCTCCTCCTTCATCTGATGCTGTGGACAAGAAGCAACAAGTGATTTAAAACGTTCATAGTATGCAGGAAAAGACTCACCTTCATCTTGTTGAATTCCACTTATTTTTTTACGAAGAAGAATGATGCGAGAAGTTGGGAAAAACTTCTCCAAAAACGCTCTTTTCATACTCTCCCATGAAGTGACAGTGCCAGGAGCCAACTCGTATAACCAATCCTTAGCTTTATCCATTAAAGAGAACGGAAAAGCTTTCATCTTCAAAATACTTCCGTCAACATTGACGGGAGTCATGCTTGAACAAACTACTTCAAACTCTTTAAGATGCTTGTTTGGATCTTCCATGGAAAGCCCATGGTATTTAGGAATGTGGTGCAACAAGCTTGACTTCAACTCGAATTCACCGGTCTTGCCTTGGGCAGCCGCGGGGTATTGAATGCATAATGGTGCGGCATTGGCCAACCCTGAGGACGAAAGCTCTTTAATGGTCCGATTGTCCGCTGCCATAACTTCTTCTTCCACTTCTTCAAACTCAGATTCGGCCTCTGAACTTGAACTAGGTTCACTACGTTCGGGATGCCTCCTATTTCTTCTCAAATCACGTTCAAAATCGTCGTTAAAGTCTAAGATATGTGCATGCACAGTTTGAGAACTCCGCGTCATGCACTAGTACCTAAAAAACAAGAAACAAAAATAGATCAGAAACTAAAACAAAATCAGAAACAAAGTGAAATAAATGAAACAAAAACAATCCAAGGGATTAGCAAAGTTGCTAATCCCCGGCAACGGCGCCAAAAATTTGATGCGAAATATATTAAGCACACAAATTAAACCCTCTTCTGACAATTGTAGCAAAGTATGTAAGTAGGGATCGTTCAAAACCGGGGATTAGGAGGGATTGCTAAACTCTTGAAAACTGACCTAAGAACTCCAAAACAAAGTTAAAAACACTAATTTGGACTCAAAGAATGAAAAACCAAAGTTAAAACACTAAAACAAAACAAAAACTCAAAACAGCAACTAGAAGACTCAAAACTGCCTAAAAACCACTTTCTGGGCAGTTTTGAGCACCTACACTAATTTGGACGAAATTGGTTGAAAACTTGACTCAAAACACTTAAAAACATGAACCAAAACAATTTCTAACTAAATTGAGACTTCAAAGTAAAGGGGGATTTGATTTGGACGAAATTAAAGTTGAGAAAACAGATTGCAAAGTAAAACTGATCTTGAAACGTTTTTGGGGTTTTTAATGGATGATGGACTAGTTAGGGGTTCTTTCTCCACACATGACAAGTATGCAAATGACTTGATTTCCAGTTATTCCTTCATAGAATTATGAATGACAATGCCCCAAATTAACCGTGACATCACTAGTTAATTCTCAAGTTTTCCTTGTGTTATTGAATTGGATGACATCATACGACAACCCAAAGCATTCTTCAAAAGTTCCTTACATGACATCATAATAAAGATACAATCAAAGATCATTACGTTCAATGAAAACTATAAGCATTAACAAAGCACTTGTGACTATGACATCATGACACTTATGCTAGGAATTGAACTTAACGCGATTGTGACTAGCAATCTTCACTACTTGTGAATATAAGTGTGTGACAATTATGTGAAACAAACTTATATTCTAGCATCATATTCATGCAAGCCAATTAAGTGTCGACCCCTAATTAACAAACACAAATACGTTATTACTCGCACAGTTAAGCCAATTGCATTCACGATTCAAGAACTCATAACTGGAATTTATCAAATCAACTTGCACACATAGTTATGGCTTCGAAATCACCCCTAACCAATAGGGGTTTAGCCACTCATGTTCATAGCAAAATGAAAGGAAAATAAATTAAACATTGAAATCAGAAAACGAATTACACCTAGAATGCACCAACGACGAAGCTTGAGCATCCAAGAGTCCTTCCTTCTTTCTCCTTGCTACGGCACAAAGGTGGATGGGATGGTTGGGATGTGTTTTAGGATCAGGGATTATGGAATTGGATGGAGGATAGGCACGGCAAGGTGTAGTGTTTGGCTAGAATTGTGTTTCTAGGATTTTAGGATGTGTAGAGTGGAGTGGCTAGATGAATGGACGAAAATTGGGTGAATGAGTGATTCCCCCAAGTGCCTTGCTGCAAACCCTTATTTATAGGGCTAGGAAAGGTTTTGAACTTAGTTGAAACCAAAAGGTTTTTTGTACCAGAAATTCTATACATGAAACACTTAAAGGATATATGTGTGTAGCTTGGACAAGGTAGGAGACAAGATAGGACGGCTAGGAGACAAGGTAGGACGGCTAGGAGACAAGCTAGGACGGCTAGTGACAAGCTAGGACGGCTAGAAGACAAGGTAGGACGGCTAGTGACAAGCTAGGACGGCTAGGAGACAAGCTAGGATGGCTAGTGACAAGCTAGGACAGCTAGTGACAAGCTAGGACGGCTAGGAGACAAGGTAGGACGGCTAGTGACAAGCTAGGACAGCTAGTGACAAGCTAGGACGACTAGGAGACAAGCTAGGACGGCTAGGAGACAAGCTAGTGATAGGAGCATTTTTATGCGACTTAATTGGCTTGTTCTCATGCATTTATGTTGTTTTTCCTTAGTTAGTTTAGTGTTTAAAGTCATTTTCGTGCAATTTCAGGTTTTAGTGTCAAAGTATGCAAAAAGAAGCAATTTGGAGCATTCTAGAGCATTTTTGGGCCAAGATTGGATAGTGCAAGCATGGAGGCATGAGGATGGACGAATTTGAAGGCTTGAATTCAGTTAGGGAGCTGCAAGGGGGCCTAAAAACCTTATTTCTAGAAGGCTTTATCTATTCACACATGGTGCCTAATTTCTGTATTGGAAGAACAAGCCGTCCTAGCTTGTCTCCTAGCCGTCCTAGCTTGTCTCCTAGCCGTCCTAGCTTGTGGTGGGTGGTTTAGAGGTTTTAGGGGGTTGCGGCAAGGGTTGTTCTACCCTTGCCGTGTGCATGTCTTCTTCCTCCTCCTCAATTAGCAGCTCCTCATCCACTTCTAGGCTATGTTTGGGCATTTTTAGGTCAGCTCCAATCTCCATAGCACTTCCCAAAGTGATAGCATTATGGATTTCAAAATCTTCCTTCGAGTTTTCAATAGTTGAGTTGGAGAGTTCACTTTGCTCTTGAATTTGTTTCATGAACTCCATAATCTGCCCAATTTGCTCCTCCAATTTACCCAACTTCTTGTCTTGATTTTGTTCGTCCTGCGTCAAAGAGGTTAGTAATTGAAAATTTTTATCATTATCCATGGACATACTTGAACTTGATTGGAATTGTTGTGGGGGAGGTTGTGGTGGCTGCATAGGTGTTGTATAGAACTCCTCATATGGTTGCCAATATGCTTCTTGTTGAGCCTCCTTGGCTTGATTTTGTGACCCCTGCACCAAAGAATTTAATTCATTAAGAATTTGATTATAATCTATTGACGAACTTGAATTTAATTGAGCATATTGCATATGAAGTTGTGGTGGCTGCATAGGTCTTGAATAGAACTCCTCATATGGCTGCCAATATGCTTCACGTTGAACTTGTTGAGCTTCCCACCACATAGAGTTTGAATGATCCCTCCAATCTCTTTGTGGACATTGATTGGCTTGAAATCCTTGCCTATATGAAGCACCAAATGTAGGGACACTCTGCATTGTGGTCCTTTCGGCATACGGTGACAATTGAGAAGTAAGATTTGCCAATTGAGCTTGAATGCTAACAAAATCCATATCTTACTTCTCTAGTACCTAAAATCAAAGAAAGAGAACTAAATCAAATATCAAAAGTAACAACAAACAAAGAAAACAACACTAAGTTAGAAACTAAAACGAAAACAACTAAACCAAAAAGAAAAGAACCAAGGGATTAGCAAAGTTGCTAATCCCCGGCAACGGCGCCAAAAATTTGGTGCGAAATATATTAAGCACACAAATTAAACCCTCTTCTGACAATTGTAGCAAAGTATGTAAGTAGGGATCGTTCAAAACCGGGGATTAGGAGGGATTGCTAAACTCTTGAAAACTGACCTAAGAACTCCAAAACAAAGTTAAAAACACTAATTTGGACTCAAAGAATGAAAAACCAAAGTTAAAACACTAAAACAAAACAAAAACTCAAAACAGCAACTAGAAGACTCAAAACTGCCTAAAAACCACTTTCTGGGCAGTTTTGAGCACCTACACTAATTTGGACGAAATTGGTTGAAAACTTGACTCAAAACACTTAAAAACATGAACCAAAACAATTTCTAACTAAATTGAGACTTCAAAGTAAAGGGGGATTTGATTTGGACGAAATTAAAGTTGAGAAAACAGATTGCAAAGTAAAACTGATCTTGAAACGTTTTTGGGGGTTTTAATGGATGATGGACTAGTTAGGGGTTCTTTCTCCACACATGACAAGTATGCAAATGACTCGATTTCCAATTATTCCTTCATAGAATTATGAATGACAATGCCCCAAATTAACCGTGACATCACTAGTTAATTCTCAAGTTTTCCTTGTGTTATTGAATTGGATGACATCATACGACAACCCAAAGCATTCTTCAAAAGTTCCTTACATGACATCATAATAAAGATACAATCAAAGATCATTACGTTCAATGAAAACTATAAGCATTGACAAAGCACTTGTGACTATGACATCATGACACTTATGCTAGGAATTGAACTTAACGCGATTGTGACTAGCAACCTTCACTACTTGTGAATATAAGTGTGTGACAATTATGTGAAACAAACTTATATTCTAGCATCATATTCATGCAAGCCAATTAAGTGTCGACCCCTAATTAACAAACACAAATACGTTATTACTCGCACAGTTAAGCCAATTGCATTCACGATTCAAGAACTCATAACTGGAATTTATCAAATCAACTTGCACACATAGTTATGGCTTCGAAATCACCCCTAACCAATAGGGGTTTAGCCACTCATGTTCATAGCAAAATGAAAGGAAAATAAATTAAACATTGAAATCATAAAACGAATTACACCTAGAATGCACCAACGACGAAGCTTGAGCATCCAAGAGTCTTTCCTTCTTTCTCCTTACTACGGCACAAAGGTGGATGGGATGGTTGGGATGTGTTTTAGGATCAGGGATTATGGAATTGGATGGAGGATAGGCACGGCAAGGTGTAGTGTTTGGCTGGAATTGTGTTTCTAGGATTTTAGGATGTGTAGAGTGGTGTGGCTAGATGAATGGACGAAAATTGGGTGAATGAGTGATCTCCCAAGTGCCTTGCTGCAAAGCCTTATTTATAGGGCTAGGAAAGGTTTTGAACTTAGTTGAAACCAAAAGGTTTTTCGTACCAGAAATTCTATACATGAAACACTTAAAGGATATATGTGTGTAGCTTGGACAAGGTAGGAGACAAGATAGGACGGCTAGGAGACAAGCTAGGACGGCTAGTGACAAGCTAGGACGGCTAGGAGACAAGCTAGGACGGCTAGTGACAAGCTAGGACGGCTAGTGACAAGGTAGGACGGCTAGGAGACAAGGTAGGACGGCTAGTGACAAGCTAGGACGGCTAGGAGACAAGCTAGGACGGCTAGTGACAAGCTAGGACGGCTAGGAGACAAGCTAGGACGGCTTGTTCTTCCAATACAGAAATTAGGCACCATGTGTGAATAGATAAAGCCTTCTAGAAATAAGGTTTTTAGGCCCCCTTGCAGCTCCCTAACTGAATTCAAGCCTTCAAATTCGTCCGTCCTCATGCCTCCATGCTTGCACTATCCAATCTTGGCCCAAAAATGCTCTAGAATGCTCCAAATTGCTTCTTTTTGCATACTTTGACACTAAAACCTGAAATTGCACGAAAATGACTTTAAACACTAAACTAACTAAGGAAAAACAACATAAATGCATGAGAACAAGCCAATTAAGTCGCATAAAAATGCTCCTATCAGCTAGGACGGCTAGTGACAAGCTAGGACGGGTTGTTCTTCCAATACAGAAATTAGGCACCATGTGTGAATAGATAAAGCCTTCTAGAAATAAGGTTTTTTTAGGCCCCCTTGCAGCTCCCTAACTGAATTCAAGCCTTCAAATTCGTCCATCCTCATGCCTCCATGCTTGCACTATCCAATCTTGGCCCAAAAATGCTCTAGAATGCTCCAAATTGCTTCTTTTTGCATACTTTGACACTAAAACCTGAAATTGCACGAAAATGACTTTAAACACTTAAACTAACTAAGGAAAAACAACATAAATGCATGAGAACAAGCCAATTAAGTCGCATAAAAATGCTCCTATCAAAGTATATTTTCAGATTATGTTGAAAAGATCATTGGGGTATTCATGGATGATTTTAGTGTTTTTAGTGATTTGTTTGATGATTGTCTACATAATCTCACTTTAATCTTGAAACGATGCATTGAAACTAAACTTCTTCTGAATTGGGAAAAATGTCATTTTATGGTCAAACAAGGCATAGTTTTGGGTCACATAATCTCTGAAAAAGGAATTGAGGTTGATAAATCAGAAATAGATCTTGTACGCCACTTACCATCTCCCACTTCGGTGAGAGAGGTTCGTTCTTTTCTTGGACATGCAGGATTCTATAGGCGATTCATGAAGGACTTTTCAAAAATTTCACAAGATGATGTGAGAATTATACGCACACAAATTAAACCCTCTTTTTATCAATTGTAGTGAAGAATGTAAGTAGGGATCGTTCTGGACCGGGGATTAGGAGGGATTGTTAATCACTTGGATTTGACTCAAAAACGTAAAAACACAATATAAAACACCAAACTAGACCCAAAGAATGCAAAACTAAAGTTTAAAACACTAAGACAAACCAAAAGACCCAAAACAGCACCAAAACACTCAAAACTGCCTTAAAAACACAATCTGGGCAGTTTTGAACACTAGACACAACTTTGGACGAAAATTGGTTTTAACTTGACCTAAGACACTTCAAAACACAAACTAAAGTGATTTCTAACTACTATGACTCAACAAAGTAAAGGGGGATTGGTTTTGGACGAATTTAAAAACAAAACAAACTTTTTTTTCTTTTCTCCTAACCCGTGCCTCAATATGAGTTTTGGCACATACCCATATCAAGAATCCTTCCCCCACACTTAGCTTTCTGCAATACCATGATCCAAAGTAATTCATCATGAGTCATGCTTAACTACGTTCTAAGAACAAGGGTATGGATAATCCTAATCTAGGCTAGGTGAGGATAATGTGGGTTAACAAACAACATAGGCTAAACGAGGCTCAACGGGGTTAAACCTACAAAAACACATGCATGGAATGATGGCTTTTTGGCTATGGTGGTAACTACTAACTTCATCTTGAATATGTGTTATGCAATTCAATAACATGTTTTGAATGAAATTGGCATGAGTTCTAGTATTTGGAACTAAATGATGAAACGCCTTCTAAGTAGTAACCAAGCAAAGAATAATGAGATCATGCAACGACTTTAGAAAACAAGAATGCACAGATTTTAACTCTCCAAATAAACGTTTAGGCTCAAGTCTCACAAGGTTGTAGCATTTGTTTGAGTTCCTTCCTTCAAGCATGTTACAAAAACTAATTTTTTTTTCTTTTTGATTACATGTGAAGTCATAAGTTATAACCACAACCAAGCATAAACAAAGAGTAAATCAAACTTTCATACATGTTAATCATTCTCTTTAACAGTCATGCAATTACAAACCGAATCCTCATCATTGTGTTGGAAGGTACCCTAAGACACAAACAACACACAACAACTTAAAAACAACTCTTTTTGGGTTTTCAAAACAATTTTTTTCAATTTTTTCTGGGATTTTCGGATTTTTAGAACAACAAATACTAAAACACACCAAAACAGCCTAAAAACACCTAAAAACAGCAAGAAACAACATTTGAAATTATGGGTGACAAAACCCTACGAATTTGCATCAAAACACTTTGGTTACCCCCCCCCCCCCCCCCCCCCACACTTAAATCAAACATTGTCCTCAATGTTTCAAGCCTAGACTCACACAAATAACAAACAAACAAACAAAACAACATCTAACAACCTAACAAGGCAGAAACAAAATCAACAACAAAGAGAAGAGTTTAGGAACGCAAATCTGGAATTGGAGTGCTTTCTCAGTCTTCCTTTGTTGAATGCATGGGTTGCCTCCCAAGAAGTGCTTGCTTTAACGTCGTACAGCCGGACGAAGACGTCATTCACTCCTTACTAGGGCCCACGGCTTCCAAGGGTATGTCATCCACGGCATGCTCCACAAAGGTGTCATAATAGGGCTTCAAACGATGCACGTTCACCTTGAATTCGTGTCCCGTTTTCAAGCTTTGGATTTGGACTGCACCATGAACAAAAACATTAGTAATAACAAATGGTCCAATCCACTTAGAACGTAACTTACCGGGAAACAAACGTAAACGGGAATTGAACAATAGCACTTTTTGCCCAATTGAGAATGATTTCCCATGGATCATGTTGTCTGATGCGAGAATTATACGCACACAAATTAAACCCTCTTTTTGACAATTGTAGTAAGTATGTAAGTAGGGATCGTTATGGACCGGGGATTAGGAGGGATTGTTAATCACTTGGATTTGACTCAAAAACGCTAAAAACACAATCTAAAACACTATACTAGACTCAAAGAATGCAAAACTAAACTTTAAAACACTAAGACAAACCAAAGACTCAAAATGCTTTAAAGCATAAACTAAATTGATTTCTAACTAAATTGAACAATAAGGTAAAGGGGGATTTAGGTTTTGATTAAACTAAATGACAGATTGTAAATTAAAGCATAAGGAAATGAAGTAAACACAAAATGAATGAAGCAACAGCTAATAAAAAGAGATAGCACAAATGGAGATGAAGCTAGAGATTCGATTTCACCATTGCTAAGCCAAGTCCATGCTTGTTAAGTCAGATTATACTCATCCCTCTACTTATTTCTTGGGTTTGTTTCACTTAGATATGATCAGCCATATGATGTGTGGATTTGATCAAATGTCTCTAATCATGAGCCTAATTGTGATGTGCAACTTTGGTTCCTAATCAAGACTATGTAGTGCACAAGAAACTTTCACAAAACCAAAGGGAACACTCAGCAGGATGTTTGCAAAACATTCCCTTCATTCATTCACATATCTACCAAGATTATGCATGATGTGTGCTTTAATCTTGGCTAAACAACCTGTGGTTAATTCAAATGATGATCAAGCATTAAAATCAACACACTAAGTCACAATTAAATCGGAGAATGAAACAAGAAATAGATAGATTAAATGAGAATTCCGAATTAACTACATGGCAATCTTGCAAGGCTACATCGAATCCCTAGAGAGAGATTAGTTACACTTCATGTTTACAAAAGGTTTGACATAAAAATATATAACATGAGTGAACATAGGATTAAGAAGAAAGAACCCTTGAAGCAAAACTGATGTCGAAATCCTTTAAGAAATGGGAGAGTGTATCTAATGGAATGAAGCCGAGAGGAAGTTCCTCATGGTACCAAAACAAAGAGAATCAAAGAAACACCTAAACATTCCAACAACTCAAACTTGAATTGTATGAACGTTTAGGCCCTCTTATCTTCCTCTTCGTCGTAGCACAAGGTCTAAGGGATGTTGTTGGTGTGTTGAATGGATTGGGGAATTATGGAAATGGATGAGGAGTGGTGTTTGGATTATAAGGGAATGGTAGCTCACGGCAATGAGGGAAGATTGGATGTGTTTGTGATGTGTTGTGTATGAAAATGAGATGTGTTTTTTGTGTATGAATGCATGGGTTTTTATAGGGGGAATGGGAGAATAAGTGGGTGATTGTTTAAGAGTGAATGTGGTTGTTATGATTGAGAGTGCATGTGGATGAAATAATGATGGAAAAAGAGCTAGGTTGTTGGTGTGTGAATGCATGTGTTGAATGATTAGAGTGCATGTGGGTGAATATGTGGTTGAAATGATGAAGTAGGAAGGTGGAAATGCATGTGTTGAATTGGTGGTGCAATGATGAAAGAGTAAGTGCATGTGTGTGTGAATGGTGGTGCAATGACGAAAGAGTAAGTGCATGTGTGTGTGAATGCATGTGGCTAAGGGTTGTTGATTGGGCTAGAGGTTTTGCATGGCTCAAAGGATTGTTTGATTGGGCTAGGCCCTTTGTTTTATGTCCAAAGTGCATACAAGGCTTTCAAATTCGTCCAACACTTTGGCTCCAAGCATATGCTATCCATTCCAAGCCCAATTTTGCTCCAAAATGCTCCAAAATGCATCTTTTTCCTTCCTTAGCCATATGAACCTAAAAACACACGAAAATGGCTTAAACTACTAAAACAACTATGAATTAACAACATAGATGCACGAAAACAAGCTAAGTAAGTCGCCTAAATATGCTCCTATCATTGTCATGGAAAGCTTTGGTCTTTTGCTTGTAAATGCTTGCATTATCGTACGCCTCGTGCCTTATCTCATCAAGCTCATTTAATTGCAATCTCCTTTGACTTCCCGCTTCATCGAGGTTCATGTTATACTTCTTGATGGCCCAAAGTGCTTTGTGCTCCAATTCAACGGGAAGATGGCATGCCTTGCCATAGACAAGGCGAAAGGGGGACATCCAAATGGGGGTTTTGTACGCCGTACGATACGCCCAAAGTGCATCATCTAACCGTAAACTCCAATCCTTTCTTGTTGGCCCAACGGTCTTTTCTAGGATTTGCTTGATCTCTCGGTTGGAAACCTCGGCTTGGCCATTAGTTTGAGGATGGTAAGGTGTAGAAACCTTATGGGTGACATGGTATTTCCTCAATAACGCTTCAATGGTCCGATTGCAAAAGTGTGACCCTCCATCACTAATGATCACTCGTGGCATTCCAAACCTTGCAAAAATGTTAGTTCTAATAAAATCTGCAACCACTTTAGAATCATTAGTCCGGGTGGCCTTGGCTTCCAACCATTTTGACACATAATCAACCGCAAGCAAAATATACATGAAACCATACGATGAAGGGAAGGGACCCATAAAATCAATACCCCAAACATCAAAAATTTCAACATTTAGGATAGAAACCTGCGGCATTTGGTCCCTTGCACTAATTCCACCCATTCGTTGGCATTTATCACATGTTAAGCAAAAAGTTTTAGCATCTTTAAAAATACTAGGCCAATAGAATCCACTTTGTAACACCTTGAGGGCTGTGCGTTGTGTGCCAAAGTGCCCTCCACATGCATATGTGTGACAAAAACTCAAAATTGAATGACATTCAGAATCGTGAACACAACGACGTATAATCTGATCGGGGCAAAATTTCCATAAGTACGGATCATCCCACACATAACACCGTGCATCATGCCTAAGTTTATCACGTTGGTGCCTAGTGAACTCACTTGGAATACGTTTTGACACCAAAAAATTAACAATATCGGCATACCAAGGTGCACTAACCTTAATGGACAGCAATTGTTCATCGGGTGATAGGAGCATATTCATGCGACTTAAAAGGCTTGTTCTCATGCATTTACGTTATGTTTCTTTAGTTATTTTAGTACTTTAAGCTATTTTCGTGTGTTTGTAGGTCCAAAGGGCTAAAGGAGCAAAAAGATGCATTTTGGAGACTTTTGGAGCACTTTTGGGTTAAGGATGGATAGCTTATGGTTGGAGCCAAAGTGTTGGACGAAATTGAAGACCTAATTGAAGACCAAAGTGTTGGAACCTTGTTCTCTTTAGTGCTAGGACATTTAAACCTTTTCTTTATCCATTGCACATGCATCTCCATAAACCATCAACACATTTTCACCAACAATCTGCCCAAAAGCCGTGCATCACACATGCATTTCCAGCTCCCCCCTCTTGTATTCCCATCACATTCCACACGCACTTCCACCTTTCCTCCACCATTCATACACTTTTCAGCCATCTTCCACACCCTTTAATCATTCAAACATACACCCATTCACCACCAGAAATCCTTTCAAAACCGTGCACTTCATGTTCATTCCAACCTTTAATCCACATGCACTCCCTTTAAATAATCAACCCACATACACATTCAATCATTCACACCACTCATTGCCGTGGCCTCCCTTTGCATTCACATGCATCTCACTTCATCATTTCAGCCACACATTCACCCACATGCACCATTCAAACATACACCACCAGAAATCATCATTGCCGTGGCTCTCCCTCCACATTCCATCAGAAAATCCACTTCATTGCACATGCATTCCCTTCTCTTTTAATTCACATGCATTCATCATCACTCACCAAACTTGCAGCCACATGCATCCTTTAATTCAATTCCAGAAAATCAACAACCCATGCCGTGCAGATTCATACACTTTCACATGCATCTTGGCAGCTTTCACACCATCACACATGCATTACCACCCTTGCCGTGGATTCCCATCAGTTTTCCAGCATTTGCACATGCAACCTAGCTGTCATGTTCCCCCCATTTCACCTATAAATACTCATTCATACACTCTTCCATAATCACTCATCCATTGCAGAAATGTAGACCATAAACCACCCTTGCCGTGACTCTCCCTTACAATCCAAACATCATCCTTCCATTTCCACCACTCCTCATCCATTTCCATAATTCCCCAATCCATTCAACACACCAACAACATCCCTTAGACCTTGGCTACGACGAAGAGGAAGATAAGAGGGCCTAAACGTTCATACAATTCAAGTTTGAGTTGTTGGAATGTTTAGGTGTTTCTTTGATTCTACATCAGTTTTGCTTCAAGGACCCATAACCTCTCCCATTTTCACTCCATTCTCTGTCCATTTTCTGTCCCAAGGGCAAAAACCATTCAACCAAGCCATTCTACCTTCATCCGCACCACATTTGGAGAAGCAACACCAAGGAACTTTTCAAGGACTTCAACATCAGTTTTGCTTCAAGGGTTTCTCCTTAATCTTATGTTCACTCATGTTATTTATTTTTATGTTAAACCTTTGTAAACATGAAGTGTAACTAATCTTCCTCTAGGGATTCGATGTAGCCTTGCAAAGTTTGCCATGTAGTTAATTCGGAATTCTCATTTAATCTATCTATTTCTTGCTTCATTCTCCGATTTAATTGTGACTTAGTGTGTTGATTTTAATGCTTGATCATCATTTGAATTAACCACAGGTTGTTTAGCCAAGATTAAAGCACACATCATGCATAATCTTGGTAGATATGTGAATGAATGAAGGGAATGTTTTGCAAACATCCTGCCGAGTGTTCCCTTTGGTTTTGTGAAAGTTTCTTGTGCACTACATAGTCTTGATTAGGAACCAAAGTTGCACATCACAATTAGGTTCATAATTAGAGACATTTGATCAAATCCACACATCATATGGCTGATCATATCTAAGTGAAACAAACCCAAGAAATAAGTAGAGGGATGAGTATAATCTGACTTAACAAGCATGGACTTGGCTTAGCAATGGTGAAATCGAATCTCTAGCTTCATCTTCATTGGTACTATCTTATTTTATTAGTTGTTGATTCATTCATCTTGTGTTTACTTCATTTCCTTATGCTTTAATTTACAATCTGTCATTTAGTTTAATCAAAACCTAAATCCCCCTTTACCTTATTGTTCAATTTAGTTAGAAATCAATTTAGTTTATGTTTTAAAGCATTTTGAGTCTTTGGTTTGTCTTAGTGTTGTAAAGTTTAGTTTTGCATTCTTTGAGTCTAGTATTGTGTTTTTAGCGTTTTTGAGTCAAATCCAAGTGTTGATGTATATTTCCTTCTTAATGCTAGAATATATTTAGTATAATGGCATAAGTAAGGGTGTCGAATCCACAGGGACTAATTGGACCTATGTAATTACTTGTTTGCAAGAAGTCTAAGAAATGAATCAAACTAAACAAACTAGGCAGATTTGGAAATGAATCAAACTAATCTAAATAGACAGATTTGTTTTTGTAACTTGAAAGCATGAGAATATGAAATAAACACAAATAAATGAATCAACAACTAATGTAATGGGATAGTATCAATGGAAATGAAACTAGGGATTCGGTTTCACCATTGCTCAACTAAGTCCATGTTTGTCAAGTTAGTTTGTACTCATTCATCTACCTATTTCTTGAGTTTGTTTCACTTGGATATGATCAACCATATGATGTGTGGATTTGATCAAATGTCTCTAATCATGAACCTAATTGTGAGGTGCAACTTTGGTTCATAATCAAGATTATGTAATGTACAAGAAACTTTCATAAAACTAAAGGGAATAACTCGGCAGGATGTGTGCTAAACACTCCCTTCATTCATTCACATATCTACCAAGATTATGCATGATGTGTGTTCTAATCTTGGCTACACAACTTTGTGATTAATTCAAATGATGATCAAACATTAAAATCAACACACAAAGTCACCATTAAAACAGAAAATGAAACAAGAAATAGATGGACAAAATGAGCATTCTAACTTAATTACATGGCAAACTTTGCAAGGTTACATCGAATCCCTAGAGGAGGATTAGTTACAATTCATGTTTACAAAAGATTTATCATAAAAATATAAAACATGAATGAACATAGAATTAATAAGAATAAACCCTTGAAGCAAAACTGGTGTTGAAGTCCTTGAAGAGTTCCTTGGTGTTGCTTCTCCAAATGTGGTGCGGATGAAGGTATGTTGGTTATGGTTGAATGGTTTCTGCCCTTGGGACAGAAATGGAGAGAAAATGAAGTGAAATGGGAGATGTTTTTGCGTGTGGAATGGATTGAAAATGAATAAGAACCTGCGGATGGGAAAGGGAGAGAATGTGAAAATGCAATGGAATGGAGAGAATGTGTGAGTAACAATGGACAGAAAATGGAGTGAAAATGGAGTGTGTCTGATCCAATGAATTCGAGAGAGCCATCTATCCCCCTTGGTGAATTTCTGAATGAGTCTAATGATGGGGAGACAATCAGATTGGATCTTGGCTTTGTTTAACTCAAATGGCAGAGCTTAAGTGATGGAAATGATTGTGTTTCTGAGATGGTAGACTCACGGCCTGGACATGATCTACAAGGAAATGTTAATGTATTCAAAGAAGCACATGCTCTTGCTGCCACAAGTGAGTGGAACCTGCAAAGGTGACTTGGACCACCAGAAAATGCTTTGTAAAAATCTGGAAAGGAGAAGGGATCACACGGCATGGACTAAGAATGATTGATTTTCTGGAATAATGGGTGAATAACAAAAGTGAAAGGTGCAAGCATGGGTTTTATTTAATTGAAGTGCATGTGTATTTCTGCAAAGATGAAGTGCAGAAATGTAATGGAATGCACGGAATGGATGTGGATCATGCATGTGAAGATGTGGCTGAATGGATTAAGTAATGGAAATGGATGTTTTTGGCTCAAAAGGAAGTTGGAATGGCATGGGACGCACGGACTGGATGTTAGCATGCATGTGACTGTATGTTTGGTGTTTAGAAGTGCATAATCTGATGGGATGATATGGGAACACACGGCCAAGGTTGTGACATGCATGTGAATGCATGTTTTGGTGTTGGAACCACATAATTGACTTCAATGTTTTTGCCTTGTTTAAAATCACCCAATATGGCCGAATTACATCTCTTAACACTTCACATCATTTCTGGAATGTTTTTACTTCAATTGCTTTCCCTTTGATCCAAAATCACACATGGCTGCACACTAACACCAAATAATGTAAAATGCAACTAGTTCAATCTAAAACAATCACAAAAACGCCAAATAAGGAGGATATAAATGCATGCAAAGTGTGACTTATCAAATACCCCCAAACCTGGTTTTTGCTAGTCCTCGAGCAAACTTAAAACTAAAACACACAAAACACAAACATCTAACTAAACCACTTTCGCTGGCCAAACGATTGCACTGAGCATGTGCAACAAGCCTTTGAACCCCTAGGTGTCCCTAGTTGGAGGAGTTGTGTCTCCTGAGGGTTTACAATGATGACACCCACAAACATTTACAAAATCTGCAAACAACTTGGTTAAAACATGCTTTAAACAAACTAATAAGAACCAATGAAGATTTTGTCATTCATTCAACTCAAAAGATTTCCACTTCAAAGAATCGTATCAATTGTAACGTATAAAGATATTTCTCCATGCCTTACGACTTCAAAGTCACCATACCCAAATGCTTAAGATAGAATTCGCCTCAACTCTACTCCTCACAGCTTCCACTCAAGTTTTCACTCAGATCTTAAGATTTAGTCTCTCAACAACATATATGAGTGAAATTATGTAAAGGAAATCAAAATTCTCACATATGAAATCTGAAATGGAAGCACAGTTTCTGAGTAGATCTCATGAAATGAATCAAATGCTAAGAATATAGATAACACACACACTTACCATCACCCAAGAATACATCCTCAATGATCAGCTAGGTCTTTCTCAAGATTGTAATGTAAGGCTTAGGTTATAGGTTACGAAAGAAGTGATATGAAACACTAGAGTTTGGGGCATACCAAAGTGTCCTTGAGGATCATGCTATTCACTTGCATTTGTCTTCTTTTTCTTTGTTTTTGGCGTCCAGGTCCTATGCATTAAAATGAGGGGATTTGGAACTTGTATCCACTTTGACTCTCTCTCTTTTTTTTTTTTTTTTTTTTTTTTTTTTTTTTTAGATGCATCTTCAACATAGGTGTCCTTGGTACACGCCACAATCTTGTTCTAAGCTCAATTTACCTTTAGCCTTCATCACATTGGTATTCCCCAAACTATAAGGTATGGCTTGGTATGGGCTAGAATGGGTAGATTATGGTGTAGGTGATGAAAGAATTAGGCTAAAGTGTTTGGCTACAACAAGGGTGAATGGAGCACACAAATGGGTAGGATTTAAGCCTTTTAGTAGTTAAACATGCATAGCCTAACATCATCTCATTGAGTTCATTCACGAATGATACTAAACACATGGTATCTGCAAAGGAGAATGATTCTTAGCATCCAAACGAAATAGAAGTAATGAGATCATTTAAAGTGAAAATGAAAGAAAAAGATAGGAGTAGAAACACTTTAAACCCTCTCAAAGAAGCAATTAGGCTCAAAATAACTCACTAGGGTAGTCTCCACTATTCTTCTTCCAGAATTTGAGTATGGTACCTCCATGATCATAATTTCAAGAGTTATAACTTTATAAATGACAATAAGATGCAACTCTTTTCCATAGCAACCCAATCGTTTGTTTTCAACATAGTCCTCATATACATTCATATTAGCATGCAAAAACACTCATAACCAAAACTAACACCTCAAACAAACACAAACACAAGACAAACCTTCCAAACCATACCCCCAAACCTAATCCAAACATTGTCCTCGATGTTTAAAATTGTATGCAATGCAAGTAGGCAAAGAATATGGAATGGTATCAAAATAAACACAACATAAAGAAAGAACACAAACCACACTAGGTTGCCTCCTAGTAAGCGTTGTATTTAATGTCTAGGCAAGACATGGTAGCTTGTTCATGGTGTTCTAAATTCAAGAACATCCACGACTTGATACACTTGCTCCTCCTCCACTTTATCCAAGTATGGCTTCAATCGCTGCCCGTTGACTTTAAAAGAGGTGCCATTCTTCATGTTCTCTATCTCCACAGCTCCATGGGGAAATGTTTGCAGCACTTTGAATGGTAAAGAGAGGAAGAGATGGCGGGCAACCTAGATGAGCAACATACCTTTCTGTCCCAAGGGCAGAAACCATTCAACCATAACCAACATACCTTCATCCGCACCACATTTGGAGAAGCAACACCAAGGAACTCTTCAAGGACTTCAACACCAGTTTTGCTTCAAGGGTTTATTCTTATTAATTCTATGTTCATTCATGTTTTATATTTTTATGATAAATCTTTTGTAAACATGAATTGTAACTAATCCTCCTCTAGGGATTCGATGTAACCTTGCAAAGTTTGCCATGTAATTAAGTTAGAATGCTCATTTTGTCCATCTATTTCTTGTTTCATTTTCTGTTTTAATGGTGACTTTGTGTGTTGATTTTAATGTTTGATCATCATTTGAATTAATCACAAAGTTGTGTAGCCAAGATTAGAACACACATCATGCATAATCTTGGTAGATATGTGAATGAATGAAGGGAGTGTTTAGCACACATCCTGCCGAGTTATTCCCTTTAGTTTTATGAAAGTTTCTTGTACATTACATAATCTTGATTATGAACCAAAGTTGCACATCACAATTAGGTTCATGATTAGAGACATTTGATCAAATCCACACATCATATGGTTGATCATATCCAAGTGAAACAAACTCAAGAAATAGGTAGATGAATGAGTACAAACTAACTTGACAAACATGGACTTAGTTGAGCAATGGTGAAACCGAATCCCTAGTTTCATTTCCATTGATACTATCCCATTACATTAGTTGTTGATTCATTTATTTGTGTTTATTTCATATTCTCATGCTTTCAAGTTACAAAAACAAATCTGTCTATTTAGATTAGTTTGATTCATTTCCAAATCTGCCTAGTTTGTTTAGTTTGATTCATTTCTTAGACTTCTTGCAAACAAGTAATTACATAGGTCCAATTAGTCCCTGTGGATTCGACACCCTTACTTATGCCATTATACTAAATATATTCTAGCATTAAGAAGGAAATATACATCAACAAAAATGGCGCCGTTGCCGGGGACTGATTTCAGTCCCTTGTAATTGCTTGTTTGCTTGTTTGCTATTTTGATTAGTGTCAAGGTTCATAACTTGTCAAATTGATATTTGGAAGTTGATTTAAGTTGCATACATTTCATATATGGAAAAGAATCCCTTAGCCATTCCATTATCCATTGGTTTACATCAACTTGCTTTACAATCTGCTTTGGTTATAATCTGTCCATTTAATTGCATTTCGTCCAAATACAATTTCTCCCCATAGTTTGTTAAGTCTTAAGCTTAGAATCTGTCTTATCTTGTGTTTTGAAGCATTTTGAGTCAAGCTCAAACCTAATTTTCGTCCAAAATTGAGTTTAGTGTCAAAACTGCCCAATTTGTGTTTTTAGGCAGTTTTGAGAGTTTTTAGCTTGTTTTGAGTCTTGTGAATCTGTTTTGAGTCTCTTGAGTCCTTTCAAACGTTTTTAAGTTTATTTTTATTCATTTCATTGTTGTTTGCTAGTTGATTTTCATTCACACTTGTGTATTTTATTTCAGGAAGTATATGTCAAATAAACTTGTTGAGTTAGGCCAAAGAATTGAACGGTTAAAGGGCCACACTTTGGACAACTTTGTGCCATCAAGTTCATCCCTAATCTGTGAGGAAGAGGAAAGGACTTCACCTAGTTCAACAAGTAAAGGATCTGAGCAATTTGATTGGGAAAGAGAGGAAGAGATGGCGGGCAACCTAGATGAGCTTCGAGCTTTGGAGGACTTTGCTCAACCAATCATACCAAATTCACCTTCATGCATCTTGTTGCCCACAGAAGCTAGAAACTATGATCTCAAATCTTCACATTTCCATATGTTTCCTTCATTTTATGGCTTACCTAATGAAGACCGTTTAGCTCATATTAAAGAGTTTTACAATGTTGTGAGTGGTTTACCTTTGCAGGGAGTAAGTGAAGCAAATTTGAGGATGAGAGTGTTTCCTTACACCTTGAAAGATAGGGCCAAGAGTTGGTTGATGACTCTAACACCAGGTTCCCTCACCACATGGGATGCCGTGGCTAAGAAGTTCTTGGAGAAGTTCTTTTCCACTCAAAAGACAGCCACATTAAGGGGACAAATCTTCAACTTCAAACAAGATGATGGTGAACCTTTCAATGAGTGTTGGGAGCGTTTTAAAGGCCTCTTGATACAATGTCCACACCATGGGTTACCTTTTCACTTACAAATGCAAATTTTCTATGATGGACTAACCCAAAATTGTCAATCAACTGTGGATAATGCAGCAGGTGGAGCATTGAAGAAAAAGAATGCTCAAGAGTCATATAACATTTATGAGATGTTGGGGTCTAATGCTCAACACAAAGATTTAAGGGGTAAGAAAGTTGGAGTTTATGAAACAAGTTCTAATCATGAGCTTTTGTTGCAGGTAGCTAACCTAGAAAGGAAGCTTGAATCCGTGCTCAACATGGTGCCAAAAGCTAATGAAGTGTGTGCCATTTGCAACATACCAAGCCATCCTACTCACCAATGTCCATCTAGGGAAGCTTACCCCGAGTATGTTCAAGAACAAGTGAACCTCATGAATTCTTACAACCAAAGACCAAGGAATGATATGTATTCCAACACATATAACCCGAGTTGGAGAGATCATCCCAACTTTTCATGGAAGAACAACAATCCAATCCAAAATTTCCAACCAAAACCTGCCACTACCCTTGAGGACACGGTTAAATTGTTAGCCCAAAACACCTTGCAATTCCAACATTCCACCAATAGCACACTCCAACAACATTCAGCCGCCCTAACCAAAATGGAGACACAATTGGGGCAGATTGCAGATGCCTTGAACCAAAGAGAGGTTGGGAAGTTTCCAAGCCAACCCGTGATACTCCAAAGGAACCAAGAGCAAGCCAAAGCAATCACTACACTTAGAAGTGGTAAGGTTATTGATAATAGAGTTGGCAATGAAGTTACTAATGAATATGATCATGTGAATGCAGGTGTCACTCAAGGAGACAATGAGAAACCAAATGAGGAACCAAGCCATGCTACTTCCTCATTTGAAGCACCAAATCTTCACAAGGCCGAGAAACCATACACTCCACCAATACCATTCCCTGGAAGACTTGCCAAGAGCAAGCAGGATAAGTCATTCAAAGAAATTTTTGATATACTAAGCAAAGTGAATGTTAACTTACCTTTGCTTGATGTCATTAGGAACATGCCGGCATATGGGAAGTTCTTCAAGGAGTTAAACAGCTACAAAAGGAAGTATGGACCACATGAGAAGGTAGTGGTGTCTGAGAATGTGAGTGCAGTTTTGCAAAGAAAACTTCCACCAAAGCTCAAGGATCCAGGAAGTTTCTCTATCAACATCACCATAGGGGACAAGAAAGTAGAGAAGGCAATGCTTGATTTGGGTGCTAGCATCAACTTAATGCCTTATTCAGTGTACCTTCAACTAGGTTTGGGAGATTTGAAAGCCACCACCATTTCATTACAACTTGCAGACAGATCAGTTAAATATCCAAGAGGTATAGTAGAAGATATCCTAGTTCAAGTTGATAAACTAATATTGCCTGCAGATTTTGTAGTGTTGGACATGGAAGAAGCTCCTATACATGATCGTGAGTTGCCTATATTGCTTGGGAGACCTTTCATGGCCACGGCCAAGACCATCATTGATGTGCAAAATGGACTCCTCACTATGACAGTGTTAGGAGAGACAGTTCAATTCAAAGTGTTTGAGTCTCTTTCTCATCCTTCTTCCTCTCTTGATTGTTATGCCATTGATGTGCTTGATTCACTTGTTTTCTCTAAGTTCTTGCAGGCACAATCTAATGAACCATTACAAACTGTTTTGAGTCAATCTCAAGATGAGTTTGATGAAGAGGATGCACTCATGGAAGAAGTAGCTGCCTTGGAAGCATTGGCATTGTATCCTTTGCATGTTTCACCTCTTTTTGAGCCTTTAGAATCATCAATGTCACATCTAACTCCTTCCACTGTTAAGGCACCAAAACTTGAACTTAAGCCACTTCCACCACATCTAAAATATGCATATCTAGCTGAATTTGAAACTCTTCCAGTTATCATAGCTTCTGACCTCACCCCAGTTGAAGAAGATAAACTAATTAGGGTGTTAAAAGAGTTTAAATCAGCTTTTGGTTGGTCTATTGCAGATATCAAGGGAATAAGCCCTACCATGTGCATGCATAGGATCCTTTTGGAGGAAGGAGCAAAAACAAGCCGTGAGCCACAAAGAAGGCTCAATCCACACATGAAGGAAGTTGTTAGGAATGAGGTGTTGAAATTGTTAGATGTGGGGATCATATATCCCATTTCTGATAGCAAATGGGTGAGTGCTATTCAGGTGGTGCCTAAGAAGGTGGGAATCACTGTGATGAGGAATGAAAACAATGAGCTTGTGCCCACAAAGCCCACGACCAGTTGGCGTGTTTGCACCGATTACAGGAAGTTGAATTCTAGCACTAGAAAAGATTACTTTCCTATGCCTTTCATAGATCAAATGCTTGAGAGATTGGCAGGTTACTCACATTATTGTTTTCTGGATGGATACTCAGGTTACAATCAAATTGCAATCGCTCCGGAGGATCAAGAGAAAACAACCTTTACTTGCCCCTTTGGCACATTTGCATACAGGAGAATGCCTTTTGGACTTTGCAATGCTCCAGCAACATTCCAAAGATGTATGTTGGCCATCTTCTCTGACATGGTAGAAAGGTTCATTGAGGTATTTATGGATGACTTCTCAGTGTTTGGTTCCTCTTTTGATGAATGTCTTAACCATCTCTCTTTAGTACTTCAAAGATGTCAGGAAACAAATTTGGTTCTCAATTGGGAAAAGTGCCAATTTATGGTGAAACAAGGAATTGTGTTGGGGCATGTAATCTCTAGCAAAGGAATGGAGGTGGATAAAGCCAAAATTGACGTCATCACCAATATGGTAGCCCCCACCACTGTGAAGGGAGTAAGAAGTTTTTTGGGCCATGCGGGTTTTTATCGTCGTTTCATTAAGAACTTTTCAATGATCACTCGTCCATTATGCAATCTGTTAGCTAAAGATGTTGTATTTCATTTTGATAAGGCTTGTATGGATGCATTCAATACTTTGAAATATGAACTAACCTCGGCCCCTATTATTATGGCACCAGATTGGTCGTTACCTTTTGAATTAATGTGTGATGCCTCTGACTATGCTATTGGTGCAGTTTTAGGGCAAAGGGTGAACAAGCTTCCACATGTGATCTACTATGCAAGCAGGACTCTGCATGATGCCCAACTTAACTATTCCACAACTGAAAAGGAGTTGCTTGCTGTTGTTTTTGCCTTAGAAAAGTTTAGGTCATATCTTGTGGGATCTAAAGTTATTGTGTTTTCTGATCATGCAGCCCTTAGGTACTTGATGACAAAGAAGGATGCTAAACCACGTTTGATTAGATGGATACTCTTACTACAAGAGTTTGACTTGGAAATTCGAGATAAGAAGGGCAGTGATAATGTTGTGGCTGACCATTTGTCCAGGCTTAATGAAAACCATGGAGTTGGACAACCTTTGCCCCTAAATGAATCATTTCCAGATGAACAACTCCTTGTTGTTCAAGAAAAAGAACCATGGTATGCAGATTTTGTTAATTATCTTGCTTGTGGTATAATGAGAAATGACCTTTCTTTTCAGGAAAGAAAGAAGTTCCTTGCCATGGTAAAGCACTACGTTTGGGACGAACCATATTTGTTTAAATATTGCCCTGATCAAATCATTAGGAGGTGTGTCCCAGAGAGTGAGCAACAAAGCATCCTAACATTTAGCCACACATTGGCATGTGATGTGGAGGCCATTTTGGTGCCAAAAAGACATCTCTAAAGGTTTTACAATCTGGTTTCTTTTGGCCTACTTTATTCAAAGATGCTTTTGATTTTTGCTCTAAGTGTGATAGGTGCCAGAAAATGGGGAACATTAGCCGAAGAAATGAGATGCCATTGAACAACATTTTGGTGGTGGAACTCTTTGATGTTTGGGGAATCGATTTCATGGGACCATTTCCATCCTCTTTTGGCTACTTATACATATTAGTGGCAGTGGATTACGTATCCAAATGGGTTGAAGCCATTGCTACAAGAACTAATGATCATAAGGTTGTGTTGAGTTTTATTAAAGATGTGATTTTTTGTAGGTTTGGAACCCCAAGAGCTATTATTAGTGATGGTGGCAGCCATTTCTGCAACAAACCTTTTGAATCCTTGATGAAGAAGTACAACATCAATCACAAAGTGGCAACCCCGTACCATCCTCAAACCTCAGGACAAGTGGAGATTAGCAATAGGGAGATCAAGAACATTTTGATGAAGACTGTGAGCCCTACAAGGAAGGATTGGTCATTGAGGTTAAATGATGCACTATGGGCATATAGAACAGCATACAAGACCCCCATTGGCATGAGTCCTTATCGCCTTGTGTTTGGGAAAGCTTGTCATTTGCCAATGGAGCTTGAACACCGTGCATATTGGGCCATCAAGAAGTTCAACTTTGATTACAAGGATGCTGGAGTAGCAAGGAAGCTCCAACTTAATGAGTTGGAAGAACTTAGAAATGAGGCATATGAGAATGCCAAAATCTACAAGGAACGGACTAAGCTCTATCATGACAAGGCCATCCTGAGGAAGGAGTTTCACCAAGGTATGAAAGTACTTTTGTTTGACTCACGTTTGAGACTTTTTCCAGGAAAATTGAAGTCTAGGTGGGTGGGACCATTCAAAGTGCTGCAAACATTTCCCCATGGAGCTGTGGAGATAGAGAACATGAAGAATGGCACCTCTTTTAAAGTCAACGGGCAGCGATTGAAACCATACTTGGATAAAGTGGAGGAGGAGCAAGTGTATCAAGTCGTGGATGTTCTTGAATTTACAACACCATGAACAAGCTACCATGTCTTGCCTAGACATTAAATACAGCGCTTACTAGGAGGCAACCTAGTGTGGTTTGTGTTCTTTCTTTATGTTGTGTTTATTTTGATACCATTCCATATTCTTTGCCTACTTGCATTGCATACAATTTTAAACATCGAGGACAATGTTTAGATTAGGTTTGGGGGTATGGTTTGGAAGGTTTGTCTTGTGTTTGTGTTTGTTTGAGGTGTTAGTTTTGGTTAAGAGTGTTTTTGCATGCTAATATGAATGTATATGAGGACTATGTTGAAAACAAACGATTGGGTTGCTATGGAAAAGAGTTGCATCTTATTGTCATTTATAAAGTTATAACTCTTGAAATTATGATCATGGAGGTACCATACTCAAATTCTGGAAGAAGAATAGTGGAGACTACCCTAGTGAGTTATTTTGAGCCTAATTGCTTCTTTGAGAGGGTTTAAAGTGTTTCTACTCCTATCTTTTTCTTTCATTTTCACTTTAAATGATCTCATTACTTCTATTTCGTTTGGATGCTAAGAATCATTCTCCTTTGCAGATACCATGTGTTTAGTATCATTCGTGAATGAACTCAATGAGATGATGTTAGGCTATGCATGTTTAACTACTAAAAGGCTTAAATCCTACCCATTTGTGTGCTCCATTCACCCTTGTTGTAGCCAAACACTTTAGCCTAATTCTTTCATCACCTACACCATAATCTACCCATTCTAGCCCATTACAAGCCATACCTTATAGTTTGGGGAATACCAATGTGATGAAGGCTAAAGGTAAATTGAGCTTAGAACAAGATTGTGGCGTGTACCAAGGACACCTATGTTGAAGATGTTTCTAAAAAAAAAAAAAAAAAAAAAAAAAAAAAAAAAGAGAGAGAGTCAAAGTGGATACAAGTTCCAAATCCCCTCATTTTAATGCATAGGACCTGGACGCCAAAAACAAAGAAAAAGAAGACAAATGCAAGTGAATAGCATGATCCTCAAGGACACTTTGGTATGCCCCAAGCTCTAGTGTTTCATATCACTTCTTTCGTAACCTATAACCTAAGCCTTACATTACAATCTTGAGAAAGACCTAGCTGATCATTGAGGATGTATTCATGGGTGATGGTAAGTGTGTGTGTTATCTATATTCTTAGCATTTGATTCATTTCATGAGATCTACTCAGAAACTGTGCTTCCATTTCAGATTTCATATGTGAGAATTTTGATTTCCTTTACATAATTTCACTCATATATGTTGTTGAGAGACTAAATCTTAAGATCTGAGTGAAAACTTGAGTGGAAGCTGTGAGGAGTAGAGTTGAGGCGAATTCTATCTTAAGCATTTGGGTATGGTGACTTTGAAGTCGTAAGACATGGAGAAATATCTTTATACGTTACAATTGATACGATTCTTTGAAGTGGAAATCTTTTGAGTTGAATGAATGACAAAATCTTCATTGGTTCTTATTAGTTTGTTTAAAGCATGTTTTAACCAAGTTGTTTGCAGATTTTGTAAATGTTTGTGGGTGTCATCACTGTAAACCCTCAGGAGACACAACTCCTCCAACTAGGGACACCTAGGGGTTCAAAGGCTTGTTGCACATGCTCAGTGCAATCGTTTGGCCAGCGAAAGTGGTTTAGTTAGATGTTTGTGTTTTGTGTGTTTTAGTTTTAAGTTTGCTCGAGGACTAGCAAAAACCAGGTTTGGGGGTATTTGATAAGTCACACTTTGCATGCATTTATATCCTCCTTATTTGGCGTTTTTGTGATTGTTTTAGATTGAACTAGTTGCATTTTACATTATTTGGTGTTAGTGTGCAGCCAAGTGTGAATTTGGATCAAAGGGAAAGCAAATGAAGTAAAAACATTCCAGAAATGATGTGAAGTGTTAAGAGATGTAATTCGGCCATATTGGGTGATTTTAAACAAGGCAAAAACATTGAAGTCAATTATGTGGTTCCAACACCAAAACATGCATTCACATGCATGTCACAACCTTGGCCGTGTGTTCCCATATCATCCCATCAGATTATGCACTTCTAAACACCAAACATACAGTCACATGCATGCTAACATCCAGTCCGTTCCATGCCATTAATTCCATTTCATCCATTTTTACATCCAAGCCACATCTTCACATGCATGATCCACATCCATTCCGTGCACTCCATTACATTTCTGCACTTCATCTTTGCAGAAATACACATGCACTTCAATTAAATAAAACATGCTTGCACCTTTCACTTTTGTTATTCACCCATTATTCCAGAAAATCAATCATTCTTTGTCCATGCCGTGTGATCCCTTCTCATTTCCAGATTTGTACAAACATTTTCTGGTGCTCCAATTCACTTTTGGCAGATTCCACTCACTTGTTGCAGCAAGGACACATGCATTTTGATTAAACAAAACACATACTTGCAGATCTTGTCCATGCCATGCGTCCACTACCTCAGAAACCCATCATTCCATCACTTATGCACTGCCATCTGAGTTAAACAAATGGTAGATCCAATCTGATTGTCTCCCCATCATTAGACTCATTCAGAAATTCACCAAGGGGGATAGATGGCTCTCTCGGATTCATGGATCAGACACACTCCATTTTCACTCCATTTTCTGTCCATTGTTATTCACACATTCTCTCCATTCCATTGCATTTTCACACATTCTCTCCCTTTCCCATCCGCAAGTTTTCTTCTTCAATCCAGTCCATTACACGCAAAAACCTCTCCCATTTCACTCCATTCTCTGTCCATTTTCTGTCCCAAGGGCAGAAACCATTCAACCAACCATTCTACCTTCATCCGCACCACATTTGGAGAAGCAACACCAAGGAACTCTTCAAGGACTTCAACATCAGTTTTGCTTCAAGGGTTTTTCTTATTAATTCTATGTTCATTCATGTTTTATATTTTTATGTTAAATCTTTTGTAAACATGAATTGTAACTAATCTTCCTCTAGGGATTCGATGTAACCTTGCAAAGTTTGCCATGTAATTAAGTTAGAATGCTCATTTTGTCCATCTATTTCTTGTTTCATTTTCTGTTTTAATGGTGACTTTGTGTGTTGATTTTAATGTTTGATCATCATTTGAATTAATCACAAAGTTGTGTAGCCAAGATTAGAACACACATCATGCATAATCTTGGTAGATATGTGAATGAATGAAGGGAGTGTTTAGCACACATCCTGCCGAGTTATTCCCTTTGGTTTTATGAAAGTTTCTTGTACATTACATAATCTTGATTATGAACCAAAGTTGCACATCACAATTAGGTTCATGATTAGAGACATTTGATCAAATCCACACATCATATGGTTGATCATATCCAAGTGAAACAAACTCAAGAAATAGGTAGATGAATGAGTACAAACTAACTTGACAAACATGGACTTAGTTGAGCAATGGTGAAACCGAATCCCTAGTTTCATTTCCATTGATACTATCCCATTACATTAGTTGTTGATTCATTTATTTGTGTTTATTTCATATTCTCATGCTTTCAAGTTACAAAAACAAATCTGTCTATTTAGATTAGTTTGATTCATTTCCAAATCTGCCTAGTTTGTTTAGTTTGATTCATTTCTTAGACTTCTTGCAAACAAGTAATTACATAGGTCCAATTAGTCCCTGTGGATTCGACACCCTTACTTATGCCATTATACTAAATATATTCTAGCATTAAGAAGGAAATATACATCAACACAACAATAAGGTAAAGGGGGATTTAGGTTTTGATTAAACTAAATGACAGATTGTAAATTAAAGCATAAGGAAATGAAGTAAACACAAGATGAATGAATCAACAACTAATAAAATAAGATAGTACCAATGAAGATGAAGCTAGAGATTCGATTTCACCATTGTTAAGCCAAGTCCATGCTTGTTAAGTCAGATTATACTCATCCCTCTACTTATTTCTTGGGTTTGTTTCACTTAGATATGATAAAGGAAAATCAATGATGGGCGGAAACCAGCTCGAGAGTAAGCCTGTGGAATCATCAAGATCAAGCCTCAATGCAATCAACAAAGAGAAGATGGAATTTCACTCCATAACCAGATTTGCGTCTCTAAACTCTTCTCTTTGTTAATTACATTTTGCCATGTTTAGTATGTTTAAGTTTTTTTAGTACTTTAAGCTATTTTCGTGTGTTTGTAGGTCCAAAGGGCTAAAGGAGCAAAAAGATGCATTTTGGAGACTTTTGGAGCACTTTTGGGTTAAGGATGGATAGCTTATGCTTGGAGCCAAAGTGTTGGACGAAATTGAAGACCTAATTGAAGACCAAAGTGTTGGAACCTTGTTCTCTTTAGTGCTAGGACATTTAAACCTTTTCTTTATCCATTGCACATGCATCTCCATAAACCATCAACACATTTTCACCAACAATCTGCCCAAAAGCCGTGCATCACACATGCATTTCCAGCTCCCCCCTCTTGCATTCCCATCACATTCCACATGCACTTCCACCTTTCCTCCACCATTCATACACTTTTCAGCCATCTTCCACACCCTTTAATCATTCAAACATACACCCATTCACCACCAGAAATCCTTTCAAAACCGTGCACTTCATGTTCATTCCAACCTTTAATCCACATGCACTCCCTTTAAATAATCAACCCACATACACATTCAATCATTCACACCACTCATTTCCGTGGCCTCCCTTTGCATTCACATGCATCTCACTTCATCATTTCAGCCACACATTCACCCACATGCACCATTCAAACATACACCACCAGAAATCATCATTGCCGTGGCTCTCCCTCCACATTCCATCAGAAAATCCACTTCATTGCACATGCATTCCCTTCTCTTTTAATTCACATGCATTCATCATCACTCACCAAACTTGCAGCCACATGCATCCTTTAATTCAATTCCAGAAAATCAACAACCCATGCCGTGTAGATTCATACACTTTCACATGCATCTTGGCAGCTTTCACACCATCACACATGCATTACCACCCTTGCCGTGGATTCCCATCAGTTTTCCAGCATTTGCACATGCAACCTAGCTGTCATGTTCCCCCCATTTCACCTATAAATACTCATTCATACACTCTTCCATAATCACTCATCCATTGCAGAAATGTAGACCATAAACCACCCTTGCCGTGACTCTCCCTTACAATCCAAACATCATCCTTCCATTTCCACCACTCCTCATCCATTTCCATAATTCCCCAATCCATTCAACACACCAACAACATCCCTTAGACCTTGGCTACGACGAAGAGGAAGATAAGAGGGCCTAAACGTTCATACAATTCAAGTTTGAGTTGTTGGAATGTTTAGGTGTTTCTTTGATTCTACATCAGTTTTGCTTCAAGGACCCATAACCTCTCCCATTTTCACTCCATTCTCTGTCCATTTTCTGTCCCAAGGGCAGAAACCATTCAACCAAGCCATTCTACCTTCATCCGCACCACATTTGGAGAAGCAACACCAAGGAACTCTTCAAGGACTTCAACATCAGTTTTGCTTCAAGGGTTTCTCCTTCTTAATCTTATGTTCACTCATGTTATTTATTTTTATGTTAAACCTTTGTAAACATGAAGTGTAACTAATCTTCCTCTAGGGATTCGATGTAGCCTTGCAAAGTTTGCCATGTAGTTAATTCGGAATTCTCATTTAATCTATCTATTTCTTGCTTCATTCTCCGATTTAATTGTGACTTAGTGTGTTGATTTTAATGCTTGATCATCATTTGAATTAACCACAGGTTGTTTAGCCAAGATTAAAGCACACATCATGCATAATCTTGGTAGATATGTGAATGAATGAAGGGAATGTTTTGCAAACATCCTGCCGAGTGTTCCCTTTGGTTTTGTGAAAGTTTCTTGTGCACTACATAGTCTTGATTAGGAACCAAAGTTGCACATCACAATTAGGTTCATAATTAGAGACATTTGATCAAATCCACACATCATATGGCTGATCATATCTAAGTGAAACAAACCCAAGAAATAAGTAGAGGGATGAGTATAATCTGACTTAACAAGCATGGACTTGGCTTAGCAATGGTGAAATCGAATCTCTAGCTTCATCTTCATTGGTACTATCTTATTTTATTAGTTGTTGATTCATTCATCTTGTGTTTACTTCATTTCCTTATGCTTTAATTTACAATCTGTCATTTAGTTTAATCAAAACCTAAATCCCCATTTACCTTATTGTTCAATTTAGTTAGAAATCAATTTAGTTTATGTTTTAAAGCATTTTGAGTCTTTGGTTTGTCTTAGTGTTGTAAAGTTTAGTTTTGCATTCTTTGAGTCTAGTATAGTGTTTTAGATTGTGTTTTTAGCGTTTTTGAGTCAAATCCAAGTGATTAACAATCCCTCCTAATCCCCGGTCCAGAACGATCCCTACTTACATACTTACTACAATTGTCAAAAAGAGGGTTTAATTTGTGTGCGTATAATTCTCGCATCATCGGGGAATGTCTCGGCAATGGGTAGGGCCTCTTCATTGTGCACCATTCGGCTTAGGTGGTCAGCCACCACGTTTTCACTTCCCTTCTTGTCCCGAATCTCTATGTCGAACTCTTGAAGTAGTAACATCCATCGAATTAGCCGTGGCTTTGAGTCAGTTTTGAGTCTTTTGTTTAAGGTCAGAAACTGCCTAGTTAGTGTTTTTAGGCAGTTTTGAGTCTTTTGAACTTGTTTTGAGTCCTTTGAGTCTTTGTGAACGTTTTTAACTTTATTTTACGTTTTTGAGTCAGTTTCCAAGTGATTTGCAATCCCTCCTAATCCCCGGTCCAGAACGATCCCTACTTATACTTATACTACAATTGTCAAAAAGAGGGTTTAATTTGTGTGCGTATAAATATCGCATCAGTAAGCAACCAGGAATAGATTCCAGGCAGTTGGCTCCAGATCGAAAGACTGACTCCAAGTGCCGGCTGATTGCTTCTTTCACTTTGCCATGCGAGTAAGAACAAGGACAAAGAAAAAGACAGGGAAAGAGCATGATATGAGATACTTTTGCTTTTGACCTTGATGATATGAGATACCTTTGCTTTTGAAGAAGCGGTGAATGAATCAGCACATGTATTTGTTGTGCTGTTTCCTCCTGGGTCATCTGTACTCCAGGCATTTGGTATCATCTTTGGGGAAGAAGAAAAAAATGAGTATTTCGAAAGGCTTTGCGGCCTCAGAGGTGAGGAAGAGCTGGGCATTTTCTTCAGGTCTGCCTTGCCATAAAAGATGAAGGTCGACATATATAGAGATAATAGCAAGTGGTGGTACTGTTCTTTTACCCTTGTCGACAAACGTTTTGATCCCGCAAATCCGGCTTTTTGAAATAGTGGCGCCTCTTCGATCTTTGAAGACGCCTCTTCGATTTCTGAGCAGGCGCCCCTTCGCTTTCTGAACGACACGTAGTAGTGCGGATGCGGCTCCTTTTGACAAAGCTGCACGCGTCTTCTGAAAAGCAGAGAAAGCGTCGCCGAACTTTGCGTTTGTCGGCTAAAGATGTGTAGTTGCGATGATGGCCTCCACGTGTTTTCAGCTTTGTCAGAAATCTTTTGACAAAGTTGAACCCGTTTTCTGAAAAGCCGAGGGAGCGTCGCCTAACTTACGCCGGAAAATCCGGCTCTTTGAATCGGTGGACGCGTCGCCTTGGCTTTTTATAGAGCTATCGATCACCACCAACATACACACTCTGAAGACTTCCCATTCTTGAACATCGTCTCCGGCCCTTTGAAAATTTAACTCCATCCACCCCTTCTCTTTGAACACTTTTGAAAAAAATGGCAAACTCATCGAACCTTAGCTTAGATTTGAGTCTCAGCAGTGATCCGGTAGCGCCGCGTCAAGGTAACGTATGGCGCCCTTCTTTCTTATCTTTTAACGGTCCTCTTACAGGTGAAGACTCTGTGATGCAGGACGCCACAACAGCTACAATAGTAGCTAGGAACCTCCTCACTCCAAAAGATAGTAGGCTGCTGTCAGGACGGTCCGATGAGTTGGCCGTTCAAGAGTCCCTCGCTCTTAGTGTTCAGTGTGCGAGCTCTGTGTCCAACATGGGCCAACGCCTGCTTGCCCGCTCCCGTCAGGTGGAATCATTGATGGCAGAGGTGGAAAGTCTTAAGCAAGAGATCCAGCAGCTTAAGTACGAGAATAGAAGTTTGCATGTGCTTGCAAATAACTATTCGTCGGGCATGAAGAGGAAGCTTGATGAACTGCAAGAGTCTGAAGGTCGGATTCAAAGTGACCGTCAAAGGTTTTCGTCTTTCCTCCAGAGGCACCTTTTTCCTGGATCATCGAGCGCTTGGCCAAGTATTGAGGCCTGGAATGCTCTAGCTCCGATGCCTCCCGCTCCGATGCCTTCCGCTCCGATGCCTCCCGCTTCTATGCCTTCCGCTTCGATGCCTTCCGCTCCGATGCCTTCCGCTCCGACGCCTTCTGCTCCGACGCCTCGTAGTGGGGCTTCACGCAAACATCCTTTGTGAGGCTCCACCTTTCTCCATGTTTAGTATCTTTTTTTTTTTTTTTTTTTTTTTTTTTTTTTTTTTTATATGAACATGCTTTGTTTTATTCAGTGCATTGGGTTGCCTCCCAAGTAGCGCTTTCTTTTACGTCTTGCAGCCGGACGAAGAACCCAATCACTCCAAGATATGTTCACGAATCGGATGAGAACTCCGAGTCATAAACTAGTACCTAAAACAAGAAACAAAACAAAATTAAGAATCTGGAAAAATAAAAACAAACGAAAATAAAACAATCCAAGGGATTAGCAAATTTTCTAATCCCCGGCAACGGCGCCAAAATTTGATGCGAGATTTATACGCACACAAATTAAACCCTCTTTTTATCAATTGTAGTAAGTATGTAAGTAGGGATCGTTCTGGACCGGGGATTATGAGGGATTGTTAATCACTTGGATTTGACTCAAAAACGTAAAAACACAATATAAAACACTAAACTAGACTCAAAGAATGTAAAACTAAACACTTAAAGCACTAAACAAACCAAAAGACTCAAAACAGCACCAAAACACTCAAAACTGCCTTAAAAACATAATCTGGGCAATTTTGAGCACTTTGACTACTTTGGACGAAATTGGGTAATAAATTGATTCAAAACACTTTGAAACACAAACTAAGACACTTTCTAACTAAATTGGACACTAAAATAAATGGGGGATTGGTTTTGACGAATTTAAAACTAAAACAGAAACTTGGAAACAAAACAGATTGTACAAACGAAATTGATGGAATAGAATGATGAAAAACTAGTCAGAGGGTTCCTTATCCACACATGAACATAAGCATATAATTTGACTCCCAGTTATGACTTCAACAAACGATGAATGACAATGCTCCAAGTTAATTAGGTTCGCTTAAACTAACCTTCAGATTTCCCTAGATTCATTGGATTGAATGGAATACGCATTACAACCAAATTATTCCTTAATCAAAGTCCCTAACCATGGAATACGCATGATAGAGACATTCAACAAAGATCATTAAGTTCAACGGAAATCATGAACATCGACTAGGCATTCATAACTATGGAATACGCATGTTAATCCAGCCTAGGGTTTACTAAACACAATCGTGACTAGCGATCTTTACTACTCATGAATATAAGTTCATAACAATTAGGTGAAATTCCCTTATATCCTAGCATCAAGTTTAGACATGCAAATTAAGTGTCGACCCTCAACCCACATACATAAACAAGTTCTTAATCAAAACAGAAAAGTAAACCACATCTAAAGTTCATGAATTCATAAATGGAGTAAATCAAATCATAACCAACATATGTCCATGGCTTCAAATTTGCCTCTAACTAAAAAGAAATTAGTTTCACATGTTTAATATAATTGAATAACAAGTTAAATTAAACATGAAAACAGAAACAAGAAAAGAAAGAACAAATGGATGGAAAGTTAGCTACGGGGTTCATCTCCACATATGTTATACTTGCATAATAAAACGATTTCCAATTGCATTTCAATAAATCATTAATTCTCAACACTCCAAGTTAACCGTGATGCACTAATTAACCTTCAAATCTTCCTAACGTTATTGAATTGGATGATTGCATACGACAACCCAAAACATTCCCCACAAGTCCCCTACATGATTGCATAATAGAGATACAAGCAAGAATCATTACGCTCTATGAAAATTATAAGTGTTGACGAGGCATTCGTTACTATGATTGCATGAAACTTATGCCAAGAATTCGTTTAACGCGATTGTTTATAAGCAACCTCCACTACTTGTGAATATAAGTTCGTAACTATTAGGTGAAACTTACTTATATTCTAGCGTCATATTCATGCATGAAAATTAAGCACGCATTCTCAATAAACATACATAAATAAGTTATCAATCAAACGGTTAAACAAATTGAATCCACAACTTATGAAACGCAATTAGAAGTAATCAAATCAAAATGCAAGCATAAACATATATTTCGAATTACCCCCTAGCCAAGGGGGTTTAGTTCCTCATGGTACAAAACAAAGAGAATCAAAGAAACACCTAAACATTCCAACAACTCAAACTTGAATTGTATGAACGTTTAGGCCCTCTTATCTTCCATTCCTCATTCGTACAAAACAAAGAGTATTGAAATTAAACATTGAAATCAAAGAAACACCTAAACATTCCAACAACTCAAACTTGAATTGTATGAACGTTTAGGCACTCTTCTCTTCCTCTTCGTTGTAGCACAAGGTCTAGGGATAGTTTGATGGTGTGAATGGGTTGGGGAGTGGTGGAAATGGAAGGATGGTGTTTGGATTGTAAGGGAGAGTCACGGCAAGGGTGGTGTTATGGTCTACATTTCTGCAATGGATGAGTGGGATGAATTGAGGTGTGAATGAGTGTGAATGAATGTTGTGTGAAGTGTGGATGGTTTTTATAGGGAGATGAATGGATGGGTGAGGGAACATGACAGCTAGGTTAAGTGAATGCATGTGCAAAACAGCTAGGATGGCTAAAATTGTAAGGGAAATGCATGTGCAATGTTGGAAATCTGATGGGAGAAAGGTGGATGCATGTGTTGGCTGATTTAAAGAATGTGAGGGAATGATGAAAGGGGAAACATGATAGCTAGGATGAATGCATGTGGAGTGCATGTGCAATGTTTTAAAGGATGGAATGCATGTGAATATGGTAGAAATCTGATGGGAATGAATGATTAAATGTGAATGGCTGATTAGAATCTATGGTGCATGTGGGTTAGAAATGCATGTGGGTGAATGTTTGAATGATTAAAGGGGAAACATGACAGCTAGGTTGGTTGGTGGCTGCCATGGAGGTGTGGAATGATGGAATTGCACAAGGGGAATGCATGTGCACGGTTTTGGTGTGGAGAAATGATTATGGATGCATGTGTTGAATGATTTCTTGGTGAGGGATGTGGAGTGGCTGGAATGATGAAAGAATAAAGGGTGCATGTGGGTTAATTAATTAAAGGGAGTGCATGTGCAATGTTGTTGTTGGTGCAATGATGGAGGAACAAGTGCATGTGGCTGAAATGTGGAAGGTGTGTGGCTACTTCAAGTAGGAATCCTTGTGACATCAACTCTTCAATTTCGTCCATTCATTTTGCCCCAAGTATAAGTTATCCCTTCTAATTCCAATTTTGCTCCAAAATGCTCCAAAATGCATCTTTTTGCTTCCTTAGCCACATGAACCTAAAAACACACGAAAATGGCTTAAACGCCAAAAACAACTATGAATTAACAATATAAATGCACGAAAACAAGCTAAGTAAGTCGCCTAAATATGCTCCTATCACACAGTCACTCCAGATTTCTTTGGAACGCATTGAATGGGTGAGACCCACTTACTATCCGAGATTGGATAGATTACTCCACAATCCAAAAGCTTGATTACCTCCTTCTTCACAACTTCCATCATCGGAGGGTTGAGACGGCATTGAGCCTCTCGGGATGTTTTGGACCCCTCCTCTAGAAGTATGCGATGCATGCATGTAGTAGGGCTAATTCCCTTGATGTCGGCCAAGGTCCATCCAATTGCCGTTTTGTACCCCTTAAGCACTCGCACCAATTTGCTCTCTTCTTGTGCCGTGAGTGAGGATGAAATAATGACGGGCAACGTGTCATCCTCGCCCAAGAAAACGTACTTCAAATGACTAGGCAACTGCTTAAGTTCAAGTGTAGGTGGCTGCACAACTGAGGGAAGCATTTTATTAGCCGAAACTGAACTTAAAATAGGGTCCGAATACTTACCCGATTGTGATGGCAATGACTCGAGGGCAGCCACCAACTCAATGACCTCATCATTAGGGGGCACGGCAAAAGAATGATCATGCATGCCGTAGGTTCCCATGGTTGTGGCTTCAATGTTTTTCTTGCCCATGCCTTATGCAATGACCAATTCAAGTGCATCGTTGTTCAGTTTGTCAAAATAGTCCTGCGACAAAGAGTCAATTACATCAATAGCAAAACATGAATGATTCTCACTAGGGTACTTCATAGAATCAGAAAGATTAAAATTAATAACTTCCCCATCAAATTCCATCGTCAACGTGCCATTATAGACGTCAATCTTCGTCCGAGCAGTTTTCATGAATGGCCTTCCGAGGAGGATGGGCAATGAAGGGGCATGGTCCGATTCATCCATCTCAAGTACGTAGAAGTCCGCCGGGAAGATCAAATGATTAACCTGCACTAACACATCTTCCAAAACTCCCTTTGGATAGGCATTAGATCTATCGGCTAATTGTATGATCACACCATCGTTTTTCAACGCTCCTAGGTTCATAGATGCATAAATTGAATATGGCATGACATTTATAGATGCACCTAGGTCTAACATGGCAAATTCAAACCTAGAATTACCAATAACACACGAAATTGTAAAACTACCCGGATCTTTGCATTTTGGGGGCAGCTTGCGTTGTAAGATGGCTGAGACGTTTTCACCTACTTTGACCACCTCCTTGGTCGAAATCCTCCTCCTATTGGTGCAAAGTTCCTTCAAGAACTTGGCGTACCTCGGGACTTGCTTGATTGCATCCAAAAGGGGGATATTGACTTGAACTTTCCGAAACGTCTCCAAAATGTCCTTTTCCGCTTCTTCTTTCTTTGTTTGCTTAAACCTACGAGGAAAAGGAACATTCGTAGCAAAATCATTAGTAGGAACCTAACTTGACACGTTTTTACCTTTATTGGATGAATTGGACGACTTGGGATCACTTGGAACTTGCGGCACATTTGGTTCCACCTTGGCCGTGAGTGGCCTTTGCTCCTCCTCTTCAATTCTCAACTCGTCATCCTCGTTGGAACGTGATTTGGATGGGTTGAGGTCAGATCCGACTTGCTTTCCACTTCGCAAATGCATAGCTTTTGCAGATTCGAATCCACCTTTCGGATTGACCACCGTTGAGCTAGGGAACCTTCCTTGCTCACGAAATTGCCCCATGAACTCGGCAATTTGTCCCACTTGCTTCTCCAAGTTGTCCACCCTCTTGTCTTGGATTTGCCTCTCTTTGTTCTGAGTTTGAACTTCCTGCGTCAAAGTAGTAAGTAATTGAAAAATCTTATCACTATCACTTGAATTACCTACATTGCTTTGGGCAGGTTGTGCTTGGGCTTGTGGTGGTGCCAACGGCTTTTGATAGAAACCCGGGGGTTGTTGCCTAAATTCACTTTGTTGTTGACCTTGTTGGGGGTCTCGCCATTTGAAATTCGGATGATCACGCCAACCGGGATTGTAAGTATTAGAAAACGGATCACCACGTGATTGGTATTGGTTGCCATATCCCACGGCATTGAGTGTCTCCCACCCTCCATTCTCGATCAATTGTGGGCACTTGTCCGTAGGGTGTCCTTGCATGGAGCATACGCCACAAGAAGCTACGGTTTTGACTTTTGGACCTTCCACCACCTGAGAAAGCAACGTAGTAAGGTTAGCCATTTGATTTTGAAGTTCGGTTATGGCACTTACCTCATTGACTTGATGTTGCCGTGGCATGCTCCTTTGTCCAACACCTTCGTATTGTTGAGCATTCAACGCTCGATTAGCAATCAACATCTTTGCAGCTGATAGGAGCATATTCATGCGACTTAAATGGCTTGTTCTCGTGCATTTACGTTATGTTTCTTTAGTTATTTTAGTACTTTAAGCTATTTTCGTGTGTTTGTAGGTCCAAAGGGCTAAAGGATTAAAAAGATGCATTTTGGAGACTTTTGGAGCACTTTTGGGCTAAGGATGGATAGCTTATGCTTGGCGCTGATGCTAACTAATTAAGCACACAAATTAAAACCCTCTTGTGACAATTGTAGTAAAGATGCAAGTAGGGATCGTTCTAGACCGGGGATTAGGAGGGATTACTAAATCACTTGGAAACTGACTCAAAAACGTAAAACAAACGTTAAAAACACTAAACTAGACTCAAAGAATACAAAACACTTATAAACACAAACTAAGACACTTTCTAACTAAATTAGACACTAAAGTAAAGGGGGATTGAGGTTTTGACGAAATTAACTAAATGCACGAATTGTAATTAAAAGGCAGAATGTAAATATGGATGTGATGAAAATATGGATGGAATGCTAGCTAGAAGGTTCTTCTCCACACATGTCACACTTGCATACAAGATGATTTTCGGTTGGTCTTTCGATAAATTATGAAACTCAACACCCCGGGTTAATTAGGTCCGCTTAAATTAACCGTCAAGTTTTCCTTAAGTTAATGAATTGGATGATTGCATGCGACAACCCAAAGCATTCCCCACAAGTTCCCTACATGAATTGCATAATAGAGATACAAGCAAGAATCATTAAGCATCATGAAAACTATAAGTGTTGACGAGGCATTCGTTACTATGATTGCATGAAACTTATGCCAAGAATTTATTTAACGCGATTGTTTATAAGCAACCTCCACTACTTGTGAATATAAGTTCATAACTATTAGGTGAAACTCACTTATATTCTAGCGTCATATTCATGCATGAAAATTAAGCGTGCACTCTCAATAAACATACACAAATAAGTTATCGATCAAGCAGTTAAACAAATTGAATTCACCATTCATGAAATTCCAACCAAACGTAATCAAATCATATTGCAAGCATAAACATGGTTTCGAATCACCCCCTAACTAAATAGGGATTTAGCCTCTCATGTTCACAACAAGAAAAATAAAATTTAATTTAAACATAATGAACAAAGGATTGATTACACCTAGAACGCCCAACGAATCCACTTGAATTTCTGCGCGTCGAAGCTCCTCTTTCCTCTTCTCCTTGCTGCGGCAGTGAGGTTTTTGGGAATTTCTGGATGTTGTTTTAGTTTGGGAATGGGTTTAGGGTGGTAAAGATGTGCGGCAAGATTGTGGAGTGATGGAGGAAGGCACGGCAAAGGTTTTGGGTGATGGTGGCTGCACGGTTTTGGGAGGAAAAATGGGAGAAAATCTGTGATGGTGGCTGCACAGTTTTTGGGAGGAAAAATGGGAGAAAATCTGTGATGGTGGCTGCACAGTTTTTGGGAGGAAAAATGGGAGAGAATGGGTGATGCGGCTTGGTTGTAATTTAGGGTGAATGGCATCAAAAAGGGGTGACGGCTTGAATGATATTTTATGTTGAATTATCATGGAATGCACGGCAAAGGTGATTAATCATGTATGGTGGCTGCACGAATGGGAAAGAATGGGATAGGGGGCCACGGCTAGAAAGGCAAAAAAATGGTTATATAGGCTACGGCTTAGGGTAGAATTAGGGTGATAATTAAATGGGGGGGGGGGCACGGCTAGAAAGGCAAAAAAAATAGGTTTTGTGGCTGTTTTGTTTCATTAAATATTGTTGCTGAAAAATATGAAAAGAAAAATAATAAGAGGTCCCTAAGGTGCGGCTAAATGGTGTAAACCCTAGGGTTTTAGAAATTTAAACCCTAGTTTATTTTTATTAACTAAAATTCACCTAAAGGCTGCTAGAATTTAGGAAATAAAATCAGAAATTAAAAAGGGATGGCTGCAAGGTGCGGCTAGGGCTTTAAAGTGGGCTAGGGCCATGGTTTTGTGTCCTAAAATGCATACAAGGCCGTCAAAGTGGCTAGAAAATACGGACGTTTAAGTTTAGGAAAGGTTACCAAAATGGGAAACTTAGGATTAACTTTCCTAAAATAGGAAACCTTGTTTGAGTAGGATTCCTCGTTTTGGTAAGAATTCATCGTTGGAGTAGGAATTCGTCATTTCTTCAAATCTTCAACTCATTCATTCCTCTTTCGCTCCAAAAGACTCCAATTTGCATCTTCTTGCACACTTTGGCCTTATAATCTGAAAATACACAAAAGTAGCCTTAAACACTAAAATAGCTAAGTAAACACAACATAAATGCACGAGAACAAGCTAATTAAGTCGCATGAATATGCTCCTATCAAATTCCCCCACACTTAACTTTTGCTAGTCCTCGAGCAAAACAAAACAACTAAACTAAACAAAACAAAACAAAACAAACAAAACATAACCTAAACCTTCCAACGTTTGCCTCAGGGATTTCCAATGAAACATGACATGTCCAAGATCATTACTCACATAGATTTTAGTCTTCCTTCCCCTCGAGCACATACTTAATCATAGTCACCATTCACAAGTTCGCATTTAATCAATTAAAACACATTTTTAATGTAGTAACATGCCTTAGAGAATTCCCTCAATTCCTCACTAGTTATGCACTCAATTTTCACTCAGATTTTCTGACTACACACCCTACACTAGTTATATGTGAGAAGATTGATGTAAACATGAAAGACTAGTACTCACATATGTTATAACAAAGAACGCAATTTCTGGAGTAATTAATCATGTTTAGATATGATCTCATGAATGGAATGCTACTACTTAGATGCGAGAACCAGTGACACCATATGCTCATACCAAATTCAAACTCCACAATTGAAATGCACAACACTCAAGATAGAAGTCAAAGGTTATAACGGGGCTTAGGGTATTGGCTAACAATGAAAGGTAGGGATAAACAAAAGTTCTTTAAGCAATAGCAGCAAAGTATTGAAATTAAGTCCTAGAATTCCCTTAGAATGCAGAAATCAACTTTTAGACAAATAGGGAAGATTCAAACAACTCTTAGGGCCTAATACATTGTTTTGGGCCCTTACGTCAACAAACCATACTTTGGAACTCTTTTTCATCTCTTTTCAACTCTTTTTTCTTTTTTTTTTTTTCTTTTTCTTTTTTTTTTTCTAGCTGTGCCTATGGCACATAACTCACATCAATAATCCTTCCCCCACACTTATTTTCTGCAACACATTAATCAAAAGGAATTCATTCATGCTTACTATGCTTCAAGAACAAGGGTACGGATGGTCCTAATCTAGGCTAGGTGAGGATAATGTGGGTTAACAAAGAACATGGGCTAACACGGCTCAATGGGGTTAACTTAAACACAAAATGAGTGAAGGGCACATGGCTATTTGGCTTTTGGTGGTGGTCACTACACAACTTCATCTTGAATACGTGTTATGCAAATCAATGACATGCTTTGAATGAAATGGGCATGAGTTCTAGCATTTGGAACTAAGTGATTAAACGCCTTCTAAGTAGTAACCAAGCAAAGAATAGTGAGATCATGCAACGACTTTAGAAAACAATGATGCCTAGATTATTACTCTCCGAATAACGTTTAGGCTCAAGTCTCACAGGGATGTAGCGTTTGTTAAGTTCCTTCCTTCAAGCATGTTACAAAAACTAATTTTTTTTCTTTGTGATTACATGTGAATTCGTAAACTATAACTACAAACAAGCATAAACCAAAGAGTATATCAAACGTCCATCCATGTTTATAACTTTCTTTAACCATCATGCAATTAAAAACCAAATCCTCATCATTGCGTTGGAAGGTGACCTACGACACAAACAAACACACAAAAACAACTCTTTTTGGGTTTTGCAAAACAATTTTTCAAATTTTTATGGTATTTTCGGATTTTTAAGTCAACATACTCTAAAACACTCTAAAATAGCTTAAAAACACTTAAAAACAGTGGGAAACAAGTTTAGACATGTTAGGTGGTAATTCCCTACGAATTTCATGCAAAAATATCTCAAAACAGAATGTTACCCCCCCACACTTAAACTAAACATTGTCCTCAATGTTTTAGACACAATTAAACACATTACACATAACATAAAGTAAACAACAAAGGAAAGGGTTTAGGGACGCAAATCTGAGTGTGAAGCGATTCCCAAGTTCGTCCTTTGTTGATTGCATGGGTTGCCTCCCAAGTAGCGCTTGCTTTAACGTCTTCCAGCCGGACGAAACCTTCTTTTAATCTTCACTCTGGCTCACGGCATGGAGGGGTATGTCCTCCACGGTATACTTCTTGAAATTTCTCGTAGTATGGCTCACTAAATGGGCGGGGATAATGATCCTCCCTGATGGTGGTGTTTCGGTTCCGACAATCCATATAACTGCTCCCACCACCTTTATATCGATTGGGCTCCTGCACCAACGAAGGTAACAACCTATTAGTTGAAGTAGGAATTGAGATTGGAATTGAAGACTTACAAACATAGTGTGGTGAGGGCTCAAAAATGGCAGCCCTATCAACAATGTCCCCATTTGAAGTTTCGGCCATATTGGGTGGTTGTAGACCAATCACTCCAAGTTCTTCTCCAATGGTGGTGCTTGATACATCCTTCGTGGTAAGTGTGGATCCTTTCGGCCCTTTGTCCTTATGCACATTTACGACAAAGCAAGAACGGCTATCGTTAGGATTCTTAATAGAGTAATAAACATTAAATTTAATTACATCACCACCAAACTCCATTGTTAGTGCTCCTTTGGCCACATCAATCTTTGTTTGGGCCGTTTTCATGAACGGACGGCCTAGCAAGAGTGGCAATGATGGAGCATCGCTCGAATCCTCCATTTCTAAGACATAGAAATCTGCAGGAAAGATGAGATGATTAACCTGCACTAAAACATCCTCAAGGACTCCCTTGGGATAAACATTAGAACGATCGGCCAATTGAATTACAACGCCATCTTGTTTCAACTCACCAAGGTTCATAGATGCATAAATGGAATATGGCATGACATTAATAGACGCACCTAAATCTAACATGCATTGTTCAAATTTAGTTTTTCCAATTATGCATGGGATAGTAAAGCTCCCTGGATCCTTACATTTTGGAGGTAATTTTCGTTGCAAAACCGCGGATACATTTTCACTTACTTTCACAACTTCTTTGTTTGCAATTCTTTTCCTAGTTGTGCATAACTCTTTTAAAAACTTTGCATACCTCGGGACTTGCTTAATGGCATCAAGTAAAGGAATGTTTACTTGGACTTTCCGAAACGTCTCCAGAATGTCTTTTTCCTGCTCCTCCTTCTTTGTTTGCATAAACCTGCTAGGAAAAGGAACATCGGGTGGAACAAAGTTATAATTAATCAATTTTGAACCCAACTTACCTTTGGTGGCCGAATGGGATGAGTTGGGTGCATTAATGTCCCTAGGTAGTTGCGGCAAGGGTGTTTGTACCCTTGCCGTGGGCTTGCTTGCCTCCTCCTCTTCATGTTGCAGCTTTTCATCCTCTTCTTCGCTTGATTTTGGTGGTTGTGGGCTGGTTCCAACTTCCTTGCCACTTCTCAAGGTAATTGCGTTGGCGGTTTCAAAGCCTCCCTTCGGGTTTGGAATGGTTGAGCTCGGGAGCTTGCCTTGGTCTCGGAATTGCCCTACAAACTCCGCAATCTGCCCAATTTGCTTCTCCAATTGATCCACCCTCTTATCTTGGTTTTGCATGGCTTTGGCTTGATTTTCTTGCCCCTGAGACAAATTCGTTAGTAACTTAAGAAGTGTATCATTATCTAAAGTGTTACCTGAACTTGTTTGGGCAGATTGTGGAGGTGCTTGTGTGGGTGCGAATGGCTTGGTGAAGAAGCCCGGGGGTTGTTGCCTAAAGCCTCCTTGTTGTGGTGGTTGTTGGGGCTCCCTCCATTTGAAGTTCGGGTGGTCTCTCCAACCTGGATTATAAGTGTTCGAGTACGGATCGTTCCTTGGTTGGTTTTGGCCCTGAAATCCAATTGCATTGGCGCTTTCCCATCCACCATTTCCTATGAGTTGTGGGCACTTCTCAGAAGCATGTCCTTGGATCGAACACACCCCGCATACAATCGGTCCTTGCACCCTCATTCCTTCGGCCATCTGAGACACAATGGAAGTAAGATTAACTAACTGTGAATGAATATCGGGTGTGGAACTTACCTCATGCACTTGCTGCCGTGGGGGTCCTCTTTGGCCTACTCCTTCGTATTGTTGAGCGTTCAACGCTCGGTTAGCGATCAAGACCTTGGCATCCATGGGCGTCTTGTCCACCAATGCTCCACCCGCCGAGGCATCGAGCATTTGACGTTCGATTGGTAGGAGCCCCTCATAGAAGTATTGCAGAAGTAATTCCTCCTTCATCTGATGTTGTGGACAAGAAGCAACAAGAGATTTAAAACGTTCGTAATACGTAGGAAAAGACTCACCATCTTCTTGCTGAATGCCACTTATCCTTTTACGCAAAAGGATGATTCGAGAAGTTGGGAAAAACTTCTCCAGAAATGCCCTCTTCATGCTCTCCCATGATGTGACGGTTCCGGGAGCTAAATCATACAACCAATCCTTGGCTTTGTCCATTAAAGAGAATGGAAAAGCCTTCATCTTCAAAATGCTTCCGTCGACGTTGACGGGAGTCATGCTTGAACACACCACCTCGAATTCCTTCAGGTGCTTGTTCGGATCCTCCATGGCCAACCCATGGTATTTCGGAATATGGTGGAGCAAGCTTGACTTCAACTCGAACTCCTCTGTCTTCCCTTCGGCAGGTGGGGGATATTGGATACACAAAGGTGCTGCATTACCCAATCCCGAAGCCGCAAGCTGCTTGAGTGTCCGGGTGTCCACGGCCATGACTTGTGGTTCCCCAAAAATCCCTGCCGTGGGTTCCTCCTCCTCCTCTAGGACTTGTTCCTCGAGGTCAGATTCCGGGCTTGGTGGATTTGGTTCGTGTTGCTTCCTCGTCCGTCTCAAAGTCCTCTCAAAATCGTTGTCAAAGTCCGAAATATGCTCACGAATCGGTTGAGAACTCCGAGTCATACACTAGTACCTAAAACAAGGAAAACAAAACAAGGTCAGAATCTTTAACAAAAACTAAATTAAACAAAAAAAATAACAATCCAAGGGATTAGCAAAGTTGCTAATCCCCGGCAACGGCGCCAAAAATTTGATGCTAACTAATTAAGCACACAAATTAAAACCCTCTTGTGACAATTGTAGTAAAGATGCAAGTAGGGATCGTTCTAGACCGGGGATTAGGAGGGATTACTAAATCACTTGGAAACTGACTCAAAAACGTAAAACAAACGTTAAAAACACTAAACTAGACTCAAAGAATACAAAACACTTATAAACACAAACTAAGACACTTTCTAACTAAATTAGACACTAAAGTAAAGGGGGATTGAGGTTTTGACGAAATTAACTAAATGCACGAATTGTAATTAAAAGGCAGAATGTAAATATGGATGTGATGAAAATATGGATGGAATGCTAGCTAGAAGGTTCTTCTCCACACATGTCACACTTGCATACAAGATGATTTTCGGTTGGTCTTTCGATAAATTATGAAACTCAACACCCCGGGTTAATTAGGTCCGCTTAAATTAACCGTCAAGTTTTCCTTAAGTTAATGAATTGGATGATTGCATGCGACAACCCAAAGCATTCCCCACAAGTTCCCTACATGAATTGCATAATAGAGATACAAGCAAGAATCATTAAGCATCATGAAAACTATAAGTGTTGACGAGGCATTCGTTACTATGATTGCATGAAACTTATGCCAAGAATTTATTTAACGCGATTGTTTATAAGCAACCTCCACTACTTGTGAATATAAGTTCATAACTATTAGGTGAAACTCACTTATATTCTAGCGTCATATTCATGCATGAAAATTAAGCGTGCACTCTCAATAAACATACACAAATAAGTTATCGATCAAGCAGTTAAACAAATTGAATTCACCATTCATGAAATTCCAACCAAACGTAATCAAATCATATTGCAAGCATAAACATGGTTTCGAATCACCCCCTAACTAAATAGGGATTTAGCCTCTCATGTTCACAACAAGAAAAATAAAATTTAATTTAAACATAATGAACAAAGGATTGATTACACCTAGAACGCCCAACGAATCCACTTGAATTTCTGCGCGTCGAAGCTCCTCTTTCCTCTTCTCCTTGCTGCGGCAGTGAGGTTTTTGGGAATTTCTGGATGTTGTTTTAGTTTGGGAATGGGTTTAGGGTGGTAAAGATGTGCGGCAAGATTGTGGAGTGATGGAGGAAGGCACGGCAAAGGTTTTGGGTGATGGTGGCTGCACGGTTTTGGGAGGAAAAATGGGAGAAAATCTGTGATGGTGGCTGCACAGTTTTTGGGAGGAAAAATGGGAGAAAATCTGTGATGGTGGCTGCACAGTTTTTGGGAGGAAAAATGGGAGAGAATGGGTGATGCGGCTTGGTTGTAATTTAGGGTGAATGGCATCAAAAAGGGGTGACGGCTTGAATGATATTTTATGTTGAATTATCATGGAATGCACGGCAAAGGTGATTAATCATGTATGGTGGCTGCACGAATGGGAAAGAATGGGATAGGGGGCCACGGCTAGAAAGGCAAAAAAATGGTTATATAGGCTACGGCTTAGGGTAGAATTAGGGTGATAATTAAATGGGGGGGGGCACGGCTAGAAAGGCAAAAAAAATAGGTTTTGTGGCTGTTTTGTTTCATTAAATATTGTTGCTGAAAAATATGAAAAGAAAAATAATAAGAGGTCCCTAAGGTGCGGCTAAATGGTGGAAACCCTAGGGTTTTAGAAATTTAAACCCTAGTTTATTTTTATTAACTAAAATTCACCTAAAGGCTGCTAGAATTTAGGAAATAAAATCAGAAATTAAAAAGGGATGGCTGCAAGGTGCGGCTAGGGCTTTAAAGTGGGCTAGGGCCATGGTTTTGTGTCCTAAAATGCATACAAGGCCGTCAAAGTGGCTAGAAAATACGGACGTTTAAGTTTAGGAAAGGTTACCAAAATGGGAAACTTAGGATTAACTTTCCTAAAATAGGAAACCTTGTTTGAGTAGGATTCCTCGTTTTGGTAAGAATTCATCGTTGGAGTAGGAATTCGTCATTTCTTCAAATCTTCAACTCATTCATTCCTCTTTCGCTCCAAAAGACTCCAATTTGCATCTTCTTGCACACTTTGGCCTTATAATCTGAAAATACACAAAAGTAGCCTTAAACACTAAAATAGCTAAGTAAACACAACATAAATGCACGAGAACAAGCTAATTAAGTCGCATGAATATGCTCCTATCAGGCGCCAAAATGTTGGACGAAATTGAAGACCAAAGTGTTGGAACTTTGTTCCCTTTAGTTTTAGGACATTTAAACCTTTCCAATTCCCTTATGCCGTGCATCTCCACCTTTCTCCCAAAACCATACACATGCATTCATTATTCATTCCCTCACATGCTCCCATTACTTATCATAATCACATATCATATCACTTATCATTCACCACTTATCATATCATTCACCACTTATCATTCATCACTTATCATTCACCACTTATCACTTATCATATCATTCACCACTTATCATTCATCAAACACATGCATTCACATGCACTTGTTCCTCCATCATTCCATCCTTTAAAACATTGCACATGCACTTTAATCATTCAACACATGCACTCCCATTCTTTAATCCATGCAGCCACACATTCACCCACATGCTATCCCATTTCAGATTGCATTTCATTCATTTCACATGCATCTTGGCAGATTTCACATGCACACACAAGCATTAGCACATGCAACCTAGCTGTCATGTTCCCCCCATTTCACCTATAAATACTCATTCATTCATTCTCATTGAAGCACAATTCACTCCTCCATTTCAGAAATTCATCCATTGTACATACCACAACACAAACCCTTCCATTTTCAGAATGTAGACCATCACAAACTGCCCTTGGTGCCGTGGCCTTGAGGCACCACTCCCTTACAATCCAAACACCATCCTTCCATCTTCACCACTCCCCAAACCATTCACACCATCAAACTATCCTTAGACCTTGTGCTACAACGAAGAGGAAGAGAAGAGTGCCTAAACGTTCATACAATTCAAGTTTGAGTTGTTGGAATGTTTAGGTGTTTCTTTGATTTCAATGTTTAATTTCAATACTCTTTGTTTTGTACGAATGAGGAATGGAAGAGAAGAGGACCTAAACGTTCATACAATTCAAGTTTGAGTTGTTGGAATGTTTAGGTGTTTCTTTGATTCTCTTTGTTTTGTACCATGAAGAACTAAACCCCCCTTGGTTAGGGGGTAATTCGAAATATATGTTTATGCTTGCATTTTGATTTGATTACTTCTAATTGCGTTTCATAAGTTGTGGATTCAATTTGTTTAACTGTTTGATTGATAACTTATTTATGTATGTTTATTGAGAGTGCACGCTTAATTTTCATGCATGAATATGACGCTAGAATATAAGTGAGTTTCACCTAATAGTTACGAACTTATATTCACAAGTAGTGGAGGTTGCTTATAAACAATCGCGTTAAATGAATTCTTGGCATAAGTTTCATGCAATCATAGTAACGAATGCCCCGTCAACACTTATAATTTTCATAGAGCGTAATGATTCTTGCTTGTATCTCTATTATGCAATCATGTAGGGGACTTGTGGGGAATGTTTTGGGTTGTCGTATGCAATCATCCAATTCAATAACGTTAGGAAGATTTGAAGGTTAATTAGTGCATCACGGTTAACTTGGGGTGTTGAGAATTAATGATTTATTGAAATGCAATTGGAAATCGTTTTATTATGCAAGTATAACATGTATAGAGATGAACCCCTTAGCTAGCCTTCCATCCATATTTTCATCACATTCATCTTTACTATCTGTTTTTACTTACAATCTGTTCTTTTAGTTTAAATTCGTCAAAACCAATCCCCCATTTATTTTAAAGTGTTAGATTAGTTAGAATTACATTAACCATGTGTTTATAAGTGTTTTGTTTCATTTTGTTTCCCAAATTCGTCCAAATTCACCGAAGTGCTCAAAACTGCCCAGAAAGTGATTTTAAGGCAGTTTTGAGTGTTTTGGGTGATGTTTGAGTCTTTTCGTTTGTTTTAGTGTTTTAAAGTTTAGTTTTGCATTCTTTGAGTCTAGTATAGTTTTTCATATTGTTATTTTACGTTTTTGAGTCAAATCCAAGTGGTTAACAATCCCTCCTAATCCCCGGTCTAGAACGATCCCTACTTATACATATACTACAATTTGTCAAAAAGAGGGTTTAATTTGTGTGCGTATAAATCACGCATCAAATTTTGGCCGTAGGGGTCTTGTCCACCAATGCTCCTCCCGCTGAGGCATCTAGCATTTGACGTTCAATAGGTAGAAGTCCCTCGTAGAAGTATTGTAGAAGTAGTTCCTCATTCATTTGATGCTGTGGACATGAAGCAACAAGAGATTTAAAACGTTCATAATAAGTAGGAAAGGATTCACCTTCATCTTGTTGAATTCCACTTATCCTTTTTCGTAGGAGGATGACTCGAGAAGTTGGGAAAAACTTCTCCAAGTATGCTCGTTTCATGCTCTCCCATGATGTGACAGTTCCGGGAGCCAATTCGTACAACCAATCTTTCGCTTTCTCTTGGAGAGAAAAGGGAAAGGCCTTCATCTTCAAGATGCTCTCATCCACGTTCACCGGAGTCATGCTTGAGCAAACGACTTCAAACTCCTTCAAGTGCTTGTTCGGATCTTCCATGGACAGCCCATGGTACTTTGTAATGTGATGTAACAGGCTTGACTTCAATTCGAACTCGGCAGTCTTGTCTTGAGCCGCCCTTGGGTATTGGATGCACAAGGGTGCGGCATTGGCCAATCCCGAAGCGGAAAGCTCCTTGATTGTTCGGTTGTCCGCTGCCATGTCTACTTCACCCACTCTTGCCGTGGGTTCCTCTTCTTCAAATTCAGAAATGGACTTGGAACTTTCACTTGATTCGCTAGGTTCTGGGTTCTTTCTCTTTCGTCTCAACTCTCGCTCGAAATCGTCGTCAATGTCCAAGATATGTTCACGAATCGGATGAGAACTCTGAGTCATAAACTAGTACCTAAAACAAGAAACAAAACAAGATTAAGAATCTGGAATAAAATAAAACAAACGAAAATAAAACAATCCAAGGGATTAGCAAAGTTGCTAATCCCCGGCAACGGCGCCAAAATTTGATGTGAGAATTATACGCACACAAATTAAACCCTCTTTTTATCAATTGTAGTGAAGAATGTAAGTAGGGATCGTTCTGGACCGGGGATTAGGAGGGATTGTTAATCACTTGGATTTGACTCAAAAACGTAAAAACACAATATAAAACACCAAACTAGACCCAAAGAATGCAAAACTAAAGTTTAAAACACTAAGACAAACCAAAAGACCCAAAACAGCACCAAAACACTCAAAACTGCCTTAAAACACAATCTGGGCAGTTTTGAACACTAGACACAACTTTGGACGAAAATTGGTTTTAACTTGACCTAAGACACTTCAAAACACAAACTAAAGTGATTTCTAACTACTATGACTCAACAAAGTAAAGGGGGATTGGTTTTGGACGAATTTAAAAACAAAACAAACTTTTTAAATTAGAACAGATTGTAAAAACGAATTTGATGGAATTGAATGGATGGGAAGCTAGCTAAGGGGTTCATCTCCACACATGTTATACTTGCATATAAAACGATTTCCAATTGCTTTTCAATAACCCATGAATTCTCAACGCCCCAGATTAACCGTGAATTGCACTAATTAACCCTCAGATTTTCCTAACTTTATTAAATTGGATGATTGCATACGACAACCCAAAGCATTCCCCACAAGTTCCCTACATGAATTACATAATAGAGATACAAGCAAGAATCATTAAGTTCTTTGAAAACCATAAGCATTGACAAAGCACTCGTTACTATGAATTGCATGAAACTTATGCCAAGAATTTACTTAACGCAATTGAGATCATCAACTTTTACTACTTGTGAATATAATTCCATAACGATTAGGTGAAATTTCCTTATATCCTAGCATCCAATTTATGCATGATAATTAAGCGTGCACTCTCAACCAACACACACAAATCAATGTAATTCACATAGATAAGTAAATTGAATTCACAACTTATGAAACGCAATTAGAAGTAATCAAATCATATCGCAAGCATAAACATGTATTTCGAATCCCCCCCTAGCCAAGGGGGGGTTTAGTTCCTCATATGCACAAAACAAAGAGAATTGAAATTAAACATTGAAATCAAAGGAAAAGAAACACCTAGAAATTCCAGCAACGCGAACTCGAATTGCATGAACTTCCGAGCTTCCTTCTCCTCCTCCTTGGTGCGGCAAAGGTCTAGGGACAGGTTTATGGCCTTAGGTGTATGGATGCATGGTCATGGAGGGATGTAGTAGTGTTTAGGGGAAGGGGATGGTGCGGCAAAGCTTAAAACTAAGGAGAAAGGTGTTTGGTGGCTGCGGCAAGGGTGTGGAGAGGGTTGGACGAATTTCTGGAATGAATGAATGTGTATGAGAGGTGGTGATCTGATCTAGGGGTTAATATGAGTATATATAGGCACTTAAAACCTTAGTGTAATCAGATATGGACTTGAATAACCCAAATCCACAAGGAAATAGGCTTAGAAATCAGAAATAAAAATGGATAATGCTTCCTAGGTGCGGCAGGTAAGGAGATGAGGTGATAAGGCTTCTAGAATGCCTTGCAAGGCAAGGGAAATCAGCTTTCTAGAAGGGATAGGTGCGGCACTAAAGGATAAGGCAGATTAGGGCTTCTAGAAACCCTCTAATGCAAGGAAAACTCACGGCAAGGATGGATAAGGTTTCTAGAACAAGGATAAGGTATCCTAAATGGATAAAGTGCCCTAAATGGATAAGGACTCCTCATTGCACTTGGAAACTTTGCCTATTAGGATTAGGAAACCTTGTCTTCGTCATTCCTTCTTCATCTTGGACTCCTTTTCCTTCTTGGACTTGGAAAACTTCTTTGTTGCTTCACTTGAGACCATTTGGATTTTGACTTTCCTTTATCAAGTAGGAAACCTTAATTGAGTAGGAATCTTCATTCTTCTAGGAATCCATCTTCAACTAGGAATCCCTCGTTGATTAGGAATCCTTCTTCAATTAAGAATCCTTTGTTGACTAGGATTTCATCTTTTAATTAGGCGCTTTCCTACTTCGACTAGGAAACCTAGTTCAAGTAGGAAACATCATCTTCAAATCTTCAATTTCGTCCATCCTCTTGGCTCCAAGCATATGATGTCCATTCCAAGCTCTAATTTGCTCCAAAAGGCTCCAAAATGCATCCTTTTGCATACTTTGCCCTTAAAACCTGAAAACACATAGAACTAGCTTAAAAGACTACTTTACTAAGGAAAAACACTATAAATGCACAAGAACAAGTTAAACTAAGGTGCGTAAATATGCTCCTATCACAAGCCATTTGCCGTCTCCTTCAAAAGGAAGTGTCATTCGAGTTCAACGAGGAATGTGAGAACGCATTCAAACACCTCAAGGAGCTCCTTACCTCAGCCCCAATCATTGATAGAAGCATATTTATGCGACTTAGTTAGCTTGTTTTCTTGCGTTTACATAGCTAGTTTCCATTTATTATAGTGTTTTAAGCTAATTTCGTGTATTTGTAGGTTTATAAGGCAAACGAAGCAAGAAAGTGCATTTTGGAGCTATTTGGAGCAGTTTTGGGCTTATTATAGCTTGCATATGGAGCAAGGTGGATGGACGAATTTGAAGTCAAAAGAGGCTAGGAACTTGCTACAAATCTGGAGAAACAAGTTTAAGACAAAGAAGATAACGAAAGAGCAAGAAACATGGAACATTATCCAAACAAACTTATCTTATCCAAACCTTATCCTATCTTATCCTAACCTAATCTTGTTCCACCTTAATTTCAGCTGCAAAAAAGGCTTAATTTCAGATTTATACACCTAGATACATGGTTCTAGAACACCTTATTTGATCCTAAATGTATGCCGCAACCCTTATGCCCTTCCATCTAGAAATCTGCCACAATTCCCTTTCTAGAATGCCTATTCCTAAATCCAAGGGTTGTGCCGCACCTTATGTACCTTTTCCCTCTTGGATTCTTGATGTGAAATATTCTAACACTCAAATTAAAACCCTATGATTGTAGTATATGAAAGTAGGGATCGTTTTAGGCCGGGGATTAGAAGGGATGCTAATCTACTCTAAACTGACTTAAAAACACAAAACAAAACTTAAAAACACTTAACTAGACTTACATGACTCAAAACAAACTAAAAAGACTCAAAACACACAAACTAAGTTAAATTGACTCGAAACAGACTCTAAGAAGTTATTTGGACGAATTTTAGATTATTAAGACTCAAAACACTAAATTGGACATATTTGAACATGTTTCTAACTAATCTAACACACTTAATTAAAGGGGACATTGATTTGGACGAAATTAAAGAAAAAACAAACAGATTTAAAGACTTAAACAACTTTGGACGAAATTAGGGAAAACCAAGCTAGCTAAAGGGTCCTTCTCCACACATGACACATTTGCATACAAATTGATTTCCAGTTTCTTTTCCAATAAACCATGAACTTCAACACCCCAGATTAACCGTGAACAGCACAAATGAACCCTTAAATTTTCCTTAAGTCATTGAATTGGATGGAATACGCATCGGCAACCAAATTATTATTCAATAGTTCCCTACATGAACAACATAATAGAGATACAATCAAAGATCATTAAGCTTTGTAAAAATCATAAGCATTGACAAGGCATTCGTAACTATGAACATGATGCGAGATTTATACGCACACAAATTAAACGCTCCTTTTGTCAATTGTAGTAAGTATGTAAGTAGGGATCGTTCTTAACCGGGGATTAGGAGGGATTGCAAATCCTTTGGAAACTGACTCAAAAACGTAAAATAAAGTTTAAAACACTAAACTAGACTCAAAGAATGCAAAACTAAACTTTAAAACACTAAAACAAACCAAAAGACTCAAACATCACCCAAAACACTCAAAACTGCCTTAAAAACACTTTCTGGGCAGTTTTGAGCACTTTGGTGAATTTGGACGAAATTATGAAATAAATTGAATCAAAACACTTAGAAACATAAACTAAGACACTTTCTAACTAAATTGGACAATAAAGTAAAGGGGGATTGAGTTTTGACGAAATTAAACTAAATGAACAAATTGTAATTAAAGCAGAATGTAAATATGAATATGATGAAAGTATGGATGAATGCTAGCTAAGGGGTTCATCTCCACACATGTTACACTTGCATAATAAAATGATTTCCAATTGCATTTCAATAAACCATGAATTCTCAATGCTCCAAGTTAATTAGGTCCGCTTAAATTAACTTTCAAATCTTCCTAACGTTATTGAATTGGATGATTGCATACGACAACCCAAAACATTCCCCATAAGTCCCCTACATGATTGCATAATAGAGATACAAGCAAGAATCATTACGGTCTATGAAAATTATAAGTGTTGACGAGGCATTCGTTACTATGGAATACGCATGAAACTTATGCCAAGAATTCGTTTAACGCGATTGTTTATAAGCAACCTCCACTACTTGTGAATATAAGTTCGTAACTATTAGGTGAAACTCACTTATATTCTAGCGTCATATTCATGCATGAAAATTAAGTGTGCACTCTCAATAAACATACATAAATAAGTTATCAATCAAACAGTTAAACGAATTGAATCCACAACTTATGAAACGCAATTAGAAGTAATCAAATCAAAATGCAAGCATAAACATCTATTTCGAATTCCCCCCTAGCCAAGGGGGGTTTAGTTGAATTTAAACATTTGAATCAAAGAAACACCTAAACATTCCAACAACTCAAACTTGAATTGTATGAACGTTTAGGCCCTCTTCTCTTCCATTCCTCATTCGTACAAAACAAAGAGTATTGAAATTAAACATTGAAATCAAAGAAACACCTAAACATTCCAACAACTCAAACTTGAATTGTATGAACGTTTAGGCCCTCTTATCTTCCTCTTCGTTGTAGCACAAGGTCTAAGGATAGTTTGATGGTGTGAATGGTTTGGGGAGTGGTTGGAGTGGCTGCAATGGAGGAGAAAAGTGTTTTGGTGGCTGCTGCAAGGGTGTGGAGAGGTTTTGACGAATTTCTGGAATATGGAAGAGTGAATGAGGTGTGAATGAGTGTGAATGCTTATTTATAGGTGAAATGGGGGGAACATGACAGCTAGGAGGGAATGTGGCTGCATGTTTGAATGATTAAAGGATGCATGTGGGTTGGAATTGCATGTGCAATGAATATGTGGCTGCATGTGCAAGGGGACAATCTGAAAATGCATGTGAAAGCATGTGTTGGCTGCAATGATGAAATGGATGGGAGTGCATGTGGCTTAATTAATTAAAGGGAGTGCATGTGCAATGTTTTAAAGGATGGAATGCATGTGAATATGATGGAAATCTGATATGGTGATGGGAGATGCATGTGGCTGATTTATGCATGTGATTAAAGGGAGTGCATGTTTGAATGATTAAAGGGACATGTGGGGGTGGAAATGATGAATGAAATGCATGTGAATGACAGCTAGATATGTTGATGAATGCATGTGACTTGTTTGTGGTGAGTGAATGCATGTGCTTTAAAGAGAGAGAATGTGGTGTAATGATGAAGTGGAATAAGTGCATGTGGATGTGGCTGATTTGATTTATGGAAGATGCATGTGGATTAAAGATGAGTGAATGATTATGGGTGCATGTGGATGAATGTGCATGTGCAAGGTTGTTGTTGTGATAAGTGATAAGTGTATGATATGATAAGTGAATGATATGATAAGTGAATGATATGATAAGTGAATGATATGATAAGTGGATGATAAGATAAGTGAATGATATGATAAGTGGATGATATGATAAGTGGTGAATGATAAGTGGTGAATGATATGTAAAGTGATAAATGAATGATATGTGGTGAGTGAAAAGTGAATGGAAGTGATAAGTGATAAGTGAATGGAAGTGATAAGTGAATGGTTTGATAAGTGAATGATATGATAAGTGAATGCTTATAATAAGTGAATGATATGATAAGTGAATGCTTATAATAAGTGAATGATATGATAAGTGAATGATATGATAAGTGAATGCTTTAAGTGTTTAAAATAGGGAACAAAGCCCTTCCTTGCATGGCAAGGAAGGGAGACACAAGGAAACACACGACAATGTCCTAAGGTTGCAAGGAATGTTGTTTTTGTGTTCTAAAATGCGTAGGAGTCTTCAATGATGCTTAAACATGAGGTCTTTTAGGATTTAACTTTCCTACTTCAAGTCTTTAATTTCGTCCATCCTCTTGGCTCCAAGCATATGATATCCATTCCAATCTCTAATTTGCTCCAAAAGGCTCCAAAAGGCATCCTTTTGCAAACCTTGCCCTTAGAACCTGAAAACACACAAAAGAAGCATAAAGGACTAAAATAACTAGAGAAACATAACGTAAATGCACGAGAACAAGCCATTTAAGTCGCATGAATATGCTCCTATCAGAACAACATGATACTCCAGCCAGGAATTTACTTAACACGATTGTGACTAGCAACCTCCACTACTTATGAATATAAGTTCATAATGATTAGGTGAAACTCCCTTATATTCTAGCATCAAATTCATGCATGCAAACTAAGTGGGCCCTCTGAATCAACACACAAGAATAAGTTCTTAATCAAACAGTTAAGTAAATTGTATTCACAATTTATGAAATCACAACTGAAAGTAATCAATTCATATTGCAAATATAATCATGGTTTCAAAGTCTCCTCTAGCTAAAACAAGTTTAGCTCCTCATGTTCGCAAAACAAAGATAATTAAACTTAAACATTAAAAACAAAGATAGAATACACCTAGAAACACTCCAGGTGGCTCCTCCTTCCTTCTTCGCTGCGCACAATGGGGATTTGTGTGAATTTAGGCTCTTGAGGTGTGGTGGATGGTGTGGTGTGAAATTGTGGTAGAGGGTGGTGGCTTATGAGTGTTGTGGCATCATGTATTTATAGGGTGAACGGAAGGCACGAAATTGGGCTGAAAAGAAGAGGAATTAGGATTCCAAATCACCAAAGAACAAGGACACTTTCAATCAGATTCAAAGGAGGACAAGGAATGGTCCTTGTGGCAGATTCTAGAACTTCCAGAAGGGTTACATGTAGCACAAACTTAGGGCACGAAAATAGGGCTTCTAGAACCTGATATTTAGGTGATTTAATGTGAAAAGGAGTCCTCTTTGAAGCTGGAATTAAGGTAGGACAAGACTAGGATAGGATAAGGTTTCGATAAGATAAGGTAATTTGGATAATATTCCTTCTTTGTAGCTAGTTCCTTATTTTCCAAGTCTTCAATTTAACTCTTCTAGATGTTAATCACATTCCTAGCTGATGCAAAAATAGTTAAGCACACAAATTAACCCTCTTGTTGTCAAATTGTAGTAAGGATGCAAGTAGGGATCGTTCTGGACCGGGGATTAGGAGGGCTTGCTAAAACCTCTAAACTGACTCAAAAACATAAAAACGAAGTTGAAAACGTTCACAAAGACTCAAAGGACTCGAAACAAGTTAAAAAGATTCAAAACTGCCTAAAAACACGAACTAGGCAGTTTCTGACTCTAAACACAATTTTGGACGAATTTAAGATTATGGTATGATTCAAAACACTTTAAAACACAAACTAAACAGATTCTAAACACTATAGAACAAGAAAGTAAAGGGGGGGTTTTGATTTGACGAAAATTGAAATAACAAAACAAGTTATAAAACTAGGCAGATTGTAAAATGAATTTTTGGAAACAAGATGATGGATGGATTAGTTAGAGGTCCATTCTCCACACATGACACATTTGTATATGAATTGATTTTCCAGTTGCTTTTCACTAACTATGATGCTCAACACCCCAAGTTAACCGTGATGCACTAATTAACCCTCAGATTTCCTTATGTCATTGAATTGGATGATGCATGCAACAATTCAAATTATTCTCCAACGGTCCTCAACATGAATGCATAGAAGAGATACAGTGAGAGATCATTATGCTCTATGAAAATCATAAGTGTTGACGAGGCAATTGTAACTATGAATGCATGATACTCTTGCCAAGAATTCAATTAACGCGGTTGTGACTAGCAACCTTCACTACTCATGTTTATAAACTTGTAACGATTAGGTGAAACTCATTTATAAACTAGCATCGAGTTCATGCATGAAAACTAAGTATGCATCCTTAATCAACATACAAGAACAAGTTTTGAATAAAACAGATAATTGAATTGCAATCACAACTTAACAAATCACAATTGGAAGAAATCAATTCATATCTCAAACATGTTCATGGCTTCAAACTTTCCCCTAACTAATTAGGGGTTTAGCCACTCATGATTACAGCAAACTCAGAAAGTAATAACAAAGTAAACATTGAAAACAAGAACGAAGTACACCTAAGAAAGCCCCAATCTGCAAGCATGAAACGTTCAAGGCCTCCTTCCTCTCCTAATTGCTGCGGCACAAGGGTCTAAGGATGTGTATAGATGAGTGGTGGTGCAGCAAAGGGTTGTGAAAGGTCAGAAATTGTCAAGGGTTTAGAAGGAAGCTGCGGCAAGGTATAGAATTGTGTCCAAGGGATGTCGAATGGTGAATCCCCCCTAATCTCATCTCAAACCCTTTATTAAGGCACGGCAAGGCTTGCATAGGAAATAAGTAAGTGTTTAATTGCCCCAAATCAATTCTAACAATCAGGAATTAAGTTAAATCCCTTTAGAATAGGTAATTGAAATCAGGAATTAAGGAAAAGGCTAAGTCTTGCGGCAAAGGGAGGAAAAGAAGGGGAAAGTGCAATTAAACTTGCAGATTTTTGAGTGAAAGGGAATTAAACTCACGGCAGGAAAAAGGGAAAAAGAAATCAGGAATGTGCCTTTGACCAAGAATTAAAGGAAACAAGATTTGTGACTGATTTTGGGAAGAATGGGAAAGAATCTCACGACAAGGAAAAGGGAAAGGATTTTAAAGCCAGAAATTTGGAGAGAAAAGTAAGGTAAGGTGCAGCACAATTTAGGACATGTCTAGGGCTTCTAGAACATGTGATTTAGGCAACCAACATTATTTGGAAACTTCAAAAATGGACACCTTCACAAATGGAAACTCCCAATAATGGAAACTGGTTTCCCATTCTTGATTCCTCCTTCTTCCTTCGATTCTAGGCTCACTTGGTCTTCAATTTCGTCCAACACTTTGGCTCCAAGGATAAACTATCCATCTTTAGCCCAAAAGTGCTCCAAAAGACTCCAAAATGCACTTCTTTGCTCCTTTAGCCCTTAGAACCTGAAAACATACGAAAATGGCTTAAAAGACTTAAAGACCTAAGAAATAACAACGTAAATGCACAAGAACAAGCCAACTAAGTCGCCTAAATATGCTCCTATCACTAGCCTCTCTTGATCTTCAAATACGTCCATCCACCTTGCTCCATGCATGTGCAATCCATTCCAAGCCCAAAACTGCTCTAAAATGCTCCAAATTGCACTTTCTTGCCAACTTTGTCAATTGAACCCAAAAACACACGAAAATAGCTTAAAACACTCTAACAAGTAGAAATTAGCTATGTAAATGCAAGAAAACAAGCTAACTAAGTTGCATAAATATGCTCCTATCAAATTCCCCCACACTTAGCTTTTGCTAGTCCTCGAGCAAAATAAAACGAACAAAACATAACCTAGACCTTCCAATATTTACCTCAGGGATTTCCAATGCAACATGACATGTTAAAAATCTCTACTCACATAGATTTTAGCTATCCTTACTCTTGAGCATACACTTAACCGTAGTCACCACTTACTAGCTCGCATTTAATCAATTAAAACAACATTTTGAATGTAGTAACATGCCTTAGAGAATCCCTCAATTCCTTACTGCATATACTCTCTATTTTCACACAGATTTTCTGACTACACTCCCTACACTAAGTATATGTGAGATGAATGATGTAAACATGTAGACTAATACTCAAATATGTATAATTGATGTGATAAATAATAGCACACAAATTAAACCCTCTTTTTGTCAATTGTAGTATAGATATAAGTAGGGATCGTTCTAGGCCGGGGATTATGAGGGATTGCTAATCTAATGAAAATTGACTCAAAGATGTAAAAATATGCTTTAAAACACTTAAACACACTCAAAAGACTCTAACTAAACTTGTATGACTCAAAACAATCTTTAAAGACTCAAAACAACTCAAAACAATCAAAAAGACTTAATTTAGACTCTATGACTCAATTTGGACGAAAATATAATTAGTTTTGACTCAAAAGACTTAAAAAGACACTTTTGGACAGATTTAGAACAAGCAAGAAATGGGGGTTTGATTTTGGACGAATTGAAAAGAAAACAAGTAACTTAAAACTTGAAAACAGATTTTGGATGAATTTAAGAAAAACCAATGGATGATGAACTAGCCAACAGATACTTCCCCACACATGATACATTCAAACATAAGTTGATTTCCAGTCGCTTTTCCGATAAATCATGAACCTCAACACCCCAGATTAACCGTGACATCACTAATTAACCCTCAAATTTCCCTTAAGTTATTGGATTGGATGACATCATACGACAACCCAAAGCATTCTTCAAAAGTCCCCTACATGACATTATAATAGAGATACAATCAAAGATCATTACGTTCAATGGAAATCATAAGTATTGACAAAGCACTTGTAACTATGACATCATGATACTCATGCTAGGAATTTACTTAACATGATTGTGAAAACAACCGTAACTACTTGTGAATATAAGTTTGTAACGATTATGTGAAACACACTTATATTCTAGCACCAAATTCAAGCATGCAAATTAAGTAGGCCTCCCTAATCAACATACAAGAATAAGTTATCCATCAAACGGTTAAGTAAATTGCATTCACAATTTATGAAATCACAACTAGAATTTATCAACTCATATTATAAACGTAATCATGGTTTCAAAGCATCCCTAGGCTAAAACGAGTTTAGCCTCTCATATTCATAACAAAACAAAGAAGAATAGAATTAAACATTGAAAATAAAAGATAGATTACACCTAAAAACGTTTCAACACTTCAACTCGAATGCATGAACGTCCAAGGCTTCGTCTTCCTTGCTAAGTCATGGCACAAGAGTCTAGGGTGATTTTGTGGATGATTTTCTGGGTTTTGAATGGATTTAGGAAGGTAGGGTGGTGCGGCAAGGGTTATGGGTGGTGTATGGAGGCTTGGATGAAGGTTTGGAAGTATGGGAATGGTGGAAAGTTGGATGGAAGGCTGCGTCAAGGGATAGGTTTCTGAGTGAATGAAGGCAGTTTGTATGGAAGGGTGATTAGGCTCTCTAAGGGTGCGGCAAAGGGGTTTTTATGAGGAAGAAAGAATCCTAAGGCTTTATTACTTAGTTTAGGAAAGGAATTAACACCAAATCCTTCAAGAATAGGAAACACAAAGTCAGAAAGGGAATGCACTTTATTTCTGAAATTAGGCAAGGATTTTGGTTTAGAAAAGGGTATGTGAATTATGGCTGAGTTTGATATGAAAAAGGAATGTGTTTGAATGCTTTAAAATAGGAAAGAAGGCCCTCCCTTTGATAGGAGCATATTCATGCGACTTAAATGGCTTGTTCTCGTGCATTTACGTTATGTTTCTTTAGTTATTTTAGTACTTTAAGCTATTTTCGTGTGTTTGTAGGTCCAAAGGGCTAAAGGAGCAAAAAGATGCATTTTGGAGACTTTTGGAGCACTTTTGGGCTAAGGATGGATAGCTTATGCTTGGAGCCAAAGTGTTGGACGAAATTGAAGACCTAATTGAAGACCGAAGTGTTGGAACCTTGTTCCCTTTAGTTTTAGGACATTTAAACCTTTCCTAATCCCATTCATCAACACATGCATCCACATGCATTCACCCTTTAAACCATTAAATCCACATGCTTTCCTATTCAATTAAATCAGCCACATGCATTCATCATCATAACTTAGCTGTCATTCCACTTCATTGCACATGCATCTTCAAATAAATCAGCCATTCCACATGCATATTCAACCTAGCTGTCATTGCACATGCATTCACTCTTTAATTCACATGCATTTACTCTTTAATTCACATGCAAAACATCCCATTCCATCTCCCATTTCAGATTGCATTCCATAATCATTCACTCACCTTTAATCCACATGCATCTTCCATAAATCAAATCAGCCACATTCACCACCACATTCACTCACCACAAACATTCCACATGCATTCATCAACATATCTAGTTGTCACTCACATTCATTTCTTTCATCATTTCCAACCCACATGTCCCTTTAATCATTCAAACATACACCCATTCACCACCAGAAATCATCCTTGCCATGAGTTCCCATCAGATTTCCATCATATTCACATGCATTCCATCCTTTAAAACATTGCACATGCACTCCCTTTAATTAATTAAGCCACATGCACTCCCATCCATTTCATCATTGCAGCCAACACATGCTTTCACATGCATTTTCAGATTGTCCCCTTGCACATGCAGCCACTTATTTAAAGCACATGCATTTCCACCCTTTAATCACATGCATAAATCAGCCACATGCATCTCCCATCACCATTCCAGATTTCCACCACCCTCCTAGCTGTCATGTTCCCCCCATTTCACCTATAAATAACCCTTCATTGCAGCCACAAAGGGGGGGATCCATTCACCACAGAAATAAGGCCTTTGTGCCAGAAATTCATCCATTCCATAAACACTTCCATTCCATTGTACATACCACCAACACTTCCCCCTTTGTGCCGTGAGTTTCCCTTACAATCCAAACACCATCCTTCCATTTTCACCACTCCCCAAACCATTCACACCATCAAACTATCCTTAGAACTTGTGCTACAACGAAGAGGAAGAGAAGAGTGCCTAAACGTTCATACAATTCAAGTTTGAGTTGTTGGAATGTTTAGGTGTTTCTTTGATTTCAAAGTTATGAGGAAATTCGAAATATATGTTTATGCTTGCATTTTGATTTGATTACTTCTAATTGCGTTTCATAAGTTGTGATTCAATTTGTTTAACCGTTTGATTGATAACTTATTTATGTATGTTTATTGAGAGTGCACGCTTAATTTTCATGCATGAATATGACGCTAGAATATAAGTGAGTTTCACCTAATAGTTACGAACTTATATTCACAAGTAGTGGAGGTTGCTTATAAACAATCGCGTTAAACGAATTATTGGCATAAGTTTCATGCGTATTCCATAGTAACGAATGCCTCGTCAACACTTATAATTTTCATAGAGCGTAATGATTCTTGCTTGTATCTCTATTATGCAATCATGTAGGGGACTTGTGGGGAATGTTTTGAATTGTTGTATGCGCTAACCCATCCAATTCAATAACGTTAGGAAGATTTGAAGGTTAATTAGTGCATCACGGTTAACTTGGGGTGTTGAGAATTGATGGTTTATTGAAATGCAATTGGAAATCATTTTATTATGCAAGTGTAACATGTGTGGAGAAGAACCTTCTAGCTAGCATTCATCCATTCATTTTCATCGCATTCATATTTACATTCTGTCTAGTTTATTAAACTTGTTTCGTTATTTCAATTTTCGTCAAATTAAAATCCCCCTTGACTTTATTGTCTAATTTAGTTAGAAAGTGTCTTAGTTTGTGTTTATAAGAGTTTTGAGTCATTTTGTTACACAAATTCGTCCAAATTTGTGTTTGTGCTCAAATCTGCCCAGAAAGTGGTTTTTAGGCAGATTTGAGTGTGTTTGTGTTGTTTTGAGTCTTTTGGTTTGTTTTAGTGTTTTAAAGTTTAGTTTTGCATTCTTTGAGTCTAGTCTAGTGTTTTATATTGTTATTTTACGTTTGAATCAAGCCATAATCTTAAATTCGTCCAACATTGGGTTTAAGGTCAGAAACTGCCTAGTTAGTGTTTTTAGGCAGTTTTGAGTCTTTTGAACTTGTTTTGAGTCCTTTGAGTCTTGGTGAACGTTTTTAACTTTGTTTTTATGTTTTTGAGTCAAATCCAAGTGATTAACAATCCCTCCTAATCCCCGGTCCAGAACGATCCCTACTTACACTTATACTACAATTTGACGAAAAGAGGGTTTAATTTGTGTGCGTATAAATTCTCGCATCACCCTTGCACGGCAAGGAAGGGAAATACTAAGGGGATACACGGCAAGGATTTTGGGTTGCAAGGGAACATCGTTTTGTGTCCTAGAATAGGTAGAAGTCCTTGATATTGCTGAAACATGGAGTCTTTAAGGGTTAGGAAAGATTAAACCAAAATAGGAAACCTTGGCTTAACTTTCCTACTTCAAGTAGGAAAGCTTCTTTGACTAGGAATCCTTCTTTGATTAGGAATCCTCCCTTGATTAGGAATCCTCCTTTGATTAGGAATCCTAACACCTTTAGGTCTTCAATTTCGTCCATTCCTTTTGCTCCAAGCATAAGCTATCCATTCCAAGTCCAATTTTGCTCCAAAATGCATCTTTTTGCTTCCTTAGCCATGGGAACCTAAAAACACACGAAAATGGTTTAAACTACTAAAACAACTATGAACTAACAACATAAATGCACGAAAACAAGCTAAGTAAGTCGCCTAAATATGCTCCTATCAATAATCAAAGAAGGCACTTTCTGGAATTATTAACGTGTATATATATGATCTCAAGAATGGAATGCCCTACTTAGACGCGAGAACCAGGGATACCATATGCTAGTACCAATTTTAAACTCCACATATTGAAACACATAACAATCAAGATCGAAGTCTAAGGGTTGTAACGGGGCTAAGGTATTGACTAACTAAGAAAGGTAAGGATAAACAAAAGTTCTTAAAGTGATAGTAAGCAAAGTAATGAAATAAACATTTAGAATTCACTTTTGAATGCAGAAACGAACTTGAAACACAAAAGGAAGATTCACACATCACTTAGGGCCAGATTCAAACTTTTGGACCCTTTCTTCAATAACCAATACTTGTGAGTTCGCTCTCACTTATTTTCAACTCTTTTTTCTTTTCTTCAACTTTTTCTTCTTCTTTTTTTCTTTTTTTTTTTTTTTTTAGTGCCCTATTTCTTTGGCACATAAATCATACATCCTCCTAGATTTCCACGAAAATCCTTCCCCTCTACAATTTTGAGATCAAAAGGAATTCCCTCTAAGTCATGCTTTACTATCCTTTAAGAATAAGGGTATGGATAGTCTTATTCTAGGCTAGGTAAGGATAATGTGGTTAACAAAGAAAATAGGCTAAATAAGGCTCAAAGGGGTTAAACCTACAATACATATGCAAAGGGTAAGGCTTTTTGGCTATGGTTTTAACTAAACAACTTCATCTTGTTATATGTTGGAGCTTCCTAGGTCTTCTTTATTTGAATACATGGGTTCCCTCCCAAGAAGCACTTGCTTTAACATCGTTCAACCGGACGATACCTCCTTTTAAGCTCCCCTAGGTCCCATGGCATGGAATTTATCTTTGAATGGGAGGTGATACTTGAGGTGATCCGGCAATGGTTTTAATTCTTGAGTGGGTGCCTGAATCATTAACAACATATTAGTATAAAACAAAATTGAAATTCGAGGAGGTGGCCTACTTGTGTGCTCTGATATGAACTCAAGAATAAACACCCCTTCGAAAGTTGTAGGACTAGAAAATTCAGCCAGATTTGGTGTTTTGCTAGTTATGACTTGTCCCATGTCATAAAATCTAACTTCTTTGGGAATTGTTGTCTCAAGTATATCCTCTTTGATGAATTCTAGACATTCCCCAGCCATTTCTTGCTCTTGATTCTTTGGAAAGGTTTCGAAGATGCCTTTCTCATCCTCTTCTTCCTTGGATTGCATGATCCTGCAAGGAATAGGGACATTTGGTGGAATGGGGTCAAGACGAATTGAATTTGGGCTTACCTTGGTTGTAGTGGACGGCATAGAGGGCATATGGGGCTGCGGGAAGGGTGGTTCTTCCCTTGCCATGGCCTTGTTATCCTCCTCTTTTTCGTGCAGCAGCCGGCTTGGTTTGGACGTCTTGGGTTCATCTCCAACCTCCATGCCAATTTCCAAGGTGATAGCTTCAGCAATTTCAACAGTTGAGTCGGATAGTTCACTTTGTTCTTGCATTTGCCCTTTGAATTCCGCGATCTCTCCCATTTGATTCTTCAATTCGCTCATCACTTGGGCTTGATTTTGTAATTCCTGCGTCAAAGAAGTTAGTACATCAAGAATTTGAGCACAATCTATTGACGAACCTGAATTCGATTGGAATTGTTGTGGGGCAGACTGTGGTGGCTGCTGATGTGAAAATTAACTTGACAGACAAATTAAACCCTATTTGTGACAATTGTAGTATATTTGCAAGTAGGGTTCATTCTAAACCGAGGATTAACTAGGGATGCTAATCAACTCAAATAAGACTCAAAAACACTAAACTAGACTATATAGACTCAAAACTAACCCAAAACACTCAAAATAGCAACAACCAATTAAAAAGACTCAAAACTGACTCTATGGAGTTGTTTGGACGAAATTTAACTAAGTTAGACTCAAAACACTAATTTGGACAGATTCAAACACTTCCCTAACTAATCTAACACACTTAATAAAAGGGGGAATTGATTTGGACGAAATTAATTAAACTAATCAGATTGCAAAGTAAACAGATTAGACACTAAATTAGGTGAATTGAATGGGTAAAAGGCTAGTTAGAGGGTCCTTCTCCACACATGCACATATGAAACACTAATTGATTTCCAGTTATTATCCCTTTAAACCATGAACGACAATGCGACAATGCCCCAAATTAATTGTGAGAAGCACAAATTAACTTTCAGATTTTCCTAGTTTCATTGAATTGGATCGAATACGCATCGACAACCAAATTATTCTTATCAAGTTCCCTACATGAACAACATAATAGAGATACAATCAAAGATCATTAAGCTTTTTGAAAACCTTAAGCATTGTGATGAGAAAATTTTACTTGACACACTAAATTAAAACCCTATGATTGCAGTATATGAAAGTAGGGATCGTTTTAGGCCGGGGATTAGAAGGGATGCTAATCAACACAATTAAGACTCAAAAACACTAAACTAGACTCCATAGACTCTAAACTAACTTAAAACACTCAAACCAGCAACAAACACTCAAAAAGACTCAATTTTAGACGTAACAAGTGTTTTGGACGAAAATAAACCTTAACTTCACTCAAAAGACTCAAAGAAAACAGATTTTGACTCAAATAACAAGACTAAATGAAAGGGGGATTGTTTTTGACGAATTTAAAACTTAAAACAAAAACTTTGTAGAAAACACTTTGTAAAAAGGAAATTAGGTGAATTAAATGGGTGAAAGGCTAGTTAGAGGGTCCTTCTCCACACATGATATATGCATACAAACCAATTTCTAGTTATTTTTCATTTGGACTATGAATGACAACACCCCAAGTTAGTTGCATCGCACAACTAACCATCAGATTTTCCTTATTTCATTGAATTAGATGGAATACGCATCTAAACCAAATTATCTTTCCCAAGTTCCCTATATGAAACGCATGATAGAGATACATGTCAAATGTCATTAAGTTTTATGAAAATCATAAGCATTGACAATGCATTCATCACTATGAAACGCATGACTTATATACCCATGTCAACCAATACTCTAGCATCAAATTCATACATGAAATTAAGTGTCGACCCCCAACCCACATATATAAACAAGTTTTAATAACTTAAATAAGCAAATCACATTCATGCCTTAAAAAACAATAACTGGATGGAATTAATTCATATAAAACATATAATCATTGCTTCGAATTCACCTCCAACTAAAAAGAAATTAGTTCCACATGTTCGCAAAACAAAGATAATTAAACTTAAACATTAAAAACAAAGATAGAATACACCTAGAAACACTCCGGTGGCTCCTCCTTCCTTCCTTGCTGCCAACAATGGGGATTTGTGTGAATTTAGGCTCTTGAGATGTGGTGGATGGTGTGGTGTGAATTTGGGGTAAAGGGTGGTGGTTTTTGAGTGTTGTGGCATCATGCATTTATAGGGTGAAGGGGAGGCACGAAATTGGGCTGAAAAGGAGAGGAATTAGGACTCCAAATCACCAAAGAACAAGGACACTTTCGATCAGATTCCAAGGAGGACAAGGAATGGTCCTTGTGGCAAATTCTAGAACTTCTAGAAGGGTTACATGTGGCATAAACTTAATGCACGAAAATAGGGCTTCTAGAACTTGATATTTAGGTGATTTAATGTGAAAAGGAGTCCTCTTTGAAGTTGGAATTAAGGTAGGAAAAGATTAGGATAGGATAAGATGAGATAAGGTTGGATAAGGTTTGGATAAGATAAGGAAATTTGGATAATATTCCTTCTTTGTAGCTGATTCCTTATCTTCAAAGTCTTCAATTTAATTCTTCAAGATCTTAATCACATTCCTAGCCTCTCTTGATCTTCAAATTCGTCCATCCACCTTGCTCCATGCATGTGCAATCCATTCCAAGCCCAAAACTGCTCTAAAATGCTCCAAATTGCACTTTCTTGCCAACTTTGTCAATTGAACCTAAAAACACACGAAAATAGCTTAAAACACTCTAACAAGTAGAAATTAGCTATGTAAATGCAAGAAAACAAGCTAACTAAGTCGCATAAATATGCTCCTATCAAATTCCCCCACACTTAGCTTTTGCTAGTCCCCGAGCAAAACAAAACAAACAAAACATTACCTAAACCTTCCAACAATTGCCTCAGGGATTTCCAATGCAACATGACATATTAAAGATTACTACTCCCATAGATTTTAGCTACCCTACCCTTTAGCATATACTTAATCATAGTCACCACTCACTAGCTCGCATTTAATCAATTAAAACATGATTTTGAATGTAGTAACATGCCTTAGAGATGATGTGATAAAAGATATCACTCAAATTAAACCCTCTTTTTGATAATTGTAGTATAGATATAAGTAGGGATCGTTCTAGGCGGGGGATTAGGAGGGATTGCTAATCTAATGAAAATCGACTCAAAGATGTAAAAATATGCTTTAAAACACTTAAACAAACTCAAAAGACTCTTAACTAAACTTGTATGACTTAAAACAAACTTCAAAGACTCAAAACAATCAAAAAGACTCAATTTAGACTCTAGGACTCAATTTGGACGAAAATACAATTAGTTTTGACTCAAAAGATTCAAAAACACACTTTTGGAAAAATTTGGAACAAGTAAGAAAAAGGGGATTTGATTTTTGACGAATTTAAAAGAAAAACAAGTGAAATAAAAACTTAAAAAAGATTTTGACGAAATTAAGAAAAATCAATGGATGATGAAATAGCCATGGGATATTTCTCCACACATGATACATTCAAACATAAATTGATTTCCAATTGCTTTTCCGATAAACCATGAACCTCAACAACCCAGATTAACCGTGACATCACTAATTAACCCTCAGATTTCCCTTAAGTTAGTGGATTGGATGACATCATACGACAACCCAAAGCATTCATAATAGAGATACAATCAAAGATCATTACGTTCAATGGAAATCATAAGTATTGCCAAAGCACTTGTAACTATGACATCATGATACTCATGCTAGGAATTTATGATGCGAAATATATAAGCACACAAATTAAAACCCTCTTTTGACAATTGTAGTATATGTATAAGTAGGGATCGTTCTAAACCGGGGATTAGGAGGGATTGCTAAATCACTTGAAAACTGACTCAAAAACGTAAAACAAAGGTTAAAACACTAAACTAGACTCAAAGAATGAAAAACTAAACACTTAAAACACTAAAACAAACCAAAAGACTCAAAACAGCACCAAAAAACTTAAAACTGCCTTAAAAGCACAATCTGGGCAGTTTTGAGCACTTACTCTAATTTGGACGAATTTGGGTGATAAATTGAATCAAAACACTTAGAAACACAAACTAAGACACTTTCTAACTAAATTGAACACTAAAGTGAAGGGGGATTTAGTTTTTGACGAAATTAAACAAAATGCACAGATTGCATTAAAGACAGAATGTAAATACGAATTTGATGAAAATATGGATGGAATGCTAGCTAGAAGGTTCTTCTCCACACATGTCACACTTGCATACAAGATGATTTTCAGTTGGTCTTTTGATGAATCATGAAACTAAACACCCGGGTGATAGGAGCATATTCATGCGACTTAAATGGCTTGTTCTCGTGCATTTACGTTATGTTTCTCTAGTTATTTTAGTCCTTTATGCTTCTTTTGTGTGTTTTCAGGTTCTAAGGGCAAGGTATGCAAAAGGATGCCTTTTGGAGCCTTTTGGAGCAAATTAGAGATTGGAATGGATATCATATGCTTGGAGCCAAGAGGATGGACGAAATTAAAGACTTGAAGTAGGAAAGTTAAATCCTAAAAGACCTCATGTTTAAGCATCATTGAAGACTCCTACGCATTTTAGAACACAAAAACAACATTCCTTGCAGCCTTAGGACATTGTCGTGTGTTTCCTTGTGTCTCCCTTCCTTGCCATGCAAGGAAGGGCTTTGTTCCTTATTTTAAACACTTAAATCATTCACTTATCATATCATTCACTTATTATAAGCATTCACTTATCATATCATTCACTTATCAAACCATTCACTTATCACTTCCATTCACTTATCACTTATCACTTCCATTCACTTATCACTTATCACTTCCATTCACTTATCACTCACCACATATCATTCATTTATCACTTAATACATCATTCACTTATCACTTATCATACTCATAATCATCTACACATTTCAACCATTTAAACATATGCATTTCAACTCACATGCATCATCATCATGCAACCAACCTTGCCACATGCTTTCCAAGCTTTCCCCCTTCATCATTAAGCCACATTCACTCCCATTTCTCTCCCCTTAACAGCCCTAAACCGTGCATAATTAAAGGACACCATTCAACACACACATGCACCAAAAGACAACATTGGCATGCATCACATGCATTTCCAACACTTCCCTCTTTGTGCCGTGCCTTCCCTTCCACTTTCCAACCACATTCTTTCAATTCCCACTTCATCATTACACCACCTAAGCCACATGCACTCCCATTCTTTAATTAAGCCACTTAAACCACAAAACAATCACACAACACACCAACACACATGCATCCTGAAATTCTTTGCCATGCAATCACATGCATTTCCCTTGACATTTTCAGCCATCACACTTCATCATTACACCACCATTCACTCTTTAACCCACACACACTTCACACAAACAACATTCACATGCATTCACATGCATTTCCAACACAAAACACACTCAAAACCGTGGCCACCTTTGCATTTCAGGATTCCCATTTGCATTTTCAGATTTCCAGCTTTCCCTTTTATTTTCCAGCTTTCATTCTTCATCATTGCAGCCATTCCACATGCAATTCTCCATCATTCCTCCACACAAACACCTTAAACAAATAGCCATATACATCTCCACTCCTCCTATAAATACCCTTGCATTCCCATCATTCAAAACATCTCATTCACAACACAACACCCCTCAAACACTTCCATTCTTTCCTTAGCCGTGAGTCCCCCCTCCCTACTAATCCAAACACCAACCATTTTTGCATTCCCCTTCCACTTCTCCACCACTCCTTTTCCATTCCACACTTCCATCCCCCAAACCAATTATCCCTAGACCTTATGCTACAATAAAGAGGAAGAGAAGAGGGCCTAAACGTTCGTACAATTCAAGTTTGAGTTGTTGGAATGTTTAGGCGTTTCTTTGATTTCAATGTTTAATTTCGATTCTCTTTGTTTTGTATGAGGAACTAAACCCCCCTTTAGCTAGGGGGGGATTCGAAATATATGTTTATGCTTGCATTTTGATTTGATTACTTCTAATTGCGTTTCATAAGTTGTGGATTCAATTTGTTTAACCGTTTGATTGATAACTTATTTATGTATGTTTATTAAGAATGCGCGCTTAATTTTCATGCATGAATATGACGCTAGAATATAAGTGAGTTTCACCTAATCGTTATGAACTTATATTCACAAGTAGTGAAGGTTGCTTATAAACAATCGCGTTAAACGAATTCTTGGCAGAAGTTTCATGCAATCATAGTAACGAATGCCTCGTCAACACTTATAGTTTTCATGATGCTTAATGATTCTTGCTTGTTTCTCTATTATGCAATTCATGTAGGGAACTTGTGAGGAATGCTTTGGGTTGTCGTATGCAATCATCCAATTCATTAACTTAAGGAAAACTTGACGGTTAATTTAAGCGGACCTAATTAACCCGGGGTGTTGAGAATTCATGGTTTATTGAAATGCAATTGGAAATCATTTTATTATGCAAGTGTAACATGTATGGAGATGAACCCCTTAGCTAGCCATACCATCCATTCATTTCCGTCAATTTCATATTTACAATTTGTTTTCTTTACAATCTATCCATTTTAGTTTAAATTCGTCCAAAATCAATCCCCCCATATTTCGTTTAAGTCTTAGTCTTAATCTTTCTTATTTTTAGTTTTGAATTCTTCGAGTTTAGTATAGCATTTTAGTTTGTGTTTTTAAAAGCATTTTGAGTCTTTTGATTTGTTTTAATGTTTTAAAGTTTAGTTTTACATTCTTTGAGTCTAGTTTAGTGTTTTATATTATGTTTTTACGTTTTTAAGTCAAATCCAAGTGATTAACAATCCCTCCTAATCCCCGGTCCAGAACGAAATTTGATGCGAGATTTATACGCACACAAATTAAACCCTCTTTTTATCAATTGTAGTATAGGTGCAAGTAGGGATCGTTCTGGACCGGGGATTAGGAGGGATTGTTAATCACTTGGATTTGACTTAAAAACGTAAAAACATAATATAAAACACTAAACTAGACTCAAAGAATGTAAAACTAAACTTTAAAACATTAAAACAAATCAAAAGACTCAAAATGCTTTTAAAAACACAAACTAAAATGCTATACTAAACTCGAAGAATTCAAAACTAAAAATAAGAAAGATTAAGACTAAGACTTAAACGAAATATGGGGGGATTGATTTTGGACGAATTTAAACTAAAATGGATAGATTGTAAAGAAAACAAATTGTAAATATGAAATTGACGGAAATGAATGGATGGTATGGCTAGCTAAGGGGTTCATCTCCATACATGTTACACTTGCATAATAAAATGATTTCCAATTGCATTTCAATAAACCATGAATTCTCAACACCCCGGGTTAATTAGGTCCGCTTAAATTAACCGTCAAGTTTTCCTTAAGTTAATGAATTGGATGATTGCATACGACAACCCAAAGCATTCCTCACAAGTTCCCTACATGAATTGCATAATAGAGAAACAAGCAAGAATCATTAAGCATCATGAAAACTATAAGTGTTGACGAGGCATTCGTTACTATGATTGCATGAAACTTATGCCAAGAATTCGTTTAACGCGATTGTTTATAAGCAACCTTCACTACTTGTGAATATAAGTTCATAACGATTAGGTGAAACTCACTTATATTCTAGCGTCATATTCATGCATGAAAATTAAGCGCGCATTCTTAATAAACATACATAAATAAGTTATCAATCAAACGGTTAAACAAATTGAATCCACAACTTATGAAACGCAATTAGAAGTAATCAAATCAAAATGCAAGCATAAACATATATTTCGAATCCCCCCCTAGCTAAAGGGGGGTTTAGTTCCTCATACAAAACAAAGAGAATCGAAATTAAACATTGAAATCAAAGAAACGCCTAAACATTCCAACAACTCAAACTTGAATTGTACGAACGTTTAGGCCCTCTTCTCTTCCTCTTTATTGTAGCATAAGGTCTAGGGATAATTGGTTTGGGGGATGGAAGTGTGGAATGGAAAAGGAGTGGTGGAGAAGTGGAAGGGGAATGGAAAAATGGTTGGTGTTTGGATTAGTAGGGAGGGGGGACTCACGGCTAAGGAAAGAATGGAAGTGTTTGAGGGGTGTTGTGTTGTGAATGAGATGTTTTGAATGATGGGAATGCAAGGGTATTTATAGAAGGAGTGGAGATGTATATGGCTATTTGTTTAAGGTGTTTGTGTGGAGGAATGATGGAGAATTGCATGTGGAATGGCTGCAATGATGAAGAATGAAAGCTGGAAAATAAAAGGGAAAGCTGGAAATCTGAAAATGCAAATGGGAATCCTGAAATGCAAAGGTGGCCACGGTTTTGAGTGTGTTTTGTGTTGGAAATGCATGTGAATGCATGTGAATGTTGTTTGTGTGAAGTGTGTGTGGGTTAAAGAGTGAATGGTGGTGTAATGATGAAGTGTGATGGCTGAAAATGTCAAGGGAAATGCATGTGATTGCATGGCAAAGAATTTCAGGATGCATGTGTGTTGGTGTGTTGTGTGATTGTTTTGTGGTTTAAGTGGCTTAATTAAAGAATGGGAGTGCATGTGGCTTAGGTGGTGTAATGATGAAGTGGGAATTGAAAGAATGTGGTTGGAAAGTGGAAGGGAAGGCACGGCACAAAGGGGGAAGTGTTGGAAATGCATGTGATGCATGCCAATGTTGTCTTTTGGTGCATGTGTGTGTTGAATGGTGTCCTTTAATTATGCACGGTTTAGGGCTGTTAAGGGGAGAGAAATGGGAGTGAATGTGGCTTAATGATGAAGGGGGAAAGCTTGGAAAGCATGTGGCAAGGTTGGTTGCATGATGATGATGCATGTGAGTTGAAATGCATATGTTTAAATGGTTGAAATGTGTAGATGATTATGAGTATGATAAGTGATAAGTGAATGATGTATTAAGTGATAAATGAATGATATGTGGTGAGTGATAAGTGAATGGAAGTGATAAGTGATAAGTGAATGGAAGTGATAAGTGAATGGTTTGATAAGTGAATGATATGATAAGTGAATGCTTATAATAAGTGAATGATATGATAAGTGAATGATTTAAGTGTTTAAAATAAGGAACAAAGCCCTTCCTTGCATGGCAAGGAAGGGAGACACAAGGAAACACACGACAATGTCCTAAGGCTGCAAGGAATGTTGTTTTTGTGTTCTAAAATGCGTAGGAGTCTTCAATGATGCTTAAACATGAGGTCTTTTAGGATTTAACTTTCCTACTTCAAGTCTTTAATTTCGTCCATCCTCTTGGCTCCAAGCATATGATATCCATTCCAATCTCTAATTTGCTCCAAAAGGCTCCAAAAGGCATCCTTTTGCATACCTTGCCCTTAGAACCTGAAAACACACAAAAGAAGCATAAAGGACTAAAATAACTAGAGAAACATAACGTAAATGCACGAGAACAAGCCATTTAAGTCGCATGAATATGCTCCTATCACCCGGGTTAATTAGGTTCGCTTAAATTAACCTTCAAGTTCTCCTTAAGTTAATGAATTGGATGGGACAGCGCATACACAATTCAAAACATTCTCCAAAAGTCCTTTACGTGAAAAGCACAATAAAGATACAATCAAAGATCATTAAGCAACATGAAAACTATAAGTGTTGACGAGGCATTCGTTACTATGATGAGCATGAAACTAGTGCCAAAAATTCATTTAACGCGATCGTTTATAAGCGACCTCCACTACTTGTGAATATACGTTTGTAACTATTTGGTGAAACTCACTTATATTCTAGCATCATATTCATGCATGAAAACTAAGCGTGCACTCTCAATAAACATACACAAATAAGTTATCAATCTAGCAGTTAAACAAATTGAATCCACAACTTATGAAATTCCAACCGAAGGTAATCAATTTATATTGCAAGCATAAACATTGTTTCGAATCACCCCCTAGCTAACTAGGGGTTTAGCCTCTCATGTTCACAGAAAGAGAAACAAAATTGAAATTAAACATAGAGAACAAAAGATTGATTACACCTAGAACGCCCAACGAATCCACTTTGAATTTCTGCACGTTTCAAGCTCCTATTTCTTCTTCTTCTTGCTGCGGCAGAGAGGGTTTTAGGGTGAGTTTGGATGATTTTCTAGGTTGTAGATGGTTTTAGGGAGGTGAAGTTTTGCGGCAAGGGTTGTGGAAGGTGTATGGAGGTTTGGATGGTTGCGGCAAGGGTGGAATTAGGGTGATGGTGGCTGCGGATTGAAGGAAGAAAAGGGATGGTGGCTGCGGCTTAGATGTTTTGTGGCTGAAATATGAAAAGAAATGAATGAATAGAAGAGAGTAGGGTGCGGCTAAATGGTGGAATATATAGGGTTTCAGAAAATAAAACCCTAGCTTATTTTGGTTAATTAAAATTAAATCAAAGGCTTCTAGAATTAGGGAAATCAAATCAGAAAATTAAAAGGAAATTGGTTAATAGGTGCGGCTAGGGTTTTATTTGAAAGGGAAATAGGTTTAAGTTCAGAAATTAAAGGGAAAGGTGTGGCTTAGGGTTTAGTTTAGGCAGGAGCATGTGTTTTAAGTGCATAACCTAGGACAAAATTGCCCCCCCCTTGCACGGCAAGGGAAGGGAAGAAGGGGAAACCCACGGAAAAGGTTTGAAAGTGGGTTAGGGCCTTCGTTTTGTGTCCTAAAGTGCATATAAGGCCTTCAAAGTGGCTGGAAAATGCGGACGTTTAAGATTAGGAAAGGTTACCAAAATGGGAAACCTAGGGTTAACTTTCCTACTTCAAGTAGGAATCCTCGTTGAAGTAGGAATCCATCGTTCTTCAAGTCTTCAACTCATTCATTCCTCTTTTGCTCCAAAAGACTCCAATTTGCATCTTCTTGCACACTTTGGCTTTATAATCTGAAAATACACAAAAGTGACTTTAAACACTAAAATAACTAAGGAAACACAACATAAATGCACGAGAACAAGCTAATTGAGTCGCATGAATATGCTCCTGTCCTTGGATAGAACACACTCCGCATACAATTGGTCCTTGCATCCTCATTCCTTCGACCATCTAAGACACAATGGAAGTAAGATTAGCTAATTGTGAATGAATGTCGGGTGTGGAACTTACCTCATGAACTTGCTGCCGTGGGGGTCCTCTTTGGCCTACTCCTTCGTATTGTTGAGCGTTCAACGCTCGATTAGCAATTAAGATCTTGGCAGCCATGGGTGTCTTGTCCACCAATGCTCCACCCACCGAGGCATCAAGCATTTGACGTTCAATTGGTAGGAGCCCCTCGTAGAAGTATTGTAGAAGTAACTCCTCCTTCATCTGATGCTGTGGACAAGAAGCAACAAGTGATTTAAAACGTTCATGATATGTAGGAAAAGACTCACCTTCATCTTGCTGAATTCCACTTATCCTTTTACGTAGAAGGATGATTCGAGAATTTGGGAAAAACTTCTCCAGAAATGCCCTCTTCATACTCTCCCATGATGTGACGGTTCCGGGAGCTAATTCATACAACCAATCTTTGGCTTTGTCCATTAAAGAGAATGGAAAAGCCTTCATCTTCAAAATACTTCCATCGACGTTGACAGGAGTTATGCTTGAACACACCACTTCGAATTCTTTCAGATGCTTGTTCGGATCCTCCATGGACAACCCATGGTATTTTGGAATGCGGTGGAGCAAACTTGACTTCAACTCGAACTCTTCGGTCTTACCTTGGGCAGGCGTGGGATATTGGATACACAAAGGTGCGGCATTATCCAATCCCGAAGCAGAAAGCTCCTTGAGTGTCCGGTTGTCCATGGCCATGCCTTGTGTTTCTTCAAAAATCTGATCCGTAGCCTCTTCGTCCTCTTCTAGGACTTGTTCTTCAAGGTCAGGTTCCGGGCTTGGTGGATTTGATTCGTGTTGCTTCCTCTTTCGTCTCAAAGTCCTCTCGAAATCGCTGTCAAAGTCCAAGATATGCTCACGAATCGATTGAGAACTCCGAGTCATAAACTAGTACCTAAAACAAGAAAAACAAAACAAGGTCAGAAACTTTAACAAAATAAAATAAACAGAAAGTAAACAATCCAAGGGATTAGCAAAGTTGCTAATCCCCGGCAACGGCGCCAAAAATTTGATGCGAAATATGGATGGAATGCTAGCTAGAAGGTTCTTCTCCACACATGTCACACTTGCATACAAGATGATTTTCAGTTATTCTTTCGATGAATCATGAAACTCAACACCCAGGATGAATCATGAAACTCAACACCCCGGGTTAATTAGGTTCGCTTAAATTAACCTTCAAGTTCTCCTTAAGTTAATGAATTGGATGGGAAAGCGCATACAACAATTCAAAAGATTCTCCAAAAGTCCTTTACGTGAAAAACACAATAAAGATACAATCAAAGATCATTAAGCAACATGAAAACTATAAGTGTTGACGAGGCATTCGTTACTATGATGAGCATGAAACTAGTGCCAAGAATTCATTTAACGCGATCGTTTATATGCGACCTCCACTACTTGTGAATATAAGTTTGTAACTATTAGGTGAAACTCTCTTATATTCTAGCATCATATTCATGCATGAAAACTAAGCGTGCACTCTCAATAAGCATACACGAATAAGTTATCAATCAAGCAGTTAAACAAATTGAATCCACAACTCATGAAATTCCAACTGAAGGTAATCAATTTATATTGCAAGCATATACATGGTTTTGAATCACCCCCTAGCTAACTAGGGGTTTAGCCTCTCATGTTCACAGAAAGAGAAACAAAATTGAAATTAAACATAGAGAACAAAAGATTGATTACACCTAGAACGCCCAACGATTCCACTTTGAATTTCTGCATGTTCAAGCTCCTCTTTCTTCTTCTCCTTGCTGCGACACAGAGGTCTTAGGGTGATTTTGGATGTGATTTTGGTTTAGGAGGGGATTTAGGATGGTAAAGGGTTGCGGCATAGAGGTGGAAGGTGGCTGCAATGGTGTGTAAGTGTATGGAGGTGTAGAATGGTGGCTGGAATAGATGGAAGGTTGCAGATTGAAGGTGGAAGAGTGATGGTGGCTGTGACAAGGTATGGAATGATGAATGAATCTCCCTAGGGTGCGGCTTAAGTCCAAGTATATAAAGGGCTTTCAGAAATTAAAACCCTAACTTATTTTGGTTAACTAAAATTAAATCAAAGGCTTCTAGAATTAGGAAATCAAATAAGAAACTAAAAGGAAATTGGCTAAAATATGCGGCTAGGGTTTTATTTGAAAGGGGAATGTGTTTAAGTGCAGAAAATAGGAAATAAGGACCCCCCTTGCACGGCAAGGGAAAAGGAAAGGTTAAGAGGTGCGGCTTAATGCTTTAGGAAAGGTGAAGTGTCCTAAAACTGAAGGGAAAAGGCGTCCCTTGCACGGCAAGGGATGGGGAGAAAGGGAAAGGTGCGGCAAAGGTCCCTAAGGGGTCTAGGGCCTTTGTTTTGTGTCCTAAAGTGCATACGAGGCCTTCAAAGTGGCTGGAAAATAAGGACTTTTAAGATTAGGAAAGGTTACCAAAATGGGAAACCTTGGCTTAACTTTCTTACTTCAAGTAGGAATCCTTGTTGGAGTAGGAATCCTTGTTCTTCTAGGAATCCTCATGTGAGTAGGAATCCATCTTCAATTAGGAATTCATATTTCTTCAAGTCTTCAACTCATTCATTCCTCTTTTGCTCCAAAAGACTCCAATTTACATCTTCTTGCACACTTTGGCTTTATAATCTAAAAACACACAAAAGTGACTTTAAACACTAAAATAACTAAAGAAACACAACATAAATGCACGAGAACAAGCCAATTAAGTTGCATAAATATGCTCCTATCACATTATATGTATGATCTCAAGAATGGAATGCCACTACTTAGGCGCGAGAACCAGGGATACCATATGCTCAAACCAATTTTAAACTCCACATATTGAAACACATAACAATCAAGATCGAAATCAAAGGGTTGTAACGGGGCTAAGGTATTGGCTAACAAAGAAAGGATAAATGATAGGAGCATAATTATGCTACTTAGTTATGTTGTTTTCTTGCATTTAGTGAGTTAATTACTATGTATTTCAGTCTTTTAAGTTGTTTTCGTATGTTTTTAGGTCCTAATGGCAAAAGGAGCAAGAAAGTGCATTTTAAGGCTATTTGGAGCATTTTTGGGCATGGATTGGATAGCTTAACTATGGAGTAAAGAGGATGGACGAAATTGAAGTCAAGAAGGACTAGGAAAGGCTACAAATCTGGTGGAGGAAGTCCTAAAGCAAAGAAGATAAGGAAATAGCAAGAAACAAGGAACCTTATCCAACCTTATCCTTTCCTAACCTTATCTTATCCTATCCTAGAAACCTTATCCTATCCTAACTCTAACATTATCCTATTCTATCCTATCCAAATCAGGTTGGGACTTAAACCTTGCTAATTAGAGGGAATTAATTACACATTTATACACCTATTTCAGTTTCTAGAAGACTTATCCATTTAAATGCCGCAAGAACACCATTCCTTGTAAGTTTAGGAATTGCAATCCCCCTTCTACACAAATATCATGTGTCCTAGGCCCTTTAGGTTTAGGAATCTGCCCTAAACCATCCCTTCTAGAAGCCTTATCTCATCCCTATAAACCTGCCACACCAAAACCTTCTAGAACTCCCTAAATCCTAGCTGCACTACCTATTCCAATTCCCATTTGATTTCTGCCTTGAATTAACCCTTTTTCAATGGGATTGTGCAATCCTTTTCCTTCACTAAGTGTGCCAAATTAGCCTATATAAATAGCCCTTGCCGCACCATTTAGATCACCACCCTTCACACAACATTCATTCATTCATTCAGAAAGCCATCCTTTGCCGCAACCTTGCAACTAACCTTCCCTCATTCCCCTACTTCCAAACCTCCATCCCCACCTCCATACACCACCACCAACCCTTGCCGCACCACCACCCCTGCCTAAACCCATCCAAAACCCAGAAAATCATCCACAAAACCACCCTAGACCTTGTGCCGTGACTTAGCAAGGAAGAGGAGAAGGAAGACCAAGCCTTGGGCGTTTGTGCATTCGAGTTGGAGTGTTGGACGTTTTTAGGTGTAATCTATCTTTTATTTTTAATGTTTAATTCTATGTTGCTTTGTTTTGTCATGAACATGAGAGGCTAAACTCGTTTTAGCCTAGGGATGCTTTGAAACCATGATTACGTTTATAATATGAGTTGATAAATTCCAGTTGTGATTTCATAAATTGTGAATGCAATTTACTTAACCGTTTGATGGATATCTTATTCTTGTATGTTTATTAGGGAGGCCTACTTAATTTGCATGCTTGAATTTGGTGCTAGAATATAAGGGTGTTTCACATAATCGTCACAAACTTATGTTCACAAGTAGTTAAGGTTGTTTTCACAATCACGTTAAGTAAATTCCTAGCATGAGTATCATGATGTCATAGTTACAAGTGTGATAAGTCTCATTTTGCACGCATTTATATATTCCTTATTTGGCGTCTTTGTGATGTTTTTAGATTGAACTAGTTGCATTTTACATTATTTGGTGTTAGTGTGCAGTCAAGTGTGTATTTAGATCAAAGGGAAGTAAAAACCATTCCTTTTGGTAGCTGAGCATTATTCCAAACATGGAGAGGATTCTAGGGATTTAAATTGAAGTCCAAATGAAGAACCTAGGAGACGTTTGAATGCTGGAATTTCAGGAAATGATGTGGAAGTGTTAAGTGGTGCAATTCGGCCATATTGAGTGATTCTAAATAAAACAAGCATTGAAGTCAGATTATGTGGTTTCAACACCAAAACATGCATTCACATGCATGTTCAAACACCTTGCCGAGCACTCTCATGCATTTCCAGCTCCCTTATGCATTTCCACATCCGAAACAAATCACCTTTGCATTTCCAACTCCTTCATGTCCATCCCGTGCATTTCCATACCCAATTCCAGATTATTCTAACCAGTTTCAGATTGTCCACTCACTTGTGGCAGGCATTGCACATGTATCTTGGATTAAATAAACCACATACCTGCAGATCATGTCCATACTTTGCAGGTATCACGCCAGAAATCCGCTCAAACAACCATTTCATGCGATTCCAGCTCCCTAATGCCCATACCGTGCACATTCATCCCCTTTTCAGCATTCCTTTCACATGGATCTTGTCAGCTTTCACATGCATTCTGATTGTTTCTCCATCATTAGACTCATTCAGAAATTCACCAAGACTGATTCATTGCTCTCTCGGATTGATTGGATCACACACACTCTATTTGCTCCATTTTCTGTCCCTCATCCACTCTCATTCTCCCCCTCCATTGGATTGTACTCGACATTCTCTCCCATTCACAGAAACTGTCCACATTCTATTCCATTACTCATCCTCTCCCGTTCGACATTTTCCTTCTTCACTCATTTCATTACTCACACTCATTCTCCCTCTCCATTCCATTGCATTCGGCATTCTTTTCCTTTCACAGAAACTGTCCATTTTCTCTACCATTCACAGAACTTGTTCTTCATTCAGTCCATTACACACGCATAACCACTCCATTTCATTCCATTTCTGCCCATTTGCTCTCCCATTTACAGAAAACATCCAACCTTAAGCCGATCCATTTTGAGTTACATCACACTTGGAGAACCAACACCAAAAGGCACTCTTCAAGGAATTCAACATCAGTTTTGCTTCAAGGGTTTATTCTTATTAATTCTATGTTCATTCATGTTTTATATTTCTATGTTAAATCTTTTGTAAACATGAATTGGAACTAATCCTTCTCTAGGGATTCGATGTAACCTTGCAAAGTTTGCCATGTAATTAAGTTAGAATGCTCAGTTTGTCCATCTATTTCTTGTTTCATTCTCTGATTTAATGGTGATTTAGTGTGTTGATTTTAATGTTTGATCATCATTTGAATTAATCACTAAGTTGTGTAGCCAAGATTAAAGCACACATCATGCATAATCTTGGTAGATATGTGAATGAATGAAGGGAATGTTTAGCAAACATCCTGCCGAGTTATTCCCTTTGGTTTTATGAAAGTTTCTTGTGCATTACATACTCTTGATTATGAACCAAAGTTGCACATCACAACTAGGTTCATGATTAGAGACATTTGATCAAATCCACACATCATATGGTTGATCATATCCAAGTGAAACAAACTCAAGAAATAGGTAGATGAATGAGTATAAACTAACTTAACAAACATGGACTTGGTTTAGCAATGGTGAAACCGAATCCCTAGCTTCATCTCCATTGGTACTATCTCATTTTATTAGTTGTTGAGTCATTTATTTGTGTTTACTTCACTTTCTTATACTACCAAGTTACAAAAACAAATCTGCCTATTCTGTTTAGTTTGATTCATTTCATAGAGTTCTTGCAAAACAAGTAATTACATAGGTCCAATTAGTCCCTGTGGATTCGACACCCTTGCTTGTGCCATTATACTAAATATATTCTAGCATTAGGAAGGAATAATACATCAACAAAAATGGCGCCGTTGCCGGGGACTGATTTCAGTCCCTTGTAATTGCTTCTTTGCTATTTAAAATTTGTTCATTTCATTGTTGTTTGCTAGTTAAACTTTGTTCTTTTCATTGTAGGTAGATTCTTGATTTTCATTCAAACTTGTGTTACTTTGTTTCAGGTAGTATATGTCAAGTAGACTTGTTGAGTTAGGCCAAAGAATTGAACGGTTGAAGGGCCACACTTTGGACAACTTTGTGCCATCAAGTTCATCCATTAGCCGTGAGGAAGAGGAAGGGAATTCACCTAGTTCAACAAGTAAAGAATCTAAGCAATTTAATTGGGAAAGAGAAGAAGAAATGGCGGGCAACGAAGATGAGCTTCGAGCTTCGGAGGACTTTGCTCAACCAATCATACCAAATTCACCTTCATGCATCTTGCTGCCCACAGAAGCTAGAAACTATGATCTCAAATCTTCACATTTCCATATGTTTCCTTCATTTTATGGCTTACCTAATGAAGACCCTTTAGCTCATATTAAAGAGTTTTACAATGTTGTGAGTGGTTTACCTTTGCAGGGAGTAAGTGAAGCAAATTTAAGGATGAGAGTGTTTCCTTACACCTTGAAAGATAAGGCCAAGAGTTGGTTGATGACTCTAACACCAGGTTCCCTCACTACATGGGATGCCGTGGCTAAGAAGTTCTTGGAGAAGTTCTTTTCCACTCAAAAGATAGCCACATTAAGGGGACAAATCTTCAACTTCAAACAAGATGATGGAGAACCTTTCAATGAGTGTTGGGAGCGTTTTAAAGGCCTCTTGATACAATGTCCACACCATGGGTTACCTTTTCACTTACAAATGCAAATTTTCTATGATGGACTAACCCAAACATGTCAATCAACTGTTGATAATGCAGCAGGTGGAGCATTGAAGAAAAAGAATGCCCAAGAGTCATATAACATTTATGAGATGTTGGGGTCTAATGCTCAACACAAAGATTTAAGGGGTAAGAAAGTTGGAGTCTATGAAACAAGTTCTAATCATGAGCTTTTGTTGCAGGTAGCTAACCTAGAAAGGAAGCTTGAATCCGTGCTCAACATGGTGCCAAAAGCAAATGAAGTGTGTGCCATTTGCAACTTACCAAACCACCCTACTCATCAATGTCCATCTAGGGAGGCTTATCCCGAGTATGTTCAAGAGCAAGTGAACCTCATGAATTCTTACAATCAAAGACCAAGGAATGATATGTATTCCAATACATATAACCCGAGTTGGAGAGATCATCCCAACCTTTCATGGAAGAACAACAATCAATTCCAAACTTTCCAACCAAAACCTGCCACTACCCTTGAGGATACGGTTAAGTTGTTAGCCCAAAACACTTTGCAATTCCAACATTCCACAAATAGCACTCTCCAACAACATTCAGCAGCCCTAACCAAAATGGAGACACAATTGGGGCAGATTGCAGATGCCTTGAACCAAAGAGAGGTTGGGAAGTTTCCAAGCCAACCCGTGATACTCCAAAGGAACCAAGAGCAAGCCAAAGCAATCACTACACTTAGAAGTGGTAAGGTTATTGATAATAGAGTTGGCAATGAAGTTACTAATGAATATGATCATGTGAATGCAGGTGTTACTCAAGGAGACAATGAGAAACCAAATGAGGAACCAAGCCATGCTACTTCCTCATTTGAAGCACCAAATCTTCACAAGGCCGAGAAACCATACACTCCACCAATACCATTCCCTGGAAGACTTGCCAAGAGCAAGCAGGATAAGTCATTTAAGGAAATTTTTGATATACTAAGCAAAGTGAATGTTAACTTACCTTTGCTTGATGTCATTAGGAACATGCCGGCATATGGGAAGTTCTTCAAGGAGTTAAATAGCTACAAAAGGAAGTATGGACCACATGAGAAGGTTGTGGTGGCTGAGAACGTGAGTGCAGTTTTGCAAAGAAAACTTCCACCAAAGCTCAAGGATCCAGGAAGTTTCTCTATCAACATCACCATAGGGGACAAGAAAGTAGAGAAGGCAATGCTTGATTTGGGTGCTAGCATCAACTTAATGCCTTATTCAGTGTACCTTCAACTAGGTTTGGGAGATTTGAAAGCCACCACCATTTCATTACAACTTGCAGACAGATCCGTGAAATATCCAAGAGGTATAGTAGAAGATATTCTATTTCAAGTTGATAAACTAATCTTGCCTGCAGATTTTGTAGTGTTGGACATGGAAGAAGCTCCTATACATGATCGTGAGTTGCCTATATTGCTTGGGAGACCTTTCATGGCCACGGCCAAAACCATCATTGATGTGCAAAATGGACTCCTCACTATGACAGTGTTAGGAGAGACAGTTCAATTCAAAGTGTTTGAATCTCTTTCTCATCCTTCGTCAGCTCTTGATTGTTATGCCATTGATGTGCTTGATTCACTTGTATTCTCTAAGTTCTTGCAGGCACAATCGAATGACCCATTACAAACTGTTTTGAGTCAATCTCAAGATGAGTTTGATGAAGAAGATGCACTCATGGAAGAAGTAGCTGCCTTGGAAGCATTAGCATTGTATCCTTTAAATGTTTCACCTCTTTTAGAGCCTTTAGAATCATCAATGTCACATCTAACTCCTTCCACTGTTAAGGCACCAAAACTTGAACTTAAACCACTTCCACCACATCTAAAATATGCATATCTAGCTGACTTTGAAACTCTTCCAGTTATCATAGCTTCTGACCTCACCCCAAATGAAGAAGATAAATTAATTAGGGTGTTAAAAGAGTTCAAATTGGTTTTTGGTTGGTCTATTGCAGATATCAAGGGAATAAGCCCTATCATGTGCATGCATAGGATTCTTTTGGAGGAAGGGGCAAAGTCAACTCGTGAGCCACAAAGAAGACTCAATCCACACATGAAGGAGGTTGTTAGGAATGAGGTGTTGAAATTGTTAGATGTGGGGATCATATATCCCATTTCTGATAGCAAATGGGTGAGTGTTATTCAGGTGGTGCCTAAAAAGGTGGGAATCACTGTGATGAGGAATGAAAACAATGAGCTTGTGCCCACAAAGCCCACGGCCAGTTGGCCTGTTTGCATCGATTACAGGAAGTTGAATTCTAGCACTAGAAAAGATTACTTTCCTATGCCTTTCATAGATCAAATGCTTGAGAGATTGGCAGGTTACTCACATTATTGTTTTCTGGATGGATACTCAGGTTACAATCAAATTGCAATCGCTCCGGAGGATCAAGAGAAAACAACCTTTACTTGCCCCTTTGGCACATTTGCATACAGGAGAATGCCTTTTGGACTCTGCAATGCTCCAGCAACATTCCAAATATGCATGTTGGCCATTTTTTCTGACATGGTAGAAAGATTCATTGAGGTATTTATGGATGACTTCTCAGTGTTTGGTTCCTCTTTTGATGAATGTCTTAACCATCTCTCTTTAGTACTTCAAAGATGTCAAGAAACAAATTTGGTTCTCAATTGGGAAAAGTGCCAATTTATGGTGAAACAAGGAATTGTGTTGGGACATGTAATCTCTAGCAAAGGAATGGAGGTGGATAAAGCCAAAATTGACGTCATCACTAATATGGTAGCCCCCACCACTGTGAAGGGAGTAAGAAGTTTTTTGGGCCATGCGGGTTTTTATCGTCGTTTCATTAAGAACTTTTCAATGATCACTCGTCCATTATGCAATCTGTTAGCTAAAGATGTTGCATTTCATTTTGATAAGGCTTGTATGGATGCATTCAATACTTTGAAATATGAACTAACCTCAGCCCCTATTATTATGGCACCAGATTGGTCATTACCTTTTGAATATGTGTGATGCCTCTGACTATGCTATTGGTGCAGTTTTAGGGCAAAGGGTGAACAAGCTTCGGCATGTGATCTACTATGCAAGCAGGACTCTGCATGATGCTCAACTTAACTATTCCACAACTGAAAAGGAGTTGCTTGCTGTTGTTTTTGCCTTAGAAAAGTTTAGGTCATATCTTGTGGGATCTAAAATTATTGTGTTTTCTGATCATGCAGCCCTTAGGTACTTGATGACAAAGAAGGATGCTAAACCACGTTTGATTAGATGGATACTCTTACTACAAGAGTTTGACTTGGAAATTCGAGATAAGAAGGGCAGTGATAATGTTGTGGCTGACCATTTGTCCAGGCTTAATGAAAACCATGGAGTTGGATAACCTTTGCCCCTAAATGAATCATTTCCAGATGAACAACTCCTTGTTGTTCAAGAACAAGAACCATGGTATGCGGATTTTGTTAATTATCTTGCTTGTGGTATAATGAGAAATGACCTTTCTTTTCAGGAAAGAAAGAAGTTCCTTGCCATGGTAAAGCACTACGTTTGGGACGAACCATATTTGTTTAAATATTGCCCTGATCAAATCATTAGGAGGTGTGTCCCAGAAAGTGAGCAACAAAGCATCCTAACATTTAGCCACACATTGGCATGTGGAGGCCATTTTGGTGCCAAAAAGACATCTCTAAAGGTTTTACAATCTGGTTTCTTTTGGCCTACTTTATTCAAAGATGCTTTTGATTTTTGCTCTAAGTGTGATAGGTGCCAGAAAATGGGGAACATTAGCCGAAGAAATGAGATGCCATTGAACAACATTTTGGTGGTGGAACTCTTTGATGTTTGGGGAATCGATTTTATGGGACCATTTCCATCCTCTTTTGGCTACTTATACATATTAGTGGCAGTGGATTACGTATCCAAATGGGTTGAAGCCATTGCTACAAGAACTAATGATCATAAGGTTGTGTTGAATTTTCTTAAAGATGTGATTTTTTGTAGGTTTGGAACCCCAAGAGCTATTATTAGTGATGGTGGCAGCCATTTCTGCAACAAACCTTTTGAATCTTTAATGAAGAAATACAACATCAACCACAAAGTGGCAACCCCGTACCATCCTCAAACCTCAGGACAAGTGGAGATTAGCAATAGGGAGATCAAGAACATTTTGATGAAGACTGTGAGCCCTACAAGGAAGGATTGGTCATTGAGGTTAACTGATGCACTATGGGCATATAGAACAGTATACAAGACCCCCATTGGCATGAGTCCTTATCGCCTTGTGTTTGGGAAAGCTTGTCATTTGCCAATGGAGCTTGAACACCGTGCATATTGGGCCATCAAGAAGTTCAACTTTGATTACAAGGGTTTAGGGGAATCGATTTTATGGGACCATTTCTATCCTCTTTTGGCTACTTATACATATTAGTGGCAGTGGATTACGTATCCAAATGGGTTGAAGCCATTGCTACAAGAACTAATGATCATAAGGTTGTGTTGAATTTTCTTAAAGATGTGATTTTTTGTAGGTTTGGAACCCCAAGAGCTATTATTAGTGATGGTGGCAGCCATTTCTGCAACAAACCTTTTGAATCTTTAATGAAGAAATACAACATCAACCACAAAGTGGCAACCCCGTACCATCCTCAAACCTCAGGACAAGTGGAGATTAGCAATAGGGAGATCAAGAACATTTTGATGAAGACTGTGAGCCCTACAAGGAAGGATTGGTCATTGAGGTTAACTGATGCACTATGGGCATATAGAACAGCATACAAGACCCCCATTGGCATGAGTCCTTATCGCCTTGTGTTTGGGAAAGCTTGTCATTTGCCAATGGAGCTTGAACACCGTGCATATTGGGCCATCAAGAAGTTCAACTTTGTTTACAAGGATGCTGGAATAGCAAGGAAGCTCCAACTTAATGAGTTAGAAGAGCTTAGAAATGAGGCATATGAGAATGCCAAAATCTACAAGGAACGGACTAAGCTCTATCATGACAAGGCCATCCTAAGGAAGGAGTTTCACCAAGGTATGAAAGTACTTTTGTATGACTCACGTTTGAGACTTTTTCCAGGAAAACTGAAGTCTAGGTGGGTGGGACCATTCAAAGTGCTGCAAACATTTCCCCATGGAGCTGTGGAGATAGAGAACATGAAGAATGGCACTTCTTTTAAAGTCAACGGGCAGCGATTGAAACCATACTTGGATAAAGTGGAGGAAGAGCAAGTGTATCAAGTCGTAGATGTTCTTGAATTTACAACACCATGAACAAGCTACCATGTCTTGCCTAGACATTAAATAAAGCGCTTGCTAGGAGGCAACCTAGTGTGGTTTGTGTTCTTTCCTTATTTTGTGTTTATGTTATTACCATTCCATATTCTTTGCCTAATTGCATTGCATACGATTTTAAACATCGAGGACAATGTTTAGGTTAGGTTTGGGGGTGGGATGGAAGGTTTTTTGTGTGTTATGTTTGTTTGAGGTGTTAGTTTCGGTTAAGAGTGTTTTTGCATGCTAATACGAATGTATATGAGGACTATGTTTGGAAACAAACAATTAGGTTGCTATGGAAAAGAGTTGCATCTTGTTGTCATTTATAAAGCTATAACTCTTGAAATTATGATGATAGAGGTACCATACTCAAATTCTGGAAGAAGAATAGTGGAGACTACCCTAGTGAGTTATTTTGAGCCTAATTGCTTCTTTGAGAGGGTTTAAAGTGTTTCTACTCCTATCTTTTTCTTTCAATTTCACTTTAAATGATCTCATTACTTCTATTTTGATTGGATACTAAGAATTACTCTCTTTGCAGATACCATGTGTTTAGTATCATGATGCGAGATTTATACGCACACAAATTAAACCCTCTTTTCGTCAAATTGTAGTATATTTATAAGTAGGGATCGTTCTAGACCGGGGATTAGGAGGGATTGTTAATCACTTGGATTTGACTCAAAAACATAAAAACAAAGTTAAAAACGTTCACAAAGACTCAAAGGACTCAAAATAAGTTCAAAAGACTCAAAACTGCCTAAAAACACTAACTAGGCAGTTTCTGACCTTAAACCCAATGTTGGACGAATTGAAGATTATGGCTTGATTCAAACGTAAAATAACAATATAAAACACTATACTAGACTCAAAGAATGCAAAACTAAACTTTAAAAAACTAAAACAAACCAAAAGACTCAAAACAACACAAACACACTCAAATCTGCCTAAAAACCACTTTCTGGGCAGATTTGAGCACAAACACAAATTTGGACGAATTTGTGTAACAAAATGACTCAAAACTCTTATAAACACAAACTAAGACACTTTCTAACTAAATTAGACAATAAAGTAAAGGGGGATTTTAATTTGACGAAAATTGAAATAACGAAACAAGTTTAATAAACTAGACAGAATGTAAATATGAATGCGATGAAAATGAATGGATGAATGCTAGCTAGAAGGTTCTTCTCCACACATGTTACACTTGCATAATAAAATGATTTCCAATTGCATTTCAATAAACCATGAATTCTCAACACCACAAGCTAACCGTGATGCACTAATTAACCTTCAAATCTTCCTAACGTTATTGAATTGGATGGGTTAGCGCATACAACAATTCAAAACATTCCCCACAAGTCCCCTACATGATTGCATAATAGAGATACAAGCAAGAATCATTACGCTCTATGAAAATTATAAGTGTTGACGAGGCATTCGTTACTATGGAATACGCATGAAACTTATGCCAAGAATTCGTTTAACGCGATTGTTTATAAGCAACCTCCACTACTTGTGAATATAAGTTCGTAACTATTAGGTGAAACTCACTTATATTCTAGCGTCATATTCATGCATGAAAATTAAGTGTGCACTCTCAATAAACATACATAAATAAGTTATCAATCAAACAGTTAAACGAATTGAATCCACAACTTATGAAACGCAATTAGAAGTAATCAAATCAAAATGCAAGCATAAACATATATTTCGAATTCCCCCCTAGCCAAGGGGGGTTTAGTTGAATTTAAACATTGGAATCAAAGAAACACCTAAACATTCCAACAACTCAAACTTGAATTGTATGAACGTTTAGGCCCTCTTCTCCTCATTCGTACAAAACAAAGAGTATTGAAATTAAACATTGAAATCAAAGAAACACCTAAACATTCCAACAACTCAAACTTGAATTGTATGAACGTTTAGGCCCTCTTATCTTCCTCTTCGTTGTAGCACAAGGTCTAAGGATAGTTTGATGGTGTGAATGGTTTGGGAGTGGTTGGAGTGGCTGCAATGGAGGAGAAAAGTGTTTTGGTGGCTGCTGCAAGGGTGTGGAGAGGTTTTGACGAATTTCTGGAATATGGAAGAATGTATTGTGGTATGTACAATGGATGAATTTCTGAAATGGAGGAGTGAATGAGAATGAATGCTTATTTATAGGTGAAATGGGGGGAACATGACAGCTAGGAGGGAATGTGGCTGCATGTTTGAATGATTAAAGGATGCATGTGGGTTGGAATTGCATGTGCAATGAATATGTGGATGCATGTGCAAGGGGACAATCTGAAAATGCATGTGAAAGCATGTGTTGGCTGCAATGATGAAATGGATGGGAGTGCATGTGGCTTAATTAATTAAAGGGAGTGCATGTGCAATGTTTTAAAGGATGGAATGCATGTGAATATGATGGAAATCTGATATGGTGATGGGAGATGCATGTGGCTGATTTATGCATGTGAATGCATGTGGCTGCAATGGATTAGGAATCCTTCAATTTCGTCCATTCCTTTTGCTCCAAACATAAGCTATCCATTCCAAGTCCAATTTTGCTCCAAAATGCTCCAAAATGCATCTTTTTGCTTCCTTAGCCATATGAACCTAAAAACACACGAAAATGGCTTAAACGACTAAAACAACTATGAATTAACAATATAAATGCACGAAAACAAGCTAAGTAAGTCGCCTAAATATGCTTCTATCATATCATTCATGAATGAACTCAATGAGACGATGTTAGGCTATGCATGTTTTAACTACTAAAAGGCTTAAATCCCATCCCTTTGTGTGCTCCATTCACCCTTGTTGCAGCCAAACACGCTAGCCCAATTCTTTCATCACCCACACCATACTCTACCCATTCTAGCCCATTACAAGCCATACCTTATAGTTTGGGGAATACCAAGGTGATGAAGACTAAAGGTAAATTGAGCTTAGAACAAGATTGTGGCATGTACCGAGGGCACCTATGTTGAAGATGTTTTTTTTTTTTTTAAAAAAAAAAAAAAAGGTTATAAAAAAAAAAAGAAGAGAATTAAAATGGATACAAGTTCCAAATCTCCTCATTATAAGACATAGGGTTTGGATGCCAAAAACAAAGAAGAAAGAAAACAAATGCAAGTGAAGAGCATGATCCTCAAGAACACTTTGGTATGCCCCAAGCTCTAGTATTTCATATCACTTCTCTCGTAACCTATAACCTAAGCCTTACATTACAATCTTGAGAAAGACCTAGCTGATCATTGAGGATGTATTCATGGGTGATGGTAAATGTGTGTGTTATCTATATTCTTAGCGTTTGATTCATTTCATGAGATCTACTCAGAAATTGTGCTTCCATTCCAGATTTCATATGTGAGAATTTTGATTCCCTTTACATAATTTCACTCATATATGGTTGTGGAGGGATTAAACCTTAGGATCTGAGTGAAAATTTTGAGTGAAATCTGTGAGGAGTAGAGTTGAGGCGAATTCTATCTGAAGCATTTGGGTATGGTGACCTTGAAGTTGTAAGACATGGAGAAATATCTTTATACGTTACAATTGATACGATTCTTTGAAGTGGAAATCTTTTGAGTTGAATGAATGACAAAATCTTCATTGGTTCTTATTAGTTTGTTTAAAGCATGTTTTAACCAAGTTGTTTGCAGATTTTGTAAATGTTTGTGGGTGTCATCACTGTAAGCCCTCAGGAGACACAACTCCTCCAACTAGGGACACCTAGAGGTTCAAAGGCTTGTTGCACATGCTCAGTGCAATCGTTTGGCCAGCAAAAGTGGTTTAGTTAGATGTTTGTGTTTTGTGTGTTTTAGTTTTAAGTTTGCTCGAGGACTAGCAAAAACCAGGTTTGGGGGTATTTGATAAGTCTCATTTTGCACGCATTTATATATTCCTTATTTGGCGTCTTTGTGATGTTTTTAGATTGAACTAGTTGCATTTTACATTATTTGGTGTTAGTGTGCAGTCAAGTGTGTATTTGGATCAAAGGGAAGTAAAAACCATTCCTTTTGGTAGCTGAGCATTATTCCAAACATGGAGAGGATTCTAGGGATTTAAATTGAAGTCCAAATGAAGAACCTAGGAGACGTTTGAATGCTGGAATTTCAGGAAATGATGTGGAAGTGTTAAGTGGTGCAATTCGGCCATATTGAGTGATTCTAAATAAAACAAGCATTGAAGTCAGATTATGTGGTTTCAACACCAAAACATGCATTCACATGCATGTTCAAACACCTTGCCGAGCACTCTCATGCATTTCCAGCTCCCTTATGCATTTCCACATCCGAAACAAATCACCTTTGCATTTCCAACTCCTTCATGTCCATCCCGTGCATTTCCATACCCAATTCCAGATTATTCTAACCAGTTTCAGATTGTCCACTCACTTGTGGCAGGCATTGCACATGTATCTTGGATTAAATAAACCACATACCTGCAGATCATGTCCATGCTTTGCAGGTATCACGCCAGAAATCCACTCAAACAACCATTTCATGCGATTCCAGCTCCCTAATGCCCATACCGTGCACATTCATCCCCTTTTCAGCATTCCTTTCACATGGATCTTGTCAGCTTTCACATGCATTCTGATTGTTTCTCCATCATTAGACTCATTCAGAAATTCACCAAGACTGATTCATTGCTCTCTCGGATTGATTGGATCACACACACTCTATTTGCTCCATTTTCTGTCCCTCATCCACTCTCATTCTCCCCCTCCATTGGATTGTACTCGACATTCTCTCCCATTCACAGAAACTGTCCACATTCTATTCCATTACTCATCCTCTCCCGTTCGACATTTTCCTTCTTCACTCATTTCATTACTCACACTCATTCTCCCTCTCCATTCCATTGCATTCGGCATTCTTTTCCTTTCACAGAAACTGTCCATTTTCTCTACCATTCACAGAACTTGTTCTTCATTCAGTCCATTACACACGCATAACCACTCCATTTCATTCCATTTCTGCCCATTTGCTCTCCCATTTACAGAAAACATCCAACCTTAAGCCGATCCATTTTGAGTTACATCACACTTGGAGAACCAACACCAAAAGGCACTCTTCAAGGAATTCAACATCAGTTTTGCTTCAAGGGTTTATTCTTATTAATTCTATGTTCATTCATGTTTTATATTTCTATGTTAAATCTTTTGTAAACATGAATTGGAACTAATCCTTCTCTAGGGATTCGATGTAACCTTGCAAAGTTTGCCATGTAATTAAGTTAGAATGCTCAGTTTGTCCATCTATTTCTTGTTTCATTCTCTGATTTAATGGTGATTTAGTGTGTTGATTTTAATGTTTGATCATCATTTGAATTAATCACTAAGTTGTGTAGCCAAGATTAAAGCACACATCATGCATAATCTTGGTAGATATGTGAATGAATGAAGGGAATGTTTAGCAAACATCCTGCCGAGTTATTCCCTTTGGTTTTATGAAAGTTTCTTGTGCATTACATACTCTTGATTATGAACCAAAGTTGCACATCACAACTAGGTTCATGATTAGAGACATTTGATCAAATCCACACATCATATGGTTGATCATATCCAAGTGAAACAAACTCAAGAAATAGGTAGATGAATGAGTATAAACTAACTTAACAAACATGGACTTGGTTTAGCAATGGTGAAACCGAATCCCTAGCTTCATCTCCATTGGTACTATCTCATTTTATTAGTTGTTGAGTCATTTATTTGTGTTTACTTCACTTCCTTATACTACCAAGTTACAAAAACAAATCTGCCTATTATGTTTAGTTTGATTCATTTCATAGAGTTCTTGCAAAACAAGTAATTACATAGGTCCAATTAGTCCCTGTGGATTCGACACCCTTGCTTGTGCCATTATACTAAATATATTCTAGCATTAGGAAGGAATAATACATCAACAAAGTGCTTTGTCAATACTTATGATTTCTATTGAACGTAATGATTTTTGACTATATCTCTATTATGATGTCATGTAGGGGACTTTTGAAGAATGCTTTGGGTTGTCGTATGATGTCATCCAATCCACTAACTTAAGGGAAATATGAGGGTTAATTAGTGATGTCACGGTTAATCTGGGGTGTTGAGGTTCATGGTTTATCGGAAAAGCAATTGGAAATCAATTTATGTTTGAATGTATCATGTGTGGAGAAGTATCCCTTGGCTATCCCATCATCCATCCGTTTTTCTCAAATTCGTCCAAAATCTGTTTTAAAGTTTTAAGTTACTTGTTTTCTTTTAAATTCGTCCAAAATCAAAACCCCTTTTCTTACTTGTTCCAAATCTGTCCAAAAGAGTCCTTTTGAGTCTTTAGAGTCAAAACTAAGTGTATTTTCGTCCAAATTAAGTCCTATAGTCTAAATTGAGTCTTTTTGGTTGTTTTGAGTTGTTTTGAGTCTTTAAAGGTTGTTTTGAGCCATACAAGTTAGTAAGAGTGTTGTGAGTTTATTTAAAGTGTTTTAAAGCATATTTTCACATCATTGAGTCAATTTTCATTAAATCAGCAATCCCTCCTAATCCCCGGCCAAGAACGATCCCTACTTATATCTATACTACAATTGTCAAAAAGAGGGTTTAATTTGAGTGCTATCTTATTTCACATCAATAAACAAAAGTTCTTAAAGCAATAGTAAGAAAAGTAATGAAATAAACACTTAGGATTCACTTTTGAATGCAGAAATCAACTTTGAACACCAAGGGACGATTCACACAAAACTTAGGGTCAAATTCAAAGTTTTGGACCCTTTCTTCAACAATCAACGCTTGTGAGTTCATTCTCACTTATTTTCAACTCTTTTTTCCTTCTTTTCTTTTTTTTTTTTTTTTTTTAACTTCCTCTTTTCTTTTTCACATTTTTTTTTTCATGCCCTATTCTTTTCTTTGGCACAGAAATCATCCATCCCCGTAGATTCCCACGAAAATCCTTCCCCCACACTTGTTTTTCTGCAAATTGTAGATGATCAAAAGGAATTCCCTCTAAGTCATGCTTTCCTATCCTTTAAGAACAAGGGTATGGATAGTCCTAATCTAGGCTAGGTAAGGATTATGTGGGCTAACAAAGACAATAGGCTAACAAAGGCTCAAAGGGGTTAACATACAATACATCTTGTTTTATGTTACGCACTCAATTTTATGCTTTGAATGAAATGGCCATGAGTTCTAGTATTTGGAACTATAGTGATGAAATGCATTCTAAGTAGTAACCAAGCAAAGAATGATGAGATCATGCAACGACGTTAGAAAACAAGAAATCAAGATTAATAACTCTCCAAAAAATGTTTAGGCTCAAGTCTCCCAGGATTGTAGCGTTAGTTTGAGTTTCTTCCTTCAAGCATGTCACAAAAACTGATTTTTTTCCTTTATGATTACATGTGAATTCGTAAATGTCAACTACAACTAAGCATAAACCAAAGAGCATATCAAACTTCTATCCATGTTTGTAACTTTCTTTAATAGTCATGCAATTAAAAACCAAATCCTCATCATTGTGTTGGAAGGTATCCTAAGACACAAACAAACATAAAAATAAAAACGGCTCTAAAAACAACTCTTTTTTGGGTTTTTAAAACACTCTTTTTCAATTTTTTTTTCAAATTTTCGGATTTTCTGTTTAAGACACATAAAAATACTTCAAAACACACTAAAAACACTTAAAAACAGTGAATAACAACTTTACAAGTGATAGGTGATAAAATCCCACGAAAATCATGCAAAAACAGCTTGTTTACCCCCCCCCCCCCCCCCACACTTAAACCAAACGTTGTCCTCAATGTTTTAAGCATAGACTTACAAACAAACAAACAAATAACACAACTAACAAACATGACAATCATGGCAAAGTAAAAGCAATAAAGAGGAGGGTTTAGGAACACAAATCTAGTTGTGGAGCCGGAGATTCCTAGGTCTTCTTTATTTGAATGCATGGGTTGCCTCCCAAGAAGCGCTTGCTTTAACGTCTTCCAGCCGGACGATACCTCTCTTTAAACTTCATTGGAGCCCACGGCATGGAATCGATCTTTGAATGGACGGTGATACTTGATAGGAGCATATTTATGCGACTTAATTGGCTTTTCCTCGTGCATTTATGTTGTGTTTCTTTAGTTGTTTTAGTGTTTAAAGTCACTTTTGTGTGTTTTCAGATTATAAAGCCAAAGTGTGCAAGAAGATGCAAATTGGAGTCTTTTGGAGCAAAAGAGGAATGAATGAGTTGAAGACTTGAAGAAATATGAATTCCTAATCGAAGATGGAGTCCTACTCACATGAGGATTCCTACTCCAACAAGGATTCCTACTTGAAGTAGGAAAGTTAAGCCTAGGTTTCCCATTTTGGTAACCTTTCCTAATCTTAAAAGTCCTTATTTTCCTGCCACTTTGAAGGCCTTGTATGCACTTTAGGACACAAAACAAAGGCCCTAGACCCCTTAGGGACCTTTGCCGTGGGTTTCCCTTTCTCTCCATCCCTTGCCGTGCAAGGGGGGGCATTTATGTCCTATTTTATGCACTTAAACACATGCCCCTTTCTAAATAAAACCCTAGCCGCACATTGCAGCCAATTCCCTTTTAATTTCTGATTTGATTTCCTAATTCTAGAAGCTTTTGACTTAATTTTAGTTAACCAAAATAAGCTAGGGTTTTAATTTTTGAAACCCTATATATTCTAAGTCTTGCCGCACCCTAGGGGATTCAATTATTCATTCAGCCACTTTCCAATCTCTGCCGCAGCCATCATCACCCTAATACCTTCAATCCACCACTTCTCCATCCATTCCAGCGACCTTCCATCTCTGCCGCAACCATTCCTCCATTCCAGCCACCATTCTACACCTCCCTACACCACCACTAAGCCTTGCCGCAACCCCTTACCACCCTAAATCCCTTCCTAACCCAAAATCACATCCAAAAACCCCCTAAAACCTCTCTGCCGCAACAAGGAGAAGAAGAAAGAGGAGCTTGAAATGTGCAGAAATTCAAAGTGGAATCATTGGGCGTTTTAGGTGTAATCAATCTTTTGTTCTCTATGTTTAATTTCAATTTTGTTTCTCTTTCTGTGAACATGAGAGGCTAAATCCCTAGTTAGCTAGGGGGTGATTCAAAACCATGTTTATGCTTGCAATATAAATTGATTACCTTCGGTTGGAATTTCATGAGTTGTGGATTCCATTTGTTTAACTGCTAGATTGATAACTTATTCGTGTATGTTTATTGAGAGTGCATGCTTAGTTTTCATGCATGAATATGATGCTAGAATATAAGTGAGTTACACCTAATAGTTACAAACTTATATTCATAAGTAGTGAAGGTCGCTTATAAACGATCGCGTTAAATGAATTCTTGGCACTAGTTTCATGCAAATCATAGTAACGAAAGCCTCGTCAACACTTATAGTTTTCATGTTGCTTAATGATCTTTGATTGTATCTTTATTGTGCTTTTCACGTAAAGGACTTTTGGAGAATGTTTTGAATTGTTGTATGCGCTGTCCCATCCAATTCATTAACTTTAGGAGAACTTGAAGGTTAATTTAAGTGAACCTAATTAACCCGGGGTGTTGAGTTTCATGATTCATCGAAAGACCAACTGAAAATCATCTTGTATGCAAGTGTGACATGTGTGGAGAAGAACGTTCTAGCTAGCATTCCATCCATATTTTCATCAAATTCGTTTGTTACAATCTGTTTTATTACAATCTGTGCTCTTTGTTTTAATTTCGTCAAAACTAAATCCCCCTTTGCTTTAGTGCTTCAATTTAGTTAGAAACTGTCTTAGTTTGTGTTTCTAAGTGTTTTGATTCAAGTTATAACCCAAATTCGTCCAAATTAGTGTTAGGTGTTCAAAACTGCCCAGATTGTGTTTTTAAGGCAGTTTTGAGTGTTTTGTTGCTGTTTTGAGTCATTTGGTTTGTTTTAGTGTTTTAGTGCTTAGTTTTGCATTCTTTGAGTCTAGTTTAGTGTTTTAACCTTTGTTTTCCGTTTTTGAGTCAATTTTCAAGTGATTTAGCAATCCCTCCTAATCCCCGGTTTAGAACGATCCCTACTTATACATATACTACAATTGTCAAAAGAGGGTTTTAATTTGTGTGCTTATATATTTCGCATCAATAATTTGTGTTTGTGTCGTGTCAAAGTGTGTGTTAAGGTCCAGAGTGTCGTGTGTTTATTTGTTCTTTATTTTAGTGTTTACCGTGCCTTATTTCATAGTTTTTGTGGGTTTGTCGTGCCCTCTAAGAGGGTTGCTGATTTGTTTTATTTCCTTGTTCTAGGTACAAGTGTATGACTCGTAGTTCTCATCCAGTTCATGAGAATATATTAGAGTTTGGCGACGATTTTGAGCGAACTTTGAGAAGAAAGAGGAAGCAACCAGAACCTAATCCACCTAGTTCAAGTTCAGAGGCCGAATCTGAAGAAGAAGAAGTGGAAGAAGAAGAACAAGTGATGGCAGCGGATAATCGAACAATCAAGGAGCTTTCTGCCTCGTGGTTGGACAATGTCGTGCCATTATGCATTCAATACCCTAGGGCAGCTCAAGGCAAGACCGATCAGTTTGAATTGAAGTCAAGCTTGTTGCATCACATTCCCAAATACCATGGGCTATCCATGGAAGATCCAAACAAGCACCTTAAGGAGTTTGAAGTGGTATGTTCGAGCAAGACACCCATCACTGTCGATGGGAATATTTTGAAGATGAAAGCCTTTCAATTCTCTCTTTTGGAAAAGGCTAAGGATTGGCTCTATGAATTGGCACCCGGGACCATTACTTCTTGGTGATGTGAAAATTTTACTTAACACACAAATTAACCCTCTTTTGACAATTGTAGCATATAAGTAAGTAGGGATCGGTCTTAAACCGGGGATTAGGAGGGATTGCTAAACACTTTAAACTGGCTCAAATAAATAAAACAAAGCTTTTAAACACTTAACTCAACTCAAAAGACTCAAAACAAGTTCACAAGACTCACAATGAGCTGAAAACACTCAAAAAACTGCCTAAAAACACAAACTGGGCAGATTTGACTCTAAACACCAAATTGGACGAAAATTAGTTCAAACTTGACTCAAAACACTCAAAAACGCAATCTAAAATGATGCGTTACGAATGTGACACACAAATTAAACCCTATTTGTCACAATTGTAGTAATGATGTAAGTAGGGATCGTTCTAACCGGGGATTAACTAGGGGTGCTAATCTAATATAAATTGACTTAAAAACACAAAAACTAAACTTAAGGACTCTAACTAGACTACTATGACTCAAAACAGATTTGAAACACTCAAAACTGCCTAAAACAACCAAATTGACTCAAACAGCAACTAAAACTTGATTTGGACGAATTCAAAAGTGTTTGTGACTCAAAATACATAAAAACACAAAATAAGACAGATTATAATGACTAAGACTTAACAAAATATGGGGGGATTGTGTTTGGACGAAATTAAATTAACTGGACAGATTTTAAAGAAAACAGATTGTAAGATAAACTGTGATGAACCAATGGATGATGGAATAGCTAAGGGGTTCTTCTCCACACATGAAATATATGCAACGTAAATCAATTTCCAGTTATCAATTCAATAAGTTATGAACCTCGACACTCCAAGTTAATTAGGTCCGCTTAAATTAACCTTCAGATTTCCCTAGAATCATTGAATTGGATGAATATGCATCGCAACCAAATTATTCCTAACAAGTTCTCTATATGAACAGCATGATAAAGACACAAGTTAGAATCATTACGTTCTTTGGAAATCATAAGCATCGACAAGGCATTTGTAACTATGAAAAGCATGATACTCCTGCCAGGAATCTACTTAACACGATCGTGACTAGCGACCTTCACTAGTTGCGAATATAAATTCATAAGGATTAGGTGAAACAAACTTATACCCTAGCACCAGATTCAAACATGCAAATTAAGCGTGCACTCTCAATCAACATACAAGAATAAGTTCTAAATTAAACGGTTAAGCAAATTGTATTCACGACTTATGCAACGATAACTGGAAGTAATCAACTTATTTCACATATATGATCATGGTTTCGAATACACCCTTAGCCAAAACGAATTTAGCCAATCATTCTCAAAGCAAAACAAAGATTACATGAATTAGACATTGAAATATAAGAGAGAATACACCTAAAATTGTTCAACAACTCAGAATGAAGAGCCAAATAATTGAGTGAATCTGTCTCCTTTCCCTTGCTTGCGGCAGATTGGATGGTGGTGGTTTCTGGGCTGTTTTGATGATGTAGAATGGATTTTGGGGTGGTTAGAGGCACGGCAAGGGGTGTAGTTTGGGTGTGGATGAGTGTTTGATGGTTGGAAGGTGGTGGAGAACTCGACAAAGAGGGTGGAAGAAGGTGGAGCGGCTGTTTGTATTTCTGGGTTGCAGAATGGTGTTTTGGGATGAATGGATGTGTGTGGGAGTGAATGGACGAATTTCTGTGGTCAATCCTCTCTAGGGTTCGGCCAAGGGCTGATTATAAGTGTTTTGGGAAGTTAATAACATACCTAATTGAGTTATGATTCAGATTTCCTAGTCTAAATAGAAAAGGTAAGTGAATAAAGTCCAAATAAAATCAGAAAAAGGGCATGCACGAATTTAAACAAATAAGGAATGTCCTTGCCTTGCAAGGAATCAGAAATTAAACCCCTTGTACAACAAGGAAAGGGAATTTCAGGTAAGGTACGAAATTGCTGCAAAAGAAGAAAGGAAAAGTCAATTCCTTGCAAGAAATCAGAAATAAGGACTTTAGGGAAAGTTTTAGAACTAGGAAAGTGAATTAAACTGGGAAATAAGAAATTGAAATCTGGAAACACAAAGGGAGGTGCGGCATAAAGTTTAGGGAAAGGTACGGCACAAAACAAGAGGTGCTACAATAAGGGAAAGGTCCTAACATATCTGGAAAATAGGGAAGTTTACACAAAGAAAGGGAAACACCCTTCTTTGCACGGCAAGGAAGGGAAAGTTTGCAAAGAACCTTTGTATGTTGTCCAAGGGTGCTCGGGAGCCATCTTAAGTGCTAAAACTTAGAGTGTTCTTGATTTAGGAAAGGTCAACCAAAATAGGAAACTTTGACTTAACTTTCCTACTTCAAGTAGGAATCCTTGTGTGATTAGGAATCCTCGTCCAACTAGGAATCCTCATGTGAGTGGGAAACCTCCTTCAATTTGGAAACCTTCTCGTAATTGGAATCCTCGTCGTAGTAGGAATCCTTGCGACATCAACTCTTCAATTTCGTCCATTCCTTTTGCTCCTAGCATAAGCTATCCAATTTGTGCCCAAAAGTGCTCCAAAATGCATCCTTTCGCCAAATACGTCTCATGAACCTAAAAACACATAAAAGAAGCTTAAAGAACTAAAATAACTAAGAATTAATAACATAAATTTATGAAAACAAGCAAACTAAGTCGCATAAATATGCTCCTATCATAAAACATATTTTAACTATTTAGACACTCTAGAATAAATGGGGATTTGATTTTGGATGAAAATAAAATAAACAAAACAAGACTTTAAACTAAGTAGATTTGGATGAATTTGGTGGAATTTTGTTGATGATGGGCTAGCTAGGAGGTTTTTCTCCACACATGGCATACTTGCATACAAAACAAACTCCAATTGCTTATTCAATGAATCATGAACCTCAACACCCTAAGTTATGATAGGAGCATATTTACGCACCTTAGTTTAACTTGTTTTTGTGCATTTATAGTGTTTTTCCTTAGTAAAGTAGTCTTTTGAGCTAGTTCTATGTGTTTTCAGGTTTTAAGGGCAAAGTATGCAAAATGATGCATTTTGGAGCCTTTTGGAGCAAATTAGAGCTTGGAATGGACATCATATGCTTGGAGCCAAGAGGATGGACGAAATTGAAGACTTGAAGATGATGATTCCTACTTGAGCAAGGTTTCCTAGTTGAAGTAGGAAAGTCCCTGATGGAAGATGGTTTCCTAGTTGAATTAGGATTCCTAGTTAAAATGGGTTTCCTAGTTGAATTAGGATTCCTAGAAGAACAAAGTTTCCTACTCAAATAAGGTTTCCTACTTGATGAAGGAAAGTCAAAATCCAAATGGTCTCAAGTGAAGCAACAAAGAAGTTTTCCAAGTCCAAGAAGGAAAAGGAGTCCAAGATGAAGAAGGAATGACAAAGACAAGGTTTCCTAATCCTAATAGGCAAAGTTTCCATGTGCAATGAGGAAACCTTATCCTTGTTCTAGAAACCTTATCCTTGTTCTAGAACCCTTATCCATCCTTGCCATGAGTTTTCCTTGCATTGGAGGGTTTCTAGAAGCCCTAATCTGCCCTATCCTTTAGTGCCGCACCTATCCCTTCTAGAAAGCTGATTTCCCTTGCCTTGCAAGGCATTCTAGAAGCCTTATCACCTTATCTCCTTACCTGCCGCACCTAGGAAGCATTATCCCTTTCTATTTCTGATTTCTAAGCCTATTTCCTTGTGGATTTGGGTTATTCAAGTCTATATCTGATTACCCTAGGGTTTTAAGTGCCTATATATACTCATATTAACCCCTAGATCAGATCACCACCTCTCATACACATTCATTAATTCCAGAAATTCGTCCAACCCTCTCCACACCCTTGTCGCAGCCACCAAACACCTTTCTCCTTAGTTTTAAGCTTTGCCGCACCATCCCCTTCCCCTGAACACTACTACATCCCTCCATAACCATGCATCCATACACCTAAGGCCCTAAACCTGTCCCTAGACCCTTGCCGCACCAAGGAGGAGGAGAAGGAAGCTCGGGAGTTCATGCAATTCGAGTTCGCGTCGCTGGAATTTCTAGGTGTTTCTTTTCCTTTGATTTCAATGTTTAATTTCAATTCTCTTTGTTTTGTGCGTATGAGGAACTAAACCCCCCCTTGGCTAGGGGGGGATTCGAAATACATGTTTATGCTTGCGATATGATTTGATTACTTCTAATTGCGTTTCATAAGTTGTGAATTCAATTTAATTATCTATGTGAATTACATTGATTTGTGTGTGTTGGTTGAGAGTGCACGCTTACTTATCATGCATAAATTGGATGCTAGGATATAAGGAAATTTCACCTAATCGTTATGGAATTATATTCACAAGTAGTAAAGGTTTGATGCGGGATTTATACGCACACAAATTAAACCCTCTTTTTAACAAATTGTAGTATAAGTATAAGTAGGGATCGTTCTGGATCGGGGATTAGGAGGGATTGTTAATCACTTGGATTTGACTCAAAAACGTAAAATAAAGTTTAAAACACTAAACTAGACTCAAAGAATGCAAAATTAAACTTTAAAACACTAAGACAAACCAAAGACTCAAAATACTTTAAAACATAAAATAAATTGATTTCTAACTAAATTGGACAATAAAGTAAAGGGGATTGAGTTTTGGACTAAATTAAACTAAATGCACAAATTGTAAATTAAAGCAGAATGTAAATATGAATGTGATGGAATTGAATGGATGAATGCTAGCTAAGGAAGTCATCTCCACATATGTTACACTTGCATAATAAAAAGATTTCCAATTGCATTTCAATAAATTATGAAACTCATCACCCCGGGTTAATTAGGTCCGCTTAAATTAACCTTCAAATTCTCCTTAAGTTAATGAATTGGATGGGTTAGCGCAACGCAATTCACCATATTCTCCAAAAGTCCTTTACGTGAAAAGCACAATACAGATACAATCAAAGATCATTAAGCATTATGAAAACTATAAGTGTTGACGAGGCATTCGTTACTATGATGAGCATGAAACTAGTGCCAAGAATTCATAAATTCTCCTTAAGTTAATGAATTGGATGGGTTAGCGCAACGCAATTCACCATATTCTCCAAAAGTCCTTTACGTGAAAAGCACAATACAGATACAATCAAAGATCATTAAGCATTATGAAAACTATAAGTGTTGACGAGGCATTCGTTACTATGATGAGCATGAAACTAGTGCCAAGAATTCATTTAACGCGATTGTTTATAAGCAACCTCCACTACTTGTGAATATAAGTTCATAACGATTAGGTGAAACTCACTTATATTCTAGCGTCATATTCATGCATGAAAATTAAGCGTGCACTCTCAATAAACATACATAAATAAGTTATCAATCAAACGGTTAAACAAATTGAATCCACAACTTATGAAACGCAATTAGAAGTAATCAAATCAAAATGCAAGCATAAACATTTATTTCGAATCCCCCCCTTGCCAAGGGGGGTTTAGTTCCTCATAGTACAAAACAAAGAGAATTGAAATTAAACATTGAATTCGAAGGAAAAGAAACACCTAAACATTCCAACAACTCAAACTTGAATTGTATGAACGTTTAGGCCCGCTTCTCTTCCTCTTTGTTGTAGCACGAGGTCTAAGGATAGTTTGATGGTGTGAATGGTTGGGGAGTGATGGAAATGGAAGAGGAGTGGTGTTTGGATTATAAGGGAATGGGAGCTCACGGCAATGAGGGAAGATTGGATGTGTTTGTGGTGTGTTGTGTATGAAAATGAGATGTGTCTATGTAATGGGAATGCAAGGGTTTTTTATAGGAGGAATGGAGGTGTATATGGCTGTTTGTTTAAGCAATTATATGGCTGGAATGTGGTGGAAAAACAGCTAGGAAAGCATGTGAAAGCTGGAATTGCATGTGTGTGCATGTGTAAGCTGCCAAGATGGTGTGTGTAGGCCACGACATGGATGTTTTCTTGCTGATTTTCTGGCTACATGATGAAAGGTTAATGAATAATGCATGTAGGTGGCTGCAATGATGAAAAGTGAGAGCTGGAAAGGTCATGAAATGCACGGCACAAGGGAGAATGGTGCTGGAATTGCATGTGAAAGCTGGTAATGGAAGGTAGGCCACGGCATGGATGTGTTTTGGGTGCATGTGTGTGTTGAATGGTGTCCTTTAATTATGCACGGGTTAGGGCTGTTAAGGGGAGAGAAATGGGAGTGAATGTGGCTTAATGATGAAGGGGGAAAGCTTGGAAAGCTGTAATCATGAAGGGGAAAGCTGGAAAGCATGTGGCAAGGTGTGTAGGTGCTGGAATTAGGGAGAATGCACGGGTTAGGCTTGGTTTTCTGGTGGAAATGAATGTGAAAACCACGGTTTGGATTTGTGTGATGGTGTGTGAATGATGAAGAGTTGCATGTGGCTGATTTGGTTGAATGATGATGATGCATGTGATTGGTGGGAACAAAGGGGAAGTCACGGCACAAAGGTGAATGGGAATCAATGGGTGAATGTGCATGTGCTAATTTATTTGAAGATGCATGTGCAATGGCTGAAAATGAATGTGTTTTGGCTGCAATGGTGTGTAATTAGGTTAGGGTTTAAGTGCATGAAATGGACCCAAATTGCTCCCCCTTGCATGGTAAGGAATGGTGTTTGTGTTAAGCCCACGGCAAGGTGAATGTAATTGGGTTAGGGCCATTGTTTTGTGTCCTCAAGTGCATACAAGGCCTTCAATTTCATCCAACACTTGGGCTCCAAGCATAAGCTATCCATCCTTAGCCCAATAGTGCTCCAAAAGGCCCCAAACCACTCCATAATGCATCCTTTTGTCAAACACGTCTTATGATCCTGAAAACACACAAAAGAAGCATAAAGGACGAAAATAACTAAAGAAACATAACGTAAATGTACGAGAACAAGCCATTTAAGTCGCATGAATATGCTCCTATCAAATACCCCCACACTTAGCTTTTGCTAGTCCTCGAGCAAAACAGAAAAACAAAACAAAACGAAACGAAACAAAATAAACCAAAGACAGTCTTAAACCTTCCAACGTTGCCTCAGGGATTTCCAATGCACATGACAAGTTAAAAATCATTATTCCCACAGATTTTAGCCATCTTTACACTTAAGTACATTCTTAATCATAGTCACCACATACTAGTTCACAATTAAGCATTTAAAACACATTTCGAATGTAGTAACATGCCTTAGAGAATTTCCTCAATTCCTTACTAGAATGCACTCTATTTTCACACAGATTTTCTGACTACACACCCTACACTAGTTATATGTGAGAAGATTGATGTAAACATGTAGACGAACACTCACATATGTTATAACAAGGAAAGCATTTTCTGGACTTACGATAACGACATGAATATGATCTCATGAATGGAATGCTACTACTTAGAATGAGAACCAGTGATTCCATAAGCTCATATCAATTCCAAACTCCACATTATTGAACACATAACGATCAAGATAGAAGCATAAGGGTTGAAACGGGGCTAAAGGTGTTTGGCTAACAAAGAAGGGATATGGAAAACAAAGGTTCTTAAAGAAATAGCGAGCAAAGCATTTGAATTAACTTAGAATTCACTTTTGAATGAAAACTCAACTTTTGAACAAAAAGGGAGAACAAGCTCTTTTTTCTTTCTTTCTTTCTTTCTTTTCTTTTCTGTTTTTCTTTTTCATATGTTTTTCACAATTTTTTTCTTTTCTTTTGACTCTCAAAACATAGATAAATGCTTAAGAACAAAACATTCTCCCCCACACTTATTTTCTTTCATAATGTACTCAAAAGGAATTCATTTAAGTCATGCTCACTATCATTTAAGAACAAGGGTGTGGATTGTCCTAAACTAGGCTAGGTAAGGATAATGTGGGTTAATGAAGAACATAGGCTAAACAAGGCTCAAAGGGGTTAAAACTTACAACAAATACGAAATATGGGAAGTAAGGCTATTTGGCTATGGTGGCAACTACACAACTTCATCTTGATATATGTTATGCAAATCAATGTCATGCTTTGAATGAAACGGATATAAGTTCTAGCATTTAGTTCTATCATGATACAATTGCATTCTAAGTAGAAATCAAGCAAGGAATAATGAGATCATGCAACAACTTTAGAAAACAAGGAATCACAGAATATAACTCTCCAAAGAAGGTATTGGCTCGAGTCTCACAGCGTTGTAGCGTTTGTTTGAGTTCCTTCCTTCAAGCATGTTACAAAAACGAATTTTTCTTTTATGATTGCATGTGAAGTCATACATTATAACCATAACCAAGCATATACCAAGAGTAAATCAAACTTTTCTCTATGTTTATAACTCTTTTTAACCGTCATGCAATTACAAACCAAATCCTTATCATTGTGTTGGAAGGTACCTTAAGACACAAACACACAAAAATGACTCAAAACACTCTTTTTAGGCTTTTCAAAACATGTTTTTCAAATTTTTATGTGATTTTCGGAGTTATAAAAACAAAACATATTAAAACACTCTAAAATAACTTAAAAAAACACCTTAAAACAGCAAGGAACAACATTTGAAGTTATGGGTGATAAAATCCCACGAATTTGCATTAAATATACTTAGTTACCCCCCCCCCCCCCCCCCCCCCCCCCACACTTAGATCAAACATTGTCCTCAATGTTTTAAGCATAGATTCACACAAAACATAAGTAAACACACAAAAAGCAACTAAACATACTAAACATGGCAGAATGTAATTAACAAAGAGAAGAGTTTAGAGACGCAAATCTGGTTATAGAGTGTAAATTCCATCTTCTCCTTGGTAATTGCATTGAGGCTTTGATCTTTGTGATTCCACAGGCTTACTCTTGAACTGCACTGCTCCCATCGTTGATTTTCCTGTGTGCTACTCTTGAACTGGGCAGCAGCCTTCTTTTGGTCTCCCCCGAAGGTCTGAGCTTCCTCCTTTTATCTGTTTCTTTGTTCAATCTTTCCAATTCGTATTGAAGAGGGTTAGAGGATAGCTCAGCATATGCGGTTGTTGCTTGTCTCTACATGCTTCAATGTATCATTTTCACTTGCCTTACTCGCTCCCCTTTGCAGAAGTGGTCCCTTCTCTGGAAGTGTATCAACCGTTGAAGATGACTACTCGAGAGCAACGCTAGGTAAGCAATCAGGAATAGATTCCAGGCAGTTGGCTCCAGAACGGAAGACTGACTCCAAGTGCCGGCTGATTGCTTCTTTTACTTTGCCATGCGAGTAAGAACAAGGACAAAGAAAAAGATAGGGAAAGAGCATGATATGAGATACTTTTGCTTTTGACCTTGATGATATGAGATACCTTTGCTTTTGAAGAAGCGGTGAATGAATCAGCACACTTCAATCCGCCGTTTCCTCCTGGGTCATCTGTACTCCAGGCATCTGGTATCATCTTTGGGGAAGAAGAAAGAATTAAGTATTTCGAAAGGCTTTGCTGGGAGTGCGCCCTCAGAGGTGAGGGAGAGTTGGGCATTTTTCTTCAGGTTTGCCTTGCCATAAAAGACGAAGGTCGACATATATAGAGATAATATCAAGTGGTGGTACTGTTCTTTTACCCTTGTCGACAAACGTTTTGATCCCGCAAATCCGGCTTTTTGAAATAGTGGCGCCTCTTCGATTTCTGAACGACGCCCCTTCGATTTCTGAATGACGCCCCTTTGCTTTCTGAACGACACGTAGTAGTGCGGATGCGGCTCCTTTTGACAAAGCTTTACGCGTTTTCTGAAAAGCAGAGAAAGCGTCGCCGAACTTTGCGCTTGTCGGCTAAAGATGTGTTGTTGCGATGATGGCCTCCACGTGTTTTCTGAAAAGAAGAAATCTTTTGACAAAGTTGAACACGTCTTCTGAAAAGCCGAGAAAGCGTCGCCTAAATTACGCCGGAAATTCCGGCTTTTTGAATCGGTGGACGCGTCGCCTTGGCTTTTTATAGAGCTATCGATCACCACAACAAACACACTCTGAAGATTTCCCATTCTTGAAAATCGACTCCGGCCCTTTGAGAATTAACTCCATCCACCCCATCTCTTTGAACACTTTTGAAAAATGGCAAACCCATCGAACCTTAGTTTAGAATTGAGTCTCAGCAGTGATACGGGCGCGCCGCGTCAAGGTAACGTATGGCGCCCTTCTTTCTTATCTTCTAACGGTCTTCTTACAGGTGAAGACTCCGTGATGCAGGACGCCACAACAGCTACAATAGTAGCTAGGAACCTCCTCACTCCAAAAGATAGTAGGCTGCTGTCAGGACGGTCCGATGAGTTGGCCGTTCAAGAGTCCCTCGCTCTTAGTGTTCAGTGTGCGAGCTCTGTGTCCAACATGGGCCAACGCCTGCTTGCCCGCTCCCGTCAGGTGGAATCATTGATGGCAGAGGTGGAAAGTCTTAAGCAAGAGATCCAGCAGCTTAAGTACGAGAATAGAAGTTTGCATGTGCTTGCAAATAACTATTCGTCGGGCATGAAGATGAAGCTTGATGAGCTACAAGAATCTGAGGGTCGAATTCAAAGTGACCGTTAAAGGCTTGCGGCTTGTCTCCAGAGGCACCTCTTTCCTGGGTCATCCAGCGTTTGGCCAAGTATTGAGGCCTGGAATGCTCTAGCTCCGATGCCTTCCGCTTCTATGCCTCCCGCTTCTATGCCTTCTGCTCCTATGCCTTCCGCTTCTATGCCTTCCGCTTCTATGCCTTCTGCTTCGACGCCTCGTAGTGGGGCTTCACGTAAACATCCTCTGTGAAGGCTCCATCTTTCTCCATGTTTAGTATCTTTTTTTTTTTTTTTGAACATGCTTTGTTTTATTCAGTGCATTGGGTTGCCTCCCAAGTAGCGCTTTCTTTTACGTCTTGCAGCCAGACGAAGAACCCAATCACTCCAGGATATGTTCACGGATCGGATGAGAACTCCGAGTCATAAACTAGTACCTAGAACAAAAAAAACAAAACAAGATTAAGAATCTGGAATAAAATAAAAACAAACGAAAATAAAACAATCCAAGGGATTAGCAAAGTTGCTAATCCCCGGCAACGGCGCCAAAAGGTTTGATGCGGGATTTATACGCACACAAATTAAACCCTCTTTTTGACAAATTGTAGTATAAGTATAAGTAGGGATCGTTCTGGACCGGGGATTAGGAGGGATTGTTAATCACTTGGATTTGACTCAAAAACGTAAAATAAAGTTTAAAACACTAAACTAGACTCAAAGAATGCAAAATTAAACTTTAAAACACTAATACAAACCAAAGACTCAAAATACTTTAAAACATAAAATAAATTGATTTCTAACTAAATTGGACAATAAAGTAAAGGGGATTGAGTTTTGGACTAAATTAAACTAAATGCACAGATTGTAAATTAAAGCAGAATGTAAATATGAATGTGATGGAATTGAATGGATGAATGCTAGCTAAGGGGGTCATCTCCACATATGTTACACTTGCATAATAAAAAGATTTCCAATTGCATTTCAATAAATTATGAAACTCATCACCCCGGGTTAATTAGGTCCGCTTAAATTAACCTTCAAATTCTCCTTAAGTTAATGAATTGGATGGGTTAGCGCAACGCAATTCACCATATTCTCCAAAAGTCCTTTACGTGAAAAGCACAATACAGATACAATCAAAGATCATTAAGCATTATGAAAACTATAAGTGTTGACGAGGCATTCGTTACTATGATGAGCATGAAACTAGTGCCAAGAATTCATTTAACGCGATTGTTTATAAGGAACCTCCACTACTTGTGAATATAAGTTCATAACGATTAGGTGAAACTCACTTATATTTTAGCGTCATATTCATGCATGAAAATTAAGCGTGCACTCTCAATAAACATACATAAATAAGTTATCAATCAAACGGTTAAACAAATTGAATCCACAACTTATGAAACGCAATTAGAAGTAATCAAATCAAAATGCAAGCATAAACATTTATTTCGAATCCCCCCCTGGCCAAGGGGGGTTTAGTTCCTCATAGTACAAAACAAAGAGAATTGAAATTAAACATTGAATTCGAAGGAAAAGAAACACCTAAACATTCCAACAACTCAAACTTGAATTGTATGAACGTTTAGGCCCGCTTCTCTTCCTCTTTGTTGTAGCACGAGGTCTAAGGATAGTTTGATGGTGTGAATGGTTGGGGAGTGATGGAAATGGAAGAGGAGTGGTGTTTGGATTATAAGGGAATGAGAGCTCACGGCAATGAGGGAAGATTGGATGTGTTTGTGGTGTGTTGTGTATGAAAATGAGATGTGTCTATGTAATGGGAATGCAAGGGTTTTTATAGGAGGAATGGAGGTGTATATGGCTGTTTGTTTAAGCATTTATATGGCTGGAATGTGGTGGAAAAACAGCTAGGAAAGCATGTGAAAGCTGGAATTGCATGTGTGTGCATGTGTAAGCTGCCAAGATGGTGTGTGTAGGCCACGGCATGGATGTTTTCTTGCTGATTTTCTGGCTACATGATGAAAGGTTAATGAATAATGCATGTAGGTGGCTGCAATGATGAAAAGTGAGAGCTGGAAAGGGCATGAAATGCACTGATGCGTGAATTATATGCACACAAATTAAACCCTCTTTTTGACAATTGTAGTATAAGTATAAGTAGGGATCGTTCTGGACCGGGGATTAGGAGGGATTGTTAATCACTTGGATTTGACTTAAAAACGTAAAAACACAATATAAAACTCTATACTAGACTCAAAGAATGCAAAACTAAACTTTAAAACACTAAAACAAACCAAAAGACTCAAACATCACCCAAAACACTCAAAACTGCCTTAAAAACACTTTCTGGGCAGTTTTGAGCACTTTGGTGAATTTGGACGAAATTATGTAATAAATTGAATCAAAACACTTAGAAACATAAACTAAGACACTTTCTAACTAAATTGGACAATAAAGTAAAGGGGGATTGAGTTTTGACGAAATTAAACTAAATGAACAAATTGTAATTAAAGCAGAATGTAAATATGAATATGATGAAAGTATGGATGAATGCTAGCTAAGGGGTTCATCTCCACACATGTTACACTTGCATAATAAAATGATTTCCAATTGCATTTCAATAAACCATGAATTCTCAATGCTCCAAGTTAATTAGGTCCGCTTAAATTAACTTTCAAATCTTCCTAACGTTATTGAATTGGATGATTGCATACGACAACCCAAAACATTCCCCACAAGTCCCCTACATGATTGCATAATAGAGATACAAGCAAGAATCATTACGCTCTATGAAAATTATAAGTGTTGACGAGGCATTCGTTACTATGGAATACGCATGAAACTTATGCCAAGAATTCGTTTAACGCGATTGTTTATAAGCAACCTCCACTACTTGTGAATATAAGTTCGTAACTATTAGGTGAAACTCACTTATATTCTAGCGTCATATTCATGCATGAAAATTAAGTGTGCACTCTCAATAAACATACATAAATAAGTTATCAATCAAACAGTTAAACGAATTGAATCCACAACTTATGAAACGCAATTAGAAGTAATCAAATCAAAATGCAAGCATAAACATATATTTCGAATTCCCCCTAGCCAAGGGGGGTTTAGTTGAATTTAAACATTGGAATCAAAGAAACACCTAAACATTCCAACAACTCAAACTTGAATTGTATGAACGTTTAGGCCCTCTTCTCTTCCATTCCTCATTCGTACAAAACAAAGAGTATTGAAATTAAACATTGAAATCAAAGAAACACCTAAACATTCCAACAACTCAAACTTGAATTGTATGAACGTTTAGGCCCTCTTATCTTCCTCTTCGTTGTAGCACAAGGTCTAAGGATAGTTTGATGGTGTGAATGGTTTGGGGAGTGGTTGGAGTGGCTGCAATGGAGGAGAAAAGTGTTTTGGTGGCTGCTGCAAGGGTGTGGAGAGGTTTTGACGAATTTCTGGAATATGGAAGAGTGAATGGAATGAATGAATGGTGTATGGTATTTATAGGGAAAAGAGAGGGAACATGACAGCTAGGAATTGGTGGAAATCTGAAATGGTGATGGGAGATGCATGTGGCTGATTTATGCATGTGATTAAATGGTGGGAATGCATGTGTTTTGACAGAAATGAAAGGGAATGCATGAATGCAATTGATAGAAGCATATTTAGGCGACTTACTTAGCTTGTTTTCGTGCATTTATATTGTTAATTCATAGTTGTTTTAGTCGTTTAAGCCATTTTCGTGTGTTTTTAGGTTCATATGGCTAAGGAAGCAAAAAGATGCATTTTGGAGCATTTTGGAGCAAAATTGGACTTGGAATGGATAGCTTATGTTTGGAGCAAAAGGAATGGACGAAATTGAAGGATTCCTAATCCATTGCAGCCACATGCATTCACATGCATAAATCAGCCACATGCATCTCCCATCACCATATCAGATTTCCATCATATTCACATGCATTCCATCCTTTAAAACATTGCACATGCACTCCCTTTAATTAATTAAGCCACATGCACTCCCATCCATTTCATCATTGCAGCCAACACATGCTTTCACATGCATTTTCAGATTGTCCCCTTGCACATGCAGCCACATATTCATTGCACATGCAATTCCAACCCACATGCATCCTTTAATCATTCAAACATGCAGCCACATTCCCTCCTAGCTGTCATGTTCCCCCCATTTCACCTATAAATAAGCATTCATTCTCATTCATTCTCATTCACTCTTCCATATTCCAGAAATTCGTCAAAACCTCTCCACACCCTTGCAGCAGCCCCTAAAACACTTTTCTCCTCCATTGCAGCCACTCCAACCACTCCCCAAACCATTCACACCATCAAACTATCCTTAGACCTTGTGCTACAACGAAGAGGAAGAGAAGAGTGCCTAAACGTTCATACAATTCAAGTTTGAGTTGTTGGAATGTTTAGGTGTTTCTTTGATTTCAATGTTTAATTTCAATGCTCTTTGTTTTGTACGAATGAGGAATGGAAGATAAGAGGGCCTAAACGTTCATACAATTCAAGTTTGAGTTGTTGGAATGTTTAGGTGTTTCTTTGATTCTCAATGTTACCATGAGGAACTAAACCCCCCTTGGCTAGGGGGTGATTCGAAATATATGTTTATGCTTGCATTTTGATTTGATTACTTCTAATTGCGTTTCATAAGTTGTGGATTCAATTTGTTTAACTGTTTGATTGATAACTTATTTATGTATGTTTATTGAGAGTGCACGCTTAATTTTCATGCATGAATATGACGCTAGAATATAAGTGAGTTTCACCTAATAGTTATGAACTTATATTCACAAGTAGTGGAGGTTGCTTATAAACAATCGCGTTAAATGAATTCTTGGCATAAGTTTCATGCAATCATAGTAACGAATGCCTCGTCAACACTTATAATTTTCATAGAGCGTAATGATTCTTGCTTGTATCTCTATTATGCAATTCATGTTGGGACTTGTGGGGAATGTTTTGAATTGTCGTATGCAATCATCCAATTCAATAACGTTAGGAAGATTTGAAGGTTAATTAGTGCATCACGGTTAACTTGGGGTGTTGAGTATTCATAGTTTATTGAAATGCAATTGGAAATCATTTTATTATGCAAGTATAACATGTATGGAGATGAACCCCTTAGCTAGCATTCATTCCATTCCATCAAATTCGTTTACATCTGTTTAGTTTATTAACTTGTTTTGTTATTCAATTTTCGTATTTAAATCCCCCTTTACTTTAATGTCCAATTTAGTTTAATTTACAAGTGTTTTGATTCATTTTATTTCCCAATTTCGTCCAATTCACCAAAGTGCTCAAAACTGCCCAGAAAGTGATTTTTAGGCAGTTTTGAGTGTTTTGGGTGATGTTTGAGTCTTTTGGTTTGTTTTATGTTTTAAGTGTTTAGTTTTACATTCTTTAAGTTAGTTTAGTGTTTTATATTGTGTTTTTACGTTCTTGAGTCAAGTTATTACTTAATTTCGTCCAAATTTGTGTTTGTGCTCAAATCTGCCCAGAAAGTGGTTTTTAGGCAGATTTGAGTGTGTTTGTGTTGTTTTGAGTCTTTTGGTTTGTCTTAGTGTTTTAAAGTTTAGTTTTGCATTCTTTGAGTCTAGTATAGTGTTTCATATTGTTATTTTACGTTTTTGAGTCAAATCCAAGTGGTTAACAATCCCTCCTAATCCCCGGTCCAGAACGATCCCTACTTATACATATACTACAATTTGACGAAAAGAGGGTTTAATTTGTGTGCGTATAAATCTCGCATCAAATTTTGGCGCCGTTGCCGGGGATTAGCAAATTTGCTAATCTCTTGGATTGTTTGTTTCTGTTATGTATTTTAGTTTTAGTTTTTGATTTTTGTTTTGTTTGTTGAATTCAAATACTAGAGAAGAACAACATGGCACTTGATAATGCTTCTCTTTTGTCACAGCTCATGGAAAGGTCTCAAATGCAAAGTGTTGATATATTTGATCTTCAATCAAGGAATAACGTGTTTTCCAATACTTACAGTTCAGATTGGAGTGATCATTCAAACTCTATGTGGTGGGAACCTCAACATGTTCAAGAAGAAGGATATTGGCAGCCATATGAGGAGTTCTATTCAAGACCTATACACCCACCACAACCTCATATTCAATATGCCCAACCAAATTTAAGTTCGTCAATAGATTATAATCAAAAGCTTAACGAATTAATTTGTTTGGTGCAGGGCTCACAAAATCAAGACAATGAGGCTCGACAAGAAGACAAAAGGTTGGACCACTTGGAAAAGCAAATTGGGCAGATAGCGGAGTTCGTAGGACAATTTTGCGACCAAGGCAAACTCCCTAGTTCAACCATTGTAAATCCGAAGGGAGGATTTGAAGCACCTTTGTCAGAAGCACTTATTGCTCCTACGCCACCTAATTCAAGTAAGGTTGTTCCAATTAGTTCTAACCCCATTCCAACAAATATCCCTATTCCTTGCAGGTTCATGAATTCCAAGGAAGAAGAAAGTGAAAAAGACATCTTGGAAGCCCTTCCAAAGGTGCAAAGTAGGGAATGTCATGAATTCATCAAAGAGGACGTTCTTGAAACCACAAAATCCAAAGAAGTTAAATTTGATGACATGGGACAAGTCATAACCATCACTTGCAATCTGGCCAAGTCCAATATCCCTGAAACTTTGAAAGGAGTGGTGTTTGTCATTGAGTTCTTATCGGACAAAACAAGTAAGTTTTTTTTTCCAAATTCCATTACATTTTATACTAACTTGCTGTTTTTTATGAATCAGGCACCTACACTAGAATTCAAACCAATGCCGGTTCACTTCAAGTATCACCTTCCATTCAAGGACCAATTCCATGCCGTTTGATTTTATTTATGTTAAAAAAAAAAAAAAAAAAAAAAAAAAAAAAAAAAGAAGATACTAAACATGGAGAAAGATGGAGCCTTCACAGAGGATGTTTACGTGAAGCCCCACTACGAGGCGTCGAAGCAGAAGGCATAGAAGCGGAAGGCATCGGAGTGGGAGGCATAGAAGCGGAAGGCATCGGAGCGGGAGGCATCGGAGCTAGAGCATTCCAGGCCTCAATACTTGGCCAAACGCTGGATGACCCAGGAAAAAGGTGCCTCTGGAGATAAGACGCAAGCCTTTGACGGTCACTGTGAATTCGACCCTCAGATTCTTGCAGCTCATCAAGCTTCCTCTTCATGCCCGACGAATAGTTATTTGCAAGCACATGCAAACTTCTATTCTCGTACTTAAGCTGCTGGATCTCTTGCTTAAGACTTTCCACCTCCGCCATCAATGATTCCACCTGACGGGAGCGGGCAAGCAGGCGTTGGCCCATGTTGGACACAGAGCTCGCACACTGAACACTAAGTGCGAGGGACTCTTGAACGGCCAACTCATCGGACCGTCCTGACAGCAGCCTACTATCTTTTGGAGTGAGGAGGTTCCTAGCTACTATTGTAGCTGTTGTGGCGTCCTGCATCACGGAGTCTTCACCTGTAAGAAGACCGTTAGAAGATAAAAAAGAAGGGCGCCATACATTACCTTGACGGGGCGCAACCGGATCGCTGCTGAGACTCAAATCTAAGCTAAGGTTCGATGAGTTTGCCATTTTCGAAAGTGTTCAAAGAGAAGGGGTGGATGGAGTTAAAATTTCAAAGGGCCGGAGACGATGTTCAAGAATGGGAAATCTTCAGAGTGTGTATGTTGGCGGTGATCGATAGCTCTATAAAAAGCCAAGGCGACGCGTCCACCGATTCAAAGAGCCGGAATTTCCGGCGTAAGTTAGGCGACGCTTTCTCGGCTTTTCAGAAAACGCGTTCAACTTTGTCAAAAGATTTCTGACAAAGCTGAAAACACGTGGAGGCCATCATCGCAACTACACGTCTTTAGCCGACAAGCGCAAAGTTCGGCGACGCTTTCTCTACTTTTCAGAAAACGCGTGCAGCTTTGTCAAAAGGAGACGCATCTGCACTACCACGTGTCGTTCAGAAAGAGAAGGGGCGTCGTTCAGAAATCGAAGGGGCGCCTGCTCAGAAATCGAAGAGGCGTCGTTCTGATATCGAAGAGACATTTGTCGACAAGGGTAAAAGAACAGTACCACCACTTGATATTATCTCTATATATGTCGACCTTCGTCTTTTATGGCAAGGCAAACCTGAAGAAAAATGCCCAACTCTCCCTCACCTCTGAGGGCGCACTCCCAGCAAAGCCTTTCGAAAGACTCAATTCTTTCTTCTTCCCCAAAGATGATACCAGATGCCTGGAGTACATATGACCCAGGAGGAAACAGCACAACAAATACATGTGCTGATTCATTCACCGCTTCTTCAAAAGCAAAGGTATCTCATATCATCAAGGTCAAAAGCAAAAGTATCTCATATCATGCTCTTTCCCTGTCTTTTTCTTTGTCCTTGTTCTTACTCGCATGGCAAAGTAAAAGAAGCAATCAGCCGGCACTTGGAGTCAATCTTCCGATCTGGAGCCAACTGCCTGGAATCTATTCCTGATTGCTTACCTAGCGTTGCTCTCGAGTAGTCATCTTCAACGGTTGATACACTTCCGGAGAAGGGACCACTTCTGCAAAGGGGAGCGAGTAAGGCAAGTGAAAATGATACATTGAAGCATGTGGAGACAAACATAGGCTGAGTTATCCTCCAACCCTTTTCAATACGAATTGGAAAGATTGAACAAAGAAACAGACCAAAGGGGTAAGCTCAGACCTTCGGGGAAGACCAAAAGAATCCTCCAGCCCAGTAGCACAAAGGAAAATCAACAAGTGGAGGAGACCAAAAGAATCCTGCTGCCCAGTTCAAGAGTAGCACAAAGGAAAATCAACGATGGGCGGAAACCAGTTCAAGAGTAAGCCTGTGGAATCACAAAGATCAAAGCCTCAATGCAATCACCAAGGAGAAGAGGGAATTTACACTCCATAACCAGATTTGCGTCCCTAAACTCTTCTCTTTGTTAATTACATTCTGCCATGTTTAGTATGTTTAAATGCTTTTTGTGTGTTTACTTATGTTTTGTGTGAATCTATGCTTAAAACATTGAGGACAATGTTTGATTTAAGTGTGGGGGGGGGTAACTAATGTTGTTAATGCAAATTCGTGGGATTTTATCACCCATAACTTCAAATGTTGTTCCTTGCTGTTTTAAGGTGTTTTTAAGTTGTTTTAGAGTGTTTTTAGTGTGTTTTGTTTTATAACTCCGAAAATCACATAAAAATTTGAAAAACATGTTTTGAAAAGCCTAAAAAGAGTGTTTTGAGTCGTTTTTGTGTGTTTGTGTCTTAGGGTACCTTCCAACACAATGATAAGGATTTGGTTTGTAATTGCATGACTGTTAAAAAGAGTTATAAACATGGAGAAAAGTTTGATTTACTCTTGGTATATGCTTGGTTATGGTTATAATATATGACTTCACATGCAATCATAAAAGAAAAATTCGTTTTTGTAACATGCTTGAAGGAAGAAACTCATAATAACGCTACATCCCTGTGAGACTCGAGCCATTACTTTCTTTGGAGAGTTATTTTCTGTGATTCTTTGTTTTCTAAAGTTGTTGCATGATCTCATTATTCCTTGCTTGGTTGCTACTTAGAATGCAATTGTATCATGATAGAACTAAATGCTAGAACTTATATCCGTTTCATTCAAAGCATGACATTGAATTGCATAACATATATCAAGATGAAGTTGTGTAGTTGCCACCATAGCCAAATAGCCTTACTTCCCATTTTTCGTATTTGTTGTAAGTTTTAACCCCGTTGAGCTTTGTTTAGCCTTTATTCATTGTTAACCCACATTATCCTAACCTAGCCTAGTTTAGGACTGTCCACACCCTTGTTCTTAAAAGATAGTGAGCATGACTTAAATGAATTCCTTTTGAGTACATTATGAAAGAAAATGAGTGTGGGGGAGAGAATGTTTTGTTCTTAAGCGTTTATGTATGTTTTGAGAGTCAAAAGAAAAGAAAAAATTCTGAAAAACATATGAAAAAGAAAAAAAACAGAAAAGAAAAGAAAGAAAGAAAGAAAAAAAAAAGAGCTTGTTCCCCCTTGTTGTTCAAAAGTTGAGTTTTCATTCAAAAGTGAATTCTAAGTTAATTCAAATGCTTTGCTCGCTATTTCTTTAAGAACCTTTGTTTTCCATATCCCTTCTTTGTTAGCCAAACACCTTTAGCCCCGTTTCAACCCTTATGCTTCTATCTTGATCGTTATGTGTTCAATAATGTGGAGTTTGGAATTGATATGAGCTTATGGAATCACTGGTTCTCATCCTAAGTAGTAGCATTCCATTCATGAGATCATATTCATGTCATTATCATAAATCCAGAAAATGCTTTCCTTGTTATAACATATGTGAGTGTTCGTCTACATGTTTACATCAATCTTCTCACATATACCTAGTGTAGGGAGTGTAGTCAGAAAATCTGTGTGAAAAACGAGAGTACATCTAGTGAGGAATTGAGGGAATTCTCTAAAGGCATGTTACTACATTCAAATCATGGTTTTAAATGCTTAATTGTGAACTAGTATGTGGTGACTATGAGTAAGAATGTACTTAAGTGTAAAGATGGCTAAAATCTGTGGGAATAATGATTTTTAACTTGTCATGTGCATTGGAAATCCCTGAGACGATTGTTGGAAGGTATAGGTTGTGTTTTGTTCGTTTTGTTTTGTTTTTGGTTTCTTTTGTTTTGTTTTGCTCGAGGACTAGCAAAAGATAAGTGTGGGGGAATTTGATAGAAGCATATTTAGGCGACTTACTTAGCTTGTTTTCGTGCATTTATATTGTTAATTCATAGTTGTTTTAGTCGTTTAAGCCATTTTCGTGTGTTTTTAGGTTCATATGGCTAAGGAAGCAAAAAGATGCATTTTGGAGCATTTTGGAGCAAAATTGGACTTGGAATGGATAGCTTATGTTTGGAGCAAAAGGAATGGACGAAATTGAAGGATTCCTAATCCATTGCAGCCACATGCATTCACATGCATAAATCAGCCACATGCATCTCCCATCACCATATCAGATTTCCATCATATTCACATGCATTCCATCCTTTAAAACATTGCACATGCACTCCCTTTAATTAATTAAGCCACATGCACTCCCATCCATTTCATCATTGCAGCCAACACATGCTTTCACATGCATTTTCAGATTGTCCCCTTGCACATGCAGCCACATATTCATTGCACATGCAATTCCAACCCACATGCATCCTTTAATCATTCAAACATGCAGCCACATTCCCTCCTAGCTGTCATGTTCCCCCCATTTCACCTATAAATAAGCATTCATTCTCATTCATTCTCATTCATTCTTCCACATTTCAGAAAATCATCCATTCACACCAAGAAACATCCCCTTGGCCGTGAGTTTCCCTACAAATCCAAACACCACTCCTCTTTCATTTCCATCACTCCCCAAACCATTCACACCATCAAACTATCCTTAGACCTTGTGCTACAATAAAGAGGAAGAGAAGAGGGCCTAAACGTTCATACAATTCAAGTTTGAGTTGTTGGAATGTTTAGGTGTTTCTTTGATTTCAATGTTTAAATTCAATTCTCTTTGTTTTGTATGTTTGAGGAATGGAAGAAAAGAGTGCCTAAACGTTCATACAATTCAAGTTTGAGTTGTTGGAATGTTTAGGTGTTTCTTTGATTTCAATGTTATGAAGAACTAAACCCCCCTTAGCTAGGGGGTGATTCGAAATATATGTTTATACTTGCATTTTGATTTGATTACTTCTAATTGCGTTTCATAAGTTGTGGATTCAATTTGTTTAACTGTTTGATTGATAACTTATTTATGTATGTTTATTGAGAGTGCACGCTTAATTTTCATGCATGAATATGACGCTAGAATATAAGTGAGTTTCACCTAATAGTTATGAACTTATATTCACAAGTAGTGGAGGTTGCTTATAAACAATCGCGTTAAATAAATTCTTGGCATAAGTTTCATGCAATCATAGTAACGAATGCCTCGTCAACACTTATAGTTTTCAAAGAGCTTAATGATTCTTGCTTGTATCTCTATTATGCAATTCATGTAGGGAACTTGTGGGGAATGCTTTGGGTTGTCGTATGCAATCATCCAATTCATTAACGTTAGGAAGACTTGACGGTTAATTTAAGCGGACCTAATTAACCCGGGGTGTTGAGAATTCATGGTTTATTGAAATGCAATTGGAAATCGTTTTATTATGCAAGTGTAACATGTGTGGAGATGAACCCCTTAGCTAGCATTCATCCATACTTTTCATCATATTCATATTTACATTCTGCCTTAATTACAATCTGTCCATTTAATTTAATTTCGTCAAAACCGTAATCCCCCTTTACTTTAGTGTCCAATTTAGTTAGAAAGTGTCTTAGTTTGTGTTTATAAGTGTTTTGATTCAATTTGTTACACAAATTCGTCCTAATTCACCAAAGTGCTCAAAACTGCCCAGAAAGTGATTTTAAGGCAGTTTTGAGTGTTTTGGGTGATGTTTGAGTCTTTTGGTTTGTCTTAGTGTTTTAAAGTTTAGTTTTGTATTCTTTGAGTCTAGTATAGTGTTTTATATTGTTATTTTACATTTTTGAGTCAAATCCAAGTGGTTAACAATCCCTCCTAATCCCCTGTCTAGAACGATCCCTACTTATAAATATACTACAATTTGACGAAAAGAGGGTTTAATTTGTGTGCGTATAAATCTCGCATCAGCAATGAGTGTGGAGTGAATGATTGAATGCATGTGGCTGATTTATGAAGAGTGAATGCATGTGGCTGATAGGTATGAATGATTATGGTTGCATGTGGGTGGAAATGCATGTGGGAATGCATGTGCAAAGCTGGAAATGCATGTGGAATTAAAACTAGAGTGAATGATGATGAATGTATGTGGATTAAAGAGAGAGAATGTGGTGTAATGATGAAGTGGAATAAGTGCATGTGGATGTGGCTGAATTGATTTATGGAAGATGCATGTGGATTAAAGATGAGCGAATGATTATGGGTGCATGTGGATGAATGTGCATGTGCAAGGTTGTTGTTGTGATAAGTGATAAGTGTATGGTTATGATAAGTGTATGATATGATAAGTGAATGATATGATAAGTGAATGATAAGATAAGTGAATGATATGATAAGTGGATGATAAGATAAGTGAATGATATGATAAGTGGATGATATGTGGGAGTGTGGCTGAAATGAAGGAGTGGAATGTTGGAATGTTATGCACGGCTAAGGATATAGGAAAGGTTTAAATGTCCTAAAACTAAAGGGAACAAGGTTCCAACACTTTGGTCTTCAATTAGGTCTTCAATTTCGTCCAACACTTTGGCTCCAAGCATAAGCTATCCATCCTAAGCCCAAAAGTGCTCCAAAAGTCTCCAAAATGCATCTTTTTGCTCCTTTAGCCCTTTGGACCTACAAACACACGAAAATAGCTTAAAGTACTAAAATAACTAAAGAAACATAACGTAAATGCACGAGAACAAGCCATTTAAGTCGCATGAATATGCTCCTATCAAATACCCCCACACTTAGCTTTTGCTAGTCCTCGAGCAAAACAAAACAAAAGAAACCAAAAACAAAACAAAACGAACAAAACACAACCTACACCTTCCAACAATCGTCTCAGATTTCCAATGCACATGACATGTTAAAAATCATTATTCCCACAGATTTTAGCCATCTTTACACTTAAGTACATTCTTACTCATAGTCACCACATACTAGTTCACAATTAAGCATTTAAAACGACGATTTGAATGTAGTAACATGCCTTTAGAGAATTCCCTCAATTCCTTACTAGATGTACTCTCGTTTTTCACACAGATTTTCTGACTACACTCCCTACACTAGGTATATGTGAGAAGATTGATGTAAACATGTAGACGAACACTCACATATGTTATAACAAGGAAAGCATTTTCTGGAATTATTAACATGTATATATATGATCTCATGAATGGAATGCCACTACTTAGAACGAGAACCAGTGATTCCATAAGCTCATATCAATTCCAAACTCCACATTATTGAACACATAACGATCAAGATAGAAGTCAAAGGGGTGTAACGGGGCTAGGGTATTGGCTAACAATGAAAGGTGAAGGATAAACAAACATTCTTAAAGCAATAGTGAGCAAAGCATTTGAATTAACGTAGAATTCACTTTTGAATGAAAACTCAATCTTTTGAACAACAAGGGGGAACAAGCTCTTTTTCCTTTCTTTCTTTTCTTTTCTGTTTTTCTTTTTCATATGTTTTTCACAATTTTTTTTCTTTTCTTTTCTTTTGACTCTCAAAACATACATAAACACTTAAGAACAAAACATTCTCTCCCCCACACTCATTTTGTTTCATAATGTACTCAAAAGGAATTCATTTAAGTCATGCTCACTATCTTTTAAGAACAAGGGTGTGGACTGTCCTATACTAGGCTAGGTGAGGATAATGTGGTTAAACAAAGAATAAAGGTTAAACAAGGCTCAACGGGGTTAAAACTTACAACAAATACGAAATATGGGAAGTAAGGCTATTTGGCTATGGTGGCAACTACACAACTTCATCTTGATATATGTTATGCAATTCAATGTCATGCTTTGAATGAAACGGATATAAGTTCTAGCATTTAGTTCTATCATGATACAATTGCATTCTAAGTAGCAACCAAGCAAGGAATAATGAGATCATGCAACAACTTTAGAAAACAAAGAATCACAGAAAATAACTCTCCAAAGAAGGTAATGGCTCGAGTTTCACAGGGTTGTAGCGTTTGTTTGAGTTCCTTCCTTCAAGCATGTTACAAAACCGAATTTTTCTTTTATGATTGCATGTGAAGTCATACATTATAACCATATCCAAGCATATACCAAGAGTAAATCAAACTTTTCTCTATGTTTATAACTCTTTTTAACCGTCATGCAATTACAAACCAAATCCTTATCATTGTGTTGGAAGGTACCCTAAGACACAAACACACAAAAACGACTCAAAACACTCTTTTTAGGCTTTTTAAAACATGTTTTTCAAATTTTTATGTGATTTTCGGAGTTATAAAAACAAAACATACTAAAACACTCTAAAACAACTTAAAAACACCTTAAAACAGCAAGGAACAACATTTGAAGTTATGGGTGATAAAATCCCACGAATTTGCATTAAATATACTTAGTTACCCCCCACACTTAAATCAAACATTGTCCTCAATGTTTTAAGCATAGATTCACACAAAACATAAGTAAACACACAAAAAGCAATTTAAACATACTAAACATGGCAGAATGTAATTAACAAAGAGAAGAGTTTAGGGACGCAAATCTGGTTATGGAGTGTAAATTCCCTCTTCTCCTTGGTGATTGCATTGAGGCTTTGATCTTTGTGATTCCACAGGCTTACTCTTGAACTGGGCTGCATGATTCTTTTGGTCTCCTCCACTTGTTGATTTTCCTTTGTGCTACTGGGCTGGAGGATTCTTTTGGTCTTCCCCGAAGGTCTGAGCTTACCCCTTTGGTCTGTTTCTTTGTTCAATCTTTCCAATTCGTATTGAAAAGGGTTGGAGGATAACTCAGCCTATGTTTGTCTCCACATGCTTCAATGTATCATTTTCACTTGCCTTACTCGCTCCCCTTTGCAGAAGTGGTCCCTTCTCCGGAAGTGTATCAACCGTTGAAGATGACTACTCGAGAGCAACGCTAGGTAAGCAATCAGGAATAGATTCCAGGCAGTTGGCTCTAGATCGGAAGACTGACTCCAAGTGCCGGCTGATTGCTTATTTTACTTTGCCATGCGAGTAAGAACAAGGACAAAGAAAAAGACAGGGAAAGAGCATGATATGAGATACTTTTGCTTTTGACCTTGATGATATGAGATACCTTTGCTTTTGAAGAAGCGGTGAATGAATCAGCACATGTATTTGTTGTGCTGTTTCCTCCTGGGTCATCTGTACTCCAGGCATCTGGTATCATCTTTGGGGAAGAAGAAAAAAATGAGTATTTCGAAAGGCTTTGCTGGGAGTGCGCCCTCAGAGGTGAGGGATAGTTGGGCATTTTCTTCAGGTTTGCCTTGCCATAAAAGACGAAGGTCGACATATATAGAGATAATATCAAGTGGTATTGTTCTTTAACCCTTGTCGACAAACGTTTTGATCCCGCAAATCCGGCTTTTTGAAATAGTGGCGCCTCTTCGATTTCTGAATACGCCTCTTCGATTTCTGAGCAGGCGCCCCTTTGAAAGTTTCAGGGATATTGAACTTGGCCAGATTGCAAGTGATGGTTATGACTTGTCCAATGTCATCAAATTTAACTTCTTTGGATTTTGTGGTTTCAAGAATGTCCTCTTTGATGAATTCATGACATTCCCTACTTGTGAAAGCTGTTTGTATAGGAGGAATGGCTGTTTGTTTAAGCAATTATATGGCTGGAATGTGGTGGAAAAACAGCTAGGAAAACATGTGAAAGCTGGAATTGTATGTGTGTACATGTGTAAGCTGCCAAGATGGTGTGTGTAGGCCACGGCATGGATGTTTTCTTGCTGATTTTCTGGCTACATGATGAAAGGTTAATGAATAATGCATGTAGGTGGCTGCAATGATGAAAAGTGAGAGCTGGAAAGGGCATGAAATGCACGGCACAAGGGAGAATGGTGCTGGAATTGCATGTGAAAGCTGGTAATGGAAGGTAGGCCACGGCATGGATGTGTTTTGGGTGCATGTGTGTGTTGAATGGTGTCCTTTAATTATGCACTGGTTAGGGCTGTTAAGGGGAGAGAAATGGGAGTGAATGTGGCTTAATGATAAAGGGGGAAAGCTTGGAAAGCTGCAATCATGAAGGGGAAAGCTGGAAAGCATGTGGCAAGGTGTGTAGGTGCTGGAATTAGGGAGAATGCACGGGTTAGGCTTGGTTTTCTGGTGGAAATGAATGTGAAAACCACGGTTTGGATTTGTGTGATGGTGTGTGAATGATGAAGAGTTGCATGTGGCTGATTTGGTTGAATGATGATGATGCATGTGATTGGTGGGAACAAAGGGGAAGTCACGGCACAAAGGTGAATGGGAATCAATGGGTGAATGTGCATGTGCTAATTTATTTGAAGATGCATGTGCAATGGCTGAAAATGAATGTGTTTTGGCTGCAATGGTGTGTAATTAGGTTAGGGTTTAAGTGCATGAAATGGACCCAAATTGCTCCCCCTTGCATGGTAAGGAATGGTGTTTGTGTTAAGCCCACGGCAAGGTGAATGTAATTGGGTTAGGGCCATTGTTTTGTGTCCTCAAGTGCATACAAGGCCTTCAATTTCATCCAACACTTGGGCTCCAAGCATAAGCTATCCATCCTTAGCCCAATAGTGCTCCAAAAGGCCCCAAAACACTCCATAATGCATCCTTTCGTCAAACACGTCTTATGATCCTGAAAACACACAAAAGAAGCATAAAGGACTAAAATAACTAAAGAAACATAACGTAAATGTACGAGAACAAGCCATTTAAGTCGCATGAATATGCTCCTATCAAGGTTGATGATCTCAATCGCGTTAAGTAAATTCTTGGCATAAGTTTCATGCAATCATAGTAACAAGTGCTTCGTCAATGCTTATGGTTTTCATAGAACTTAATGATTCTTGCTTGTATCTCTATTATGCAATCATGTAGGGGACTTGTGGGGAATGTTTTGGGTTGTCATATGCAATCATCCAATTCAATAACGTTAGGAAAATCTGAAGGTTAATTTAAGCGAACCTAATTAACTTGGGGCGTTGAGAATTCATGAGTTATTGAAAAGCAATTGGAAATCGTTTTATATGCAAGCATAACATGTGTGGAGATGAACCCCTTAGCTAGCTTCCCATCCATTCAATTCCATCAAATTCGTTTTTACAATCTGTTCTAATTTAAAAAGTTTGTTTTGTTTTTAAATTCGTCCAAAACCAATCCCCCTTTACTTTGTTGAGTCATAGTAGTTAGATTTGTGTTTTTAAGTGTCTTAGGTCAAAGTAAAACCAATTTTCGTCCAAAGTTGTGTCTAGTGTTCAAAACTGCCCAGATTGTGTTTTTAAGGCAGTTTTGAGTGTTTTGGTGCTGTTTTGAGTCTTTTGGTTTGTTTTGGTGTTTTAAAGTTTAGTTTTGCATTCTTTGAGTCTAGTATAGTGTTTTAAACTTGTTTTTTACGTATTTGAGTCAGTTTCCAAGTGATTAACAATCCCTCCTAATCCCCGGTCCAGAACGATCCCTACTTACATTCTTCACTACAATTGATAAAAAGAGGGTTTAATTTGTGTGCTTATAATTCTCGCATCAAGTTAATTAGGTACGCTTAAATTAACTCTCAGATTTTCCTTAGGTCATTGAATTGAATGGAATTAGCGCATTGCAATCAAATTATTCCTCAAAACTTCTCTATATGAAAGCGCATAATAGAAAAACAATCAAAGATCATTAAATTCTATGAAAATCATAAGTGTTGACGAGGCATTCGTAACTATGAAAGCGCATGATACTTATGCCAAGCATTTACTTAACATGATTGTGACTAAAAACCTTTACTACTTATGAATATAAGTTCACAACGATTAGGTGAAGTTTCCTTATATCCTAGCATCAGATTTATGCATGCAAATTAAGCGTGCACTCTCAATTCATATACATAAACAAGTTTTAATTCAAATAGATAAGTAAATTGAATTCACAATTCATGAAATCACAACTGAAAATAATCAAATCATATTGCAAATATAGCCATGGTTTCGAAATTCCCCCTAGCCAAAAGGGGATTAGTTCCTCATACTCACAAAACAAAGATCATTGAATTTAAACATTGAAAGCACAAGAAAGATTACACCTAAACGTTTCAGCAATTCCAGGTTGAATGGCATGCATGGCTAGGCTTCCCTTCCTCTTCCTTGCTGCGGCACAAGCTGTGGGTGGTGGATTTGGGGGTTTTGAATGGTGTATTCTTGTTTAGAAGGATGAAAAATGGCTGATTATGGTGGTAGGGTGCGGCAGGTTGTGTATGGAGGTGTATGGAGTGGATGAAGGATGAAGAATGGAGGCTAGGGTGTTGCGGCAAGGTGTTTTCTGTATGGCATAAGGGGTGGTACGAATTTGTGGCTGAAAATATGTTTATATAGTCCTAGGGTTAATTAGATTAGGGTTACATTTACCAGATTTATTGGATTAGGGCCCTAGGGTTCGGCACAAGTGAGTTAAATCCACTTAGGAGAGGGTTTGGCCCCATTCGTTTCATAAAAGGATTTATATAACCCAAATCCACAATGAATAAGGCCTAATAAATCAGAATCCAAAAGGAAAAAGGTTTAGGAAATTCGTCCAAAATTGGGCCTTCTAGAAACTAGGTGTTTTGTGGCTGATTTTGGGTTTTCTAGAAGAGATAAAGGGGGGAAGGGTGCAGCACCCTTTTAGGGTTAGATAAGGCTTCTAGAAATCATGTTTTTAGGTCCACTTACAGCTAGGATTAAGGTGGAACAAGATTAGGTTAGGATAGGATAAGATAAGATAAGGTTTTGGATAAGGTTTCCTCTTTTGAGCTACTTCCTTATCCACTTTGCCTTGAGCTTAGTTCCTTCCTCTTCTCATCATATTTCTAGCCTCTTGAACTCCAAACTCGTCCATCCATGTTAGCCCATATACAAGCTATCCACATAGTGCCCAAAACTGCTCCAAAATGCACTTTCTTGGTACTTTAACCCTTTGGACCTACAAACACACGAAAATGAGTTGAAATACGACATTAACTAAGAAATAATAGCACAAATGCACAAGAATAAGCTAGCTAAGTCGCCTAAATATGCTCCTATCACTTGGGAAAGCATGAAGAGAGCATTCTTGGAGAAACTCTTCCTAACTTCAAGAGTGATTCCTTTGAGGAAGAAGATTAGCGGAATTCAACAAAATCAAGGGGAGTCTTTTCCAGCGTATTATGAGCGTTTCAAGACTCTAGTTGCATCATGTCCTCAACATCAAATGAAGGAAGAGCTCTTAATTCAATATTTCTACGAGGGACTCCTCCCAATTGAGAGACAAATGCTAGATGCTTCAGCGGGAGGTGCTTTGGTTGACAAAACACCGGTGGCTGCCAAGGTCTTAATTGCAAACTGAGCATTGAATGCACAACAATATGAAGGCATTAGATAAACAGATAACCCACGTCAACAAGTGAATGAGGTAAGTGCAATTTCTGAAATTCAATCTCAATTAGCTAATCTCACTATGCTTGTGTCTCAGGTTGTTGAAGGATCCAAAATGCAAGGTGCGGCCATATGTGGAGTGTGCTCTATGCAAGGGCATCTCAATCATCAATGTCCTCAATTGATAGAGAATGGAGGATGGGAGAGTGCCCATCCTATGGGGTACCAAAGTCCAAATCAACCAAGGAATGATCCATTCTCTAATACCTACAATCCCGGTTGGAGAGATCATCCAAATTTCAAGTGGAGGGAGCCCCAACAACCCCAACAACAAAGCGCATTTAGGCAGCAACCTCCGGGATTCTACCAAAGGCCATATGCACCCACACCACCCTAAGCACAACCTACACAACCGAAATCAGGTTCGTCCATAGATAATGATCAAAATTCTCAATTACTAACTTCTATGGCACAGGGAATGCAAAATAGGGACAAAAAGGTTGATGAATTAAAAAAGCAAGTAGGGCAGATTGCGGAGTTCATGGGCCAATTCAGAGAGCAAGGCAAGTTGCCTAGCTCGATGATAGGAGCATATTTAGGCGACTTAGTTGGCTTGTTCTTGTGCATTTACGTTGTGATTTCTTAGTTCTTTAAGTCTTTAAAGCCATTTTCGTATGTTTTCAGGTTCTAAGGGCTAAAGGAGCAAAGAAGTGCATTTTGGAGTCTTTTGGAGCACTTTTGGGCTAAAGATGGATAGCTTATGCTTGGAGCCATAGTGTTGGACGAAATTGAAGACCAAGTGAGCCTAGAATCGAAGGAAGAAGGAGGAATCAAGAATTGGAAACCAGTTTCCATTATGAGGAGTTTCTATTTTTGAAAGGTTTCCAATTGTGCAAGTTTCTAAATAATGTTGGTTGCCTAAATCACATGTTCTAGAAGCCCTAGACATGTCCTAAATTGTGCCGCACCTTACCTTCCTTTTCTCTCCCAAAATCTGCAAGATTATGTCACAATCCCTTTCTTAAAAGTCTTAGCCGCACCTATACATTCCCTTTCACTCAAAATCTGCAAGTTTTGCACTTTCCCCTTCTTTTCCTCTCTTTGCCGCAAGACTTAGCCTTTTCCCCTAATTCCTGATTTCAATTACCTATTCTAAAGGGATTTCACTTAATTCCTGATTCTTAGAATTGATTTGGGGAATTAAACACTTACTTATTTCCTATGCAAGCCTTGCCGTGCACCTCCCTTGACCTTTCCTCTTCCTTGCCGTGCAAGGGAGATGGTTCTTTCCTATTTCTAAAAGCTTTTGACTTAAATTCTGATTACCTAAATAACCTAGGGTTTTAATTCCTGAAATCCTATTAATAAACCTCCTTGTTGCAGCCACAAATTATTCATTCATTCACCATTCACGCCAGAAATTCATCCCTTCCCTCTAACACATCCATAATTCACCATTCTCCATATTTTCTGCCCAAAACCAACCTTTGCCGTCCCCTACATCCATCCCAACCCTAAATCCATCATTCTACATGATGTGATAAAAGATAGCACTCAAATTAAACCCTCTTTTTGACAATTGTAGTATAGATATAAGTAGGGATCGTTCTAGGCCGGGGATTAGGAGGGATTGCTAATCTAATGAAAATTGACTCAAGGATGTGAAAATATGCTTTAAAACACTTTAAATGACCTCACAAGACTCTTACTAACTTATATGACCAAAAACAAACTCAAAACAACCAAAAAGACTCAATTTAGACTCTAGGACTTAATTTGGACGAAAATACACTTGGTGTTGACTCTAAAGACTCAAAAAGACTCTTTTGGACAGATTTGGAACAAATAAGAAAGGGGGTTTTGATTTTGGACGAATTTAAAAGAAAACAAGTGTCTTAAAACTTTAAAACAGATTTTGGACGAAAATAAGAAAAACTAATGGATGATGGGATAGCCAAGGGATACTTCTCCACACATGATACTTTCTAACATAAATTGATTTCCAGTTGCTTTTCCGATAAACCATGAACCTCAACACCCCAGATTAACCGTGAATTGCATTAATTAACCCTCAGATTTTCCTCACGTTATTGAATTGGATGATTGCATACGACAACCCAAAGCATTCCCCACAAGTTCCCTACATGAATTGCATAATAGAGATACAAGCAAGAATCATTAAGTTCTTTGAAAACCATAAGCATTGACGAAGCACTCGTTACTATGAATTGCATGAAACTTATGCCAAGAATTTACTTAACATGATTGTGAAAACAACCTTAACTACTTGTGAATATTAGTTTGTGACTGATAGGAGCATATTCATGCAACTTAAATGGCTTGTTCTCGTACATTTACGTTATGTTTCTTTAGTTATTTTAGTTCTTTATGCTTCTTTTGTGTGTTTTCAGGTTCTAAGGGCTTAGGGAGCAAGAAAGTGCATTTTGAGGCCATTTGGAGCATTTTTGGGCATGGATTGGATAGCTTATCCATGGAGCCAAGAGGATGGACGAATTTGAAGGCCTTGTATTCACTTTGGACATAAAACAAAGGGCCTAGCCCATTCTCTCTTATTCTCTCCCTTATAGCCATGCAAAGAACCATCAATTCCATCAAAAACAATCCATCAATTCACATGCAAAACCACCATTAACACGCATGCACCCAAACAAAGCCAACCTAGCTAACCCTACATGCATTCTTTATTCACTCTTCATCATTGCATTCATTCTCCAAACACTTTCATTAATTAAAACACATTTGCACATCCACTCATTCTTTCCCCAAAGCCGTGCATTCCCAATCCCTTTCCAACATTACACATGCATTTCAAACCTTTCAACACCCTTTAATCATCCCCCTTTAAGTTATGATTTTATTTCCTAACCCTGCATGCATTATTTATTAGCATCTTCACATGCATTCACACACACTTTACACATTCAAACAACATCCATGCCGTGGGATCCCCTTTGAAATTCCAGCTTTCCACAACTTTTCCTAGCTATTTTATTACATACATTCCCCCTTCATTATTCCAATCACATGCACCCATATTCATTCATTCCCTCCTAGCTACAATATTCCCTCTTTCCTTCCTTCATTCACCTATAAATAAGCATCCATTACACCTCAATTCTCATCATCTCATTCCATTGTAGATACCACAACACAAACACTCCATTCCTTCTCTAGCCGTGAGTTTCTCTCCATTTTCTGCACCATTTTCTCCACCACTCCTCACCTATTTCCATAACTCCTTTTCCATTCCACACTTCCATCCCCCAAACCAATTATCCCTAGACCTTATGCTACAATAAAGAGGAAGAGAAGAGGGCCTAAACGTTCTTACAATTCAAGTTTGAGTTGTTGGAATGTTTAGGCGTTTCTTTGATTTCAATGTTTAATTTCAATTCTCTTTGTTTTGTATGAGGAACTAAACCCCCCTTTAGCTAGGGGGGGATTCGAAATATATGTTTATGCTTGCATTTTGATTTGATTACTTCTAATTGCGTTTCATAAGTTGTGGATTCAATTTGTTTAACCGTTTGATTGATAACTTATTTATGTATGTTTATTAAGAATGCGCGCTTAATTTTCATGCATGAATATGACGCTAGAATATAAGTGAGTTTCACCTAATCGTTATGAACTTATATTCACAAGTAGTGGAGGTTGCTTATAAACAATCGCGTTAAACGAATTCTTGGCATAAGTTTCATGCAATCATAGTAACGAATGCCTCGTCAACACTTATAGTTTTCATGATGCTTAATGATTCTTGCTTGTTTCTCTATTATGCAATTCATGTAGGGAACTTGTGAGGAATGCTTTGGGTTGTCGTATGCAATCATCCAATTCATTAACTTAAGGAAAACTTGACGGTTAATTTAAGCGGACCTAATTAACCCGGGGTGTTGAGAATTCATGGTTTATTGAAATGCAATTGGAAATCATTTTATTATGCAAGTGTAACATGTATGGAGATGAACCCCTTAGCTAGCCATACCATCCATTCATTTCCGTCAATTTCATATTTACAATTTGTTTTCTTTACAATCTATCCATTTTAGTTTAAATTCGTCCAAAATCAATCCCCCCATATTTCGTTTAAGTCTTAGTCTTAATCTTTTTAAAGTTTAGTTTTACATTCTTTGAGTCTAGTTTAGTGTTTTATATTATGTTTTTACGTTTTTAAGTCAAATCCAAGTGATTAACAATCCCTCCTAATCCCCGGTCCAGAACGATCCCTACTTACATACTTACTACAATTGATAAAAAGAGGGTTTAATTTGTGTGCGTATAAATCTCGCATCAAATTTTGGCGCCGTTGCCGGGGATTAGCAAATTTGCTAATCTCTTGGATTGTTTGTTTCTGTTATGTATTTTAGTTTTAGTTTTTTATTTTTGTTTTGTTTGTTGAATTCAAATACTAGAGAAGAACAACATGGCACTTGATAATGCTTCTCTTTTGTCACAGCTCATGGAAAGGTCTCATATGCAAAGAGTTGATATATTGAATCTTCAATCAAGGAATAACGTGTTTTCCAATACTTACAATTCGGATTGGAGTGATCATTCAAACTCTATGTGGTGGGAACCTCAAAATGCTCAACAAGGAGGATATTTGCAGCCACCACAACCTCATATTCAATATGCCCAACCAAACTTAAGTTCGTCAATAAATTATAATCAAAAGCTTGATGAATTAATTTGTTTGGTGCAGGGCTTACCAAATCAAGACAATGAGGCTCAACAAGAAGGATATTGGCAGCCGTATGAGGAGTTCTATTCAACGCCTATGCAGCCACCACAACCTGCCCAAAGTAATGTAGGTAATTCAAATGATAATGATACGATTTTTCAATTACTTACTACTCTGGAAAAGCAAATTGGGCAGATAGCGGAGTTCGAAGGACAATTTTGCGACCAAGGCGAACTCCCTAGTTCAACCATTGCAAATCAGAAGGGAGAATTTGAAACCACCAATGCTATCATGTTGAGAAGTGACAAGGAGGTTGGAACGGACCCTCAACCATCAAAATCAAATCACAAGGAAGAGGAATACACCCAACCCACGGATAGGGTGGAAACACCTTTACCGGAGGCACCTATTGCTCCTATGCCATCTAATACAGGTATGGTTGTTCCAAATTTCATTATTTTTAACCCCGTTCCAACAAGTATCCCTATTCCTTGCAGATTCATGACTTCCAAGGAAGAAGAAGGTGAAAAAGACATCTTGGAAGCCCTTCCAAAGGTGACAAGTAGGGAATGTCATGAATTCATCATAGAGGACGTTCTTGAAACCACAAAATCCAAAGAAGTTAAATTTGATGACATTGGACAAGTCATAGCCATCACTTGCAATCTGGCCAAGTCCAATATCCCTGAAACTTTCAAAGGAGTGGTGTTTGTCATTGAGTTCTTGTCAGACAAAACAAGTAAGTCATTTTTTTTCAAATTCCATTACATTTTATACTAACTTGTTGTTTTTTATGAATCAGGCACCTACATTAGAATTCAAACCAATGCCGGTTCACTTCAAGTATCACCTTCCATTCAAGGACCAATTCCATGCCGTTTGATTTTATTTATGTTAAAAAAAAAAAAAAAAAAAAAAAAAAAAACAAAGAAAGATACTAAACATGGAGAAAGGTGGAGCTTCACAAAGGTTGTTTGCGTGAAGTCCCACTACGAGGCGCAGAAGCGGAAGGCGCAGAAGCGGGAGGCATAGAAGCGGGAGGCATCGAAGCGGAAAGCATCGGAGCGGGAGGCATCGGAGCTAGAGCATTCCAGGCCTCAATACTTGGCCAAGCGCTGGATGACCCAGGAAAAAGGTGCCTCTGGAGATAAGACGCAAGCCTTTGACGGTCATTGTGAATTCGACCCTCAGATTCTTGCAGCTCATCAAGCTTCCTCTTCATGCCCGCCGAATAGTTATTTGCAAGCACATGCAAACTTCTATTCTCGTACTTAAGCTGTTTGATTTCCTGCTTAAGACTTTCCACCTCTGCCATCAACGATTCCACTTGGCGGGACCGAGCAAGCAGGCGTAGGCCCATGTTGGACACAGAGCTCGCACACTGAACACTAAGTGCGAGGGACTCTTGAACGGCCAACTCATCAGACCGTCCTGACAGCAGCCTACTATCTTTTGGAGTGAGGAGGTTCCTAGCTACTATTGTAGCTGTTGTGGCGTCCTGCATCACAGAGTCTTCACCTGAAAGATGACCGTTAGAAGATAAAAAAGAAGGGCGCCATACATTACCTTGACGGGGCGCAACCGAATCGCTGCTGAGACTCAAATCTAGGCTAAGGTTCGATGAGTTTGCCATTTTCTTTCAAAAGTGTTCAAAGAGAAGGAGTGGATGGAGTTAAATTTCGAAGGGCCGGAGACAATTTTCAAGAATGGGAGATCTTCAGAGTGTGTATGTTGGCGGTGATCGATAGCTCTATAAAAAGCCAAGGCGACGCGTCCACCGATTCAAAGAGCCGGATTTTCCGGCGTAAGTTAGGCGACGCGTTCTCGACTTTTCAGAAAACGCGTTCAACTTTGTCAAAAGATTTCTGACAAAGCTGAAAACACGTGGAGACCATCATCGCAACTACACATCTTTAGCCGACAAGCGCAAAGTTCGGCGACGCTTTCTCTGCTTTTTCGAAGACGCGTGCAGCTTTGTCAAAAGGAGCCGTATCTGCACTACCACGTGTCGTTCAGAAAGTGAAGGGGCGTCGTTCAGAAATCGAAGGGGCGCCTGCTCAGAAATCGAAGGGGCGCCTACTCAGAAATCGAAGAGGCGTATTCAAAGATCGAAGAGGCGCCACTATTTCAAAAAGCCGGAATTGCGGGATCAAAACGTTTGTCGACAAGGGTAAAAAGTACCACCACTTGATATTATCTCTATATATGTCGACCTTCGTCTTTTATGGCAGGGCAAACCTGAAGAAAATGCCCAACTCTCCCTCACCTCTGAGGGCGCACTCCCAGCAAATCCTTTCGAAATACTCAATTCTTTCTTCTTCCCCAAAGATGATACCAGATGCCTGGAGTACAGATGACCCAGGAGGAAACGGCGGATTGAAGTGTGCTGATTCATTCACCGCTTCTTCAAAAGCAAAGGTATCTCATATCATCAAGGTCAAAAGCAAAAGTATCTCATATCATGCTCTTTCCCTGTCTTTTTCTTTGTCCTTGTTCTTACTCGCATGGCAAAGTAAAAGAAGCAATCAGCCGGCACTTGGAGTCAGTCTTCCGATCTGGAGCCAACTGCCTGGGATCTATTCCTGATTGCTTACCTAGCGTTGCTCTCGAGTAGTCATCTTCAACGGTTGATACACTTCCAGAGAAGGGACCACTTCTGCAAAGGGGAGCGAGTAAGGCAAGTGAAAATGATACATTGAAGCATGTGGAGACAAACTTAGGCTGAGTTATCCTCCAACCCTTTTCAATACGAATTGGAAAGATTGAACAAAGAAACAGACCAAAGGAGTAAGCTCAGACCTTCGGGGAAGACCAAAAGGACCATCCTGCTGCCCAGTTCAAGAAGTAGCACAAAGGAAAATCAACGATGGGCAGAAACCAGTTCAAGAGTAAGCCTGTGGAATCACAAAGATCAAAAGCCTCAATGCAATTACCAAGGAGAAGATGGAATTTACACTCTATAACCAGATTTGCGTCTCTAAACTCTTCTCTTTGTTAATTACATTCTGCCATGTTTAGTATGTTTAAGTGCTTTTTGTGTATTTATTTATGCTTTGTGTGAATCTATGCTTAAAACATTGAGGACAATGTTTGATTTAAGTGTGGGGGGGTAACTAAGTATATTTATGCAAATTCGTGGGATTTTATCACCCATAACTTCAAATGTTGTTCCTTGCTGTTTTAAGGTGTTTTTAAATTGTTTTAGAGTGTTTTAGTGTGTTTTGTTTTATAACTCCGAAAATCACATAAAAATTTGAAAAAAAAAAATGTTTTGAAAAGCCTAAAAAGAGTGTTTTGAGTCGTTTTTGTGTGTTTGTGTCTTAGGGCATCTTCCAACAAAATGAAAAGGATTTGGTTTGTAATTGCATGACTGTTAAAGAGAATTATAAACATGGATGAAAGTTTGATTTACTCTTGGTATATGCTTGGTTATGGTTATAATGTATAACTTCACATGCAATCATAAAAGAAAAATTCGTTTTAGTAACATGCTTGAAGGAAGGAACTCAAACAAACGCTACAACCCTGTGAGACTCGAGCCATTACCTTCTTTGGAGAGTTATAATCTGTGATTTCTTGTTTTCTAAAGTCGTTGCATGATCTCATCATTCCTTGCTTGGTTGCTACTTAGAATGCAATTGTATCATGATAGAACTAAATGCTAGAACTTATATCCGTTTCATTCAAAGCATGACATTAAATTGCATAACATATATCAAGATGAAGTTGTGTAGTTGCCACCATAGCCAAATAGCCTTACTTCCCATATTTCGTATATGTTGTAAGTTTTAACCCCGTTGAGCCTTGTTTAGCCCATGTTCTTTGTTAACCCATATCATCCTCACCTAGCCTAGATTAGGACCATCCGTACCCTTGTTCTTGAAGCATAGTAAGCATGACGGATAATGAATTCCTTTTGATTAATATGTTGCAGAAAATAAGTGTGGGGGAAGGGATTTTTTTTTGTGTGTATGTATGTGCCTAAGTCTTAAAGGAGGCACGGGAAAAAGAAAAAAAAAATGTGAGAAAAAGAAGAAGAAAAGAAAGAAAAAGAGTGAAAATAAGTGAGAATGGACTCACAAGTGTGATTGTTGAAGAAAGGGCCCAAAAAAGTTGAATATGGCCCTAAGTTTTGTGACTTCCCCTTGGGTGTTCAAAGTTGACTTCTGCGTTCTAAAGGGAATTCTAAGTACCTAATTCAATACTTTGCTCACTATTGCTTTAAGAATGTTTGTTTATCCTTCACCTTTCATTGTTAGCCAATACCCTAGCCCCGTTACAACCCTTTGACTTCTATCTTGATTGTTATGTGTTTCAATTTGTGGAGTTTGAACTTGGTATAAGCTTATGGTGTCACTGGTTCTCGCTTCTAAGTAGTAGCATTCCATTCATGAGATCATACCTAAACATGCTTATTAACTCCAGAAATTGCTCTCTTTATGATACATATATGTGAGTGTTCGTTTTCATGTTTACATCAATCTTCTCACATATGACTAGATTAGGGTGTGTAGTTAGAAAATCTGAGTGAAAATCGAGTGCATATCTTGTAAGGAATTGAGCAAATTCTCTAAGGCATGTTACTACATTCAAAACATGGTTTTAAATGCTTAATTGTGAACTAGTATATGGTGACTATGATTAAGAATGTACTTAAGTGTGAAGATGACTAAAATCTGTGGGAATGATGATTTTTAATGTGTCATGTGCATTGGAAATCCCTAAGACGGTTGTTGGAAGGTTTAGGTTGTGTTTTACGTGTTTAGTGTCGTTTTGTTTATTTGTTTTTATTCTGTTTTGCTCGAGGACTAGCAAAAGCTAAGTGTGGGGGTATTTGATAGGAGCATATTCATGCAACTTAAATGGCTTGTTCTCGTACATTTACGTTATGTTTCTTTAGTTATTTTAGTTCTTTATGCTTCTTTTGTGTGTTTTCAGGTTCTAAGGGCTTAGGGAGCAAGAAAGTGCATTTTGAGGCCATTTGGAGCATTTTTGGGCATGGATTGGATAGCTTATCCATGGAGCCAAGAGGATGGACGAATTTGAAGGCCTTGTATTCACTTTGGACATAAAACAAAGGGCCTAGCCCATTCTCTCTTATTCTCTCCCTTATAGCCATGCAAAGAACCATCAATTCCATCAAAAACAATCCATCAATTCACATGCAAAACCACCATTAACACGCATGCACCCAAACAAAGCCAACCTAGCTAACCCTACATGCATTCTTTATTCACTCTTCATCATTGCATTCATTCTCCAAACACTTTCATTAATTAAAACACATTTGCACATCCACTCATTCTTTCCCCAAAGCCGTGCATTCCCAATCCCTTTCCAACATTACACATGCATTTCAAACCTTTCAACACCCTTTAATCATCCCCCTTTAAGTTATGATTTTATTTCCTAACCCTGCATGCATTATTTATTAGCATCTTCACATGCATTCACACACACTTTACACATTCAAACAACATCCATGCCGTGGGATCCCCTTTGAAATTCCAGCTTTCCACAACTTTTCCTAGCTATTTTATTACATACATTCCCCCTTCATTATTCCAATCACATGCACCCATATTCATTCATTCCCTCCTAGCTACAATATTCCCTCTTTCCTTCCTTCATTCACCTATAAATAAGCATCCATTACACCTCAATTCTCATCATCTCATTCCATTGTAGATACCACAACACAAACACTCCATTCCTTCTCTAGCCGTGAGTTTCTCTCCATTTTCTGCACCATTTTCTCCACCACTCCTCACCTATTTCCATAACTCCTTTTCCATTCCACACTTCCATCCCCCAAACCAATTATCCCTAGACCTTATGCTACAATAAAGAGGAAGAGAAGAGGGCCTAAACGTTCTTACAATTCAAGTTTGAGTTGTTGGAATGTTTAGGCGTTTCTTTGATTTCAATGTTTAATTTCAATTCTCTTTGTTTTGTATGAGGAACTAAACCCCCCTTTAGCTAGGGGGGGATTCGAAATATATGTTTATGCTTGCATTTTGATTTGATTACTTCTAATTGCGTTTCATAAGTTGTGGATTCAATTTGTTTAACCGTTTGATTGATAACTTATTTATGTATGTTTATTAAGAATGCGCGCTTAATTTTCATGCATGAATATGACGCTAGAATATAAGTGAGTTTCACCTAATCGTTATGAACTTATATTCACAAGTAGTGGAGGTTGCTTATAAACAATCGCGTTAAACGAATTCTTGGCATAAGTTTCATGCAATCATAGTAACGAATGCCTCGTCAACACTTATAGTTTTCATGATGCTTAATGATTCTTGCTTGTTTCTCTATTATGCAATTCATGTAGGGAACTTGTGAGGAATGCTTTGGGTTGTCGTATGCAATCATCCAATTCATTAACTTAAGGAAAACTTGACGGTTAATTTAAGCGGACCTAATTAACCCGGGGTGTTGAGAATTCATGGTTTATTGAAATGCAATTGGAAATCATTTTATTATGCAAGTGTAACATGTATGGAGATGAACCCCTTAGCTAGCCATACCATCCATTCATTTCCGTCAATTTCATATTTACAATTTGTTTTCTTTACAATCTATCCATTTTAGTTTAAATTCGTCCAAAATCAATCCCCCCATATTTCGTTTAAGTCTTAGTCTTAATCTTTTTAAAGTTTAGTTTTACATTCTTTGAGTCTAGTTTAGTGTTTTATATTATGTTTTTACGTTTTTAAGTCAAATCCAAGTGATTAACAATCCCTCCTAATCCCCGGTCCAGAACGATCCCTACTTACATACTTACTACAATTGATAAAAAGAGGGTTTAATTTGTGTGCGTATAAATCTCGCATCAGTGACGATTATGTGAAACACCCTAATATTCTAGCCCCAAATTCAAGCATGCAAATTAAGTAGGCCTCCCTAATAAACATACAAGAATAAGTTATTCGTCAAACGGTTAAGTAAATTGCGTTCACAATTTATGAAATCACAACTGGACTTAATCAACTCATATTATAAATGTAATCATGGTTTCAAAGCATCCCTAGGCTAAAACGAGTTTAGCCTCTCATGTTCATGACAAAACAAAGCAACATAGATTTAAACATTCACAATAAAGGATAGATTACACCTAGAAACGTCCAACACTCCAACTTGAATGCACAAACGCCCAAGGCTTGGTCTTCCTTCTCCTCCTCCTTGCTAAGTCACGGCCAAGGGTCTATGGTGGTGTATGGAGGTTGGGATGGAGGTTTGGAAGTAGGGGAATGATGAATGGGTGGTTGTTGTGTTTATGAATGAATGATTGTTGTGTGAAGGGTGGTGGTGATTAAATGGCACGGCAAAGGAGTTTATATAGGCTAGTTTGGCACACTTAGTGAAGGAAAAGGATTGCCTAATCCCATTGGAAAAAGGTTAACTCAAGGCAGAAATCAAGTGGGATTTGGAATAGGAATTGATAGGAGCATATTTACGCACCTTAGTTTAGCTTGTTCTTGTGCATTTATAGTGTTTTTCCTTAGTAAAGTAGTCTTTTAAGCTAGTTCTATGTGTTTTCAGGTTTTAAGGGCAAAGTATGCAAAATGATGCATTTTGGAGCCTTTTGGAGCAAATTAGAGCTTGAAATGGACATCATATGCTTGGAGCCAAGAGGATGGACGAAATTGAAGATTTGAAGATGATGTTTCCTACTTGAACTAGGTTTCCTAGTCGAAGTAGGAAAGCGCCTAATTAAAAGATGAAATCCTAGTCAACAAAGGATTCTTAATTGAAGAAGGATTCCTAATCAACGAGGGATTCCTAGTTGAAGATGGATTCCTAGAAGAATGAAGATTCCTACTCAATTAAGGTTTCCTACTTGATAAAGGAAAGTCAAAATCCAAATGGTCTCAAGTGAAGCAACAAAGAAGTTTTCCAAGTCCAAGAAGGAAAAGGAGTCCAAGATGAAGAAGGAATGACGAAGACAAGGTTTCCTAATCTTAATAGGCAAAGTTTCCAAGTGCAATGAGGAGTCCTTATCCATTTAGGGCACTTTATCCATTTAGGATACCTTATCCTTGTTCTAGAAACCTTATCCATCCTTGCCGTGAGTTTTCCTTGCATTTAGAGGGTTTCTAGAAGCCCTAATCTGCCTTATCCTTTAGTGCCGCACCTATCCCTTCTAGAAAGCTGATTTCCCTTGCCTTGCAAGGCATTCTAGAAGCCTTATCACCTCATCTCCTTACCTGCCGCACCTAGGAAGCATTATCCCTTTTTATTTCTGATTTCTAAGCCTATTTCCTTGGGGATTTGGGTTATTCAAGTCCATATCTGATTACACTAGGGTTTTAAGTGCCTATATATACTCATATTAACCCCTAGATCAGATCACCACCTCTCATACACATTCATTCATTCCAGAAATTCGTCCAACCCTCTCCACACCCTTGCCGCAGTCACCAAACACCTTTCTCCTTAGTTTTAAGCTTTGCCGCACCATCCCCTTCCCCTAAACACTACTACATCCCTCCATGACCATGCATCCCTACACCTAAGGCCCTAAACCTGTCCCTAGATCTTTGCCGCACCAAGGAGGAGGAGAAGGAAGCTCGGAAGTTCATGCAATTCGAGTTCGCGTCGCTGGAATTTCTAGGTGTTTCTTTTCCTTTGATTTCAATGTTTAATTTCAATTCTCTTTGTTTTGTGCGTATGAGGAACTAAACCCCCCCTTGGCTAGGGGGGGATTCGAAATACATGTTTATGCTTGCGATATGATTTGATTACTTCTAATTGCATTTCATAAGTTGTGAATTCAATTTACTTATCTATGTGAATTACATTGATTTGTGTGTGTTGGTTGAGAGTGCACGCTTAATTATCATGCATAAATTGGATGCTAGGATATAAGGAAATTTCACCTAATCGTTATGGAATTATATTCACAAGTAGTAAAAGTTGATGATCTCAATTGCGTTAAGTAAATTCTTGGCATAAGTTTCATGCAATTCATAGTAACGAGTGCTTCGTCAATGCTTATGGTTTTCAAAGAACTTAATGATTCTTGCTTGTATCTCTATTATGCAATTCATGTAGGGAACTTGTGGGGAATGCTTTGGGTTGTCGTATGCAATCATCCAATTCAATAACGTTAGGATAATCTGAGGGTTAATTAGTGCAATTCACGGTTAATCTGGGGCGTTGAGAATTCATGGGTTATTGAAAAGAAATTGGAAATCATTTTATATGCAAGTATAACATGTGTGGAGATGAACCCCTTAGCTAGCTTCCCATCCATTCAATTCCATCAAACTTCGTTTTTACAATCTGTTCTAATTTAAAAAGTTTGTTTTGTTTTTAAATTCGTCCAAAACCAATCCCCCTTTACTTTGTTGAGTCATAGTAGTTAGAAATCACTTTAGTTTGTGTTTTGAAGTGTCTTAGGTCAAGTTAAAACCAATTTTCGTCCAAAGTTGTGTCTAGTGTTCAAAACTGCCCAGATTGTGTTTTTAAGGCAGTTTTGAGTGTTTTGGTGCTGTTTTGGGTCTTTTGGTTTGTTTTGGTGTTTTAAAGTTTAGTTTTGCATTCTTTGAGTCTAGTATAGTGTTTTAAATTTGTTTTTACGTATTTGAGTCAGTTTTCAAGTGATTTTGCAATCCCTCCTAATCCCCGGCCTAGAACGATCCCTACTTACATTCTTCACTACAATTGATAAAAAGTGGGTTTAATTTGTGTGCGTATAATTCTCACATCAGGAATTTCGGCTAGGATTTAGGGATTCTAGAAGGGAAGGTGCGGCACACATGTAGGGATGAGATAAGGTTTCTAGAATAGAAGGTTTAGGGCAGATTCCTAAACCTAAAGGGCCTAGGACATGTGATATAAGAGTAGGAAAAGGTTTTCAATTCCTAAACCTACTAGGAGGGGTGTCTTGCGGCATTGGTATGGATAAGTGTTCTAGAACTGAATTAGGTGTCTAAATGTGTAATTGATTCCCCCTAATTAGCTAGGTTTAAGCCCCCACATGATTTGGATAGGATGGAATAGGATAATGTTAGAGATAGGATAGGATAAGATAAGGTTGGATAAGGTTCCTTGTTTCTTGCTTCTTCCTTATCTTCATTGTATTAGGACTTCTTCCACCAGATTTGTAGCCTTTCCTAACTCTTCTAGTCTTCAATTTCGTCCATCCTCTTTGCTCCATGGTTAAGCTATCCAATCCATGCCCAAAAATGCTCCAAATAGCCTCAAAATGCACTTTATTGCTCCCTTTGCCATTAGAACCTAAAAACACACGAAAATACTTTAAAAGACTAAAACAACTATGAATTAATAACATAAATGCATGAAAACAAGCTAAGTAAGTCGCCTAAATATGCTTCTATCACTACATCATCCATAATCCCCTAAACTCACCAAACCTCTTGTGCCGCATGATGCTAGATTTATACGCACACAAATTAAACCCTCTTTTCGTCAAATTGTAGTATATGTATAAGTAGGGATCGTTCTGGACCGGGGATTAGGAGGGATTGTTAACCACTTGGATTTGACTCAAAAATGTAAAATAACAATATGAAACACTATACTAGACTCAAGGAATGCAAAACTAAACTTTAAAACACTAAAACAAACCAAAAGACTCAAAACAGCACCAAAACACTCAAAACTGCCTTAAAATCACTTTCTGGGCAGTTTTGAGCACCTTGAGTACTTTGGACGAATTTGGGAAACAAAATGAATCAAAACACTTACAAACACAAACTAAATGTATTTCTAACTAATCTAACACTTTAAAAGAAATGGGGGATTGGTTTTGAATGAAACTTGAAATAAAAACAGAAACTTGGAAACAAACAGATTGTAAAAACGAAATTAATGAAATAAAATGATGAAAAACTAGTTAGAGGGTTCCTTATCCACACATGAACATAAGCATATAAATTGACTCCCAGTTATGACTTCAACAAACGATGAATGACAATGCTCCAAGTTAATTAGGTCCGCTTAAATTAACTTTCAGATTTCCCTAGATTCATTGGATTGGATGGGTTAGCGCATACAACAATCCAAAGCATTCCTAATCAAAGTCCCTAACCATGGAATACGCATGATAGAGACATTCAACAAAGATCATTAAGTTCAACGGAAATCATAAACATCGACTAGGCATTCATAACTATGGAATACGCATGTTAATCCAGCCTAGGGTTTACTAAACACAATCGTGACTAGCGATCTTTACTACTCATGAATATAAGTTCATAACGATTAGGTGAAATTCCCTTATATCCTAGCATCAAGTTTAGGCATGCAAATTAAGTGTCAACCCTCAACCCACATACATAAACAGGTTCTTAATCAAAACAGAAAAGTAACCCACGTCTAAAGTTCATGAATTCATAACTGGAGTAAATCAAATCATAACCAACATATGTCCATGGCTTCAAATTCGCCTCTAACTAAAAAGAAATTAGTTCCACATGTTTAACATAATTGAACGACAAGTTAAATTAAACATGAAAACAAAAACAAGAAAAGAAAGAACAAATGGATGGAATTGAATGAATGGAAAGTTAGCTACGGGGTTCATCTCCACATATGTTATACTTGCATAATAAAATGATTTCCAATTGCGTTTCAATAAATCATCAATTCTCAACACCCCAAGTTAACCGTGATGCACTAATTAACCTTCAAATCTTCCTAACGTTATTGAATTGGATGGGTTAGCGCATACAACAATTCAAAACATTCCCCACAAGTCCCCTACATGATTGCATAATAGAGATACAAGCAAGAATCATTACGCTCTATGAAAATTATAAGTATTGACGAGGCAATTGTAACTATGAATGCTTGATACTCTTGCCAAGAATTCATTTAACGCGATTGTTTATAAGCAACCTCCACTACTTGTGAATATAAGTTCGTAACTATTAGGTGAAACTCACTTATATTCTAGCGTCATATTCATGCATGAAAATTAAGTGCGCATTCTCAATAAACATACATAAATAAGTTATCAATCAAATAGGTAAACAAATTGAATCCACAAATTTTGAAACGCAATTAGAAGTAATCAAATCAAAACGCAAGCATAAACATATATTTCGAATCACCCCCTAGCCAAGGGGGGTTTAGTTCCTTATGATACAAAACAAAGAGAACCAAAGAAACACCTAAACATTCCAACAACTCAAACTTGAATTGTATGAACGTTTAGGCACTCTTTTCTTCCATGCCTCATTCGTACAAAACAAAGAGTATTGAAATTAAACATAGAAATCAAAGAAACACCTAAACATTCCAACAACTCAAACTTGAATTGTATGAACGTTTAGGCACTCTTATCTTCCTCTTCGTTGTAGCACAAGGTCTAAGGATAGTTTGATGGTGTGAATGGTTTGGGTAGTGGTGGAGGAATGGAAGGATGGTGTTTGGATTTGTAGGGGAGACTCACGGCACAAAGGGGGTGGTTTGATGGTCTACATTTCTGCAATGGATAAGTTTATGGAAGAGTGTTTGGAATGGGTGAATTTCTGGCACAAAGGCCTTATTTCTGTGGTGAATGGATCCCCCCCTTTGTGGCTGATATGGATGCATATTTATAGGTGGAAATGCATGTGGGATGATAGGTGTGAATGATTATTGGTGCATGTGGGTGAAATAGCATGTGAAAAGCTGGAAATGCATGTGTTTTGGACGGCACAAGGATGGGTTGAGTGTGTGGCTGCATGTGCAAGGGAATGTGCTGAAAATGCATGTGATGAAATAATTAGAGAGTGAGGGGATTGATATGCACGGTTTTGGGAGATTTCTGGTGGTTGTGAGATGGAAAGCTAGGTGGAAATGCATGTGGATTAAAGCTTTGTATGAATGCATGTGGCTGAAATGGTAAAGGATGGGAGTGCATGTAAGCCACGGCAATGATGGTGTTTGTGTGAATGATGGCAGATTGTGTGGATGAATGATTAGGGTCTTGTAAGGGTGGAAATGCATGTGGAGTGCATGGTTGTGTTGGTTGAATTAAAGAATGGGAATGCAATCTGAAATGCATGTGAATTAAAGCTATGTGAATGATTAGGGTGAATGTGCATGTGAAATCTGCCAAGATGCATGTGAAAGGAATGCTAGAAATCTGGAGGAGGAGCCACGACACAAAGGGGAAATATGAATGCATGTGGCTTGTTTGTTGAAGATGCATGTGCAATGAAGTGGATTTTCTGCAAATGCAAGGTGAATGTGCATGTGATGGAATGATTATGTTTGTTTGAATGCATGTGACTTGTTTGTGGTGAGTGAATGCATGTGTTGATTAAAGGGGGAATGCAAAGGAAAAGCTGGAAATGGGATGGGACTCACGGCATTGAGTGATGTTTGTTTGAATGTTTGCAATGATGAAATGGATGGGAGTGGTTTGATGAATGAGTGGATGGAATGATGAAAGAATAAAAGGGTGCATGTGGGTGAAGGTGTTTGCATGTGCACGGTTTTAGGGAGAGAGGTGGATGAATGTGCATGTGAATTAGGTTGTGAAAACATGTGAATGCATGTGTTGATGAATGATAAGTGGTGAATGATATGATAAGTGGTGAATGATAAGTGATGAATGATAAGTGGTGAATGATATGTGGAAGTGTTTAAGATAGGTGATATGATATGTGATGATGATAAGTGGTTATGATAAGTGATATGATATGTGATGATGATAAGTGATAAGTGTATGGTTATGATAAGTGATAAGTGGTTATGATAAGTGATATGTGGTGATGATAAGTAATGGGAGCATGTGAGGGAATGAATAATGAATGCATGTGTATGGTTTTGGGAGAAAGGTGGAGATGCACGGCATAAGGGAATTGGAAAGGTTTAAGTGTCCTAAAACTAAAGGGAACAAGGTTCCAACACTTTGGTCTTCAATTAGGTCTTCAATTTCGTCCAACACTTTGGCGCCAAGCATAAGCTATCCATCCTTAGCCCAAAAGTGCTCCAAAAGTCTCCAAAATGCATCTTTTTGCTCCTTTAGCCCTTTGGGCCTACAAACACACGAAAATAACTTAAAGGACTAAAATAACTAAAGAAACATAACGTAAATGCACGAGAACAAGCCATTTAAGTCGCATGAATATGCTCCTATCACCGCAGCAATTAGGAGAGGAAGGAGGCCTTGAACGTTTCATGCTAGCAGATTGGAGTGTTCTTAGGTGTACTTCGTTCTTGTTTTCAATGTTTACTTTGTTATTACTTTCTGAGGTTGCTGTAATCATGAGTGGCTAAACCCCTAATTAGTTAGGGGAAAGTTTGAAGCCATGAACATGTTTGAGATATGAATTGATTTCTTCCAATTGTGATTTGTTAAGTTGTGATTGCAATTCAATTATCTGTTTTATTCAAAACTTGTTCTTGTATGTTGATTAAGGATGCATACTTAGTTTTCATGCATGAACTTGATGCTAGTTTATAAACAAGTTTCACCTAATCGTCACAAGTTTATAAACATGAGTAGTGAAGGTTGCTAGTCACAACCGCGTTAATTGAATTCTTGGCAAGAGTATCATGCATTCATAGTTACAATTGCCTCGTCAACACTTATGATTCTCATAGAGCATAATGATCTCTCACTGTATCTCTTCTATGCATTCATGTTGAGGACCGTTGGAGAATAATTTGAATTGTCGCATGCATCATCCAATTCAATGACATAAGGAAATCTGAGGGTTAATTAGTGCATCACGGTTAACTTGGGGTGTTGAGCATCATAGTTAGTGAAAAGCAATTGGAAAATCGATTCATATACAAATGTGTCATGTGTGGAGAATGGGCCTCTAACTAATCCATCCATCATCTTGTTTCCAAAAATTCGTTTTACAATCTGCCTAGTTTTATAAATTGTTTTGTTATTTCAATTTTCGTCAAATCAAAACCCCTCTTTACTTTCTTGTTCTATAGTGTTTAGAATCTGTTTAGTTTGTGTTTTAAAGTGTTTTGAATCAACCTATAATCTTAATTTCGTCCAAAATTGTGTTTGGAGTCAGAAACTGCCTAGTTAGTGTTTTTAGGCAGTTTTGAGTCTTTTGAACTTGTTTCGAGTCCTTTGAGTCTTTGTGAACGTTTTTAACTTTGTTTTTATGTTTTTAAGTCAGTTTAGAGGTTTTAGCAAGCCCTCCTAATCCCCGGTCCAGAACGATCCCTACTTGCATCCTTACTACAATTTGACAACAAGAGGGTTAATTTGTGTGCTTAACTATTTTCGCATCAAATTTTGGCGCCGTTGCCGGGGATTAGCAACTTTGCTAATCCCTCGTTAATTTTTTTTATTTCTTTTTCATATATTTTCGTTTTAGTTACTGACCTTATTTTTGTTCTTGTTTCTAGGTCCTAGTTTATGACTAGGAGTTCAAAACCTGTTCGTGAGCACATTCTTGACTTTGACGACGATTTTGAGCGAACCTTGAGGAAGCAAAAGACTCAACAAAACCCTAACCCACCGGCTTCTAGCTCTACATCCGAGTTTGACGAAGGAGGTGAGGAAGGAGAGGCCACGGCACAATTTGTGGAGGAAGTACAAACCATGGCCATGGACAATCGAACCATCAAAGAGCTCTCTGCCTCAGGTATGGACAATGCCGTTCCTTTATGCATACAATACCCTGTGGCAGCTCAAGGTAAGACGGACGAATTTGAACTTAAGTCTAGTTTATTACATCATCTTCCTAAATTCCATGGGCTGTCCATGGAAGATCCTAACAAACATCTTAGTAGTTTGGTCAAGTATGACACCCATCAACGTGGATGGGAGTATTTTGAAGATGAAAGCCTTTCCATTCTCCCTAGTGGAGAAGGCCAAAGATTGGTTGTATGAATTGGCCCCCGGAACTGTCAATTCTTGGGAAAGTATGAAACGTGCATTCTTAGAGAAATTCTTTCCCACTGCAAAGATCATTCTCTTGAGGAAACGAATTAGTGGCATCCAACAAAATCAAGGTGAGTCGTTTCCATCTTATTATGAACGTTTTAAATCACTTGTTGCTTCATGTCCACAGCATCAAATGAAGGAGGAGCTGCTCATTCAATATTTCTACGAGGGACTCCTTCCCATGGAACGTCAAATGCTAGATGCCTCGGCAAGTGGTGCATTAGTGGACAAGACTCCGGTGGATGCCAAAACTCTAATTGCAAACCGAGCACACAATGCTCAACAATATGAAGGTGTTGGACAAAGAGAGGGGCCACGGCAACAAAGTGTAAATGAGGTAAGTGCAATTTCTGACATTCAATCACAATTGGCTAATCTTACTTCTCTTGTGTCTCAGGTTGTCAAGGGGTCAAAACCACAAGAAAACCAAGTGTGTGGCATGTGTTCAATGCAAGGGCATCCATCCGAGACATGCCCTCAGTTGATAGAGAATGGAGGATGGGAATCTGCCAATGCCATTGGTTTCCAAGGCCAAAACCAACCCAAATATGATCCGTACTCCAACACTTACAACCCCGGGTGGAGAGATCACCCTAATTTTAAGTGGAGAGAGCCCCAACAATCTGCACAACAAAGGGGATTTCAACAAAATCCCCCTGGGTTTCCACGGCCATACCAATCCAACCAACCACCATCGTCCCAAAACAACTCAGGTTCGTCTTTTGATAATTCTCAAGTTATTCAATGGCTAACTACATTGGCGCAGGGGCAAGAAAAACAAGCAAAGGACATGCACAATTACGCCAATGAGGTGCAAAATCAAGCTCGAGAGGTGACTGAGTTGAAGAGACAAGTGGGACAAATGGCTGAATTCATGGGGCAATTTAGTTGATGATAGGAGCATATTCATGCGACTTAATCAGCTTGTTCTCGTGCATTTATGTTGTGTTTCTAAGTGTTTTGAATCAATTTATTTCCCAAATTCGTCCAAAGTAGTCAAAGTGCTCAAAACTGCCCAGAAAGTGTTTTTAAGGCAGTTTTGAGTGTTTTGGGCCTGTTTTGAGTCTTTTGGTTTGTTTTAGTGTTTTATTGTTTAGTTTTGCATTCTTTGAGTCTAGTTTAGTGTTTTACGTTTTTGAGTCAGTTTCCAAGTGATTTTGCAATCCCTCCTAATCCCCGGTTAAGAACGATCCCTACTTATACATATACTACAATTGTCACAAGAGGGTTTTAATTTGTGTGCTTATTTAGTTCGCATCAAATTTTTGGCGCCGTTGCCGGGGATTAGCAACTTTGCTAATCCCTTGGATTGTTATTTTCTGTTTATTTTAATTGTTTAAGAATCTGACCTTGTGTTTTTTTTTTTTCTTGTTTTAGGTACTAGTGTATGACTCGGAGTTATCAACCGATTCGTGAGCATATCTTGGACTTTGACAGTGATTTTGAGACGACTTTGAGACGGAAGAGGAAGCAACACGAACCAAATCCACAAAGCCCAGAACCTGACCTCGAAGAGCAAGTCCTAGCAGAGGAGGAAGAACCCACGGCAAAGATCTTTGAGGAACCACAAGTCATGGCCGTGGACACTCAAGGAGCTTTCGGCCTCGGGATTGGATAATGCAGCACCTTTGTGTATCCAATATCCCCTACCTGCCTAAGGGAAGACCGACGAGTTCGAGTTGAAGTCCAGTTTGCTCCACCATATTCCGAAGTACCATGGGCTGTCCATGGAGGATCCGAACAAGCACCTGAAGGAATTCGAGGTGGTGTGTTCAAGCATGACTCCCATCAACGTCGATGGAAGTATTCTGAAGATGAAGGCTTTTCCATTCTCTTTAATGGACAAAGCCAAAGATTGGTTGTACGACTTAGCTCCCGGAACCGTCACATCATGGGAGAGCATGAAGAGGGCTTTTCTGGAGAAGTTTTTCCCAACTTCTCGAATCATCCTTTTACGAAAAAGGATAAGTGGAATCCAACAAGAAAAAGGTGAGTCATTTCCTACGTATTATGAACGTTTTAAATCTCTTGTTGCTTCTTGTCCACAACATCAGATGAAGGAGGAGTTACTTCTGCAATACTTCTACGAGGGGCTCCTACCAATCGAACGTCAAATGCTCGATGCCTTGGCGGGTGGAGCATTGGTGGACAAGACACCCATGGCGGCCAAGGTCTTGATTGCTAACCGAGCTTTGAACGCTCAACAATACGAAGGAGTAGGCCAAAGAGGACCCCCACGGCAGCAAGTAAATGAGGTAAGTTCCACACCCGACATTCATTCACAATTAGCTAATCTTACTTCCATTGTGTCTCAGATGGCCGAAGGAATGAGGGTGCAAGGACCAATTGTATGCGGAGTGTGTTCTATCCAAGGACATGCTTCTGAGAAGTGCCCGCAACTCATTGAAAATGGTGGATGGGAAAGTGCAAATGCAATTGGGTTTCAAGGCCAAAACCAACCGAGGAACGATCCATATTCGAACACGTATAATCCAGGTTGGAGAGACCACCCGAACTTCAAGTGGAGGGAGCCCCAACAGCCACCATAATGATAGGAGCATATTCATGCGACTTAAATGGCTTGTTCTCGTGCATTTACGTTATGTTTCTCTCGTTATTTTAGTCCTTTATGCTTCTTTTGTGTGTTTTCAGGTTCTAAGGGCCTAGGGAGCAAGAAAGTGCATTTTGAGGCCATTTGGAGCATTTTTGGGCATGGATTGGATAGCTTATCCATGGAGCCAAGAGGATGGACGAATTTGAAGGCCTTGTATGCACTTGAAGACACAAAACAATGGATCTAGCCCAATCAAACACATTATGCCATACAAACCAACCTATTTTAGGCCCATTCTATGTACTTAAACCCTAGCCCTTTAAACTAATTCATTTATCACTTATCAAACCATTCACTTATCACTCACCACATATCATTCACTTATCACTTAACATATCATTCATTTATTTCACTTCCATACTCCTCTTAATTCCACATGCATTCTCACACATGCACATCATTCACTCACATTTCCACCATTCATTCTTTATTCCTTTCCAAACATCTCACATGCATTTCCACCTTCCTACTTCATCATTTCACCACATTCTCCCTCTTTAACTCCCATGCATTCATCATAATTCACAACACAAAACAACTTCATTGCCGTGGGTTCCCATTTCCTTTCCAAACATCTCACATGCATTTCTTCATTATTTCCTAACCCTACATGCATTATTTATTGCATCTTCACATGCATTCACACACACTTTACACATTCAAACCGTGAGCTCCCATTCCTATATGCCATTTTCAGATTTCCACCCACTAACCTAGTCATCAACACATGCACTTCCACCTTTCATCCACAATGATTCATGATTCATTCACTTTGCATCCTTTAAATCACATACTTTTCCATCATTAATTAGCCACTTGCATCTTAAACAAACAACCATATGTTCCCTCCACTACTCCTATAAATACCCTTGCATTCATTCATTCAAGAACATCTCATTCCATTGTAGATACCACAACACAAACACTCCATTCCTTCTCTAGCCGTGAGTTTCTCCTCCATTGCTTCCATTTCCACCACTCCTCATCCATTTCCATAATCCCCCAAACCTCACCTTAGACCTGTGCTACAACAACGAGGAAGATAAGAGGGCCTAAACGTTCATACAATTCAAGTGTGAGTTGTTGGAATGTTTAGGTGTTTCTTTGATTTCAAAGTTTAAATTCAATTCTCTTTGTTTTGTACGTATGAGGAATGGAAGAGAAGAGTGCCTAAACGTTCATACAATTCAAGTTTGAGTTGTTGGAATGTTTAGGTGTTTCTTTGATTTCAAAGTTATGAGGAACTAATCCCCCTTTAGCTAGGGGGTGATTCGAAACTATGTTTATATTTGCAATATGAATTGATTAACTTTCGTTGGAATTTCATAAGTTGTGGATTCAATTTGTTTAACCGTTTGATTGATAACTTATTTATGAATGTTTATTAAGAATGCGCGCTTAATTTTCATGCATAAATATGACGCTAGAATATAAGTGAATTTCACCTAATCGTTATGAACTTATATTCACAAGTAGTGGAGGTTGCTTATAAACAATCGCGTTAAATGAATTCTTGGCATAAGTTTCATGCGTATTCCATAGTAACGAATGCCTCGTCGATGTTTATGATTTCAGTTGAACTTAATGATCTTTGTTGAATGTCTCTATCATGCGTATTCCATAGTTAGGGACTTTGATTAAGAATAATTTGGTTGTAATGCGTATTCCATTCAATCCAACGAATCTAGGGAAATCTGAAAGTTAATTTAAGCGGACCTAATTAACTTGGAGCATTGAGTTTCACAACTTATCGAAAGACCAACTGAGAATCAATATTGTATGCAAGTGTAACATGTGTGGAGAAGAACCCCTTGGCTATTCCATCATCCATATTTTCATCACATTCATATTTACATTTTGCCTTTAATTATATTCTGTCTTTTTAATTTAATATCGTCCAAACACATTTCCCCCATATTTCGTTGAGTCTTAATCATTCGTATTTGTTTTATTTTTTTGTATCTTTAAGCTTTTGGAGTCATAAACACTTGCAAATTCGTCTAAATCAAGTTCTAGCTTCTATTTGAGTCAATTTGATTGTTTTAGACAATTTGAGTTTTTCAAAGCCATTCTGAGTCATAGTAGTCTTGTTAAGAGTATTTTAATTTAGTTTTTATGTTTTTAAGTCAATTTAGAAGGTTTTAGCAAGCCCTCCTAATCCCCGGTCTAGAACGATCCCTCACTTATCCATTCTACTACAATTGTCAAACGAGGGTTTAATTTGAGTGTCAAGTAAATCTCGCATCACACAACAAGGAGGCTTTAGGCAACAACCCCCGGGCTTCTTCACCAAGCCATACGCACCCACAAATGCTCCACAACAATCTGCCCCAAATGCTTCAGGTACGTCCCTAGACAATGATACACTCCTTAAGTTACTAACTAATTTGTCTCAGGGGCAAGAGAATCAAGCCAAAGCAATGCAAAATCAAGAAAAAAGGGTGGATCAATTGGAGAAACAAATTGGGCAGATTGCGGAGTTTGTAGGGCAATTCCGAGACTAAGGCAAGCTCCCAAGCTCAACCATTCCAAACCCGAAGGTAGGCTTTGAAACTGCCAATGCAATCACCTTAAGAAGTGGCAGGGAAGTTGGAACCGCCCCACAACCACCAAAATCAAGCCAAGAAGAGGATGAAAGGCTGTTGCAAGAGGAAGAGAGGAAGGGCAAAGCCACGGCAAGGGTGGAGCAACCTTTGCCGCAACCACTTCAAGCTCCTAGGGCGTCCAACAAATGTAAGGTAGGTCCAAACTCAATTGTTTCTAATGTGATTCCACCGAACGTGCCTTTTCCTAGCAGGTTTATGCAAACAAAGAAGGAGGAGCAGGAGAAAGACATTTTGGAGACGTTTAGGAAGGTCCAAGTAAACATTCCTTTACTTGATGCCATTAAGCAAGTGCCCAGGTATGCAAAGTTTTTAAAAGAGTTATGCACAACTAGGAAAAGAATTGCAAACAAGGAAGTTGTGAAAGTAAGTGAAAATGTATCCGCGGTTTTGCAACGAAAGTTACCTCCAAAATGTAAGGATCCAGGGAGCTTTACTATCCCATGCATAATTGGAAACACTAAATTTGAACAATGCATGTTAGATTTTGGTGCTTCTATTAATGTCATGCCTTATTCCATTTATGCATCTATGAACCTTGGTGAGTTAAAACAAGATGGCGTTGTAATTCAATTGGCCGATCGTTCTAATGTTTATCCCAAGGGAGTCCTTGAGGATGTTTTAGTGCAGGTCAATCATCTCATATTTCCTGCAGATTTCTATGTCTTAGAAATGGAGGATTCGAGCCATGCTCCATCATTGCCACTCTTGCTAGGCCGTCCGTTCATGAAAACGGCCCAAACCAAGATTGATGTGGCCAAAGGAGCACTAACAATGGAGTTTGGTGGTGATGTAATTAAATTCAATGTTTATGACTCTATTAAGAATCCTAACGATAGTCATTCTTGTTTTGTCATAGATGTGCATAAGGACAAAGGGCCGAAAGGAGCCACACTTATCAAGAAGGATGTATCAAGAACCACCATTGGAAAAGAACTTGGAGTGATTGCCCTACAACCACCCAATATGGCCGAAAGTAGCCATGGTGACATTGTTGATAGGGCTGTCGATCTTGAGCCTTCACTACAATATGTTTGTAAGTCGTCAAGCCCAATTTCAATTCCCATTTCCAAAACACCACCATCAGGGAGGATCACTATCCCCTCCCATTCATTGAGCTAAATCATGAAAGGGTTGAAGGGCATGTTGGGGAGGAGATTCCATTGCATGCCGTGGGCTCCAATGGGGCATGAGCATATCATCGTCCGGCTGCAAGACGATAAAGAAAGCGCTTCGTGGGAGGCAACCCATGCAATCACCAAGGAGAAGATGGAATCTATACTCCATACCCAGATTTGCGTCCCTAACCTCTTCTCTTTGTTATTTACATTCTGCCATGTTTAGTGTGTTTAAGTTGCTGTTTTTTATGTTTACTTTTGTTTGGTGTGGTTTTAAGCTTAAAACATTGAGGACAATGTTTGATTCAAGTGTGGGGGGGGGGGGGGGGGGGTAACTAATGTTGTTGATGCAAATTCGTGGGATTTTATCACCCATAACTTCCAATGTTGTTCCTTGCTGTTTTTAAGTGTTTTTAAGCCATTTCAGAGTGTTTTAGTGTGTGTTGACTTAAAAATCCGAAAATCCCAAAAAGAGTTGTTTTTGTGTGTTTGTTTGTGTCGTAGGGTACCTTCCAACACAATGATGAGGATTTGGTTTTTAATTGCATGATGGTTAAAGAAAGTTACAAACATGGATGAACGTTTGATATACTCTTTGGTTTATGCTTGTTTATAGTTATAGTTTACGAATTCACATGTAATCACAAAGAAAAAAAATTAGTTTTTGTAACATGCTTGAAGGAATGAACTCAAACTAACGCTACATCCCTGTGAAACTTGAGCCTAAACGTTATTTGGAGAGTTAAAATCTATGCATTATTGTTTTCTAAAGTCGTTGCATGATCTCATTATTCTTTGCTTGGTTACTACTTAGAAGGCGTTTCATCACTTAGTTCCAAATGCTAGAACTCATGCCCATTTCATTCAAAGCATGTTATTGAATTGCATAACACATATTCAAGATGAAGTTGTGTAGTGACCACCATCAAAGCCAAATAGCCATGTGCCCTTCACTCATTTTGTGTTTAAGTTTAACCCCATTGAGCCGTGTTAGCCATGTTCTTTGTTAACCCATATCATCCTCACCTAGCCTAGCTTAGGACCATCCGTACCCTTGTTCTCGAAGCATAGTAAGCATGAATGAATTCCTTTTGATTAATGTGTTGCAGAAAATAAGTGTGGGGGAAGGATTAGTGATGTGAGTTATGTGCCATAGGCACGGCTAGAAAAAAAAAACAAAAAAAAAAAAAAAAAAAGAAAAGAAGAAAAGAGGTAAAAAAGAGTTCCAAAGTATTGGTTGTTGAAGTAAGGGTCCAAAACAATGAATTAGGCCCTAAGAGTTGCTTGAATCTTCCCTATTTGTCTAAAAGTTGATTTCTGCATTCTAAGTGAATTCTAAGTCTCAATTTCATTACTTTGCTTGCTATTGCTTAAAGAGCTTTTGTTTATCCCTATCTTTCCTTGTTAGCCAATACCCCAAGCCCCGTTACAACCCTTGACTTCTATCTTGAGTGTTGTGCATTTCAATTGTGGAGTTTGAATTTGGTATGAGCATATGGTGTCACTGGTTCTCGCATCTAAGTAGTAGCATTCCATTCATGAGATCATATCTAAACATGTTTAATTACTCCAGAAATTGCTTTCTTTGTTATAACGTATGTGAGTACTAGTCTTTCATGTTTACATCAATCTTCTCACATATAACTAGTGTAGGGTGTGTAGTCAGAAAATCTGAGTGAAAATCGAGTGCATAACTAGTGAGGAATTGAGGGAATTCTCTAAGGCATGTTACTACATTCAAAATATGTTTTAATTGATTAAATGCGAACTAGTGAATGGTGACTATGATTAAGTATGTGCTCGAGGGGAAGGAAGACTAAAAGCTATGTGAGTAATGATCTTTGACATGTCATGTTTCATTGGAAATCCCTGAGGCAAACGTTGGAAGGTTTAGGTTTTGTTTTGTTTTGCTCGAGGACTAGCAAAAGTTAAGTGTGGGGGAATTTGATAGGAGCATATTCATGCGACTTAATTAGCTTGTTCTCGTGCATTTATGTTGTGTTTCTAAGTGTTTTGAATCAATTTATTTCCCAAATTCGTCCAAAGTAGTCAAAGTGCTCAAAACTGCCCAGAAAGTGTTTTTAAGGCAGTTTTGAGTGTTTTGGGCCTGTTTTGAGTCTTTTGGTTTGTTTTAGTGTTTTATTGTTTAGTTTTGCATTCTTTGAGTCTAGTTTAGTGTTTTAACCTTTGTTTTACGTTTTTGAGTCAGTTTCCAAGTGATTTTGCAATCCCTCCTAATCCCCGGTTAAGAACGATCCCTACTTATACATATACTACAATTGTCACAAGAGGGTTTTAATTTGTGTGCTTATTTAGTTCGCATCAGTTGAGAACAAGGTAAGTTACCAAGTTCAACACAGGTAAATCCGAAAGGTGGATTCGAATCTGCAAAAGCCATAAGTTTGCGAAGTGGGAAGCAAGTTGGATCTGACCACGGACCATCCAAACCACGTTCCAATGAGGAGGAAGAGTTGAGAATCGAAGAAGAAGAACAAAGCCTACCCACGGCAAAGGTGGAAACACCTTTGCCGCAAGCCTTGAATGATTCTAAGACCTCAAATCGGTCCATTAAAGGTAAAAACGTGTCAAGTTCAGTTCCCACTAATGTTTTTCCATTGAATGTGCCTTTTCCTAGCAGGTTCATGCAAACAAAGAAAGAGGAAGCAGAAAAGGACATTCTCGAGACGTTTTGGAAAGTTCAAGTCAATATCCCTCTTTTGGATGCAATTAAGCAAGTCCCGAGGTACGCCAAGTTCTTGAAGGAACATTGCACTAATAAGAGGAAGATTTCGACCAAGGAGGTTGTAAAAGTGGGTGAAAATATCTCAGCCATCTTGCAAAGGAAACTGCCCCCTAAATGCAAGGATCCGGGTAGTTTTACTATCCCATGCATAATTGGAAACACTAGATTTGAACAATGCATGTTAGATTTAGGTGCTTCTATTAATGTCATGCCATATTCCATTTATGCATCTATGAACCTTGGTGAGTTAAAACAAGATGGCGTTATAATTCAATTGGCCGATCGTTCTAATGTTTATCCCAAGGGAGTCCTTGAGGATGTTTTAGTGCAGGTTAATCATCTCATCTTTCCTGCAGATTTTTATGTCTTAGAAATGGAGGATTCGAGCCATGCTCCATCATTGCCAATCTTGCTAGGCCGTCCGTTCATGAAAACAGCCCAAACAAAGATTGATGTGGCCAAGGGAGCACTAACAATGGAGTTTGGTGGTGATATAATTAAATTCAATGTTTATGACTCTATTAAGAATCCTAACGATAGTCATTCTTGTTTTGTCATAGATGTGCATAAGGACATAGGGCCGAAAGGATCCACACTTATCACGAAGGATGTATCAAGAACCACCATTGGAGAAGAAATTGGAGTGATTGCCCTACAACCACCCAATATGGCCGAAAGTAGCCATGGTGACATTGTTGAAAGGGCTGCCGATTTTGAGCCTTCACCACAATATGTTTGTAAGTCTTCAATCCCAATTTCAATTCCCATTTCAATTAATAGGTTGTTACCTTCTTTGGTGCAGGTGCCCAACCGATTTAAAGGTGGTGGGAGCATTTACATGGACTTTCGACACCAAAACACCACCATCAGGGAGGATCACTGCCCCCTCCCATTCATTGAGCCATATTATGAAAGTGTTGAAGGGCATGTTGTGGGAGAGATTCCCTTGCATGCCGTGGATTCCAAATTGGAGTGAAGGTGTTCTTCGTCCGGCTGTACGACTGATGCGAGATTTATACGCACACAAATTAAACCCTCTTTTCGTCAAATTGTAGTATATGTATAAGTAGGGATCGTTCTGGACCGGGGATTAGGAGGGATTGCAAATCACTTGGAAACTGACTCAAAAACGTAAAAACACAAAATAAATGTATTTCTAACTAATCTAACACTTTAAAATAAATGGGGGATTGGTTTCGGATGAATTTAAACTAAAACAGAAACTTGGAAACAGATTATAAAAACGAAATTGATAAAATAGAATGATGAAAAACTAGTTAGAGGGTTCCTTATCCACACATGAACATAAGCATATAATTTGACTCCCAGTTATGACTTCAACAAACGATGAATGACAATGCTCCAAGTTAATTAGGTCCGCTTAAATTAACTTTCAGATTTCCCTAGATTCATTGGATTGGATGATTGCATACGACAATCCAAAGCATTCCTAATCAAAGTCCCTAACCATGGAATACGCATGATAGAGACATTTAACAAAGATCATTAAGTTCAACGGAAATCATAAACATCGACTAGGCATTCATAACTATGGAATACGCATGTTAATCCAGCCTAGGGTTACTAAACACAATCGTGACTAGCGATTTTTACTACTCATGAATATAAGTTCATAACGATTAGGTGAAATTCCCTTATATCCTAGCATCAAGTTTAGGCATGCAAATTAAGTGTCGACCCTCAACCCACATACATAAACAAGTTCTTAATCAAAACAGAAAAGTAAAGCACATCTAAAGTTCATGAGTTCATAACTGGAGTAAATCAAATCATAACCAACATATGTCCATGGCTTCAAATTCGCCTCTAACTAAAAAGAAATTAGTTTCACATGTTTAACATAATTGAACAACAAGTTAAATTAAACATGAAAACAGAAACAAGAAAAGAAAGAACAAATTGATGGAAAGTTAGCTACGGGGTTCATCTCCACATATGTTATACTTGCATAATAAAATGATTTCCAATTGCGTTTCAATAAATCATTAATTCTCAACTCCCCAAGTTAACCGTGATGCACTAATTAACCTTCAAATCTTCCTAACGTTATTGAATTGGATGATTGCATACGACAACCCAAAACATTCCCCACAAGTCCCCTACATGATTGCATAATAGAGATACAAGCAAGAATCATTACGCTCTATGAAGATTATAAGTGTTGACGAGGCATTCGTTACTATGATTGCATGAAACTTATGCCAAGAATTCGTTTAACGCGATTGTTTATAAGCAACCTCCACTACTTGTGAATATAAGTTCATAACGATTAGGTGAAACTCACTTATATTCTAGCGTCATATTCATGCATGAAAATTAAGTGTGCACTCTTAATAAACATACATAAATAAGTTATCAATCAAATAGTTAAACAAATTGAATCCACAACTTATGAAACGCAATTAGAATTAATCAAATCAAAATGCAAGCATAAACATATATTTCGAATCCCCCCCTAGCCAAGGGGGGTTTAGTTCCTCATACAAAACAAAGAGAATTAAAATTAAACATTGAAATCAAAGAAACACCTAAACATTCCAACAACTCAAACTTGAATTGTATGAACGTTTAGGCCCTCTTCTCTTCCTCTTTATTGTAGCATAAGGTCTAAGGGATGTTGTTGGTGTGTTGAATGGATTGGGGAATGATTGAAATGGAAGAGGAATGGTGTTTGGATTATAAGGGAGAGATGGGAAGCCACGGCAAAGGAAGTTTGGTGGTGTGTTTGTGGTGTGTTGTGTATGAAATGAGATTATCTTGAATGAATGAATGCAAGGGTATTTATAGGAGTTATGGAGGGAACATGACAGCTAGGAGGTGGGTGGAAATGTGGCTGCAAGTTTGGTGAATGATTATGAGTGAATGCATGTGAATGTGGCTAGGTTGGAAAGCTGGAAATCTGAAAATGCAAATGGGAATGCTGAAATGCAAAGGTGGCCACGGTTTTGAGTGTGTTTTGTGTTGGAAATGCATGTGAATGCATGTGAATGTTGTTTGTGTGAAGTGTGTGTGGGTTAAAGAGTGAATGGTGGTGTTATGATGAAGTGTGATGGCTGAAAATGTCAAGGGAAATGCATGTGATTGCACGGCAAAGAATTTCAGGATGCATGTGTGTTGGTGTGTTGTGTGATTGTTTTGTGGTTGAATGATTAAGTGGCTGAATTAAAGAATGGGAGTGCATGTGGCTTAGGTGGTGTAATGATGAAGTGGGAATTGAAAGAATGTGGTTGGAAAGTGGAAGGGAAGGCACGGCACAAAGGGGGAAGTGTTGGAAATGCATGTGATGCATGACAATGTTGTCTTTTGGTGCATGTGTCTGTTGAATGGTGTCCTTTAATTATGCACGGTTTAGGGCTGTTAAGGGGAGAGAAATGGGAGTGAATGTGGCTTAATGATGAAGGGGGAAAGCTTGGAAAGCATGTGGCAAGGTTGGTTGCATGATGATGATGCACGTGAGTTGAAATGCATATGTTTAAATGGTTGAAATGTGTAGATGATTATGAGTATGATAAGTGATAAGTGAATGATGTATTAAGTGATAAATGAATGATATGTTAAGTGATAAATGAATGATATGTGGTGAGTGATAAGTGAATGGAAGTGATAAGTGATAAGTGAATGGTTTGATAAGTGAATGATATGATAAGTGAATGCTTATAATAAGTGAATGATATGATAAGTGAATGCTTTAAGTGTTTAAAATAGGGAACAAAGCCCTTCCTTGCATGGCAAGGAAGGGAGACACAAGGAAACACACGACAATGTCCTAAGGTTGCAAGGAATGTTGTTTTTGTGTTCTAAAATGCGTAGGAGTTGATAGGAGCATATTCATGCGACTTAAATGGCTTGTTCTCGTGCATTTACGTTATGTTTCTCTCGTTATTTTAGTCCTTTATGCTTCTTTTGTGTGTTTTCAGGTTCCAAGGGCCTAGGGAGCAAGAAAGTTCATTTTGAGGCCATTTGGAGCATTTTTGGGCATGGATTGGATAGCTTATCCATGGAGCCAAGAGGATGGACGAATTTGAAGGCCTTGTATGCACTTGAAGACACAAAACAATGGCTCTAGCCCAATCAAACACATTATGCCATACAAACCAACCTATTTTAGGCCCATTCTATGTACTTAAACCCTAGCCCTTTAAACTAATTCATTTATCACTTATCAAACCATTCACTTATCACTCACCACATATCATTCACTTATCACTTAACATATCATTCATTTATTTCACTTCCATACTCCTCTTAATTCCACATGCATTCTCACACATGCACATCATTCACTCACATTTCCACCATTCATTCTTTATTCCTTTCCAAACATCTCACATGCATTTCCACCTTCCTACTTCATCATTTCACCACATTCTCCCTCTTTAACTCACATGCATTCATCATAATTCACAACACAAAACAACTTCATTGCCGTGGGTTCCCATTTCCTTTCCAAACATCTCACATGCATTTCTTCATTATTTCCTAACCCTACATGCATTATTTATTGCATCTTCACATGCATTCACACACACTTTACACATTCAAACCGTGAGCTCCCATTCCTATATGCCATTTTCAGATTTCCACCCACTAACCTAGTCATCAACACATGCACTTCCACCTTTCATCCACAATGATTCATGATTCATTCACTTTGCATCCTTTAATTCAATCACATACTTTTCCATCATTAATTAGCCACTTGCATCTTAAACAAACAACCATATGTTCCCTCCACTACTCCTATAAATACCCTTGCATTCATTCATTCAAGAACATCTCATTTCATACACAACACACCACAAACACTTCCATTCCTTCTCTTTGCCGTGAGTCCCCTTAGAATCCAAAAACCATTTTTCCATTCCCCTTCCACTTCTCCACCACTCCTCTTCCATTCCACACTTCCATCCCCCAAACCAATTATCCCTAGACCTTATGCTACAATAAAGAGGAAGAGAAGAAGGCCTAAACGTTCATACAATTCAAGTTTGAGTTGTTGGAATGTTTAGGCGTTTCTTTGATTTCAATGTTTAATTTCAATTCTCTTTGTTTTGTATGAGGAACTAAACCCCCCTTTAGCTAGGGGGGGATTCGAAATATATGTTTATGCTTGCATTTTGATTTGATTACTTCTAATTGTGTTTCATAAGTTGTGGAGTCAATTTGTTTAACCGTTTGATTGATAACTTATTTATGTATGTTTATTAAGAGTGTACACTTAATTTTCATGCATGAATATGACGCTAGAATATAAGTGAGTTTCACCTAATCGTTATGAACTTATATTCACAAGTAGTGGAGGTTGCTTATAAACAATCGCGTTAAACGAATTCTTGGCATAAGTTTCATGCAATCATAGTAACGAATGCCTCGTCAACACTTATAGTTTTCATGATGCTTAATGATTCTTGCTTGTTTCTCTATTATGCAATTCATGTAGGGAACTTGTGAGGAATGCTTTGGGTTGTCGTATGCAATCATCCAATTCATTAACTTAAGGAAAACTTGACGGTTAATTTAAGCGGACCTAATTAACCCGGGGTGTTGAGAATTCATGGTTTATTGAAATGCAATTGGAAATCATTTTATTATGCAAGTGTAACATGTATGGAGATGAACCCCTTAGCTAGCCATACCATCCATTCATTTCCGTCAATTTCATATTTACAATTTGTTTTCTTTACAATCTATCCATTTTAGTTTAAATTCGTCCAAAATCAATCCCCCCATATTTCGTTTAAGTCTTAGTCTTAATCTTTCTTATTTTTAGTTTTGAATTCTTCGAGTTTAGTATAGCATTTTAGTTTGTGTTTTTAAAAGCATTTTGAGTCTTTTGATTTGTTTTAGTGTTTTAAAGTTTAGTTTTACATTCTTTGAGTCTAGTTTAGTGTTTTATATTATGTTTTTACGTTTTTAAGTCAAATCCAAGTGATTAACAATCCCTCCTAATCCCCGGTCCAGAACGATCCCTACTTACATACTTACTACAATAGATAAAAAGAGGGTTTAATTTGTGTGCGTATAAATCTCGCATCAAATTTTGGCGCCGTTGCCGGGGATTAGCAAATTTGCTAATCTCTTGGATTGTTTGTTTCTGTTATGTATTTTAGTTTAGTTTTTGATTTTTGTTTTGTTTGTTGAATTCAAATACTGAGAAGAACAACATGGCACTTGATAATGCTTCTCTTTTGTCACAGCTCATGGAAAGGTCTCATATGCAAAGAGTTGATATATTGAATCTTCAATCAAGGAATAACGTGTTTTCCAATACTTACAATTCGGATTGGAGTGATCATTCAAACTCTATGTGGTGGGAACCTCAAAATGCTCAACAAGGAGGATATTGGCAGCCACCACAACCTCATATTCAATATGCCCAACCAAATTTAAGTTCGTCAATAAATTATAATCAAAAGCTTGATGAATTAATTTGTTTGGTGCAGGGCTTACAAAATCAAGACAATGAGGCTCAACAAGAAGGATATTGGCAGCCGTATGAGGAGTTTTATTCAACGCCTATGCAGCCACCACAACCTGCCCAAAGTAATGTAGGTAATTCAAATGATAATGATACGATTTTTCAATTACTTACTATTCTGGAAAAGCAAATTGGGCAGATAGCGGAGTTCGAAGGACAATTTTGCGACCAAGGCGAACTCCCTAGTTCAACCATTGCAAATCAGAAGGGAGAATTTGAAACTGCCAAGGAAATCATGTTGAGAAGTGACAAGGAGGTTGGAACGGACCCTCAACCATCAAAATCAAATCACAAGGAAGAGGAATACACCCAACCCACGGAAAGGGTGGAAACACCTTTACCGGAGGCTCCTATTGCTCCTATGCCATCTAATACAAGTATCCCTATTCCTTGCAAATTCATGACTTCCAAGGAAGAAGAAGGTGAAAAAGACATCTTGGAAGCCCTTCCAAAGGTGACAAGTAGGGAATGTCATGAATTCATCAAAGAGGACGTTCTTGAAACCACAAAATCCAAAGAAGTTAAATTTGATGACATTGGACAAGTCATAACCATCACTTGCAATCTGGCCAAGTCCAATATCCCTGAAACTTTCAAAGGAGTGGTGTTTGTCATTGAATTCTTGTCGGACAAAACAAGTAAGTATTTTTTTCCAAAGTCCATTAGATTTTATACTAACTTGCTGTTTTTTATGAATCAGGCACCTACACTAGAATTCAAACCAATGCCGGTTCACTTCAAGTATCACCTTCCATTCAAGGACCAATTCCATGCCGTTTGATTTTATTTATGTTAAAAAAAAAAAAAAAAAAAAGAAATAAAGATACTAAACATGGAGAAAGGTGGAGCTTCACAAAGGTTGTTTGCGTGAAGCCCCACTACGAGGCGCAGAGGCGGAAGGCGCAGAAGCGGGAGGCATAGAAGCGGGAGGCATCGGAGCGGAAGCCATCGGAGCGGGAGGCATCGGAGCTAGAGCATTCCAGGCCTCAATACTTGGCCAAGCGCTGGATGACCCAGGAAAAAGGTGCCTCTGGAGATAAGACGCAAGCCTTTGACGGTCACTGTGAATTCGACCCTCAGATTCTTGCAGCTCATCAAGCTTCCTCTTCATCCCCGACGAATAGTTATTTGCAAGCACATGCAAACTTCTATTCTCGTACTTAAGCTGCTGGATCTCTTGCTTAAGTATTTCCACCTCTGCCATCAACGATTCCACTTGGCGGGACCGAGCATGCAGGCGTAGGCCCATGTTGGACACAGAGCTCGCACACTGAACACTAAGTGCGAGGGACTCTTGAACGGCCAACTCATCGGACCGTCCTGACAGCAGCCTACTATCCTTCGGAGTGAGGAGATTCCTAGCTACTATTGTAGCTGTTGTGGCGTCCTGCATCACAGAGTCTTCACCTGAAAGAGGACCGTTAGAAGATAAAAAAGAAGGGCGCCATACGTTACCTTGACGCGGCGCGCCCGTATCACTGCTAAGGCTCAATTCCAAGCTAAGGTTCGATGAGTTTGCCATTTTTTTTTAAAGGTGTTCAAAGATAGGGGTTGATGGAGTAAATTTTCAAAGGGTCGGAGTCGATTTTTCAAGAATGGGAGTTCTTCAGAGTGTGTTTGTTGTGGTGATCGATAGCTCTATAAGAAGCCAAGGCGACGCGTCCACCAATTCAAAAAGCCGGAATTTCCGGCGTAATCAAGGCGACGCGTTCTCGACTTTTCAGAAGACACGTTCAACTTTGTCAAAAGATTTCTGACAAAGCTGAAAACACGTGGAGGCCATCATCGCAACTACACATCTTTAGCCGACAAGCGCAAAGTTCGGCGACGCTTTCTCTGCTTTTCAGAAAACGCGTGCAGCTTTGTCAAAAGGAGCCGCATCTGCACTACCACGTGTCGTTCAGAAAGCGAAGGGGCGCCTGCTCAGAAATCGAAGAGGCGTGTTCAGAGATCGAAGAGGCGCCATTATTTCAAAAAGCCGGATTTGCGGGATCAAAACGTTTGTCGACAAAGGTAAAAAGTACCACCACTTGATATTATCTCTATATATGTCGACCTTCGTCTTTTATGGCAGGGCAAATATGAAGAAAATGCCCAACTCTCCCTCACCTCTGAGGGTGCACTCCCAGCCAAGCCTTTCGAAATACTCAATTCTTTCTTCTTCCCCAAAGATGATACCAGATGCCTGGAGTACATATGACCCAGGAGGAAACAGCACAACAAATACATGTGCTGATTCAACCAACCGCTTCTTCAAAAGCAAAGGTATCTCATATCATCAAGGTCAAAAGCAAAAGTATCTCATATCATGCTCTTTCCCTGTCTTTTTCTTTGTCCTTGTTCTTACTCGCATGGCAAAGTAAAACAAGCAATCAGCCGGCACTTGGAGTCAGTCTTCCGTTCTGGAGCCAACTGCCTGGAATCTATTCCTGATTGCTTACCTAGCGTTGCTCTCGAGTAGTCATCTTCAACGGTTGATACACTTCCGGAGAAGAGACCACTTCTGCAAAGGGGAGCGAGTAAGGCAAGTGAAAATGATACATTGAAGCATGTGGAGACAAACATAGGCTGAGTTATCCTCCAACCCTTTTCAATACGAATTGGAAAGATTGAACAAAGAAACAGACCAAAGGGGTAAGCTCAGACCTTCGGGGAAGACCAAAAGAATCCTCCAGCCCAGTAGCACAAAGGAAAATCAATGATGGGCGGAAACCAGTTCGAGAGTAAGCCTGTGGAATCATCAAGATCAAGCCTCAATGCAATCAACAAAGAGAAGATAGAATTTACACTCTATAACCAGATTTGCGTCTCTAAACTCTTCTCTTTGTTAATTACATTATGCCATGTTTAGTATGTTTAAGTGCTTTTTGTGTATTTACTTATGCTTTGTGTGAATCTATGCTTAAAACATTGAGGACAATGTTTGATTTAAGTGTGGGGGGGTAACTAAGTATATTTGATGCAAATTCGTTGGATTTTATCACCTATCACTTCACATGTTGTTTCTCACTGTTTTAAAACTGTTTTAGTGTGTTTTGTCTTAAAAATTCGAAAATCCCATAAAAATTTGAAAAATTGTTTTGAAAAACCCAAAAAGAGTTGTTTTAAAGTTGTTTTTGTGTGTGTGTGTTTGTGTCTTAGGATACCTTCCAACACAATGATAAGGATTTGGTTTGTAATTGCATGACTGTTAAAAAGAGTTATAACATAGAGAAAAGTTTGATTTACTCTTGGTATATGCTTGGTTATGGTTATAATGTATGACTTCACATGCAATCATAAAAGAAAATTTAGTTTTTGTAACATGCCTGAAGGAAGGAACTCAAACAAATGCTACAACCCTGAGAGACTTGAGCCTATAACGTTCTTTGGAGAGTTTAATCTGTGATTTCTTGTTTTCTAAAATCGTTGCATGATCTCATTATTCTTTGCTTGGTTACTACTTAGAAGGCGTTTCATCATATAGTTCCAAATGCTAGAACTCATGCCCATTTCATTCAAAGCATGTTATTGATTTGCATAACATATATCAAGATGAAGTTGTGTAGTTGCCACCATAGCCAAATAGCCTCGCTTCCCATATTTCGTATATGTTGTAAGTTTTACCCCCGTTGAGCCATGTTAACCCATGTTCTTTGTTAACCCACTTTATCTTCACCTAACCTAGAATATGACCGTCCTTACCCTTGTTCTTAAAAGATAGTGAGCATGACTTAATTGAATTCCTTTTGAGCTACATTATGAAAGAAAATAAGTGTGGGGGAGAGAATGTTTAAGTGTTTTTGTTTAGAGATTCAAAAGAAAAAAAAAAAAAAAAAAAAAAAAAAAAAAAAAAAGAGAAAAGAATAAGTGATTGAAGAAAGGTTCCAAAACACCAATTCTGGGCGTAAATTGTCTAAATTCTCCCTTTTTGTTCAAAAGTTGAGTTTTCATTCAAAAGTGAATTCTAAGTTGATTAAAATACTTTGCTCACTATTTCTTTAAGAACCTTTGTTTTCCATATCCCTTCTTTATCCACATACCCCAAGCCCCGTTACAACCCTTGACTTCTATCTTGAGTGTTGTGTATTTCAATTTGTGGAGTTTGAACTTGGTATGAGCTTATGGTGTCACTGGTTCTCGCGTCTAAGTAGTAGCATTCCATTCATGAGATCATATCTAAACTTGATTATTAACTCCAGAATTTGCGTTCTTTGTGATACATATATGTGAGTGTCGTTTTCATGTTTACATCAATCTTCTCACATATGACTAGATTAGGGTGTGTAGTTAGAAAATCTGAGTAAAAATTGAGTGCATATCTTGAAAGGAATTGAGCAAATTCTCTAAGGCATGTTACTACATTCAAAACATGGTTTTAAATGCTTAATTGTGAACTAGTATATGGTGACTATGATTAAGAATGTACTTAAATGTGAAGATGACTAAAATCTGTGAGAATGATGATTTTTAACTTGTCATGTGCATTGGAAATCCCTAAGACGGTTGTTGGAAGGTTTAGGTTGTGTTTTACGTGTTTAGTGTCGTTTTGTTTATTTGTTTTTATTCTGTTTTGCTCGAGGACTAGCAAAAGCTAAGTGTGGGGGTATTTGATAGGAGCATATTCATGCGACTTAAATGGCTTGTTCTCGTGCATTTACGTTATGTTTCTCTCGTTATTTTAGTCCTTTATGCTTCTTTTGTGTGTTTTCAGGTTCCAAGGGCCTAGGGAGCAAGAAAGTTCATTTTGAGGCCATTTGGAGCATTTTTGGGCATGGATTGGATAGCTTATCCATGGAGCCAAGAGGATGGACGAATTTGAAGGCCTTGTATGCACTTGAAGACACAAAACAATGGCTCTAGCCCAATCAAACACATTATGCCATACAAACCAACCTATTTTAGGCCCATTCTATGTACTTAAACCCTAGCCCTTTAAACTAATTCATTTATCACTTATCAAACCATTCACTTATCACTCACCACATATCATTCACTTATCACTTAACATATCATTCATTTATTTCACTTCCATACTCCTCTTAATTCCACATGCATTCTCACACATGCACATCATTCACTCACATTTCCACCATTCATTCTTTATTCCTTTCCAAACATCTCACATGCATTTCCACCTTCCTACTTCATCATTTCACCACATTCTCCCTCTTTAACTCACATGCATTCATCATAATTCACAACACAAAACAACTTCATTGCCGTGGGTTCCCATTTCCTTTCCAAACATCTCACATGCATTTCTTCATTATTTCCTAACCCTACATGCATTATTTATTGCATCTTCACATGCATTCACACACACTTTACACATTCAAACCGTGAGCTCCCATTCCTATATGCCATTTTCAGATTTCCACCCACTAACCTAGTCATCAACACATGCACTTCCACCTTTCATCCACAATGATTCATGATTCATTCACTTTGCATCCTTTAATTCAATCACATACTTTTCCATCATTAATTAGCCACTTGCATCTTAAACAAACAACCATATGTTCCCTCCACTACTCCTATAAATACCCTTGCATTCATTCATTCAAGAACATCTCATTTCATACACAACACACCACAAACACTTCCATTCCTTCTCTTTGCCGTGAGTCCCCTTAGAATCCAAAAACCATTTTTCCATTCCCCTTCCACTTCTCCACCACTCCTCTTCCATTCCACACTTCCATCCCCCAAACCAATTATCCCTAGACCTTATGCTACAATAAAGAGGAAGAGAAGAAGGCCTAAACGTTCATACAATTCAAGTTTGAGTTGTTGGAATGTTTAGGCGTTTCTTTGATTTCAATGTTTAATTTCAATTCTCTTTGTTTTGTATGAGGAACTAAACCCCCCTTTAGCTAGGGGGGGATTCGAAATATATGTTTATGCTTGCATTTTGATTTGATTACTTCTAATTGTGTTTCATAAGTTGTGGAGTCAATTTGTTTAACCGTTTGATTGATAACTTATTTATGTATGTTTATTAAGAGTGTACACTTAATTTTCATGCATGAATATGACGCTAGAATATAAGTGAGTTTCACCTAATCGTTATGAACTTATATTCACAAGTAGTGGAGGTTGCTTATAAACAATCGCGTTAAACGAATTCTTGGCATAAGTTTCATGCAATCATAGTAACGAATGCCTCGTCAACACTTATAGTTTTCATGATGCTTAATGATTCTTGCTTGTTTCTCTATTATGCAATTCATGTAGGGAACTTGTGAGGAATGCTTTGGGTTGTCGTATGCAATCATCCAATTCATTAACTTAAGGAAAACTTGACGGTTAATTTAAGCGGACCTAATTAACCCGGGGTGTTGAGAATTCATGGTTTATTGAAATGCAATTGGAAATCATTTTATTATGCAAGTGTAACATGTATGGAGATGAACCCCTTAGCTAGCCATACCATCCATTCATTTCCGTCAATTTCATATTTACAATTTGTTTTCTTTACAATCTATCCATTTTAGTTTAAATTCGTCCAAAATCAATCCCCCCATATTTCGTTTAAGTCTTAGTCTTAATCTTTCTTATTTTTAGTTTTGAATTCTTCGAGTTTAGTATAGCATTTTAGTTTGTGTTTTTAAAAGCATTTTGAGTCTTTTGATTTGTTTTAGTGTTTTAAAGTTTAGTTTTACATTCTTTGAGTCTAGTTTAGTGTTTTATATTATGTTTTTACGTTTTTAAGTCAAATCCAAGTGATTAACAATCCCTCCTAATCCCCGGTCCAGAACGATCCCTACTTACATACTTACTACAATAGATAAAAAGAGGGTTTAATTTGTGTGCGTATAAATCTCGCATCAGGAGTCTTCAATGATGCTTAAACATGAGGTCTTTTAGGATTTAACTTTCCTACTTCAAGTCTTTAATTTCGTCCATCCTCTTGGCTCCAAGCATATGATATCCATTCCAATCTCTAATTTGCTCCAAAAGGCTCCAAAAGGCATCCTTTTGCATACCTTGCCCTTAGAACCTGAAAACACACAAAAGAAGCATAAAGGACTAAAATAACTAGAGAAACATAACGTAAATGCACGAGAACAAGCCATTTAAGTCGCATGAATATGCTCCTATCAACGACGTTAAAGCAAGCGCTATGTGGGAGGCAACCCATTCATTCAACAAAGGAAGCCCTAGGAATCCCCCAAATTCCAGATTTGCATTCCTCAAACCCTTCTCTTTGTTGTTGTTTTTAATCTGCCATGTTATGTTGTTTAGTTGTTGTTCATGTGTTTACTTGTGTTTGCATGTTAGTTTATGCTTGAAACATTGAGGACAATGTTTGATTTAAGTGTGGGGGGGGGGGGGGGGGGGGGTAACTAAGTTTATTTGATGCAAATTCATGGGATTTTATCACCCATAACTTCAAGTGTTGTTCCTTGCTGTTTTAAAGTGTTTTTAAGCTGTTTTGGAGTGTTTTAGTGTGTTTTGTTTTATAACTCCGAAAATCACATAAAAATTTGAAAAACATGTTTTGAAAAGCCTAAAAAGAGTGTTTTGAGTCGTTTTTGTGTGTTTGCGTCTTAGGGTACCTTCCAACACAATGATGAGGATTTGGTTTGTAATTGCATGACTGTTAAAAAGAGTTATAGACATGGAGAGAAGTTTGATTTACTCTTGGTATATGCTTGGTTATGGTTATAATATATGACTTCACATGCAATCATAAAAGAAAAATTCGTTTTTGTAACATGCTTGAAGGAAGGAACTCAAACAAACGCTACAACCTTGTGAGACTTGAACCTAAACGTTATTTGGAGAGTTAAAATCTGTGCATTATTGTTTTCTAAAGTCGTTGCATGGTCTCATTATTCTTTGCTTGGTTACTACTTAGAAGGCGTTTCATCATATAGTTCCAAATGCTAGAACTCATGCCCATTTCATTCGAAGCATGTTATTGATTTACATAACACATATTCAAGAAGAAGTTGTGTAGTGACCACCACCAAAGCCAAATTGCCGTGTATCCTACTTCATTATATGTTTAAGTTAACCCCGTTGAGCCTTGTTTAGCCTTTATTCTTTGTTAATGATAGGAGCATATTCATGCGACTTAAATGGCTTGTTCTCGTGCATTTACGTTATGTTTCTCTAGTTATTTTAGTCCTTTATGCTTCTTTTGTGTGTTTTCAGGTTCTAAGGGCAAGGTATGCAAAAGGATGCCTTTTGGAGCCTTTTGGAGCAAATTAGAGATTGGAATGGATATCATATGCTTGGAGCCAAGAGGATGGACGAAATTAAAGACTTGAAGTAGGAAAGTTAAATCCTAAAAGACCTCATGTTTAAGCATCATTGAAGACTCCTACGCATTTTAGAACACAAAAACAACATTCCTTGCAACCTTAGGACATTGTCGTGTGTTTCCTTGTGTCTCCCTTCCTTGCCATGCAAGGAAGGGCTTTGTTCCCTATTTTAAACACTTAAAGCATTCATTTATCATATCATTCACTTATTATAAGCATTCACTTATCATCTCATTCACAACACAACACACCACAAACACTTCCATTCCTTCTCTTTGCCGTGAGTCCCCTTAGAATCCAAAACCATCTTTCCATTTCCACCACTTCCCAACCCTCCAAACCACTCCTTTACCATTTCCATAATCCCCCAAACCTCACCTTAGACCTTGTGCTACAACAACGAGGAAGATAAGAGGGCCTAAACGTTCATACAATTCAAGTTTGAGTTGTTGGAATGTTTAGGTGTTTCTTTGATTTCAAAGTTTAAATTCAATTCTCTTTGTTTTGTACGTATGAGGAATGGAAGAGAAGAGTGCCTAAACGTTCATACAATTCAAGTTTGAGTTGTTGGAATGTTTAGGTGTTTCTTTAATTTCAAAGTTATGAGGAAATAAACCCCCCCTTTAGCTAGGGGGTGATTCGAAATAAATGTTTATACTTGCATTTTGATTTGATTACCTTTCGTTGGAATTTCATAAGTTTTGAATTCAATTTGTTTAACCGTTTGATTGATAACTTATTTATGAATGTTTATTAAGAATGCGCGCTTAATTTTCATGCATAAATATGACGCTAGAATATAAGTGAATTTCACCTAATCGTTATGAACTTATATTCACAAGTAGTGGAGGTTGCTTATAAACAATCGCGTTAAACGAATTCTTGGCATAAGTTTCATGCGTATTCCATAGTAACGAATGCCTCGTCAACACTTATAGTTTTCATAATGCTTAATGATCTTTGATTGTATCTTTATTGTGCTTTTCACGTAAAGGACTTTTGGAGAATGTGGTGAATTGCGTTGCGCTAACCCATCCAATTCATTAACTTAAGGAGAACTTGACGGTTAATTTAAGCGGACCTAATTAACCCGGGGCGTTGAGTTTCATAATTTATCGAAAGACCAACTGAGAATCAATCTTGTATGCAAGTGTAACATGTATGGAGATGAACCCCTTAGCTAGCATTCATCCATAAATTTCATATTTACATTCTGTCTAGTTTATTAACTTGTTTCGTTATTTCAATTTTCGTAAAAACCTCAATCCCCCTTTTGCTTTAATGTTCATTTTAGTTAGAATTCAATTTAGTTTGTGTTTTTAAAGCATTTTGAGTTTTTGGTTTGTCTTAGTGTTTTAAACTTTAATTTTGCATTCTTTGAGTCTAGTTTAGTGTTTTAAACTTTATTTTACGTTTTTGAGTCAGTTTCCATGAGATTTGCAAGCCCTCCTAATCCCCGGTCTAGAACGATCCCTCACTTATCCATTCTACTACAATTGTCAAACGAGGGTTTAATTTGAGTGTCAAGTAAATCACGCATCAAATTTTGGCGCCGTTGCCGGGGATTAGCAACTTTGCTAATCCCTTAGTTCTTTTCTTTTTTTTTGGTTTAGTTGTTTTCGTTTTAGTTTCTAACTTAGTGTTGTTTTCTTTGTTTGTTGTTACTTTTGATTTTTGATTTAGTTCTCTTTCTTTTTAGGTACTAGAGAAGTAAGATATGGATTTTGCTAGCATTCAAGCTCAATTGGCAAATCTTACTTCTAAATTGTCGCCGTATGCCGAAAGGACCACAATGCAGAGTGTCCCTACATTTGGTGCTTCATATAGGCAAGGATTTCAAGCCAATCAATGTCCACAAAGAGATTGGAGGGATCATTCAAACTCTATATGGTGGGAAGATCAACAAGTTCAACGTGAAGCATATTGGCAACCATATGAGGAGTTCTATTCAAGACCTATGCAGCCACCACAACTTCATATGCAATATGCTCAATTAAATTCAAGTTCGCCAGTAGATTATATTCAAATTCTTAATGAAATAAATTCTTTGGCGCAGGGGTCACAAAATCAAGCCAAGGAGGCTCAACAAGAAGCATATTGGCAAACATATGAGGAGTTCAATACAACACCTATGCAGCCACCACAACCTCCCCCACAACAATTCCAATCAAGTTCAAGTATGTCCATGGATAATGATAAAAATTTTCAATTACTAACCTCTTTGACGCAGGACGAACAAAATCAAGACAAGAAGTTGGGTAAATTGGACGAGCAATTTGGGCAGATTATGGAGTTCATGAAACAAATTCAAGAGCAAAGTGAACTTTCCAACTCAACTATTGAAAACTCGAAGGAAGATTTTGAAATCCATAATGCTATCACTTTGGGAAGTGCTATGGAGGTTGGAGCTGACCTAAAAATGTCCAAACATAGCCTAGAAGTGGATGAAGAGCTGCTAATTGAGGAGGAGGAAGAAGACATGCACACGGCAAGGGTAGAACAACCCTTGCCGCAGCCCCCTAAGCCCTCTAAACCACCCACCACCAGTAAGGACGTCCCAATTTCATGTTATTTTGATGTTATTCCACCCAATGTCCCTTTTCCTAGCAGGTTTTTGATTCCCAACCAAGAAGAGAGTAAAAAGGACATCGTGGAAGCCTTCCCAAAGGTGCAAAATGCTATTCAAATTCTTGGTGCAACACAGCAAGTTTTAGATGGTGTTGAATTCTTCAAAGGACTTTGTACACCAAGAAGAATGATTCAAGAGAAGGTAGTGGCTGGAGAAGATGTAGAAGGCATCAAAGACGACATATTTGAAACCACAATTCCCAAGGAAGTTGGATTTTATGACACGGGACAAGTCATAACTTTCGAAGGGGTGTTTATTCTGGAGTTCATTTTGGAGCACACAGGTAAGCCGCCTCCCCGAATTTCAATTTTCTTTTATACTAACATGTGGTTAATGATTCAGGCACCCAATCTGGAATTTAAACTATTACCGGATCATTTCAAGTATCACCGCCCATTCAAAGATAAATTCCATGCCGTTTGATTTTATTTATGTAAAAAAAAAAAAAAAAAAAAAAAAAAAAAAAAAAAAAAAAAAGATACTAAACATGGAGAAAGGTGGAGCTTCACAAAGGTTGTTTACGTGAAGCCCCACTACGAGGCGCAGAAGCGGAAGGCGCAGAAGCGGGAGGCATAGAAGCGGGAGGCATCGGAGCGGAAGCCATCGGAGCGGGAGGCATCGGAGCTAGAGCATTCCAGGCCTCAATACTTGGCCAAGCGCTGGATGACCCAGGAAAAAGGTGCCTCTGGAGATAAGACGCAAGCCATTGACGGTCACTGTGAATTCGACCCTCAGATTCTTGCAGCTCATCAAGCTTCCTCTTCATCCCCGACGAATAGTTATTTGCAAGCACATGCAAACTTCTATTCTCGTACTTAAGCTGCTGGATCTCTTGCTTAAGTCTTTCCACCTCTGCCATCAACGATTCCACCTGACGGGAGCGGGCAAGCAGGCGTAGGCCCATGTTGGACACAGAGCTCGCACACTGAACACTAAGTGCGAGGGACTCTTGAACGGCCAACTCATCAGACCGTCCTGACAGCAGCCTACTATCTTTTGGTGTGAGGAGGTTTTTAGCTACTATTGTAGCTGTTGTGGCATCCTGCATCACAGAGTCTTCACCTGAAAGAGGACCGTTAGAAGATAAAAAAGAAGGGCGCCATACATTACCTTGACGCGGCGCGCCCGTATCACTGCTAAGGCTCAATTCCAAGCTAAGGTTCGATGAGTTTGCCATTTTTTTCAAAGGTGTTCAAAGATAGGGGTTGATGGAGTAAATTTTCAAAGGGTCGGAGTCGATTTTCAAGAATGGGAATTCTTCAGAGTGTGTTTGTTGTGGTGATCGATAGCTCTATAAGAAGCCAAGGCGACGCGTCCACCAATTCAAAAAGCCGGAATTTCCGGCGTAATTTAGGCGACGCGTTCTCGGCTTTTCAGAAGACGCGTTCAACTTTGGCAAAAGATTTCTGACAAAGCTGAAAACACGTGGAGGCCATCATCGCAACTACACATCTTTAGCCGCCAAGCGCAAAGTTCGGCGACGCTTTCTCTGCTTTTCAGAAAACGCGTGCAGCTTTGTCAAAAGGAGCTGCATCTGCACTACCACGTGTCGTTCAGAAAGCGAAGGGGCGTCGTTCAGAAATCGAAGGGGCGCCTGCTCAGAAATCGAAGAGGCGTATTCAAAGATCGAAGAGGCGCCACTATTTCAAAAAGCCGGAATTGCGGGATCAAAACGTTTGTCGACAAGGGTAAAAAGTACCACCACTTGATATTATCTCTATATATGTCGACCTTCGTCTTTTATGGCAGGGCAAACCTGAAGAAAATGCCCAACTCTCCCTCACCTCTGAGGGCGCACTCCCAGCAAGGCCTTTCAAAATACTCAATTCTTTCTTCTTCCCCAAAGATGATACCAGATGCCTGGAGTACATATGACCCAGGAGGAAACGGCGGATTGAAGCATGTGCTGATTCATCCACCGCTTCTTCAAAGCAAAGGTATCTCATATCATCAAGGTCAAAAGCAAAAGTATCTCATATCATGCTCTTTCCCTGTCTTTTTCTTTGTCCTTGTTCTTACTCGCATGGCAAAGTAAAAGAAGCAATCAGCCGGCACTTGGAGTCAATCTTCCGATCTGGAGCCAACTGCCTGGAATCTATTCCTGATTGCTTACCTAGCGTTGCTCTCGAGTAGTCATCTTCAACGGTTGATACACTTCCGGAGAAGGGACCACTTCTGCAAAGGGGAGCGAGTAAGGCAAGTGAAAATGATACATTGAAGAATGTGGAGACAAACATAGGCTGAGTTATCCTCCAACCCTTTTCAATACGAATTGGAAAGATTGAACAAAGAAACAGACCAAAAGGGTAAGCTCAGACCTTCGGGGGAGACCAAAAGAACCATCCTGCTGCCCAGTTCAAGAAGTAGCACAAAGGAAAATCAACAATGGGCAGAAACCAGTTCAAGAGTAAGCCTGTGGAATCATCAAGATCAAGCCTCAATGCAATCAACAAAGAGAAGAGGGAATTTACACTCCATAACCAGATTTGCGTCCCTAAACTCTTCTCTTTGTTAATTACATTCTGCCATGTTTAGTATGTTTAGTTGTTGTTTGTGTGATTACTTATGTTTTGTGTGAATCTATGCTTAAAACATTGAGGACAATGTTTGATTTAAATGTGGGGGGGTAACTAATGTTGTTAATGCAAATTCGTGGGATTTTATCACCCATAACTTCAAATGTTGTTCCTTGCTGTTTTAAGGTGTTTTTAAGTTGTTTTAGAGTGTTTTAGTATGTTTTGTTTTTATAACTCCGAAAAGCACATAAAAATTTGAAAAATTGTTTTGAAAAGCCTAAAAAGAGTGTTTTGAGTCGTTTTTGTGAGTTTGTGTCTTAGGGTACCTTCCAACACAATGATAAGGATTTGGTTTGTAATTGCATGACTGTTAAAAAGAGTTATAAACATAGAGAAAAGTTTGATTTACTCTTGGTTTATGCTTAGTTATGGTTATAATGTATGACTTCACATGCAATCATAAAAGAAAAATTCGTTTTTGTAACATGCTTGAAGGAAGGAACTCAAACAAACGCTACAACCCTGTGAGACTCGAGCCATTACCTTCTTTGGAGAGTTATTTTCTGTGATTCTTTGTTTTCTAAAGTTGTTGAATGATCTCATTATTCCTTGCTTGGTTGCTACTTAGAATGCAATTGTATCATGATAGAACTAAATGCTAGAACTTATATCCGTTTCATTCAAAGCATGATATTGAGTTGCATAACATATATCAAGATGAAGTTGTGTAGTTGCCACCATAGCCAAATAGCCTTACTTCCCATATTTCGTATATATTGTAAGTCTTAACACCGTTGAGCCTCGTTTAACCTATTTTCTTTGCTAACCATATCACCCCTTACCTAGCCTAGATTAGGACCATCCGTACCCTTGTTCTTAAAAGATAGTGAGCATGACTTAAATGAATTCCTTTTGAGTACATTTTGCAAGAAAATGAGTGTGGGGGAGTAAAAGTTTGTTCTTAAGTTTGTATGTTTTGAGAGTCAAAAGAAAAGAAAAAAAAAAAATTTGTGAAAAAAAATATGAAAAAGAAAAACAGAAAAGAAGAGAAAAGAAAGAAAGAAAAAAAAAAAAAAAAAAAAAAAAAAAAAAGAGCTTGTTCCCCCTTGTTGTTCAAAAGTTGAGTTTTCATTCAAAAGTGAATTCTACGTTAATTCAAATGCTTTGCTCGCTATTTCTTTAAGAACCTTTGTTTTCCATATACCTTCTTTGTTAGCCAAACACCTTTAGCCCCGTTACACCCCTTTGACTTCTATCTTGATCGTTATGTGTTCAATAATGTGGAGTTTGAAATTGATATGAGCTTATGGAATCACTGGTTCTCATTCTAAGTAGTAGCATTCCATTCATGAGATCATATTCATGTCATTATCGTAAATCCAGAAAATGCTTTCCTTGTTATAACATATGTGAGTGTTCGTCTACATGTTTACATCAATCTTCTCACATATAACTAGTGTAGGGTGTGTAGTCAGAAAATCTGTGTGAAAAACGAGTGCATATCTTGTAAGGATTTGAGCAATTTCTCTAAGGCATGTTACTACATTCAAAACATGGTTTTAAATGCTTAATTGTGAACTAGTATATGGTGACTATGATTAAGAATGTACTTAAGTGTGAAGATGACTAAAATCTGTGGGAATGATGATTTTTAACGTGTCATGTGCATTGGAAATCCCTAAGACGGTTGTTGGAAGGTTTAGGTTGTGTTTTACTTGTTTTGTTTCGTTTGGTTTTGTTTTGTTTTTCTTTCTGTTTTGCTCGAGGACTAGCAAAAGATAAGTGTGGGGGTATTTGATAGGAGCATATTCATGCGACTTAAATGGCTTGTTCTCGTGCATTTACGTTATGTTTCTCTAGTTATTTTAGTCCTTTATGCTTCTTTTGTGTGTTTTCAGGTTCTAAGGGCAAGGTATGCAAAAGGATGCCTTTTGGAGCCTTTTGGAGCAAATTAGAGATTGGAATGGATATCATATGCTTGGAGCCAAGAGGATGGACGAAATTAAAGACTTGAAGTAGGAAAGTTAAATCCTAAAAGACCTCATGTTTAAGCATCATTGAAGACTCCTACGCATTTTAGAACACAAAAACAACATTCCTTGCAACCTTAGGACATTGTCGTGTGTTTCCTTGTGTCTCCCTTCCTTGCCATGCAAGGAAGGGCTTTGTTCCCTATTTTAAACACTTAAAGCATTCATTTATCATATCATTCACTTATTATAAGCATTCACTTATCATCTCATTCACAACACAACACACCACAAACACTTCCATTCCTTCTCTTTGCCGTGAGTCCCCTTAGAATCCAAAACCATCTTTCCATTTCCACCACTTCCCAACCCTCCAAACCACTCCTCTACCATTTCCATAATCCCCCAAACCTCACCTTAGACCTTGTGCTACAACAACGAGGAAGATAAGAGGGCCTAAACGTTCATACAATTCAAGTTTGAGTTGTTGGAATGTTTAGGTGTTTCTTTGATTTCAAAGTTTAAATTCAATTCTCTTTGTTTTGTACGTATGAGGAATGGAAGAGAAGAGTGCCTAAACGTTCATACAATTCAAGTTTGAGTTGTTGGAATGTTTAGGTGTTTCTTTAATTTCAAAGTTATGAGGAAATAAACCCCCCCTTTAGCTAGGGGGTGATTCGAAATAAATGTTTATACTTGCATTTTGATTTGATTACCTTTCGTTGGAATTTCATAAGTTTTGAATTCAATTTGTTTAACCGTTTGATTGATAACTTATTTATGAATGTTTATTAAGAATGCGCGCTTAATTTTCATGCATAAATATGACGCTAGAATATAAGTGAATTTCACCTAATCGTTATGAACTTATATTCACAAGTAGTGGAGGTTGCTTATAAACAATCGCGTTAAACGAATTCTTGGCATAAGTTTCATGCGTATTCCATAGTAACGAATGCCTCGTCAACACTTATAGTTTTCATAATGCTTAATGATCTTTGATTGTATCTTTATTGTGCTTTTCACGTAAAGGACTTTTGGAGAATGTGGTGAATTGCGTTGCGCTAACCCATCCAATTCATTAACTTAAGGAGAACTTGACGGTTAATTTAAGCGGACCTAATTAACCCGGGGCGTTGAGTTTCATAATTTATCGAAAGACCAACTGAGAATCAATCTTGTATGCAAGTGTAACATGTATGGAGATGAACCCCTTAGCTAGCATTCATCCATAAATTTCATATTTACATTCTGTCTAGTTTATTAACTTGTTTCGTTATTTCAATTTTCGTAAAAACCTCAATCCCCCTTTTGCTTTAATGTTCATTTTAGTTAGAATTCAATTTAGTTTGTGTTTTTAAAGCATTTTGAGTTTTTGGTTTGTCTTAGTGTTTTAAACTTTAATTTTGCATTCTTTGAGTCTAGTTTAGTGTTTTAAACTTTATTTTACGTTTTTGAGTCAGTTTCCAAGAGATTTGCAAGCCCTCCTAATCCCCGGTCTAGAACGATCCCTCACTTATCCATTCTACTACAATTGTCAAACGAGGGTTTAATTTGAGTGTCAAGTAAATTACGCATCAGTTAACCCACATTATCCTCACCTAGCTTAGTTTAGGACAATCCACACCCTTGTTCTTAAAAGATAGTGAGCATGACTTAAATGAATTCATTTTGAGTTACATTATGCAAGAAAATGAGTGTGGGGGAGGGAATGTTTGTTCTTAAGTTTATATGTATGTTTTGAGATTCAAAAGAAAAGAAAAAGTTGTGAAAAACGTATGAAAAAGAAAAACAGAAAAGAAAAGAAAGAAAGAAAGGAAAAAGAGCTTGAAAAGATGTAAGAATGAGTGATTAAGTGTTGAATGTTGAAGAAAGGGTCCAAAACACCAAATCTGGCCCTAAATTGTCTAAATTTTCCCTTGTTGTTCAAACGTTGAGTTTTCATTCAAAAGTGAATTCTAAGTTGATTCAAATGCTTTGCTCACTATTTCTTTAAGAACCTTTGTTTTCCATATCCCTTCTTTGTTAGCCAAACACCCCAAGCCCCATTACAACCCGTGACTTCAATCTTGAGTGTTATGTGTTTCAATTTGTGGAGTTTGAACTTGGTATGAGCATATGGTGTCACTGGTTCTCGCATCTAAGTAGTAGCATTCCATTCATGAGATCATATCTAAATATGCTTATTAACTCCAGAAATTGCTTTCTTTGTGATACATATATGTGAGTGTTCGTTTTCATGTTTACATCAATCTTCTCACATATAACTAGATTAGGGTGTGTAGTTAGAAAATCTGAGTGAAAATTGAGTGCATATCTTGTAAGGAATTGAGCAAATTCTCTAAGGCATGTTACTACATTCAAAACCTGGTTTTAAATGCTTAATTGTGAACTAGTATGTGGTGACTATGATTAAGAATGTACTTAAGTGTGAAGAAGACTAAAATCTGTGGAGATAATGAATTTTAACATGTCATGTGCATTGGAAATCCCTGAGGCAAATGTTGGAAGGTTTAGGTTGTGTTCTGTTCCTTTTGTCTCGTTTCGTGTTCCTTTGTTTGTTTTGTTTTGCTCGAGGACTAGCGAAAGCTAAGTGTGGGGGAATTTGATAGGAGCATATTTAGGCGACTTAGTTGGCTTGTTCTTGTGCATTTACGTTGTTATTTCTTAGTTCTTTAAGCCTTTTAAGCCATTTTCGTATGTTTTCAGGTTCTAAGGGCTAAAGGAGCAAAGAAGTGCATTTTGGAGTCTTTTGGAGCACTTTTGGGCTAAAGATGGATAGCTTATGCTTGGAGTCATAGTGTTGGACGAAATTGAAGATCAAGTGAGCCTAGAATCGAAGGAAGAAGGAGGAATCAAGAATTGGAAACCAGTTTCCATTATGAGGAGTTTCTATTTTTGAAAGGTTTCCAATTGTGCAAGTTTCTAAATAATGTTGGTTGCCTAAATCACATGTTCTACAAGCCCTAGACATGTCCTAAATTGTGCCGCACCTTACCTTCCTTTTCTCTCCCAAAATCTGCAAGATTATGTCACAATCCCTTTCTTAAAAGTCTTAGCCGCACCTATACATTCCCTTTCACTCAAAATCTGCAAGTTTTGCACTTTCCCCTTCTTTTCCTCCCTTTGCCGCAAGACTTAGCCTTTTCCCCTAATTCCTGATTTCAATTACCTATTCTAAAGGGATTTAACTTAATTCCTGATTCTTAGAATTGATTTGGGGAATTAAACACTTACTTATTTCCTATGCAAGCCTTGCCGTGCACCTCCCTTGACCTTTCCTCTTCCTTGCCGTGCAAGGGAGATGGTTCTTTCCTATTTCTAAAAGCTTTTGACTTAAATTCTGATTACCTAAATAACCTAGGGTTTTAATTCCTGAAATCCTATTAATAAATGATAGGAACATATTCATGCGACTTAATTAGCTTGTTCTCGTGCATTTATGTTGTGTTTCCTTAGCTATTTTAGTGTTTAAAGTCACTTTTGTGCATTTTCAGATTATAAAGCCAAAGTGTGCAAGATGATGCAAATTGGAGTCTTTTGGAGCAAAAGAGGAATGAATGAGTTGAAGACTTGAAGAAACGATGAATTCCTACTCCAACGATGAATTCCTACTCAAACGAGGATTCCTACTCAAACAAGGTTTCCTACTTGAAGTAGGAAAGTTAACCCTAGGTATCCCGTTTTGGTAACCTTTCCTAATCTGAAACGTCCGTATTTTCTAGCCACTTTGAAGGCCTTGTAGGCACTTTAGGACACAAAACAAAGGCCCTAGGCCACTTTAAAGCCTTTGCCGTGCCTTAACCCTTCTTCCCTTCCCTTGCCGTGCAAGGGGGGAAAATTTTGTCCTAGGTTTGCACTTAAAACACATGCTCCTAACCTTAGCCGCACCTTGCCCTTTTATTTCTGATTTAAACCTATTTCTCTCCCAAACTAAACCCTAGCCGGCACCTATTAATCATTTCCCTTTTAAATTTCTGATTTAATTTTCTAATTTTGTAAGCCTTTGATTTAATTTTAATAAGCTAGGGTTTTAAATTCTAAAACCATATATATTCTAAGCCCTAAGCCGCACCCTAGGCTCTCTTCTCTCATTCAATTTTCATTCTTTTCATCAGCCACATTCTCTCCCACCTTGCCGCAGCCACCATCACCCAAAACCCTTCAATCCGTAGCTTCTCCATCCATTCCAGCCACTTCCCTTCTCTGCCGCAGTCACTCCACCCTTCCTCCACCATTCCATACACCATCCACACCTCCATACATCATCTCACCACCTTGCCGCACCACCATACCACCCTAAACCCATCTATAACCCAGAAAACCATCCAAACACACCATAAAACCTCTCTGCCGCAGCAAGAAGAAAGGAGAAAGAGGACTTTAAAACGTGCAGAAATTCAAGTGGATTCCTTGGGCGTTCTAGGTGTAATCAATCTTTTGTTCTTTATGTTTAATTTCAATTTTGTTTCTCTTTCTGTGAACATGAGAGGCTAAATCCCTAGTTAGCTAGGGGGTGATTCAAAACCATGTTTATGCTTGCAATATGAATTGATTACCTTTGGTTGGAATTTCATGAGTTGTGAATTCAATTTGTTTAACTGCTTGATTGATAACTTATTTGTGTATGTTTATTGAGAGTGCACGCTTAGTTTTCATGCATGAATATGATGCTAGAATATAAGTGAGTTTCACCTAATAGTTACAAACTTATATTCACAAGTAGTGGAGGTTGCTTATAAACAATCGCGTTAAATGAATTCTTGGCACTAGTTTCATGCTCATCATAGTAACGAATGCCTCGTCAACACTTATAGTTTTCATGTTGCTTAATGATCTTTGATTGTATCTTTATTGTGCTTTTCACGTAAAGGACTTTTGGAGAATGTTTTGAATTGTGTATGCGCTGTCCCATCCAATTCATTAACTTAAGGAGAACTTGAAGGTTAATTTAAGCGGACCTAATTAACCCGGGGTGTTGAGTTTCATAATTCATCGAAAGACCAACTGAAAGTCATCTTATATGCAAGTGTGACATGTGTGGAGATGAACCTTCTAGCTAGCATTCCATCCATATTTTCATCAAATTCATCTTTACAATCTGTTTTAATTACAATCTGTGCACTCTTTTTTAATTTCGTCAAAATTAAATCCCCCTTTACTTTAGTGTTCAATTTAGTTAGAAAGTGTCTTAGTTTGTGTTTCTAAGTGTTTTGATTCAATTTATCACCCAAATTCGTCCGAATTAGTGTAAGTGCTCAAAACTGCCCAGATTGTGTTTGTAAGGCAGTTTTGAGTGTTTTGGTGCTGTTTTGAGTCTTTTGATTTGTTTTAGTGCTTTTATTGTTTAGTTTTGCATTCTTTGAGTCTAGTTTAGTGTTTTAACCTTTGTTTTACGTTTTTGAGTCAGTTTCCAAGTGATTTAGCAAGCCCTCCTAATCCCCGGTTTATAACGATCCCTACTTATTCATATACTACAATTGTCAAAAAAGGGTTTTAATTTGTGTGCTTATATATTTCGCATCAATAAACCTCCTTGTTGCAGCCACAAATTATTCATTCATTCACCATTCACGCCAGAAATTCATCCCTTCCCTCTAACACATCCATAATTCACCATTCTCCATATTTTCTGCCCAAAACCAACCTTTGCCGTCCCCTACATCCATCCCAACCCTAAATCCATCATTCTACATCATCCATAATCCCCTAAACTCACCAAACCTCTTGTGCCGCAGCAATTAGGAGAGGAAGGAGGTGATAGGGGCATATTTATGCACCTTTGTTTAGCTTGTTCTTGTGCATTTATAGTGTTTTTCCTTAGTAAAGTAGTCTTTTTAAGCTAGTTTTATGTATTTTCAGGATTTAAGGGCAAAGTATGCAAAATGATGCATTTTGGAGCCTTTTGGAGCAAATTAGAGCTTGGAATGGATATCATATGCTTGGAGCCAAGAGGATGGACGAAATTGAAGACTTGAAGATGATGATTCCTAGTTGAATTAGGATTCCTAGTTAAAATGGGTTTCCTAGTTGAATTAGGATTCCTAGAAGAACAAAGTTTCCTACTCAAACAAGGTTTCCTACTTGAAGTAGGAAAGTTAAATCCCAATGGCCTCAAGTTGCAGCAACAAAGAAGTTTTCCAAGTCCAAAAAGGAGAAGAATTCCAAGATGAAGAAGGATTAGCTTTCCTAATCCTAATGCACAAGGTTTTCAGCCACAAAGAGGAGTCCTAAACACTTTAGGACACCTTATCCTAATCCTATAGGGATGCCATGCACTTTACCTTATCTTGGAGGGTTTCTAGAAGCCTTAGATGCCCTATCCTATCTTTGCCGTGGGTTTCATCCAAATCCCCTTAGTTTTAGGCTTTCTAGAAGCCCTAACATTATCCCTACAAAGGTGCTGCACCCTTATCTCTTTTTGCCTACAAATTTGGCCCTTAAAACATGATTCTAGGAACCTTATCTTATCTCCTACAAAGGTGGCGCCCCAAATCCTTCTAGAAGTGCCAATTTCTGCCACAAAACACTTTGTTTCTAGAACCCTAAAAATCTGGCGCCTCTATTCCCTTTCCTTTGGGGTTTCCTACCTTCTAGATGGCCTATTCCTGATGGGTTTTGATTTCCTTGTCATCTTCAAATACTTAGTCCTTTTTTCTTGCTGATTTAGAGGGATTTTGCACTATAAATAGACCCCCTTGCCGTGCCATTTAAATACCACCACCCCTTCACACAACATTCATACATTCCTCCAGAAATCAACCATTTGCCGTGACCTTGCAACCACCCATCCATCATTCCCCTACTCCCACACCTCCATCCCATCCCTCCTAAACACTACCCTACCATCACACATCCATTCCCCCATACAAATACCACCCAAAACCTGTCCTTAGACCTTGTGCCTCAACAAAGAGGAGGAGAAGAGGGCTTGGAAGTTCATGCAATTCAAGTTCGAGTGGCTGGAGTATTTAGGTGTTTCCTCTCCTTTGATTTCAATGTTTAAATTTACTTCTCTTTGTCTTGTACGTATGAGGAACTAAACCCCCCCTTGGCTAGGGGGGGATTCGAAACCATGAACATGCTTGCTATATGATTTGATTACCTCTAATTGCGTTTCATAAGTTGTGAATTCAATTTACTTATCTATTTGAATTAAACTGATTTGTGTGTGTTGGTTGAGAGTGCACGCTTAATTATCATGCGTAAATCTAATGCTAGGATATAAGGAAGTTTCACCTAATCATTACAAACTTATATTCACAAGTAGTAAAAGTTGATGATCTCAATTGCGTTAAGTAAATTCTTGGCATACGTTTTATGCAATTCATAGTAACGAGTGCTTCGTCAATGCTTATGGTTTTCAAAGAACTTAATGATTCTTGCTTGTATCTCTATTATGCAATTCATGTAGGGAACTTGTGGGGAATACTTTGGGTTGTCGTATTGATAGGAGCATATTCATGCGACTTAAATGGCTTGTTCTCGTGCATTTACGTTATGTTTCTTTAGTTATTTTAGTACTTTAAGCTATTTTCGTGTGTTTGTAGGTCCAAAGGGCTAAAGGAGCAAAAAGATGCATTTTGGAGACTTTTGGAGCACTTTTGGGCTAAGGATGGATAGCTTATGCTTGGAGCCAAAGTGTTGGACGAAATTGAAGACCTAATTGAAGACCAAAATGTTGGAACCTTGTTCCCTTTAGTTCTAGGACATTTAAACCTTTCCTATATCCATTGCACATGCATTCCTTTAATCCACATGCATCTCCATAAATCATCCAACACACTTTCTCTCCCAAAAACCATACACACCATTCACCCTAGATTCTAATCAGCCATTCACCAAAACCATTTCCCTTTGTGCCGTGCACATCATCATAAACAATCATGCACTCCACATGCATTTCCACCCTTACAAGACCCTAATCATTCATCCATACAATCTGCCATCTTTCACAAACACTTAAGCCTTTGCTGCAACCTTCCACCTTTCTTCCACCATGCATACACTCTTCATCATTGCAGCCACCTACATGGATTATTTATTAACTCTTCATCATGCAGCCATTCAATCATTCCCAAACAAAGCCAATGCCGTGCACAACCCTTACAATTCCAGCATCTTCACATGCATTTCCAGCTCATCCACACTCAATGCCGTGGCTACCCATCCCATTTCCAGCTTTCACATGCATTTTTAGCACCATTAATCACTCATTGCCGTGCACATTCACTCACCACAAACATTCCACATGCATTCATCAACATATCTAGTTGTCACTCACATGCATTTCCTTCATCATTTCCAACCCACATGTCCCTTTAATCATTCAAACATACACCCATTCACCACCAGAAATCACCCTTGCCTTGCACATGCATTTCCTTCATCATTTCACAACCTAATTCACATGCAAACACAATCTGCCATCATTCACACAAAACACCATCATTGCCGTGCATCCCATTCCATCTCCCATTTCAGATTGCATTCCAATCATTCCAACCTAGCTATCATGTTTCCCCTTTCATCATTCCCTCACATTCTTTAATTCAGCCAACACATGCTTTCACATGTATTTTAAGCACCAAAGAAGCCATTGCCGTGCACATTCACCTTCATTACCAAATTGTCCCCTTGCACATGCAGCCACATATTCATTGCACATGCATTTCCAACCCACATGCATCCTTTAATCATTCAAACATGTAGCCACATTCCCTCCTTGTTGTCATGTTCCCCCCATTTCACCTATAAATAAGCATCCATTACATTCGTTCTCATACACTACTTCCATTTCAGAATGTAGACATCAAACCACCCTTGCCGTGCTCTCCCTTACAATCCAAACACCATCCTTCCATTTTCACCACTCCCCAAACCATTCACACCATCAAACTATCCTTAGACCTTGTGCTACAACGAAGAGAAACATAAGAGGGCCTAAACGTTCATACAATTCAAGTTTGAGTTGTTGGAATGTTTAGGTGTTTCTTTGATTTCAATGTTTAAATTCAATTCTCTTTGTTTTGTACGTATGAGGAATGGAAGAGAAGAGTGCCTAAACGTTCATACAATTCAAGTTTGAGTTGTTGGAATGTTTAGGTGTTTCTTTGATTCTCTTTGTTTTGTACCATGAGGAACTAAACCCCCTTGGCTAGGGGGGAATTCGAAATATATGTTTATGCTTGCATTTTGATTTGATTACTTCTAATTGCGTTTCATAAGTTGTGGATTCAATTCGTTTAATTGTTTGATTGATAACTTATTTATGTATGTTTATTGAGAGTGCACACTTAATTTTCATGCATGAATATGACGCTAGAATATAAGTGAGTTTCACCTAATAGTTACGAACTTATATTCACAAGTAGTGGAGGTTGCTTATAAACAATCGCGTTAAACGAATTCTTGGCATAAGTTTCATGCGTATTCCATAGTAACGAATGCCTCGTCAACACTTATAATTTTCATAGAGCGTAATGATTCTTGCTTGTATCTCTATTATGCAATCATGTAAGGGACTTGTGGGGAATGTTTTGGGTTGTCGTATGCAATCATCCAATTCAATAACGTTAGGAAGATTTGAAAGTTAATTTAAGCGGATCTAATTAACTTGGAGCATTGAGAATTCATGGTTTGTTGAAATGCAATTGGAAATCGTTTTATTATGCAAATATAACATATGTGGAGATGAACCCCGTAGCTAACTTTCCATCCATCCAATTCCATCAATTTGTTCTTTCTTTTCTTTTGTTTCTGTTTTCATGTTTAATTTAACTTGTTGTTCAATTATGTTAAACATGTGGACCTAATTTCTTTTTAGTTAGAGGCGAATTTGAAGCCATGGACATATGTTGGTTATGATTTGATTTACTCCAGTTATGAATTCATGAACTTTAGATGTGGTTTACTTTTCTGTTTTGATTAAGAACTTGTTTATGTATGTGGGTTGAGGGTCGACACTTAATTTGCATGCCTAAACTTGATGCTAGGATATAAGGGAATTTCACCTAATCGTTATGAACTTATATTCATGAGTAGTAAAAATCGCTAGTCACGATTGTGTTTAGTAAACCCTAGGCTGGATTAACATGCGTATTCCATAGTTATGAATGCCTAGTCGATGTTTATGATTTCCGTTGAACTTAATGATCTTTGTTGAATGTGTCTATCATGCGTATTCCATGTTAGGGACTTTGATTAGGAATAATTTGGTTGTAATGCGTATCCCATTCAATCCAATGAATCTAGGGAAATCTGAAAGTTAATTTAAGTAGACCTAATTAACTTGGAGCATTGTCATTCATCGTTTGTTGAAGTCATAACTGGGAGTCAAATTATATGCTTATGTTCATGTGTGGATAAGGAACCCTCTAACTAGTTTCTCATCATTCTATTCCATCACATTCATATTTACATTTTGCTTTAAATTACAATCTGTGCATTTAGTTTAATTTCATCCAAAACCAATCCCCCATTTATTTTAAAGTGTTAGATTAGTTAGAAATACATTTAGTTTGTGTTTATAAGTGTTTTGATTCATTTTGTTTCCCAAATTCGTCCAAAGTACTCAAGGTGCTCAAAACTGCCCAGAAAGTGTTTTTAAGGCAGTTTCGAGTGCTTTGGGTACTGTTTGAGTCTTTTGGTTTGTTTTAGTGTTTTAAAGTTGATGCGAGATTTATACGCACACAAATTAAACCCTCTTTTTGTCAATTGTAGTAAGTATGTAAGTAGGGATCGTTCTTAACCGGGGATTAGGAGGGATTGCAAATCACTTGGAAACTGACTCAAAAACGTAAAATAAAGTTTAAAACACTAAACTAGACTCAAAGAATGCGAAACTAAATGCTTGAAACACTAAAACAAACCAAAAGACTCAAACATCACCCAAAACACTCAAAACTGCCTTAAAAACACTTTCTGGGCAGTTTTGAGCACTTTGGTGAATTTGGACGAATTTGTGAAACAAATTGAATCAAAACACTTATAAACACAAACTAATACACTTTCTAACTAAATTGGACATTAAAGTAAAGGGGGATTTAGGATTTGACGAAAATTGAAATAACGAAACAAGTTAATAAACTAGACAGAATGTAAATATGAAATTGATGAAATGGAATGAATGGATGATAGAATAGCTAAGGGGTTCATCTCCATACATGTTACACTTGCATAATAAAACGATTTCCAATTGCATTTCAATAAACCATTAATTCTCAACGCTCCAAGTTAATTAGGTCCGCTTAAATTAACTTTCAAATCTTCCTAACGTTATTGAATTGGATGATTGCATACGACAACCCAAAACATTCCCCACAAGTCCCCTACATGATTGCATAATAGAGATACAAGCAAGAATCATTACGCTCTATGAAAATTATAAGTGTTGACGAGGCATTCGTTACTATGGAATACGCATGAAACTTATGCCAAGAATTCGTTTAACGCGATTGTTTATAAGCAACCTCCACTACTTGCGAATATAAGTTCGTAACTATTAGGTGAAACTCACTTATATTCTAGCGTCATATTCATGCATGAAAATTAAGCGCGCATTCTCAATAAACATACATAAATAAGTTATCAATCAAACGGTTAAACAAATTGAATCCACAACTTATGAAACGCAATTAGAAGTAATCAAATCAAAATGCAAGCATAAACATATATTTTGAATCCCCCCCTAGCCAAGGGGGGGTTTAGTTCCTCATAACTTTGAAATCAAAGAAACACCTAAACATTCCAACAACTCAAACTTGAATTGTATGAACGTTTAGGCACTCTTCTCTTCCATTCCTCATACGTACAAAACAAAGAGAATTGAATTTAAACATTGAAATCAAAGAAACACCTAAACATTCCAACAACTCAAACTTGAATTGTATGAACGTTTAGGCACTCTTCTCTTCCTCGTTGTTGTAGTACAAGGTCTAAGGTGAGTTTTGGGGATTATGGATGCAATGGATTGATGGCTGAAATATGGATGGAATGGATGGAATTATGGTGTGATGGGCACGGCCCCAAGGGACCAATTTCTATGGTGTTTTCGAATATGGAAGAGTGTGTTAAAATGAATGCAATGGATGCTTATTTATAGGTGAAATGGGGGGAACATGGCAGCTAGGAGGGAATGTGGCTGCATGTTTGAATGATTAAAGGATGCATGTGGGTTGGAAATGCATGTGCAATGAATATGTGGCTGCATGTGCAAGGGGACAATCTGAAAATGCATGTGAAAGCATGTGAAAGCTGGAATTGGGATGGGTAGCCACGGCAATGAGAGGTTTGTGCATGTGTAGTGCTTGATTGAATGAGTAATGCACGGGTTGGCTGATTAGTGGTGCGAGATTTACTTGACACTCAAATTAAACCCTCGTTTGACAATTGTAGTAGAATGGATAAGTGAGGGATCGTTCTAGACCGGGGATTAGGAGGGCTTGCTAAAACCTTCTAAATTGACTTAAAAACATAAAAACTAAATTAAAATACTCTTAACAAGACTACTATGACTCAGAATGGCTTTGAAAAACTCAAATTGTCTAAAACAATCAAATTGACTCAAATAGAAGCTAGAACTTGATTTAGACGAATTTGCAAGTGTTTATGACTCCAAAAGCTTAAAGATACAAAAATAAAACAAATACGAATGATTAAGACTCAACGAAATATGGGGGAAATGTGTTTGGACGATATTAAATTAAAAAGACAGAATATAATTAAAGGCAAAATGTAAATATGAATGTGATGAAAATATGGATGATGGAATAGCCAAGGGGTTCTTCTCCACACATGTTACACTTGCATACAAAATTGATTCTCAGTTGGTCTTTCGATAAGTTGTGAAACTCAATGCTCCAAGTTAATTAGATCCGCTTAGATTAACTTTCAGATTTCCCTAAATTCGTTGGATTGAATGGAATACGCATTACAACCAAATTATTCTTAATCAAAGTCCCTAACTATGGAATACGCATGATAGAGACATTCAACAAAGATCATTAAGTTCAACGGAAATCATAAACATCGACGAGGCATTCGTTACTATGGAATACGCATGAAACTTATGCCAAGAATTCGTTTAACGCGATTGTTTATAAGCAACCTCCACTACTTGTGAATATAAGTTCATAACGATTAGGTGAAATTCACTTATATTCTAGCGTCATATTTATGCATGAAAATTAAGCTTGCAATCTCAATGAACATACATAAATAAGTTATCAATCAAACAGTTAAACGAATTGAATCCACAACTTATGAAATTCCAACCAAACGTAATCAATTCAAATTGCAAATATAAACATAGTTTCGAATCACCCCCTAGCTAAAGGGGGTTTAGTTCCTCATAACTTTGAAATCAAAGAAACACCTAAACATTCCAACAACTCAAACTGAATTGTATGAACGTTTAGGCACTCTTCTCTTCCATTACAAAACAAAGAAAATTGAATTTAAACATTGAAATCAAAGAAACACCTAAACATTCCAACAACTCAAACTTGAATTGTATGAACGTTTAGGCACTCTTCTCTTCTTCGTTGTTGTAGCACAAGGTCTAAGGTGAGTTTTTGGGGGATGAGGAGTGGTTGGAGTGGTTGGAATGAAGAGAAAATATGCAGAAAATGAAGGGATATGCACGGCAAGAATGGAGGTATTTGTGGTGTGTTGTGTATGAAAATGAGATGTGAATTGAATGGGGAGTGAATGAATGCAAGGGTATTTATAGGAGTAGTGGAGGGAACATATGGCTATGTCATTTGTAGGTGAAGTAGGTGGATGTTGTAGGTGGATGTTGTAGGTGAAGTAGGTGGATGTTGTAGGTGAAGTAGGTGGATGTTGTAGGTGGAGTAGGTGGATGTTGTAGGTGAAGTAGGTGGATGTTGTAGGTGAAGTACATGTGTTTAAATGTGTAGATGATTATGAGTGATAAGTGATAAGTGTATGATATGTTAAGTGATAAGTGAATGATTATGATATGATAAGTGGTGAATGATATGTGGTGAATGATAAGTGGTAGTGTAAAATAAGGAACAAAGCCCTTCCTTGCATGGCAAGGAAGGGAGACACAAGGAAACACACGACAATGTCCTAAGGTTGCTAGGAATGTTGTTTTTGTGTTCTAAAATGCGTAGGAGTTTTCAATGATGTTCAAACATGAGGTCTTTTTAGGATTTAACTTTCCTACTTCAAGTCTTCAATTTCGTCCATCCTTTTGGCTCCAAGCATATGATATCCATTCCAATCTCTAATTTGCTCCAAAAGGCTCCAAAAGGCATCCTTTTGCATACCTTGCGCTTAGAACCTGAAAACACACAAAAGAAGCATAAAGGACTAAAATAACTAGAGAAACATAACGTAAATGCACGAGAACAAGCCATTTAAGTCGCATGAATATGCTCCTATCAATTAGAACTAGGGTGAATGTTGTGTTGGATGTGCATGTGAATTAAAGCTAGGTTGAATTAATTAAAGGGATTGCATGTGAGTTGGATATGTGGCTGAAATAAACAAAGAGTGAGGGGAATGATATGCACGGTTTTGGGAGAAAGGTGAATGAATGTGCATGTTTTGCACGGCAAAGGGGAATGGGTGATGTGTGATTGAATGATTAAAGTGCATGTTGATAGGAGCATATTTAGGCGACTTACTTAGCTTGTTTTCGTGCCTCCTTTAAGACTTAGGCACATACATACACACAAAAAAAAAAAATCCCTTCCCCCACACTTATTTTCTGCAACATATTAATCAAAAGGAATTCATTATCCGTCATGCTTACTATGCTTCAAGAGCAAGGGTACGGATGGTCCTAATCTAGGCTAGGTGAGGATGATATGGGTTAACAAAGAACATGGGCTAAACAAGGCTCAACGGGGTTAAAACTTACAACATATACGAAATATGGGAAGTAAGGCTATTTGGCTATGGTGGCAACTACACAACTTCATCTTGATATATGTTATGCAATTCAATGTCATGCTTTGAATGAAACGGATATAAGTTCTAGCATTTAGTTCTATCATGATACAATTGCATTCTAAGTAGCAACCAAGCAAGGAATAATGAGATCATGCAACAACTTTAGAAAACAAAGAATCACAGAATATAACTCTCCAAAGAAGGTAATGGCTCGAGTCTCACAGGGATGTAGCGTTATTATGAGTTCCTTCCTTCAAGCATGTTACAAAAAAGAATTTTTCTTTTATGATTGCATGTGAAGTCATACATTATAACCATAACTAAACATATACCAAGAGTAAATCAAACTTTCATCCATGTTTATAACTCTTTTTAACAGTCATGCAATTACAAACCAAATCCTCATCATAACGTTGGAAGGTTCCCTAAGACACAAAAACAACTCAAAACACTCTTTTTAGGCTTTTCAAAAAAATGTTTTTCAAATTTTTATGTGATTTTCGGAGTTATAAAACAAAACACGCTAAAACAGTTTAAAAAAACCTTAAAAACATTTAAAACAGCAAGGAACAACACTTGAAGTTATGGGTGATAAAATTCAACGAATTTGCATCAACATACTTAGTTACCCCCCCACACTTAAATCAAACATTGTCCTCAATGTTTTAAGCATAGATTCACACAAAGCATAAGTAAATACACAAAAAGCACTTAAACATACTAAACATGGCAGAATGTAATTAACAAAGAGAAGAGTTTAGAGACGCAAATCTGGTTATAGAGTGTAAATTCCATCTTCTCCTTGGTAATTGCATTGAGGCTTTTGATCTTTGTGATTCCACAGGCTTACTCTTGAACTGGTTTCTGCCCATCGTTGATTTTCCTTTGTGCTACTTCTTGAACTGGGCAGCAGGATGGTTCTTTTGGTCTCCCCCGAAGGTCTGAGCTTATCCCTTTTATCTGTTTCTTTGTTCAATCTTTCCAATTCGTATTGAAAAGGGTTGGAGGATAACTCAGCCTATGTTTGTCTCCACATGCTTCAATGTATCATTTTCACTTGCCTTACTCGCTCCCCTTTGCAGAAGTGGTCCCTTCTCCGGAAGTGTATCAACCGTTGAAGATGACTACTCGAGAGCAACGCTAGGTAAGCAATCAGGAATAGATCCCAGGCAGTTGGCTCCAGATCGGAAGACTGACTCCAAGTGCCGGCTGATTGCTTCTTTTACTTTGCCATGCGAGTAAGAACAAGGACAAAGAAAAAGACAGGGAAAGAGCATGATATGAGATACTTTTGCTTTTGACCTTGATGATATGAGATACCTTTGCTTTTGAAGAAGCGGTGAATGAATCAGCACATGTATTTGTTGTGCTGTTTCCTCCTGGGTCATATGTACTCCAGGCATCTGGTATCATCTTTTGGGGAAGAAGAAAGAATTGAGTATTTCGAAAGGCTTTGCTGGGAGTGCGCCCTCAGAGGTGAGGGAGAGTTGGGCATTCTCTTCAGGTTTGCCTTGCCATAAAAGACGAAGGTCGACATATATAGAGAAAATATCAAGTGGTGGTACTGTGTTTTTACCCTTGTCGACAAATGTCTCTTCGATATCTGAACGACGCTTCTTCGATTTCTGAGCAGGCGCCCCTTCGATTTCTGAACGACGCCCCTTTGCTTTCTGAACGACACGTAGTAGTGTGGATGCGGCTCCTTTTGACAAAGCTGCACGCGTTTTCTGAAAAGCAGAGAAAGCGTCGCCGAACTTTGCGCTTGTCGGCTAAAGAGGTGTAGTTGCGATGATGGCCTCCACGTCTTTCTGAAAAGCCGAGAAAGCGTCGCCTAAATTACGCCGGAAAATCTGGCTCTTTGAATCGGGGGACGCGTCACCTTGGCTTTTTATAGAGCTATCAATCACCCCAACACACACACTCTGAAGAATTCCCATTCTTGAAAATCGACTCCGGCCCTTTGAAATTTAACTCCATCCCTTCTCTTTGAACACTTTTGAAAAAAAATGGCAAACTCATCGAACCTTAGCTTGGAATTGAGCCTTAGCAGTGATACGGGCGCACCGCGTCAAGGTAACGTATGGCGCCCTTCTTTCTTTTCTTCTAACGGTCCTTTCACAGGTGAAGACTCCGTGATGCAGGACGCCACAACATAGTAGGCTGCTGTCAGGACGGTCCGATGAGTTGGCCGTTCAAGAGTCCCTCGCACTTAGTGTTCAGTGTGCGAGTTCTGTGTCCAACATGGGCCAACGCCTGCTTGCCCGTTCCCGTCAGGTGGAATCATTGATGGCAGAGGTGGAAAGTCTCAAGCAGGAGATCCAGCAGCTGAAGTATGAGAATAGAAGTTTGCACGTGCTTGCAAACAACTATTCGACGGGCATGAAGAGGAAGCTTGATGAGCTGCAAGAGTCTGAAGGTCGGATTTACAGTAACCGTCAAAGGTTCTCGTCTTTCCTCCAGAGGCACCTTTTTCCTGGCTCATCCAGCGCTTGGCCAAGTATTGAGGCCTGGAATGCTCTATCTTCGATGCCTCCCGCTCCGATGCCTTCTGCTCCTACGCCTTCCGTTCCTATGCCTTCCGCTCCGATGCCTTCTGTTCCTACGCCTTCCGCTTCAAGAGTAAAGCCACGTAGTGGGGCCTCAAGCAAACAACCTTTGTGAAGCACCATCTTTCTTTGTTTAGCAGTGCCTATCAATAAATCAAACATTTTCTCAATGTTACAATCATAGACTCACACAATTAATAAACAAACAAACAATAACAACTAAACAACCTAACAAGGCAAAAACGAAATAGCAACAAAGAGAAGAGTTTTTTTTTTTTTTTTTTTTAGGAATCTGGATTTGGAGTGCTTTCTAAGTCTTCCTTTGTTGAATGCATGGGTTGCCTCCCAAGTAGCGCTTTCTTTTACGTCTTGCAGCCGGACGGTACCTCCGTTTAAGCTTGACTAGGTTCCACGGCATGGAGGGGTACCTCCTCCACGACATGCTCCTCAAACATCTCGTAATAGGGCTTCAGTGGATGCCCATTCACTTTGAATTCTTGCTGCGTCCTTGAACTTTTGATTTGCACTGCACCATGAGGGAAAACATTAGTAACAACAAACGGGCCAATCCATTTAGAACGCAACTTACCAGGAAACAAACGTAGGCGAGAGTTGAAAAGTAACACTTTCTGCCCAACTGTGAAGGTCTTGGTTCGAATCATTTTATCATGGAATGCTTTGGTCTTGGCTTTGTACATCCGGGCATTCTCATAGGCTTCATTCCGAATCTCCTCAAGTTCATTCAATTGGAGCTTCCTATGAACTCCCGCTGCATCTATGTCCATGTTGAAAGTCTTCACGGCCCAATGTGCCTTGTGCTCTAACTCTACGGGCAAATGACATGGCTTACCATAGACGAGCCGAAAAGGTGACATCCCAATAGGTACTTTGTATGTCGTACGATATGCCCACAGTGCATCATCTAAACGTAAGCTCCAATCCCTCCTTGTTGGTCCAACGGTCTTCTCCAAAATTTGTTTGATTTCTCGGTTAGACACCTCGGCTTGGCCATTTGTTTGAGGATGGTAAGGTGTGGAGACCTTATGGTTGACATGGTACTTTCTTAGCAACGCCTCAATGGTCCGATTGCAAAAGTGAGACCCTCCATCACTTATGATTACTCTCGGCATTCCAAACCTAGCAAAAATGTTAGTTTTCATGAAATCTGCAACCACCTTAGAATCGTTAGTACGGGTGGCTTTTGCTTCCACCCATTTAGAAACATAATCAACGGCTAGCAAGATATAAGTGAAACCATAAGATGGAGGGAAAGGGCCCATGAAATCAATGCCCCAAACATCAAAAATTTCAACATTAAAGACAGGGGTTTGCGGCATTTGGTCCTTGGTACCTATGTTACCCATTCGTTGCCAACGATCACAAGACATACAACAGGTTCTAGCATCCCTAAATATAGTTGGCCAATAAAAACCACACTCTAGAACCTTGAGGGCAGTGCGTTGTGTGCCAAAATGACCACCACATGCATATGTGTGACAAAAGCTTAGAATTGAGTGAAATTCAGAATCATGCACACATCTACGTACAATTTGATCTGAGCAATACTTCCACAAATAAGGGTCATCCCAAACATAGATTGATAGGAGCATATTCATGCGACTTAAATGGCTTGTTCTCGTGCATTTACGTTATGTTTCTCTAGTTATTTTAGTCCTTTATGCTTCTTTTGTGTGTTTTCAGGTTCTAAGGGCAAGGTATGCAAAAGAATGCCTTTTGGAGCCTTTTGGAGCAAATTAGAGATTGGAATGGATATCATATGCTTGGAGCCAAGAGGATGGACGAAATTAAAGACTTGAAGTAGGAAAGTTAAATCCTAAAAGACCTCATGTTTAAGCATCATTGAAGACTCCTACGCATTTTAGAACACAAAAACAACATTCCTTGCAACCTTAGGACATTGTCGTGTGTTTCCTTGTGTCCCCCTTCCTTGCCATGCAAGGAAGGGCTTTGTTCCCTATTTTAAACACTTAAAGCATTCACTTATCATATCATTCACTTATCACTCACCACATATCATTCATTTATCACTTAACATATCATTCATTTATCACTTATCACTTCCACTCACTTATCACTTATCAAACCATTCACTTATCACTTATCACTTCCATTCACTTATCACTCACCACATATCATTCATTTATCACTTAACATATCATTCACTTATCACTTATCATACTCATAATCATCTACACATTTCAACCATTTAAACACATGCATTCACACACATGCACATCATTCATTCTTCTTCCTAGCCGTGCATCCCCTTAGCCATTTCCAACCACATTCTTCCACTTCCCACTTCATCATTACACCACCTAATCCACATGCACTCCCATCCATTTCATCATTGCATTCATCACCAAAGAACCAACAACAAAACCGTGCATTACTCATCAATTCCAGCCACATTCCACATGTTTTCACAACCTAATTCACATGCACATTCAGCCACCTTTCTCCCAAAAACAGTGCACATGCATTCATTATTCATTCACTTTGCATTCCCTTTGCAATTACACCCCACATGTCCATTTAATCATTCAACCACATTCCCATTAACCACAAAACAAATCACACAACACACCAACACACATGCATCCTGAAATTCTTTGCCTTGCAATCACATGCATTTCCCTTGACATTTTCAGCCATCACACTTCATCATTACACCACCATTCACTCTTTAACCCACACACACTTCACACAAACAACATTCACATGCATTCACATGCATTTCCAACACAAAACACACTCAAAACCGTGGCCACCTTTGCATTTCAGCATTCCCATTTGCATTTTCAGATTTCCAGCTTTCCAACCTAGCCACATTCACATGCATTCACTCATAATCATTCACCAAACTTGCAGCCACATTTCCACCCACCTCCTAGCTGTCATGTTCCCTCCATTACTCCTATAAATACCCTTGCATTCATTCATTCAAAGAACATCTCATTCCATTGTAGATACCACAACACAAACACTCCATTCCTTCTCTAGCCGTGAGTTTCTCTCCATTTTCTGCACCATTTTCTCCACCACTCCTCACCTATTTCCATAATTCCTTTTCCATTCCACACTTCCATCCCCCAAACCAATTATCCCTAGACCTTATGCTACAATAAAGAGGAAGAGAAGAGGGCCTAAACGTTCATACAATTCAAGTTTGAGTTGTTGGAATGTTTAGGCGTTTCTTTGATTTCAATGTTTAATTTCAATTCTCTTTGTTTTGTATGAGGAACTAAACCCCCCTTTAGCTAGGGGGGGATTCGAAATATATGTTTATGCTTGCATTTTGATTTGATTACTTCTAATTGCGTTTCATAAGTTGTGGATTCAATTTGTTTAACCGTTTGATTGATAACTTATTTATGTATGTTTATTAAGAATGCGCGCTTAATTTTCATGCATGAATATGACGCTAGAATATAAGTGAGTTTCACCTAATCGTTATGAACTTATATTCACAAGTAGTGGAGGTTGCTTATAAACAATCGTGTTAAACGAATTCTTGGCATAAGTTTCATGCAATCATAGTAACGAATGCCTCGTCAACACTTATAGTTTTCATGATGCTTAATGATTCTTGCTTGTTTCTCTATTATGCAATTCATGTAGGGAACTTGTGAGGAATGCTTTGGGTTGTCGTATGCAATCATCCAATTCATTAACTTAAGGAAAACTTGACGGTTAATTTAAGCGGACCTAATTAACCCGGGGTGTTGAGAATTCATGGTTTATTGAAATGCAATTGGAAACCATTTTATTATGCAAGTGTAACATGTATGGAGATGAACCCCTTAGCTAGCCATACCATCCATTCATTTCCGTCAATTTCATATTTACAATTTGTTTTCTTTACAATCTATCCATTTTAGTTTAAATTCGTCCAAAATCAATCCCCCCATATTTCGTTTAAGTCTTAGTCTTAATCTTTCTTATTTTTAGTTTTGCATTCTTTGAGTCTAAGTTAGTATTTCATATTGTTATTTTACGTTTTTGAGTCAGTTTCCAAGAGATTTGCAATCCCTCCTAATCCCCGGTCCAGAACGATCCCTACTTATACTTATACTACAAATCGACAAAAAGAGGGTTTAATTTGTGTGCGTATAAATCTCGCATCAAATTTTGGCGCCGTTGCCGGGGATTAGCAACTTTGCTAATCCCTTGGTTCTTTTCTTTTTTTTTTTTGGTTTAGTTGTTTTCGTTTTAGTTTCTAACTTAGTGTTGTTTTCTTTGTTTGTTGTTACTTTTGATATTTGATTTAGTTCTCTTTCTTTGATTTTAGGTACTAGAGAAGTAAGATATGGATTTTGCTAGCATTCAAGCTCAATTGGCAAATCTTACTTCTAAATTGTCGCCGTATGCCGAAAGGACCACAATGCAGAGTGTCCCTACATTTGGTGCTTCATATAGGCAAGGATTTCAAGCCAATCAATGTCCACAAAGAGATTGGAGGGATCATTCAAACTCTATATGGTGGGAAGATCAACAAGTTCAACGTGAAGCATATTGGCAACCATATGAGGAGTTCTATTCAAGACCTATGCAGCCACCACAACTTCATATGCAATATGCTCAATTAAATTCAAGTTCGCCAGTAGATTATATTCAAATTCTTAATGAAATAAATTCTTTGGCGCAGGGGTCACAAAATCAAGCCAAGGAGGCTCAACAAGAAGCATATTGGCAACCATATGAGGAGTTCAATACAACACCTATGCAGCCACCACAACCTCCCCCACAACAATTCCAATCAAGTTCAAGTATGTCCATGGATAATGATAAAAATTTTCAATTACTAACCTCTTTGACGCAGGACGAACAAAATCAAGACAAGAAGTTGGGTAAATTGGACGAGCAATTTGGGCAGATTATGGAGTTCATGAAACAAATTCAAGAGCAAAGTGAACTTTCCAACTCAACTATTGAAAACTCGAAGGAAGATTTTGAAATCCATAATGCTATCACTTTGGGAAGTGCTATGGAGGTTGGAGCTGACCTAAAAATGTCCAAACATAGCCTAGAAGTGGATGAAGAGCTGCTAATTGAGGAGGAGGAAGAAGACATGCACACGGCAAGGGTAGAACAACCCTTGCCGCAGCCCCCTAAGCCCTCTAAACCACCCACCACCAGTAAGGACGTCCCAATTTCATGTTATTCTGATGTTATTCCACCCAATGTCCCTTTTCCTAGCAGGTTTTTGATTCCCAACCAAGAAGAGAGTAAAAAGGACATCGTGGAAGCCTTCCCAAAGGTGCAAAATGCTATTCAAATTCTTGGTGCAACACAGCAAGTTTTAGATGGTGTTGAATTCTTCAAAGGACTTTGTACACCAAGAAGAATGATTCAAGAGAAGGTAGTGGCTGGAGAAGATGTAGAAGGCATCAAAGAGGACAAATTTGAAACCACAATTCCCAAGGAAGTTGGATTTTATGACACGGGACAAGTCATAACTTTCGAAGGGGTGTTTATTCTGGAGTTCATTTTGGAGCACACAGGTAAGCCGCCTCCCCGAATTTCAATTTTCTTTTATACTAACATGTGGTTAATGATTCAGGCACCCAATCTGGAATTTAAACTATTACCGGATCATTTCAAGTATCACCGCCCATTCAAAGATAAATTCCATGCCGTTTGATTTTATTTATGTTAATAAAAAAAAAAAAAAAAAAAATAAAAAAAAAAAAAAAAAAAAAAATTGAAAGAAAGATACTAAACATGGAGAAAGGTGGAGCTTCACAAAGGTTGTTTACGTGAAGCCCCACTACGAGGCGCAGAAGCGGAAGGCGCAGAAGCGGGAGGCATAGAAGCGGGAGGCATCGGAGCGGAAGGCATCGGAGCGGGAGGCATCGGAGCTAGAGCATTCCAGGCCTCAATACTTGGCCAAGCGCTGGATGACCCAGGAAAAAGGTGCCTCTGGAGATAAGACGCAAGCCTTTGACGGTCACTGTGAATTCGACCCTCAGATTCTTGCAGCTCATCAAGCTTCCTCTTCATCCCCGACGAATAGTTATTTGCAAGCACATGCAAACTTCTATTCTCGTACTTAAGCTGCTGGATCTCTTGCTTAAGTCTTTCCACCTCTGCCATCAACGATTCCACCTGACGGGAGCGGGCAAGCAGGCGTAGGCCCATGTTGGACACAGAGCTCGCACACTGAACACTAAGTGCGAGGGACTCTTGAACGGCCAACTCATCGGACCGTCCTGACAGCAGCCTACTATCTTTTGGAGTGAGGAGGTTTTTAGCTACTATTGTAGCTGTTGTGGCGTCCTGCATCACAGAGTCTTCACCTGAAAGAGGACCGTTAGAAGATAAAAAAGAAGGGCGCCATACATTACCTTGACGGGGCGCAACCGGATCGCTGCTGAGGCTCAAATCTAAGCTAAGGTTCGATGAGTTTGCCATTTTTTTCAAAAGTGTTCAAAGAGAAGGGGTGGATGGAGTTAAAAATTTCACAAAGGCCCGGAGTCGAGTTTCAGGAATGGGAAATCTTCAGAGTGTGTATGTTGGCGGTGATCGATAGCTCTATAAAAGCCAAGGCGACGCGTCCACCGATTCAAAGAGCCGGATTTTCCGGCGTAAGTTAGGCGACGCTCCCTCGGCTTTTCAGAAAACGCGTTCAACTTTGTCAAAAGATTTCTGACAAAGCTGAAAACACGTGGAGGCCATCATCGCAACTACACATCTTTAGCCGACAAGCGCAAAGTTCGGCGACGCTTTCTCTGCTTTTCAGAAAACGCGTGCAGCTTTGTCAAAAGGAGCCGCATCTGCATTACCACGTGTCGTTCAGAAAGCGAAGGGGCGTCGTTCAGAAATCGAAGGGGCGCCTGCTCAGAAATCGAAGAGCCGAATTCAAAGATCGAAGAGGCGCCACTATTTCAAAAAGCCGGAGTTGCGGGATCAAAACGTTTGTCGACAAAGGTAAAAAGTACCACCACTTGATATTATCTCTATATATGTCGACCTTCGTCTTTTATGGCAGGGAAAACCTGAAGAAAATGCCCAACTCTCCCTCACCTCTGAGGGCGCACTCCCAGCAAAGCCTTTCAAAATACTCAATTCTTTCTTCTTCCCCAAAGATGATACCAGATGCCTGGAGTACATATGACCCAGGAGGAAACGGCGGATTGAAGCATGTGCTGATTCATTCACCGCTTCTTCAAAGCAAAGGTATCTCATATCATCAAGGTCAAAAGCAAAAGTATCTCATATCATGCTCTTTCCCTGTCTTTTTCTTTGTCCTTGTTCTTACTCGCATGGCAAAGTAAAAGAAGCAATCAGCCGGCACTTGGAGTCAATCTTCCGATCTGGAGCCAACTGCCTGGAATCTATTCCTGATTGCTTACCTAGCGTTGCTCTCGAGTAGTCATCTTCAACGGTTGATACACTTCCGGAGAAGGGACCACTTCTGCAAAGGGGAGCGAGTAAGGCAAGTGAAAATGATACATTGAAGCATGTGGAGACAAACATAGGCTGAGTTATCCTCCAACCCTTTTCAATACGAATTGGAAAGATTGAACAAAGAAACAGATAAAAGGGATAAGCTCAGACCTTCGGGGGAGACCAAATGAACCATCATGCTGCCCAGTTCAAGAAGTAGCACAAAGGAAAATCAACGATGGGCAGAAACCAGTTCAAGAGTAAGCCTGTGGAATCACAAAGATCAAAAGCCTCAATGCAATTACCAAGGAGAAGATGGAATTTACACTCTATAACCAGATTTGCGTCTCTAAACTCTTCTCTTTGTTAATTACATTCTGCCATGTTTAGTATGTTTAAGTGCTTTTTGTGTATTTACTTATGCTTTGTGTGAATCTATGCTTAAAACATTGAGGACAATGTTTGATTTAAGTGTGTCGGGGGGGGGGGTAACTAAGTATGTTGATGCAAATTCGTTGAATTTTATCACCCATAACTTCAAGTGTTGTTCCTTGCTGTTTTAAATATTTTTAAGGTGTTTTTAAACTGTTTTAGCGTGTTTTGTTTTATAACTCCGAAAATCACATAAAAATTTGAAAAACATTTTTTTGAAAAGCCTAAAAAGAGTGTTTTGAGTTGTTTTTGTGTCTTAGGAAACCTTCCAACGTTATGATGAGGATTTGGTTTGTAATTGCATGACTGTTAAAAAGAGTTATAAACATGGATGAAAGTTTGATTTACTCTTGGTATATGTTTAGTTATGGTTATAATGTATGACTTCACATGCAATCATAAAAGAAAAATTCGTTTTTGTAACATGCTTGAAGGAAGGAACTCATAATAACGCTACATCCCTGTGAGACTCGAGCCATTACCTTCTTTGGAGAGTTATTTTCTGTGATTCTTTGTTTTCTAAAGTTGTTGCATGATCTCATTATTCCTTGCTTGGTTGCTACTTAGAATGCAATTGTATCATGATAGAACTAAATGCTAGAACTTATATCCGTTTCATTCAAAGCATGTTATTGATTTGCATAACACATATTCAAGAAGAAGTTGTGTAGTGACCACCACCATAGCCAAATAGCCTTACTTCCCATACTTCGTATATGTTGTAAGTCTTAACCCCGTTGAGCCTTGTTTAGCCTTTATTCTTTGTTTACCCACATTTTCCTCACCTAGCCTAGTTTAGGACAATCCCCACCCTTGTTCTTAATAGATAGTGAGCATGACTTAATTGAATTCCTTTTGAGTTACATTATGAAAGAAAATAAGTGTGGGGGAGAGAATGTTTTGTTTTTAAGTGTTTATGTATGCTTTGAGAAGTCAAAAAAAAAAAAAAAAAAAAAAAAAAAAAAATTGTGAAAAACATATGAAAAAGAAAAACAGAAAAGAAAAGAAAGAAAGGAAAAAGAGCTTGTTCCCCCTTGTTCAAAAGTTGAGTTTTCATTCAAAAGTGAATTCTACGTTAATTCAAATGCTTTGCTCGCTATTTCTTTAAGAACCTTTGTTTTCCATATCCCTTCTTTGTTAGCCAAACACCTTTAGCTCCGTTTCAACCCTTATGCTTCTCTCTTGAGTGTTATGTGTTTCAATTTGTGGAGTTTGGAATTGATATGAGCTTATGGAATCACTGGTTCTCATTCTAAGTAGTAGCATTCCATTCATGAGATCATATTCATGTCATTATCGTAAATCCAGAAAATGCTTTCCTTGTTATAACTTATGTGAGTGTTCGTCTACATGTTTACATCAATCTTCTCACATATGACTAGATTAGGGTGTGTAGTTAGAAAATCTGAGTGAAAATCGAGTGCATATCTTGTAAGGAATTGAGCAAATTCTCTAAGGCATGTTACTACATTCAAAACATGGTTTTAAATGCTTAATTGTGAACTAGTATATGGTGACTATGATTAAGAATGTACTTAAGTGTGAAGATGACTAAAATCTGTGGGAATGATGATTTTTAACGTGTCATGTGCATTGGAAATCCCTAAGACAGTTGTTGGAAGGTTTAGGTTGTGTTTTACTTGTTTTGTTTCGTTTGGTTTTGTTTTGTTTTTCTTTCTGTTTTGCTCGAGGACTAGCAAAAGATAAGTGTGGGGGTATTTGATAGGAGCATATTCATGCGACTTAAATGGCTTGTTCTCGTGCATTTACGTTATGTTTCTCTAGTTATTTTAGTCCTTTATGCTTCTTTTGTGTGTTTTCAGGTTCTAAGGGCAAGGTATGCAAAAGAATGCCTTTTGGAGCCTTTTGGAGCAAATTAGAGATTGGAATGGATATCATATGCTTGGAGCCAAGAGGATGGACGAAATTAAAGACTTGAAGTAGGAAAGTTAAATCCTAAAAGACCTCATGTTTAAGCATCATTGAAGACTCCTACGCATTTTAGAACACAAAAACAACATTCCTTGCAACCTTAGGACATTGTCGTGTGTTTCCTTGTGTCCCCCTTCCTTGCCATGCAAGGAAGGGCTTTGTTCCCTATTTTAAACACTTAAAGCATTCACTTATCATATCATTCACTTATCACTCACCACATATCATTCATTTATCACTTAACATATCATTCATTTATCACTTATCACTTCCACTCACTTATCACTTATCAAACCATTCACTTATCACTTATCACTTCCATTCACTTATCACTCACCACATATCATTCATTTATCACTTAACATATCATTCACTTATCACTTATCATACTCATAATCATCTACACATTTCAACCATTTAAACACATGCATTCACACACATGCACATCATTCATTCTTCTTCCTAGCCGTGCATCCCCTTAGCCATTTCCAACCACATTCTTCCACTTCCCACTTCATCATTACACCACCTAATCCACATGCACTCCCATCCATTTCATCATTGCATTCATCACCAAAGAACCAACAACAAAACCGTGCATTACTCATCAATTCCAGCCACATTCCACATGTTTTCACAACCTAATTCACATGCACATTCAGCCACCTTTCTCCCAAAAACAGTGCACATGCATTCATTATTCATTCACTTTGCATTCCCTTTGCAATTACACCCCACATGTCCATTTAATCATTCAACCACATTCCCATTAACCACAAAACAAATCACACAACACACCAACACACATGCATCCTGAAATTCTTTGCCTTGCAATCACATGCATTTCCCTTGACATTTTCAGCCATCACACTTCATCATTACACCACCATTCACTCTTTAACCCACACACACTTCACACAAACAACATTCACATGCATTCACATGCATTTCCAACACAAAACACACTCAAAACCGTGGCCACCTTTGCATTTCAGCATTCCCATTTGCATTTTCAGATTTCCAGCTTTCCAACCTAGCCACATTCACATGCATTCACTCATAATCATTCACCAAACTTGCAGCCACATTTCCACCCACCTCCTAGCTGTCATGTTCCCTCCATTACTCCTATAAATACCCTTGCATTCATTCATTCAAAGAACATCTCATTCCATTGTAGATACCACAACACAAACACTCCATTCCTTCTCTAGCCGTGAGTTTCTCTCCATTTTCTGCACCATTTTCTCCACCACTCCTCACCTATTTCCATAATTCCTTTTCCATTCCACACTTCCATCCCCCAAACCAATTATCCCTAGACCTTATGCTACAATAAAGAGGAAGAGAAGAGGGCCTAAACGTTCATACAATTCAAGTTTGAGTTGTTGGAATGTTTAGGCGTTTCTTTGATTTCAATGTTTAATTTCAATTCTCTTTGTTTTGTATGAGGAACTAAACCCCCCTTTAGCTAGGGGGGATTCGAAATATATGTTTATGCTTGCATTTTGATTTGATTACTTCTAATTGCGTTTCATAAGTTGTGGATTCAATTTGTTTAACCGTTTGATTGATAACTTATTTATGTATGTTTATTAAGAATGCGCGCTTAATTTTCATGCATGAATATGACGCTAGAATATAAGTGAGTTTCACCTAATCGTTATGAACTTATATTCACAAGTAGTGGAGGTTGCTTATAAACAATCGTGTTAAACGAATTCTTGGCATAAGTTTCATGCAATCATAGTAACGAATGCCTCGTCAACACTTATAGTTTTCATGATGCTTAATGATTCTTGCTTGTTTCTCTATTATGCAATTCATGTAGGGAACTTGTGAGGAATGCTTTGGGTTGTCGTATGCAATCATCCAATTCATTAACTTAAGGAAAACTTGACGGTTAATTTAAGCGGACCTAATTAACCCGGGGTGTTGAGAATTCATGGTTTATTGAAATGCAATTGGAAACCATTTTATTATGCAAGTGTAACATGTATGGAGATGAACCCCTTAGCTAGCCATACCATCCATTCATTTCCGTCAATTTCATATTTACAATTTGTTTTTTTTTACAATCTATCCATTTTAGTTTAAATTCGTCCAAAATCAATCCCCCCATATTTCGTTTAAGTCTTAGTCTTAATCTTTCTTATTTTTAGTTTTGCATTCTTTGAGTCTAAGTTAGTATTTCATATTGTTATTTTACGTTTTTGAGTCAGTTTCCAAGAGATTTGCAATCCCTCCTAATCCCCGGTCCAGAACGATCCCTACTTATACTTATACTACAAATCGACAAAAAGAGGGTTTAATTTGTGTGCGTATAAATATCGCATCAGCAATGTTTCGCCTTTTCCCAAAAACACATACTTCAAATGGTCCGGCAACGGCTTAAGTTCAAGCGATGGTGCCTGAACAACAGAAGGTAGCATCTTAGTGGAAACTGAATTTGAAAGTGAGAGTGGAACCTTACCATATTGTTGTGGCAATGACTCAAGGGCTGCCACAACCTCAATTATTTCTTCACTAGAACCCATTGCAAAGAATTCCTCCTCCTTGCCGTGGCCTTGCATTGGCCCAAATCCTTCATTTTTGCGCTCTATGGCCTTAGTGATGGTTGTTTCCAGGGCGTCCTCGTTCAATTGTTCAAGGTATACCTGCGCCAAAGAATCGATAACATCAATGGAAAAACAAGAATGGTCATCAACGGGATATCTCATAGTCTCAGAAATATTAAAATCAATCACTTCCCCATCGAATTCCATTGTCAAGGTGCCTTTGTATACATCAATCTTCGTTCGGGCCGTCTTCATGAATGGCCTACCAAGGAGAATCGGCAAAGATGTAGAATGGGCTGAATCCTCCATGTCTAGGACGTAGAAATCAGCCGGAAAAATTAAATGGTTCACCTGCACAAGCACATCTTCCAAAACTCCTTTTAGATACGCGTTAGAACGATCGGCCAATTGTATAATTACACCATCTTGTTTTAATTCACCCAAATTCATAGATGCATAAATAGAATAAGGCATGACATTTATGGATGCACCTAAATCAAGCATGGCATGTTCAAAACGATTATGTCCAATCACACAAGGAATCGTGAAACTACCGGGGTCTTTGCACTTGGTAGGCAGTTTACGTTGCAAAACAGCGGACACATTCTCGCTTACCTTCACTACCTCTTTGTTTGCCCTTCTTCTCTTTGTATTGCATAGGTCCTTGAGGAATTTAGCATACTTTGGAACCTGTTTGATTGCATCGAGAAGCGGTATGTTCACTTGCACCTTCCGAAACGTTTCAAGAATGTCCTTCTCGCTTTCTTCCTTTTTTTCTTGCATGAACCTGCGAGGAAAAGGTACATTGGGCAGATTAGGACGTGAAGTACATGAATTTGAACTTAAATTACCTGATTTGGCCGAGTTAGGATGATCTGCCTCAGGTTGTGTCGTCTCTTCATCTACTTTCTGGGCAGATTTGGGATTGTTTGGCTCGGTCCCAACTTCTTTTCCACCCCTTAGGGTGATGGCCTTGGCGGATTCGAATCCTCCCTTTGGATTGACTGTGGTTGAGCTAGGAAGCTTTCCTTGCTCTCTAATCTGTCCAAGGAACTCAGAAATCTGCCCTATTTGTTTCTTCATATCCGTCATCTCCTTCTCGTTATTTGCTATCCGGTTGTTTTGATTTTGCAACCCCTGCGAAATAGAGGTTAGTAATTGCATAGCTTGATCACTTTCCAAGGACGTACCTGAATGAGATGATGCCGAAGGTTGTTGGGGTTGTTGGGGTGCATACGGCTTGGAATAAAAACCAGGGGGGTTTGGCCTAAATCCTCCTTGTTGGGCAGCTTGTTGTGGCTCCCTCCATTTGAAGTGTGGATGGTCCCTCCATCCGGCATTGTAAGTGTTCGAGTATGGGTTGTTTTGATTTTGTCCTTGGAAACCAATTGCATTGGCAGATTCCCACCCACCATTCTCGATTAGTTGAGGGCATTTGTCGGATGGATGCCCTTGAATTGAGCACACGCCACAAACTTGGTGTTCTTGTGCTTTTGGACCAATCACAACCTGAGAAACAAGAGAAGTAAGATTAGCAAGTTGTGATTGAATTTCAGAAATAGCACTCACCTCATTTACACTTTGTTGCCGTGGGGCTTCCCTTTGGCCCACTCCTTCATATTGTTGAGCGTTGAGCGCTCGGTTGGCTATGAGAATCTTGGCATCCCTTGGTGTTTTGTCCACCAATGCTCCTCCCGCTGATGCATCAAGCATTTGACGTTCGATAGGAAGGAGGCCCTCATAGAAATATTGAAGGAGAAGTTCCTCCTTCATTTGATGTTGAGGACATGAAGCTACAAGGCCCTTGAAACGCTCATAATAAGCCGGGAATGTCTCACCATGATTCTGTTGAATACCACTAATTTTCTTCCGTAGGAGAATCACTCTCGAAGTAGGGAAGAATTTCTCCAAGAAAGCACGCTTCATACTCTCCCACGAAGTCACAGTTCCCGGGGCTAGTTCGTAGAGCCAATCTTTGGCCTTGTCCATAAGTGAAAATGGAAAGGCCTTCATCTTCAATATACTCCCATCCACATTGACGGGGGTCATGCTCGAACAAACCACCTCAAACTCCTTCAAGTGTTTGTTGGGGTCTTCCATACACAAGCCATGGAACTTCGGAATATGGTGTAACAAACTGGATTTGAGTTCAAATTCCTCAGTCTTCCCCTCTGCAGCCGTGGGGTATTGGATACAAAGAGGCAATGCATTATCCAAACCCGAGGCCGAAAGCTCCTTGATGGTTCTATTATCTGCTGCCATGGCTTGTTCTTCTTCAAAAATCTGATCCGTGGGCTTTTCTTCTACACCTACTTCGTCTTCTTCAAGCCCAGGTTGTGGTGGAGGTTGTGGTGGCTCTTGTTGACTCCTCGTTCTCCTCAAAGTGCGTTCAAAATCACCGTCAAAGTCGGAGATGTTCTCTATAATAGGCCGAGAGCTACGAGTCATACACAGTACCTAAAAAACAAGGAAACAAACAAACTAAGAATCTGAAATAAGAATGCACGAAAAACAAAATATAAAAATAAAGACAAAGGATTAGCAAAGTTGCTAATCCCCGGCAACGGCGCCAAAATTTGGTGCGAGATTTACTTGACACTCAAATTAAACCCTCGTTTGACAATTGTAGTAGAATGGATAAGTGAGGGATCGTTCTAGACTGGGGATTAGGAGGGCTTGCTAAAACCTTCTAAATTGACTTAAAAACATAAAAACTAAATTAAAATACTCTTAACAAGACTACTATGACTCAGAATGGCTTTGAAAAACTCAAATTGTCTAAAACAATCAAATTGACTCAAATAGAAGCTAGAACTTGATTTAGACGAATTTGCAAGTGTTTATGACTCCAAAAGCTTAAAGATACAAAAATAAAACAAATACGAATGATTAAGACTCAACGAAATATGGGGGAAATGTGTTTGGACGATATTAAATTAAAAAGACAGAATATAATTAAAGGCAAAATGTAAATATGAATGTGATGAAAATATGGATGATGGAATAGCCAAGGGGTTCTTCTCCACACATGTTACACTTGCATACAAAATTGATTCTCAGTTGGTCTTTCGATAAGTTGTGAAACTCAATGCTCCAAGTTAATTAGATCCGCTTAGATTAACTTTCAGATTTCCCTAAATTCGTTGGATTGAATGGAATACGCATTACAACCAAATTATTCTTAATCAAAGTCCCTAACTATGGAATACGCATGATAGAGACATTCAACAAAGATCATTAAGTTCAACGGAAATCATAAACATCGACGAGGCATTCGTTACTATGGAATACGCATGAAACTTATGCCAAGAATTCGTTTAACGCGATTGTTTATAAGCAACCTCCACTACTTGTGAATATAAGTTCATAACGATTAGGTGAAATTCACTTATATTCTAGCGTCATATTTATGCATGAAAATTAAGCTTGCAATCTCAATGAACATACATAAATAAGTTATCAATCAAACAGTTAAACGAATTGAATCCACAACTTATGAAATTCCAACCAAACGTAATCAATTCAAATTGCAAATATAAACATAGTTTCGAATCACCCCCTAGCTAAAGGGGGTTTAGTTCCTCATAACTTTGAAATCAAAGAAACACCTAAACATTCCAACAACTCAAACTGAATTGTATGAACGTTTAGGCACTCTTCTCTTCCATTACAAAACAAAGAAAATTGAATTTAAACATTGAAATCAAAGAAACACCTAAACATTCCAACAACTCAAACTTGAATTGTATGAACGTTTAGGCACTCTTCTCTTCTTCGTTGTTGTAGCACAAGGTCTAAGGTGAGTTTTTGGGGGATGAGGAGTGGTTGGAGTGGTTGGAATGAAGAGAAAATATGCAGAAAATGAAGGGATATGCACGGCAAGAATGGAGGTATTTGTGGTGTGTTGTGTATGAAAATGAGATGTGAATTGAATGGGGAGTGAATGAATGCAAGGGTATTTATAGGAGTAGTGGAGGGAACATATGGCTATGTCATTTGTAGGTGAAGTAGGTGGATGTTGTAGGTGAAGTAGGTGGATGTTGTAGGTGGAGTAGGTGGATGTTATAGGTGAAGTAGGTGGATGTTGTAGGTGGAGTAGGTGGGTCATTTGTAGGTGAAGTAGGTGGATGTTGTAGGTGAAGTAGGTGGATGTTGTAGGTGAAGTAGGTGGATGTTATAGGTGAAGTAGGTGGATGTTGTAGGTGGAGTAGGTGGATGTTGTAGGTGCAGTAGGTGGATGTTGTAGGTGAAGTACATGTGTTTAAATGGTTGAAATGTGTAGATGATTATGAGTGATAAGTGATAAGTGTATGATATGTTAAGTGATAAGTGAATGATTATGATATGATAAGTGGTGAATGATATGTGGTGAATGATAAGTGGTAGTGTAAAATAGGGAACAAAGCCCTTCCTTGCATGGCAAGGAAGGGAGACACAAGGAAACACACGACAATGTCCTAAGGTTGCTAGGAATGTTGTTTTTGTGTTCTAAAATGCGTAGGAGTTTTCAATGATGTTCAAACATGAGGTCTTTTTAGGATTTAACTTTCCTACTTCAAGTCTTCAATTTCGTCCATCCTTTTGGCTCCAAGCATATGATATCCATTCCAATCTCTAATTTGCTCCAAAAGGCTCCAAAAGGCATCCTTTTGCATACCTTGCGCTTAGAACCTGAAAACACACAAAAGAAGCATAAAGGACTAAAATAACTAGAGAAACATAACGTAAATGCACGAGAACAAGCCATTTAAGTCGCATGAATATGCTCCTATCAATTAGAACTAGGGTGAATGTTGTGTTGGATGTGCATGTGAATTAAAGCTAGGTTGAATTAATTAAAGGGATTGCATGTGAGTTGGATATGTGGCTGAAATAAACAAAGAGTGAGGGGAATGATATGCACGGTTTTGGGAGAAAGGTGAATGAATGTGCATGTTTTGCACGGCAAAGGGGAATGGGTGATGTGTGATTGAATGATTAAAGTGCATGTTGATAGGAGCATATTTAGGCGACTTACTTAGCTTGTTTTCGTGCATTTATATTGTTAATTCATAGTTGTTTTTGGCGTTTAAGCCATTTTCGTGTGTTTTTAGGTTCATGTGGCTAAGGAAGCAAAAAGATGCATTTTGGAGCATTTTTGAGCAAAATTGGACTTGGAAGGGATAACTTATACTTGGAGGAAAAGGAATGGACGAAATTGAAGAGTTGATGTCACAAGGATTCCTACTTGAAGTAGCCACACACCTTCCACATTTCAGCCACATGCACTTGTTCCTCCATCATTGCACCAACAACAACATTGCACATGCACTCCCTTTAATTAATTAACCCACATGCACCCTTTATTCTTTCATCATTCCAGCCACTCCACATCCCTCACCAAGAAATCATTCAACACATGCATCCATAATCATTTCTCCACACCAAAACCGTGCACATGCATTCCCCTTGTGCAATTCCATCATTCCACACCTCCATGGCAGCCACCAACCAACCTAGCTGCCATGTTTCCCCTTTAATCATTCAAACATTCACCCACAAGCATTTCTAACCCACATGCACCCTAGATTCTAATCAGCCATTCACATTTAATCATTCATTCCCATCAGATTTCTAGCATATTCACATGCATTCCATCCTTTAAAACATTGCACATGCACTCCACATGCATTCATCCTAGCTGTCATGTTTCCCCTTTCATCATTCCCTCACATTCTTTAAATCAGCCAACACATGCATCCACCTTTCTCCCATCAGATTTCCAACATTGCACATGCATTCCCTTTACAATTTCAGCCATCCTAGCTGTTTTGCACATGCATTCACTTAACCTAGCTGTCATGTTCCCTCTCCCATCCATTCATCTCCCTATAAAAACCATACACACTTCACACAACATTCACACTCATTCATACACATTTCATTCACTCCTCCATTTCAGAAATTCATCCATTGTACATACCACAAACACTTCCCCCTTTTGTGCCGTGAGTTTCCCTATTAATCCAAACACCATCCTTCCATTTCCACCACTACCCAAACCATTCACACCATCAAACTATCCTTAGACCTTGTGCTACAATAAAGAGGAAGAGAAGAGGGCCTAAACGTTCATACAATTCAAGTTTGAGTTGTTGGAATGTTTAGGTGTTTCTTTGATTTCAATGTTTAAATTCAATTCTCTTTGTTTTGTATGTTTGAGGAATGGAAGAAAAGAGTGCTTAAACGTTCATACAATTCAAGTTTGAGTTGTTGGAATGTTTAGGTGTTTCTTTGATTTCAATGTTATGAAGAACTAAACCCCCCTTAGCTAGGGGGTGATTCGAAATATATGTTTATACTTGCATTTTGATTTGATTACTTCTAATTACGTTTCATAAGTTGTGAATTCAATTTGTTTAACTGTTTTATTGATAACCTATTTATGTATGTTTATTGAGAGTGCATGCTTAATTTTCATGCATGAATATGACGCTAGAATATAAGTGAGTTTCACCTAATAGTTACGAACTTATATTCACAAGTAGTGGAGGTTGCTTATAAACAATCGCGTTAAACGAATTCTTGGCATAAGTTTCATGCAATCATAGTAACGAATGCCCCGTCAACACTTATAATTTTCATAGAGCGTAATGATTCTTGCTTGTATCTCTATTATGCAATCATGTAGGGGACTTGTGGGGAATGTTTTGGGTTGTCGTATGCAATCATCCAATTCAATAACGTTAGGAAGATTTGAAGGTTAATTAGTGCATCACAGTTAACTTGGGGTGTTGAGAATTAATGATTTGTTGAAATGCAATTGGAAATCGTTTATTATGCAAGTATAACATGTATGGAGATGAACCCCTTAGCCATTCTATCATCCATTCATTCCATTCCATCAAATTCGTTTTACAATCTGTTTAGTTTATTAACTTGTTTTGTTATTTCAATTTTCGTATAAATCTAAATCCCCCTTTACTTTATTGTCCAATTTAGTTAGAAAGTATCTTAGTTTATGCTTCTAAGTGTTTTGATTAAATTTGTTACATAAATTCGTCCAAATTCACCAAAGTGCTCAAAACTGCCCAGAAAGTGATTTTAAGGCAGTTTTGAGTGTTTTGGGTGATGTTTGAGTCTTTTCGTTTGTTTTAGTGTTTTAAAGTTTAGTTTTGCATTCCTTGAGTCTAGTATAGTGTTTCATATTGTTATTTTACGTTTTTGAGTCAAATCCAAGTGGTTAACAATCCTTCCTAATCCCCGGTCCAGAACGATCCCTACTTATACTTATACTACAATTGACAAAAAGAGGGTTTAATTTGTGCCGTTGCCGGGGATTAGAAAATTTGGCGCCGTTGCCGGGGATTAGAAAATTTGCTAATCCCTTGGATTGTTTTATTTTCGTTTGTTTTTATTTTATTCCAGATTCTTAATCTTGTTTTGTTTCTTGTTTTAGGTACTAGTTCATGACTCGGAGTTTTCATCCGATTCGTGAACATATCCTGGAGTGATTGGGTTCTTCGTCCTGCTGCAAGACGTAAAAGAAAGCGCTACTTGGGAGGCAACCCAATGCACTGAATAAAACAAAGCATGTTCATAAAAAATAAAATAAAAAAATAAAAAAAAAAGATACTAAACATGGAGAAAGATGGAGCTTCACAAAGGTTGTTTACGTGAAGCCCCACTACGAGGAGTCGGAGCGGAAGGCATAGAAGCGGGAGGCATAGAAGCGGGAGGCATCCGAGCGGAAGCCATCGGAGCTAGAGCATTCCAGGCTTCAATACTTGGCCAAGCGCTGGATGACCCAGGAAAAAGATGCCTCTGGAGGAAAGACGAAAACCTTTGACGGTCACTTTGAATCCGACCTTCAGACTCTTGCAGCTCATCCAGCTTCCTCTTCATGCCCGACGAATAGTTATTTGCAAGCACATGCAAACTTCTATTCTCGTACTTAAGCTGCTGGATCTCTTGCTTAAGACTTTCCACTTGTGCCATCAATGATTCCACCTGACGGGAGCGGGCAAGCAGGCGTTGGCCCATGTTGGACACAGAACTCGCACACTGAACACTAAGTGCGAGGGACTCTTGAACGGCCAACTCATCGGACCGTCCTGACAGCAGCCTACTATCTTTTGGAGTGAGGAGGCTCCTAGCTACTATTGTAGCTGTTGTGGCGTCCTGCATCACAGAGTCTTCACCTGTAAGAGGACCGTTAGAAGATAAGAAAGAAGGGCGCCATACGTTACCTTGACGCGGCGCGCCCGTATCACTGCTAAGGCTCAATTCTAAGCTAAGGTTCGATGGGTTTGCCATTTTTCAAAAGTGTTCAAAGAGATGGGGTGGATGGAGTTAATTCTCAAAGGGCCGGAGTCGATTTTCAAGAATGGGAAATCTTCAGAGTGTGTTTGTTGTGGTGATCAATAGCTCTATAAAAAGCCAAGGCGACGCGTCCACCGATTCAAAAAGCCGGAATTTCCGGCATAAGTTAGGCGACGCTTTCTCGGCTTTTCAGAAGACGCGTTCAACTTTGTCAAAAGATTTCTTCTTTTCAGACAACACATGGAGGCCATCATCGCAACTACACATCTTTAGCCGACAAGCGCAAAGTTCGGCGACGCTTTCTCTGCTTTTCAGAAAACGCGTGCAGCTTTGTCAAAAGGAGCCGCATCCGCACTACTACGTGTCGTTCAGAAAGCAAAGGGGCGCCTGCTCAGCAATCGAAGGGGCGTCGTTCAGAAATCGAAGAGGCGCCACTATTTCAAAAAGCCGGATTTGCGGGATCAAAACGTTTGTCGACAAGGGTAAAAGAACAGTACCACCACTTGATATTATCTCTATATATGTCGACCTTCGTCTTTTATGGCAAGGCAAACCTGAAGAAAATGTCCAACTCTCCCTCACCTCTGAGGGCGCACTCCCAGCAAAGCCTTTCGAATTACTTAATTTTTTCTTCTTCCCCAAAGATGATACCAGATGCCTGGAGTACAGATGACCCAGGAGGAAACAGCACAACAAATACATGTGCTGATTCATTCACCGCTTCTTCAAAAGCAAAGGTATCTCATATCATCAAGGTCAAAAGCAAAAGTATCTCATATCATGCTCTTTCCCTGTCTTTTTCTTTGTCCTTGTTCTTACTCGCATGGCAAAGTAAAAGAAGCAATCAGCCGGCACTTGGAGTCAGTCCTCCGATCCGGAGCCAACTGCCTGGAATCTATTCTTGATTGCTTACCTAGCGTTGCTCTCGAGTAGTCATCTTCAACGGTTGATACACTTCCAGGGAAGGGACCACTTCTGCAAAGGGGAGCGAGTAAGGCAAGTGAAAATGATACATTGAAGCATGTGGAGACAAACTTAGGCTGAGTTATCCTCCAACCCTTTTCAATACGAATTGGAAAGATTGAACAAAGAAACAGACCAAAGGAGTAAGCTCAGACCTTCGGGGGAGACCAAAAGAATCCTGCTGCCCAGTTCAAGAGTAGCACAAAGGAAAATCAACGATGGGCGGAAACCAGTTCAAGAGTAAGCCTGTGAAATCACAAAGATCAAAGCCTCAATGCAATCACCAAGGAGAAGAGGGAATTTACACTCCATAACCAGATTTGAGTCCCTAAACTCTTCTCTTTGTTAATTACATTCTGCCATGTTTAGTATGTTTAAGTGCTTTTTGTGTGTTTACTTATGTTTTGTGTGAATCTATGCTTAAAACATTGAGGACAATGTTTGATTTAAGTGTGGGGGGGGTAACTAAGTATATTTGATGCAAATTCGTGGGATTTTATCACCCATAACTTCAAATGTTGTTCCTTGCTGTTTTAAGGTGTTTTTAAGTTGTTTTAGAGTGTTTTAGTATGTTTTGTTTTTATAACTCCGAAAATCACATAAAAATTTGAAAAACATGTTTTAAAAAGCCTAAAAAGAGTGTTTTGAGTCGTTTTTGTGTGTTTGTGTCTTAGGGTACCTTCCAACACAATGATAAGGATTTGGTTTGTAATTGCATGACAGTTAAAAAGAGTTATAAACATAGAGAAAAGTTTGATTTACTCTTGGTATATGCTTGGTTATGGTTATAATGTATGACTTCACATGCAATCATAAAAGAAAAAAATTCGTTTTTGTAACATGCTTGAAGGAAGGAACTCAAACAAACGCTACAACCCTGTGAGACTCGAGCCATTACCTTCTTTGGAGAGTTATTTTCTGTGATTCTTTGTTTTCTAAAGTTGTTGCATGATCTCATTATTCCTTGCTTGGTTGCTACTTAGAATGCAATTGTATCATGATAGAACTAAATGCTAGAACTTATATCCGTTTCATTCAAAGCATGACATTCAATTGCATAACATATATCAAGATGAAGTTGTGTAGTTGCCACCATAACCAAATAGCCTTACTTCCCATTGAGCCTCGTTTAGCCTTTATTCTTTGTTAACCCACATCACCCCTTACCTAGCCTAGAGTAGGACTTTCCTATACCCTTGTTCTTAAAGTATAGTGAGCATGACTTAAATGAATTCCTTTTGAGTTACATTATGCAAGAAAGTGAGTGTGGGGTGATGCGTGGTTTTTACGCACACAAATTAAACCCTCTTTTTGTCAAATTGTAGTATATGTATAAGTAGGGATCGTTCTGGACCGGGGATTAGGAGGGAATGCAAATCTCTTGGAAACTGACTCAAAAACGTAAAATAAAGTTTAAAACACTAAACTAGACTCAAAGAATGCAAAATTAAAGTTTAAAACACTAAGACAAACCAAAAACTCAAAATGCTTTAAAAAACACAAACTAAAATGATTTCTAACTAAATTGACATTAAAGTAAAGGGGGATTTAAGTTTATACGAAATTAAATTAAATGAACAAATTAAAACAGAATGTAAATATGGAATTGATGAAATGGAATGAATGGATGATAGAATAGCTAAGGGGTTCATCTCCATACATGTTACACTTGCATAATAAAAAGATTTCCAATTGCATTTCAACAAATCATTAATTCTCAACGCCCCGGGTCAATTAGGTCCGCTTAAATTAACCGTCAAGTTTTCCTTAAGTTAATGAATTGGATGGGTTAGCGCAACGCAATTCACAACATTCTCCAAAAGTCCTTTACGTGAAAAGCACAATAAAGATACAATCAAAAATCATTAAGCATCATGAAAACTTTAAGTGTTGACGAGGCATTCGTTACTATGGAATACGCATGAAACTTATGCCAAGAATTCATTTAACGCGATTGTTTATAAGCAACCTCCACTACTTGTGAATATAAGTTCGTAACTATTAGGTGAAACTCACTTATATTCTAGCGTCATATTCATGCATGAAAATTAAGTGTACACTCTCAATAAACATACATAAATAAGTTATCAATCAAACGGTTAAACAAATTGAACCACAACTTATGAAACGCAATTAGAAGTAATCAAATCAAAATGCAAGCATAAACATTTATTTCGAATCACCCCCTAGCTAAAGGGGGTTTTAGTTCCTCATTACGTTGAAATCAAAGAAACACCTAAACATTCCAACAACTCAAACTTGAATTGTATGAACGTTTAGGCACTCTTCTCTTCCATTCCTTATACGTACAAAACAAAGAGAATTAAAATGAAACATTGAAATCAAAGAATCACCTAAACATTCCAACAACTCAAACTTGAATTGTATGAACGTTTAGGTCCTCTTCTCTTCCTCGTTGTTGTAGCACAAGGTCTAAGGTGAGGTTTGGGGGATTATGGAAATGTGGAATGGAGTGAGGAGTGATGGAAATGGAAAGATGGTTTTGGATTCTAAGGGGACTCACGGCAAAGAGAAGGAATGGAAGTGTTTGTGGTGTGTTGTGTATGAAATGAGATGATCTTGAATGAATGAATGCAAGGGTATTTATAGGAGTAGTGGAGGGAACATATGGTTGTTTGTTTAAGATGCAAGTGGCTAATTAATGATGGAAAAGTATGTGATTGAATTAAAGGATGCAAAGTGAATGAATCATGAATCATTGTGGATGAAAGGTGGAAGTGCATGTGTTGATGACTAGGTTAGTGGGTGGAAATCTGAAAATGGCATATAGGAATGGGAGCTCACGGTTTGAATGTGTAAAGTGTGTGTGAATGCATGTGAAGATGCAATAAATAATGCATGTAGGGTTAGGAAATAATGAAGAAATGCATGTGAGATGTTTGGAAAGGAAATGGGAACCCACGGCAATGAAGTTGTTTTGTGTTGTGAATTATGATGAATGCATGTGAGTTAAAGAGGGAGAATGTGGTGAAATGATTAAGTAGGAAGGTGGAAATGCATGTGAGATGTTTGGAAAGGAATAAAGAATGAATGGTGGAAATGTGAGTGAATGATGTGCATGTGTGAGAATGCATGTGGAATTAAGAGGAGTATGGAAGTGAAATAAATGAATGATATGTTAAGTGATAAGTGAATGATATGTGGTGAGTGATAAGTGAATGGTTTGATAAGTGATAAATGAATTAGTTTAAAGGGCTAGGGTTTAAGTACATAGAATGGGCCTAAAATAGGTTGGTTTGTATGGCATAATGTGTTTGATTGGGCTAGAGCCATTGTTTTGTGTCTTCAAGTGCATACAAGGCCTTCAAATTCGTCCATCCTCTTGGCTCCATGGATAAGCTATCCAATCCATGCCCAAAAATGCTCCAAATGGCCTCAAAATGCACTTTCTTGCTCCCTAAGCCCTTAGAACCTGAAAACACACAAAAGAAGCATAAAGAACTAAAATAACTAAAGAAACATAACGTAAATGTACGAGAACAAGCCATTTAAGTCGCATGAATATGCTCCTATCAAATACCCCCACACTTAGCTTTTGCTAGTCCTCGAGCAAAACAGAATAAAAACAAATAAACAAAACGACACTAAACACGTAAAACACAACCTAAACCTTCCAACAACCGTCTTAGGGATTTCCAATGCACATGACACGTTAAAAATCATCATTCCCACAGATTTTAGTCATCTTCACACTTAAGTACATTCTTAATCATAGTCACCATATACTAGTTCACAATTAAGCATTTAAAACCATGTTTTGAATGTAGTAACATGCCTTTAGAGAATTTGCTCAATTCCTTACAAGATATGCACTCGATTTTCACTCAGATTTTCTAACTACACACCCTAATCTAGTCATATGTGAGAAGATTGATGTAAACATGAAAACGAACACTCACATATATGTATCATAAAGAGAGCAATTTCTGGAGTTAATAAGCATGTTTAGGTATGATCTCATGAATGGAATGCTACTACTTAGAAGCGAGAACCAGTGACACCATAAGCTTATACCAAGTTCAAACTCCACAAATTGAAACACATAACAATCAAGATAGAAGTCAAAGGGTTGTAACGGGGCTAGGGTATTGGCTAACAATGAAAGGTGAAGGATAAACAAACATTCTTAAAGCAATAGTGAGCAAAGTATTGAATTAGGTACTTAGAATTCCCTTTAGAACGCAGAAGTCAACTTTGAACACCCAAGGGGAAGTCACAAAACTTAGGGCCATATTCAACTTTTTTTGGGCCCTTTCTTCAACAATCACACTTGTGAGTCCATTCTCACTTATTTTCACTCTTTTTCTTTCTTTTCTTCTTCTTTTTCTCACATTTTTTTTTTCTTTTTCCCGTGCCTCCTTTAAGACTTAGGCACATACATACACACAAAAAAAAATCCCTTCCCCCACACTTATTTTCTGCAACATATTAATCAAAAGGAATTCATTATCCGTCATGCTTACTATGCTTCAAGAACAAGGGTACGGATGGTCCTAATCTAGGCTAGGTGAGGATGATATGGGTTACCAAAGAACATGGGCTAAACAAGGCTCAACGGGGTTAAAACTTACAACATATACGAAATATGGGAAGTAAGGCTATTTGGCTATGGTGGCAACTACACAACTTCATCTTGATATATGTTATGCAATTCAATGTCATGCTTTGAATGAAACGGATATAAGTTCTAGCATTTAGTTCTATCATGATACAATTGCATTCTAAGTAGCAACCAAGCAAGGAATAATGAGATCATTCAACAACTTTAGAAAACAAAGAATCACAGAAAATAACTCTCCAAAGAAGGTAATGGCTCGAGTCTCACAGGGTTGTAGCGTTTGTTTGAGTTCCTTCCTTCAAGCATGTTACAAAAACGAATTTTTCTTTTATGATTGCATGTGAAGTCATACATTATAACCATAACTAAGCATAAACCAAGAGTAAATCAAACTTTTCTCTATGTTTATAACTCTTTTTAACAGTCATGCAATTACAAACCAAATCCTTATCATTGTGTTGGAAGGTACCCTAAGACACAAACTCACAAAAACGACTCAAAACACTCTTTTTAGGCTTTTCAAAACAATTTTTCAAATTTTTATGTGATTTTCGGAGTTATAAAACAAAACACGCTAAAACAGTTTAAAAACACCTTAAAAACATTTAAAACAGCAAGGAACAACACTTGAAGTTATGGGTGATAAAATTCAACGAATTTGCATCAACATACTTAGTTACCCCCCCCCCACACTTAAATCAAACATTGTCCTCAATGTTTTAAGCATAGATTCACACAAAGCATAAGTAAATACACAAAAAGCACTTAAACATACTAAACATGGCAGAATGTAATTAACAAAGAGAAGAGTTTAGAGACGCAAATCTGGTTATAGAGTGTAAATTCCATCTTCTCCTTGGTAATTGCATTGAGGCTTTGATCTTTGTGATTCCACAGGCTTACTCTTGAACTGGTTTCTGCCCATCGTTGATTTTCCTTTGTGCTACTTCTTGAACTGGGCAGCAGGAATCTTTTGATCTTCCCCGAAGGTCTGAGCTTACCCCTTTGGTCTGTTTCTTTGTTCAATCTTTCCAATTCGTATTGAAAAGGGTTGGAGGATAACTCAGCCTATGTTTGTCTCCACATGCTTCAATGTATCATTTTCACTTGCCTTACTCGCTCCCCTTTGCAGAAGTGGTCCCTTCTCCGGAAGTGTATCAACCGTTGAAGATGACTACTCGAGAGCAACGCTAGGTAAGCAATCAGGAATAGATTCCAGGCAGTTGGCTCCAGATCGGAAGACTGACTCCAAGTGCCGGCTGATTGCTTCTTTTACTTTGCCATGCGAGTAAGAACAAGGACAAAGAAAAAGACAGGGAAAGAGCATGATATGAGATACTTTTGCTTTTGACCTTGATGATATGAGATACCTTTGCTTTTGAAGAAGCGGTGAATGAATCAGCACATGTATTTGTTGTGCTGTTTCCTCCTGGGTCATCTGTACTCCAGACATCTGGTATCATCTTTGGGGAAGAAGAAAGAATTGAGTATTTCGAAAGGCTTTGCTGGGAGTGCGCCCTCAGAGGTGAGGGAGAGTTGGGCATTTTCTTCAGGTTTGCTCTGCCATAAAATACGAAGGTCGACATATATAGAGATAATAGCAAGTGGTGGTACTTTTTACCTTTGTCGACAAACGTTTTGATCCCGCAACTCTGGCTTTTTGAAATAGTGGCGCCTCTTCGATCTTTGAATACGCCTCTTCGATTTCTGAGCAGGCGCCCCTTCGATTTCTGAATGACGCCCCTTCTCTTTCTGAACGACACGTGGTAGTGCAGATGCGGCTCCTTTTGACAAAGCTGCACGCGTTTTCTGAAAAGCAGAGAAAGCGTCGCCGAACTTTGCGCTTGTCGGCTAAAGATGTGTAGTTGCGATGATGGCCTCCACGTGCTTTTAGCTTTGTCAGAAATCTTTTGACAAAGTTGAACGCGTCTTCTGAAAAGTCGAGAACGCGTCGCCTTGATTACGCCGGAAATTCCAGCTTTTTGAATTGGTGGACGCGTCGCCTTGGCTTCTTATAGAGCTATCGATCACCACAACAAACACACTCTGAAGAACTCCCATTCTTGAAAATCGACTCCGACCCTTTGAAAATTTACTCCATCAACCCCTATCTTTGAACACCTTTAAAAAAAAATGGCAAACTCATCGAACCTTAGCTTGGAATTGAGCCTTAGCAGTGATACGGGCGCGCCGCGTCAAGGTAACGTATGGCGCCCTTCTTTTTTATCTTCTAACGGTCCTCTTTCAGGTGAAGACTCTGTGATGCAGGACGCCACAACAGCTACAATAGTAGCTAGGAATCTCCTCACTCCAAAAGATAGTAGGCTGCTGTCAGGACGGTCCGATGAGTTGGCCGTTCAAGAGTCCCTCGCACTTAGTGTTCAGTGTGCGAGCTCTGTGTCCAACATGGGCCTACGCCTGCTTGCTCGGTCCCGCCAAGTGGAATCGTTGATGGCAGAGGTGGAAAGACTTAAGCAAGAGATCCAGCAGCTTAAGTACGAGAATAGAAGTTTGCATGTGCTTGCAAATAACTATTCGTCGGGGATGAAGAGGAAGCTTGATGAGCTGCAAGAATCTGAGGGTCGAATTCACAGTGACCGTCAAAGGCTTGCGTCTTATCTCCAGAGGCACCTTTTTCCTGGGTCATCCAGCGCTTGGCCAAGTATTGAGGCCTGGAATGCTCTAGCTCCGATGCCTCCCGCTCCGATGGCTTCCGCTCCGATGCCTCCCGCTTCTATGCCTCCCGCTTCTGCGCCTTCCGCTTCTGCGCCTCGTAGTGGGGCTTCACACAAACAACCTTTGTGAAGCTCCACCTTTCTCCATGTTTAGTATCTTTATTTTTTTTTTTTTTTTTTTTTTTTTTTTTTTTTTTTTTTTTAACATAAATAAAATCAAACGGCATGGAATTGGTCCTTGAATGGAAGGTGATACTTGAAGTGAACCGGCATTGGTTTGAATTCTAGTGTAGGTGCCTGATTCATAAAAAACAGCAAGTTAGTATAAAATGTAATGGAATTTGAAAAAAATACTTACTTGTTTTGTCCGACAAGAACTCAATGACAAACACCACTCCTTTGAAAGTTTCAGGGATATTGGACTTGGCCAGATTGCAAGTGATGGTTATGACTTGTCCAATGTCATCAAATTTAACTTCTTTGGATTTTGTGGTTTCAAGAACGTCCTCTTTGATGAATTCATGACATTCCCTACTTGTCACCTTTGGAAGGGCTTCCAAGATGTCTTTTTCACCTTCTTCTTCCTTGGAAGTCATGAATCTGCAAGGAATAGGGATACTTGTTAGAACGGGGTTAAAAATAATGAAATTTGGAACAACCATACCTGTATTAGATGGCATAGGAGCAATAGGTGCCTCCGGTAAAGGTGTTTCCACCCTTTCCGTGGGTTGGGTGTATTCCTCTTCCTTGTGATTTGATTTTGATGGTTGAGGGTCCGTTCCAACCTCCTTGTCACTTCTCAACATGATAGCATTGGTGGTTTCAAATTCTCCCTTCTGATTTGCAATGGTTGAACTAGGGAGTTCGCCTTGGTCGCAAAATTGTCCTTCGAACTCCGCTATCTGCCCAATTTGCTTTTCCAGAGTAGTAAGTAATTGAAAAATCGTATCATTATCATTTGAATTACCTACATTACTTTGGGCAGGTTGTGGTGGCTGCATAGGCGTTGAATAGAACTCCTCATACGGCTGCCAATATCCTTCTTGTTGAGCCTCATTGTCTTGATTTTGTAAGCCCTGCACCAAACAAATTAATTCATCAAGCTTTTGATTATAATTTATTGACGAACTTAAGTTTGGTTGGGCATATTGAATATGAGGTTGTGGTGGCTGCCAATATCCTCCTTGTTGAGCATTTTGAGGTTCCCACCACATAGAGTTTGAATGATCACTCCAATCTGAATTGTAAGTATTGGAAAACACGTTATTCCTTGATTGAAGATCAAATATATCAACTCTTTGCATTTGGGACCTTTCCATGAGTTGTGACAAAAGAGAAGCATTATCAAGTGCCATCTTGTTCTTAACAAACAAAACACAAATAATAAAAAAAAAACTAAATCTAAAAGACAATACAGAAACAAACAATCCAAGGGATTAGCAAATTTTCTAATCCCCGGCAACGGCGCCAAAATTTGATGCGAGATTTATACGCACACAAATTAAACCCTCTTTTGACAATTGTAGTAGAATGTATAAGTAGGGATCGTTCTAGACCGGGGATTAGGAGGGAATGCAAATCTCTTGGAAACTGACTCAAAAACGTAAAATAAAGTTTAAAACACTAAACTAGACTCAAAGAATGCAAAATTAAAGTTTAAAACACTAAGACAAACCAAAAACTCAAAATGCTTTAAAAAACACAAACTAAAATGATTTCTAACTAAATTGACATTAAAGTAAAGGGGGATTTAAGTTTATACGAAATTAAATTAAATGAACAAATTAAAACAGAATGTAAATATGGAATTGATGAAATGGAATGAATGGATGATAGAATAGCTAAGGGGTTCATCTCCATACATGTTACACTTGCATAATAAAAAGATTTCCAATTGCATTTCAACAAATCATTAATTCTCAACGCCCCGGGTCAATTAGGTCCGCTTAAATTAACCGTCAAGTTTTCCTTAAGTTAATGAATTGGATGGGTTAGCGCAACGCAATTCACAACATTCTCCAAAAGTCCTTTACGTGAAAAGCACAATAAAGATACAATCAAAAATCATTAAGCATCATGAAAACTTTAAGTGTTGACGAGGCATTCGTTACTATGGAATACGCATGAAACTTATGCCAAGAATTCATTTAACGCGATTGTTTATAAGCAACCTCCACTACTTGTGAATATAAGTTCGTAACTATTAGGTGAAACTCACTTATATTCTAGCGTCATATTCATGCATGAAAATTAAGTGTACACTCTTAATAAACATACATAAATAAGTTATCAATCAAACGGTTAAACAAATTGAACCACAACTTATGAAACGCAATTAGAAGTAATCAAATCAAAATGCAAGCATAAACATTTATTTCGAATCACCCCCTAGCTAAAGGGGGTTTTAGTTCCTCATTACGTTGAAATCAAAGAAACACCTAAACATTCCAACAACTCAAACTTGAATTGTATGAACGTTTAGGCACTCTTCTCTTCCATTCCTTATACGTACAAAACAAAGAGAATTAAAATGAAACATTGAAATCAAAGAATCACCTAAACATTCCAACAACTCAAACTTGAATTGTATGAACGTTTAGGTCCTCTTCTCTTCCTCGTTGTTGTAGCACAAGGTCTAAGGTGAGGTTTGGGGGATTATGGAAATGTGGAATGGAGTGAGGAGTGATGGAAATGGAAAGATGGTTTTGGATTCTAAGGGGACTCACGGCAAAGAGAAGGAATGGAAGTGTTTGTGGTGTGTTGTGTATGAAATGAGATGATCTTGAATGAATGAATGCAAGGGTATTTATAGGAGTAGTGGAGGGAACATATGGTTGTTTGTTTAAGATGCAAGTGGCTAATTAATGATGGAAAAGTATGTGATTGAATTAAAGGATGCAAAGTGAATGAATCATGAATCATTGTGGATGAAAGGTGGAAGTGCATGTGTTGATGACTAGGTTAGTGGGTGGAAATCTGAAAATGGCATATAGGAATGGGAGCTCACGGTTTGAATGTGTAAAGTGTGTGTGAATGCATGTGAAGATGCAATAAATAATGCATGTAGGGTTAGGAAATAATGAAGAAATGCATGTGAGATGTTTGGAAAGGAAATGGGAACCCACGGCAATGAAGTTGTTTTGTGTTGTGAATTATGATGAATGCATGTGAGTTAAAGAGGGAGAATGTGGTGAAATGATTAAGTAGGAAGGTGGAAATGCATGTGAGATGTTTGGAAAGGAATAAAGAATGAATGGTGGAAATGTGAGTGAATGATGTGCATGTGTGAGAATGCATGTGGAATTAAGAGGAGTATGGAAGTGAAATAAATGAATGATATGTTAAGTGATAAGTGAATGATATGTGGTGAGTGATAAGTGAATGGTTTGATAAGTGATAAATGAATTAGTTTAAAGGGCTAGGGTTTAAGTACATAGAATGGGCCTAAAATAGGTTGGTTTGTATGGCATAATGTGTTTGATTGGGCTAGAGCCATTGTTTTGTGTCTTCAAGTGCATACAAGGCCTTCAAATTCGTCCATCCTCTTGGCTCCATGGATAAGCTATCCAATCCATGCCCAAAAATGCTCCAAATGGCCTCAAAATGCACTTTCTTGCTCCCTAAGCCCTTAGAACCTGAAAACACACAAAAGAAGCATAAAGAACTAAAATAACTAAAGAAACATAACGTAAATGTACGAGAACAAGCCATTTAAGTCGCATGAATATGCTCCTATCATGGGGGAGTAAAAGTTTGTTCTTACGTTTATATGTATGTTTTGAGATTCAAAAGAAAAAGAAGAAGAAAAGAAAAGAAAAAAAAAGGAGTGAAAATAAGTAAGAATGAACTCACGAGCGTTGATGGTTGAAGAAAGGGTCCAAAAAGTTGAATATGGCCCTAAGTTTTGTGTGACTTTCCCTTGGGTGTTCAAAGTTGACTTCTGCGAATTCTAAGTGCCTAATTCAATACTTTGCTCACTATTGCTTTAAGAATGTTTGTTTATCCTTTTGTTAGCCAATACCCTAGCCCCGTTACAACCCTTTGACTTCTATCTTGAGTGTTATGTGTTTCAAAATGTGGAGTTTCGAATTGATATGAGCTTATGGTGTCACTGGTTCTCGCATCTAAGTAGTAGCATTCCATTCATGAGATCATATCTAAACATGCTTATTAACTCCAGAAATTGCTTCCTTTGAAATACATATATGTGAGATCATATGTAGGTTGTGTTTTGTTCGTTTTGTTTTGTTTTTGGTTTCTTTTGTTTTGTTTTGCTCGAGGACTAGCAAAAGCTAAGTGTGGGGGAATTTGATAGGAGCATATTTAGGCGACTTACTTAGCTTGTTTTCGTGCATTTATATTGTTAATTCATAGTTGTTTTTGGCGTTTAAGCCATTTTCGTGTGTTTTTAGGTTCATGTGGCTAAGGAAGCAAAAAGATGCATTTTGGAGCATTTTTGAGCAAAATTGGACTTGGAAGGGATAACTTATACTTGGAGCAAAAGGAATGGACGAAATTGAAGAGTTGATGTCACAAGGATTCCTACTTGAAGTAGCCACACACCTTCCACATTTCAGCCACATGCACTTGTTCCTCCATCATTGCACCAACAACAACATTGCACATACACTCCCTTTAATTAATTAACCCACATGCACCCTTTATTCTTTCATCATTCCAGCCACTCCACATCCCTCACCAAGAAATCATTCAACACATGCATCCATAATCATTTCTCCACACCAAAACCGTGCACATGCATTCCCCTTGTGCAATTCCATCATTCCACACCTCCATGGCAGCCACCAACCAACCTAGCTGCCATGTTTCCCCTTTAATCATTCAAACATTCACCCACATGCATTTCTAACCCACATGCACCCTAGATTCTAATCAGCCATTCACATTTAATCATTCATTCCCATCAGATTTCTAGCATATTCACATGCATTCCATCCTTTAAAACATTGCACATGCACTCCACATGCATTCATCCTAGCTGTCATGTTTCCCCTTTCATCATTCCCTCACATTCTTTAAATCAGCCAACACATGCATCCACCTTTCTCCCATCAGATTTCCAACATTGCACATGCATTCCCTTTACAATTTCAGCCATCCTAGCTGTTTTGCACATGCATTCACTTAACCTAGCTGTCATGTTCCCTCTCCCATCCATTCATCTCCCTATAAAAACCATACACACTTCACACAACATTCACACTCATTCATACACATTTCATTCACTCCTCCATTTCAGAAATTCATCCATTGTACATACCACAAACACTTCCCCCTTTTGTGCCGTGAGTTTCCCTATTAATCCAAACACCATCCTTCCATTTCCACCACTACCCAAACCATTCACACCATCAAACTATCCTTAGACCTTGTGCTACAATAAAGAGGAAGAGAAGAGGGCCTAAACGTTCATACAATTCAAGTTTGAGTTGTTGGAATGTTTAGGTGTTTCTTTGATTTCAATGTTTAAATTCAATTCTCTTTGTTTTGTATGTTTGAGGAATGGAAGAAAAGAGTGCTTAAACGTTCATACAATTCAAGTTTGAGTTGTTGGAATGTTTAGGTGTTTCTTTGATTTCAATGTTATGAAGAACTAAACCCCCCTTAGCTAGGGGGTGATTCGAAATATATGTTTATACTTGCATTTTGATTTGATTACTTCTAATTACGTTTCATAAGTTGTGAATTCAATTTGTTTAACTGTTTTATTGATAACCTATTTATGTATGTTTATTGAGAGTGCACGCTTAATTTTCATGCATGAATATGACGCTAGAATATAAGTGAGTTTCACCTAATAGTTACGAACTTATATTCACAAGTAGTGGAGGTTGCTTATAAACAATCGCGTTAAACGAATTCTTGGCATAAGTTTCATGCAATCATAGTAACGAATGCCCCGTCAACACTTATAATTTTCATAGAGCGTAATGATTCTTGCTTGTATCTCTATTATGCAATCATGTAGGGGACTTGTGGGGAATGTTTTGGGTTGTCGTATGCAATCATCCAATTCAATAACGTTAGGAAGATTTGAAGGTTAATTAGTGCATCACAGTTAACTTGGGGTGTTGAGAATTAATGAGTTGAAATGCATTTGGAAATCGTTTATTATGCAAGTATAACATGTATGGAGATGAACCCCTTAGCCATTCTATCATCCATTCATTCCATTCCATCAAATTCGTTTTACAATCTGTTTAGTTTATTAACTTGTTTTGTTATTTCAATTTTCGTATAAATCTAAATCCCCCTTTACTTTATTGTCCAATTTAGTTAGAAAGTATCTTAGTTTATGCTTCTAAGTGTTTTAATTAAATTTGTTACATAAATTCGTCCAAATTCACCAAAGTGCTCAAAACTGCCCAGAAAGTGATTTTAAGGCAGTTTTGAGTGTTTTGGGTGATGTTTGAGTCTTTTCGTTTGTTTTAGTGTTTTAAAGTTTAGTTTTGCATTCCTTGAGTCTAGTATAGTGTTTCATATTGTTATTTTACGTTTTTGAGTCAAATCCAAGTGGTTAACAATCCCTCCTAATCCCCGGTCCAGAATGATCCCTACTTATACTTATACTACAATTGACAAAAAGAGGGTTTAATTTGTGTGCGTATAATTCTCACATCACATGTGGGTTGTTTTAAAGGATGGAATGCATGTGAATATGCTGGAAATGTAGGGAACTCACGGCATGGGCTTGTTGTTGGTGAAAATGTGGCTGAATGGTTTAATTAATGGGAGTGTATGTTTGAATGATTAAAGGGACATGTGGGGTGGCTTGTGCAGCTAGGTTATGATGAGTGGGAAGGCTGAAATGTGTTGATATGCACGGCAAAGTGTTTGTAATTTCTGCAATGGTTGCAATGATGAAATGGATGGGAGTGCATGTGGCTTGGGTGCATGTGTGATGTGTGAATGTGGTTGAATGATTAAGTGGCTGAATTGGATTAAAGAATGGGAATGCTAGGTTGGAAATGATGAAGGAAATGCATGTGAGTGACAACTAGATATGTTGATGAATGCATGTGGAATGTTTGTGGTGAGTGAATGTGCACGGCAATGAATGATTTCTGGTGGTGAATGGGTGATGCAATTGCATGTGGATTAGGTTGTGAAAGCATGTGAATGCATGTGTAGATTTATGAAGATGCATGTGCAATGAAGTGGAATGATAGCTAGGTTGAATATGCATGTGAAATGGCTTTATTTCTGAAATGTTGAATGATTACTTGGTGAGGGGATGCACGGCATGGGTAGGAGAGATGATTATGGATGCATGTGTCGAAGTGGTGATGAATGTGGATTAAAGGAATGCATGTGCAATGGATATAGGAAAGGTTTAAATGTCCTAGAACTAAAGAGAACAAGGTTCCAACACTTTGGTCTTCAATTAGGTCTTCAATTTCGTCCAACACTTTGGCTCCAAGCATAAGCTATCCATCCTTAGCCCAAAAGTGCTCCAAAAGTCTCCAAAATGCATCTTTTTGCTCCTTTAGCCCTTTGGACCTACAAACACACGAAAATAGCTTAAAGTACTAAAATAACTAAAGAAACATAACGTAAATGCACGAGAACAAGCCATTTAAGTCGCATGAATATGCTCCTATCAAATACCCCCACACTTATCTTTTGCTAGTCCTCGAGCAAAACAAAACAACAAAAGAACACGAAACTGGACAAAACGAACAAAACACAACCTACACCTTCCAACAATCGTCTCAGGGATTTCCAATGCACATGACAAGTTAAAAATCATTATTCCCACAGATTTTAGCCATCTTTACACTTCAGTACATTCTTACTCATAGTCACCACATACTAGTTCACAATTAAGCATTTAAAACCATGATTTGAATGTAGTAACATGCCTTAGAGAATTTCCTCAATTCCTTATTAGAATGCACTCTATGTTCACACAGATTTTCTGACTACACACCCTACACTAGTTATATGTGAGAGATTGATGTAAACATGTAGACGAACACTCACATATGTTATAACAAGGAAAGCATTTTCTGGATTTACGATAATGACATGAATATGATCTCATGAATGGAATGCTACTACTTAGAATGAGAACCAGTGATTCCATAAGCTCATATCAATTCCAAACTCCACATTATTGAACACATAACGATCAAGATAGAAGCATAAGGGTTGAAACGGGGCTAAAGGTGTTTGGCTAACAAAGAAGGGATATGGAAAACAAAGGTTCTTAAAGAAATAGCGAGCAAAGCATTTGAATTAACTTAGAATTCACTTTTGAATGAAAACTCAACTTTTGAACAACAAGGGGGAACAAGCACTTTTTCCTTTCTTTTCTGTTTTTCTTTTTCATATGTTTTTCTTTTCTTTTCTTTTCTTTTTTTTTTTTTTTTTTCTTTTGAATCTCAAAACATACATATAAACTTAAGAACAAACATTCCTTCCCCCACACTCATTTTCTTGCATAATGTAACTCAAAAGGAATTCATTTCAGTCATGCTCACTATCTTTTAAGAACAAGGGTGTGGAAAGTCCTAAACTAGGCTAGGTTAGGATAATGTGGGTTAACAATGAATAAAGGCTAAACAAAGCTCAACGGGGTTAAAACTTACAACATATACGAAATATGGGAAGTAAGGCTATTTGGCTATGGTGGCAACTACACAACTTCATCTTGATATATGTTATGCAATTCAATGTCATGCTTTGAATGAAACGGATATAAGTTCTAGCATTTAGTTCTATCATGATACAATTGCATTCTAAGTAGCAACCAAGCAAGGAATAATGAGATCATGCAACAGCTTTAGAAAACAAAGAATCACAGATTATAACTCTCCAAAGAAGGTAATGGCTCGTGTCTCACAGGGTTGTAGCGTTTGTTTGAGTTCCTTCCTTCAAGCATGTTACAAAAACGAATTTTTCTTTTATGATTGCATGTGAAGTCATACATTATAACCATAACCAAGCATATACCAAGAGTAAATCAAACTTTTCTCTATGTTTATAACTCTTTTTAACAGTCATGCAATTACAAACCAAATCCTTAACATTGTGTTGGAAGGTACCCTAAGACACAAACACACAAAAACGACTCAAAACACTCTTTTTAGGCATTTCAAAACATGTTTTTCAAATTTTTATGTGATTTTTGGAGTTATAAAAACAAAACATACTAAAACACTCTAAAACAACTTAAAAACACCTTAAAACAGCAAGGAACAACATTTGAAGTTATGGGTGATAAAATCCCACGAATTTGTATTAAATATACTTAGTTACCCCCCCCCCCCCCCACACTTAAATCAAACATTGTCCTCAATGTTTTAAGTATAGATTCACACAAAACATAAGTAAACACACAAAAAGCAACTAAACATACTAAACATGGCAGAATGTAACTAACAAAGAGAAGAGTTTAGGGACGCAAATCTGGTTATGGAGTGTAAATTCCCTCTTCTCCTTGGTGATTGCATGGGTTGATCTTGATGATTCCACAGGCTCATTCTTGAACTGGTTTCCTCCCATCGTTGATTTTCCTTTGTGCTACTCTTGAACTGGGCAGCAGGATTCTTTTGTTCTCCCCCGAAGGTCTGAGCTTACCCCTGTTATCTGTTTCTTTGTTCAATCTTTGCAGGAGTGGTCCCTTTTTCTGGAAGTGTGTCAACCGTTGAAGATGACTACTCGAGAGCAACGCTAGGTAAGCAACCAGGAATAAATTCCAGGCAGTCGGAACCAGATCAGAAGACTGACTCCAAGTGCCAGCTGATTGCTTCTTTCACTTTGCCATGCGAGTAAGAACAAGGACAAAGAAAAGGACAGGGAAAGAGCATGATATGAGATACTTTTGCTTTTGACCTTGATGATATGAGATACCTTTGCTTTTGAAGAAACGGTGAATGAATCAGCACACTTCAATCCGCCGTTTCCTCCTGGGTCATCTGTACTCCAGGCATCTGGTATCATCTTTGGGGAAGAAGAAAGAATTGAGTATTTCGAAAGGCTTTGCTGGGAGTGCGCCCTCAGAGGTGAGGGAGAGTTGGGCATTTTCTTCAGGTTTGCCTTGCCATAAAAGATGAAGGTCGACATATATAGAGATAATATCAAGTGGTGGTATTGTTCTTTTACCCTTGTCGACAAACGTTTTGATCCCGCAAATCCGGCTTTTTGAAATAGTGGCGCCTCTTCGATTTCTGAACGACGCCCCTTTGATTTCTGAACGACGTCCCTTCGCTTTCTGAACGACACGTAGTAGTGCGGATGCGGCTCCTTTTGACAAAGCTGCACGCGTTTTCTGAAAAGCAGAGAAAGCGTCGCCGAACTTTGCGCTTGTCGGCTAAAGATGTGTAGTTGCGATGATGGCCTCCACGTGTTTTCTGAAAAGAAGAAATCTTTTGACAAAGTTGAACGCGTCTTCTGAAAAGCCGAGAAAGCGTCGCCTAACTTACGCCGGAAATTCCGGCTTTTTGAATCGGTGGATGTGTCGCCTTGGCTTTTTATAGAGGTATCAATCATCGCCAACATACACACTCTGAAGATTTCCCATTCTTGAAAATCGACTCCGGCCCTTTAAGAATTAACTCCATCCACCCCTTCTCTGTGAACACCTTTGAAAAATGACTAACTCATCGAACCTTAGCTTAGATTTGAGTCTCAGCAGCGATCCGGTTGCGCCCCGTCAAGGTAATGTATGGCGTCCTTCTTTCTTATCTTCCAACGGTCCTCTTACAGGTGAAGACTCCGTGATGCAGGACGCCACAACAGCTACAATAGTAGCTAGGAACCTCTTCACTCCAAAAGATAGTAGGCTGCTGTCAGGACGGTCCGATGAGTTGGCCGTTCAAGAGTCCCTCGCTCTTAGTGTTCAGTGTGCGAGCTCTGTGTCCAATATGGGCCAACGCCTGCTTGCTCGGTCCCGTCAGGTGGAATCGTTGATGGCAGAAGTGGAAAGTCTCAAGCAGGAGATCAAGCAGCTGAAGTATGAGAATAGAAGTTTGCACGTGCTTGCAAACAACTATTCGACGGGCATGAAGAGGAAGCTTGATGAGCTGCAAGAGTCTGAAGGTCGGATTCAAAGCGACCGTCAAAGGTTTTCGGCTTTCCTCCAGAGGCACCTTTTTCCTGGGTCTTCCAGCGTTTGGCCAAGTATTGAGGCCTCGAATGCTCTATCTTCGATGCCTCCAGCTCCGATGCCTTCCGCTCCGATAGTTTTGCCACGTAGTGGGTCTTCACGCAAACAACCTTTGTGAAAGTTACATTCTTTTATTTTTTCTTTTTATCTCTATTTTATTATTTTTTATTTTTTTATTTATTTTTTTTATTTATTATTATTTATTTTTTATTCAAATCAAACGGCATGGAATTGGACTTTGAATGGGCGGTGATACTTGAAATGATCCGGTAATAGTTTAAATTCTAGAGTGGATGCCTGAATCATTAACGACATATTAGTATAAAAGAAAATTGAAATTCGGGGAGGCGTCTTACCTTTGTGTACCGACAAGAACTTAAGAATAAACACCCCTTCGAAAGTTATGACTTGTCCCGTGTCATAAAATCCAACTTCCTTGGGAATTGTGGTTGCAAATATGTCCTCTTTGATGCCTTCATGAAATTCCCTATTTTGCACCTTTGGAAGGGGTTCCAAGATGTCTTTTTCACCTTCTTCTTCCTTGGAAGTCATGAATCTGCAAGGAATAGGGATATTTGTTGGAACGGGGTTAAAAATAATGAAATTTGGAACAACCATACCTGAATTAGATGGCATAGGAGCAATAGGTGCCTCCGGTAAAGGTGTTTCCACCCTTGCCGTGGGTTGGGTGTATTCCTCTTCCTTGTGATTTGATTTTGATGGTTGAGGGTCCGTTCCAACCTCTTTGTCACTTCTCAACATGATTTCCTTGGCAGTTTCAAATTCTCCCTTCGGATTTGCAATGGTTGAACTAGGGAGTTCGCCTTGGTCTCGAAACTGTCCTACGAACTCCGCGATCTGCCCAATTTGCATTTCCAAGTGGTCCAACCTTTTGTCTTGATTTTGGCCCTCCTTGACTTGATTTTGTGAGCCCTGCACCAAACAAATTAATTCATTAAGCTTTTGATTATAATCTATTGACGAACTTGAGTTTGGTTGGGCATATTGAATATGAGGTGGCTACCAATATCCTTCTTGTTGAACATTTTGAGGTTCCCACCACATAGAAGTTGAATGATCACTCCAATCCGAATTGTAAGTATTGGAAAACACGTTATTCCTTGATTGAAGATCAAATATATCAATGCTTTGCATTTGGGACCTTTCCATGAGCTATGACAAAAGAGAAGCATTATCAAGTGCCATGTTGTTCTTCTCTAGTACTTGAATTCAACAAACAAAACACAATTCAAAAACTAAAACTAAAATACATAACAGAAACGAACAATCCAAGAGATTAGCAAATTTGCTAATCCCCGGCAACGGCGCCAAAATTTGATGCGAGATTTATACGCACACAAATTAAACCCTCTTTTTGTCAATTGTAGTAAGTATGTAAGTAGGGATCGTTCTTAACCGGGGATTAGGAGGGATTGCAAATCACTTGGAAACTGACTCAAAAACGTAAAATAAAGTTTAAAACACTAAACTAGACTCAAAGAATGCGAAACTAAATGCTTGAAACACTAAAACAAACCAAAAGACTCAAACATCACCCAAAACACTCAAAACTGCCTTAAAAACACTTTCTGGGCAGTTTTGAGCACTTTGGTGAATTTGGACGAATTTGTGAAACAAATTGAATCAAAACACTTATAAACACAAACTAATACACTTTCTAACTAAATAGGACATTAAAGTACAGGGGGATTTAGGATTTGACGAAAATTGAAATAACGAAACAAGTTAATAAACTAGACAGAATGTAAATATGAAATTGATGAAATGGAATGAATGGATGATAGAATAGCTAAGGGGTTCATCTCCATACATGTTACACTTGCATAATAAAACGATTTCCAATTGCATTTCAATAAACCATTAATTCTCAACGCTCCAAGTTAATTAGGTCCGCTTAAATTAACTTTCAAATCTTCCTAACGTTATTGAATTGGATGATTGCATACGACAACCCAAAACATTCCCCACAAGTCCCCTACATGATTGCATAATAGAGATACAAGCAAGAATCATTACGCTCTATGAAAATTATAAGTGTTGACGAGGCATTCGTTACTATGGAATACGCATGAAACTTATGCCAAGAATTCGTTTAACGCGATTGTTTATAAGCAACCTCCACTACTTGCGAATATAAGTTCGTAACTATTAGATGAAACTCACTTATATTCTAGCGTCATATTCATGCATGAAAATTAAGCGCGCATTCTCAATAAACATACATGATAGGAGCATATTTATGCTACTTAGTTGTGTTGTTTCCTTACACTTAGTGAGTTAATTACTATGTATTTCAGTCTTTTAAAGTATTTTCGTGTGTTTTTAGGTCCTAATGGCAAAAGGAGCAAGAAAGTGCATTTTGAGGCTATTTGGAGCATTTTTGGGCATGGATTGGATAGCTTAATCATGTAGCAATGAGGATGGACGAAATTGAAGACTAGAAGAGCTAGGAGAGGCTACAAATCTGGTGGAAGAAGTTCTATTCCAATGAAGATAAGGAAAAAGCAAGAAACAAGGGATCTTATCCAAACCTTATCTTATCCAAACCTTATCCTATCCTACTCTAAACATTATCCTATTCTTTCCTATCCAAATCAGGTGGGGACTTAAACTTAGCTATTTAGGTGGGATTAGATATATATCTAAACACTTGGAACAGGTTCTAGACCCTCATTCCTTTGTATGCCGCATGTACACCACTCCTAGTAGGTTTAGGAATTGAAAACCTTATCCTACTCTTATATCACATGTTCATATCCCTTTAGGATTAGGAATCTGTTCTAAACCCTTCTTTCTAGAAGCCTTATCTTATCCCTACAGCCCTTGCCGCACATATCCTTCTAGAATCCCTAAATCCTAGCTGAATTCCCTATTCCAAATCCCACTTAATTTCTACCTTGAGTTAACCTTTTTCCAATGGGATTAGGCAATCCTTTTCCTACATTAAGTGTGCCAAAACTAGCCTATATAAACAGCCTTGCCGTGCCATTTAATCATCACCATCCCTTCACACAACATTCATACATCCCTTCAGAAATCAACCTTTGCCGTAACCTTGCAACCACCCATCCATCATTCCCCTACTTCCATACATCCATCCCAACCTCCATACACCACCATAACCCCTTGCCGCACCACCATATATACCTAAAACCATCCAAAATCCAGAAAATCGTCCACAAACTCACCATAGACCCTTGTGCCGTGACCTAGCAAGGAGGAGGAGAAGGAAGACCAAGCCTTGGCGTTTGTACATTCAAGTTGGAGTGTTGGACGTGTCTAGGTGTAATCTATCTTTTATTTTCAATGTTTAAATCTATATTGCTTTGTTTTGTCATGAACATGAGAGGCTAAACTCGTTTTAGCCTAGGGATGCTTTGAAACCATGATTACAATTATAATATGATTTGATTAATTCCAGTTGTGATTTCATAAATTGCGAATGCAATTTACTTAACCGTTTGATGGATAACTTATTCTTGTATGTTTATTAGGGAGGCCTACTTAATTTGCATGCTTGAATTTGGGGCTAGAATATAAGGGTGTTTGACATAATCGTCACAAACTTATATTCACAAGTAGTTAAGGTTGTTTTCACAATCATGTTAAGTAAATTCCTAGCATGCGTATCATGATGTCATAGTTACAAGTGCTTTGTCAATACTTATGGTTTCCATTGAACGTAATGATCTTTAACCGTATCTCTATTATGATGTCATGTAGGGGACTTTTTGAAGAATGCTTTGGGTTGTCGTATGATGTCATCCAATCCACTAACTTAAGGGAAATCTGAGGGTTAATTAGTGATGTCACGGTTAATCTGGGGTGTTGAGGTTCATGGTTTATCGGAAAAGCAACTGGAAATCAATTTATGTTAGAAAGTATCATGTGTGGAGAAGTATCCCTTGGCTATCCCATCATCCATTAGTTTTTCTTATTTTCGTCCAAAATCTGTTTTAAAGTTTCAAGACACTTGTTTCTTTTAAATTCGTCTAAAATCAAAACCCCCTTTCTTATTTGTTCCAAATCTGTCCAAAAGAGTCTTTTTGAGTCTTTAGAGTCAAAACCAAGTGTAGTTTCGTCCAAATTAAGTCATAGAGTCTAAATTGAGTCTTTTTGGTTGTTTTTGGTTGTTTTGAGTCTTTAAAGTTTGTTTTGAGTCATATAAGTTAGTAAGAGTCTTGTGAGTCTATTTAAAGTGTTTTAAAACATATTTTCACATCTTTGAGTCAATTTTCATTAGATTAGCAATCCCTCCTAATCCCCGGCCTAGAACGATCCCTACTTATATCTATTCTACAATTGTCGAAAAGAGGGTTTAATTTGTGTGCTTATATATTTCGCATCAAATTTTTGGCGCCGTTGCCGGGGATTAGCAATTTTGCTAATCCCCCATTGTTTCTTTTTGTTTCTTTGTATTTTCTTTTTGTTTTAGCTACTGACCTAATTTCTTTTCTTGTTTATAGGTACTAGTTTATGACTCGTGGTTCTCAACCCCTTAGTGCAAACATCTTGGATTTCGACGACGATTTTGAGCGCACTTTGAGGAAGAAGAAGAAGAACCCAGAATCTAGTAAGGCTCCCAACCTTGAGGAGGAGGAAGAGCCAACGCCAAGGGAGGAAGAAGAACCCACGGCACAAGAGGAAGAAACCATGGCAGTGGACAACCGTACAATCAAGGAGCTTTCGGCTTCGGGAATGGCCAATGCTGCACCCTTGTGCATCCAATACCCAAGGGCGGCTCAAGACAAGACCGACGAATTTGAATTGAAGTCAAGCTTGTTGCACCACATTCCAAAATTCCATGGATTATCCATGGAAGATCCCAACAAGCATTTGAAGGAGTTCGAGGTAGTGTGTTCAAGCATGACTCCAGTTAACGTTGATGGTAGCATTTTGAAGATGAAGGCTTTCCCGTTCTCACTTTTGGAGAAGGCCAAAGATTGGTTATACGAGCTAGCACCCGGAACGGTCACCTCTTGGGAGAGCATGAAGAGGGCGTTTCTTGAAAAGTTCTTTCCTACTTCAAGAGTCATTCTCTTGAGAAAGAAGATTAGTGGAATTCAACAAAGTCAAGGGGAGTCTTTTCCAACATACTATGAGCGTTTTAAAACCCTTGTTGCATCATGTCCTCAACATCAAATGAAAGAGGAGCTTCTACTTCAATACTTCTATGAAGGTCTGTTGATGTATTATTCCTTCCTAATGCTAGAATATATTTAGTATAATGGCACAAGCAAGGGTGTCGAATCCTCAGGGACTAATTGGACCTATGTAATTACTTGTTTTGCAAGAACTCTATGAAATGAATCAAACTAAACAGAATAGGCAGATTTGTTGTTGTAACTTGAAAGTAAAAGAAAGTGAAGTAAACACAAATAAATGACTCAACAACTAATAAAATGAGATAGTACCAATGGAGATGAAGCTAGGGATTCGGTTTCACCATTGCTAAACCAAGTCCATGTTTGTTAAGTTAGTTTATACTCATTCATCTACCTATTTCTTGAGTTTGTTTCACTTGGACATGATCAACCATATGATGTGTGGATTTGATCAAATGTCTCTAATCATGAACCAAGTTGTGATGTGCAACTTTGGTTCATAATCAAGAGTATGTAATGCACAAGAAACTTTCATAAAACCAAAGGGAATAACTCGGCAGGATGTTTGCTAAGCATTCCCTTCATTCATTCACATATCTACCAAGATTATGCATGATGTGTGTTTTAATCTTGGCTACACAACTTAGTGATTAATTCAAATGATGATCAAACATTAAAATCAACACACTAAGTCACCATTAAATCAGAGAATGAAACAAGACATAGATGGACAAACTGAGCATTATAACTTTATTACATGGCAAACTTTACAAGGTTACATCGAATCCCTAGAGGAGGATTAGTTACAATTCATGTTTACAAAAGATTTAACATAAAAATATAAAACATGAATGAACATAGAATTAATAAGAAGAAACCCTTGAAGCAAAACTGATGTTGAATTCCTTGAAGAGTGCCTTCGGTGTTGGTTCTCCAAGTGTGGTGTAAATGAAGGTAGAATGGTTTCTGCACTTGGGAGAACAAAATGGACAGAGATGGAGTGAAATGGAGTGGTTATGCGTGTGTAATTGACTGAATGAAGAACCCTTTGATGTGTGAAGTGTGCCTAGTTTTATAGGAAGGAATGTGGCTGCCAACATTCAGATTGGATCTTGGATCTGCACATGTGAGATGGAATTGATGGGTTTCTGAGGTAGTGGACGCATGGCATGGACAAGATCTGCAAGTATGTGTTAATGTATTCAAAGAAGCATGTGCTTCAACAAGTGAGTGGAACCTGCAAAGGTGAAGTGGCCATTTGAAATTGTTTGTACAAATCTGGAAAGGGGAAGAAAGCACACGGCATGGACAAAGGGGGCTGGAATCACATGGAATGATGGGATGAAATGGAATTCTGAAATGATGGCTGCAAGGAGTGGACATGATCTGCAGGTATGTGGTTTGTTTAATTGAAATGCATGTGGATTTCTGCAAAGATGAAGTGGAGAAAGGTAATGGAATGCACAGTCAGATTGTGAATCATGCATGTGAATGCATGTTTTGGTATTAGAAGTGCATAATCTGACTTGGAATCACATGGGAGTTGCACGGCCAGGTTATGGACATGCATGTGAATGCATGTTTTGATGTTTTAGAAGTGCATAATCTGACTTGGAAACACATGGGATTTGCATGACATGATTGTGTTTGTTGGTGGAAGTATGGCTGAATGTTTTAGTTAATGGGAATGGGTGTTTTTGGTGCAAAATGGAGCTGGACAAAGCAAGGGAATACACGGCACAGGTTATGTGGAATGAACAAGGTGTCCGCATGTTTTTGCCTTGTTTGGAACCATCCAATGTGACTCCAATGCACCACTTTCCTAATCACATCATCTCCTGAATTTAAGCAGCCACCTTAGTGTTAGATTCCTCATATTTGGACTTCAAATTAATTCCCAAGAACCCTTTCCACGTTTGGAATAATGCTCAGCTACCAAAAGAAATGTTTTTACTTCATTTGCCTTCCCATTGATCCAAATTCACCCTTGGCTGCACACTAACACCAAATAATGTAAAATGCAACTAGTTTAATCCAAAACAATCACAACGACGCCAAATAAGGAAGATAAAAATGCATGCAAACAACTATAAGTTATCCCTTCCAAGTCCAATTTTGCTCCAAAATGCATTTTTTTGCTTCCTTAGCCACATGAACCTAAAAACACACGAAAATGGCTTAAACGCCAAAAACAACTATGAATTAACAATATAAATGCACGAAAACAAGCTAAGTAAGTCGCCTAAATATGCTCCTATCAAATTCCCCCACACTTAGCTTTTGCTAGTCCTCGAGCAAAACAAAACAAAAGAAACCAAAAACAAAACAAAACGAACAAAACACAACCTACACCTTCCAACAATCGTCTCAGGGATTTCCAATGCACTTGACATGTTAAAAATCATTATTCCCACAGATTTTGGTTATCTTTACACTTAAGTACATACTTAATCATAGTCACCACATACTAATTCACAATTAAGCATTTAAAACTATATTTTGAATGTAGTAACATGCCTTAGAGAATTTGATCAATTCCTTACAAGATATGCACTCAATTTTCACTCAGATTTTCTGACTACACACCCTAAACTAGTTATATGTGAGAAGATTGATGTAAACATAAAAACGAACACTCACATATATGTATTTCAAAGGAAGCAATTTCTGGAGTTAATAAGCATGTTTAGATATGATCTTATGAATGGAATGCTACTACTTAGATGCGAGAACCAGTGACACCATAAGCTCATATCAATTCGAAACTCCACATTTTGAAACACATAACACTCAAGATAGAAGTCAAAGGGTTGTAACGGGGTTAGGGTATTGGCTAACAATGAAAGGTGAAGGATAAACAACCATTCTTAAAGCAATAGTGAGCAAAGTATTGAATTAGGCACTTAGAATTCCCTTAAGAACGCAGAAGTCAACTTTGAACACCCAAGGGAAAGTCACACAAAACTTAGGGGCATATTCAACTTTTTGGACCCTTTCTTCAACCATCAACGCTCGTGAGTTCATTCTTACTTATTTTCACTCCTTTTTTTTTTCTTTTCTTCTTCTTTTTCTTTTGAATCTCAAAACATACATATAAACGTAAGAACAAACTTTTACTCCCCCACACTCATTTTCTTGCATAATGTAACTCAAAAGGAATTCATTTAAGTCATGCTCACTATACTTTAAGAACAAGGGTATAGGAAAGTCCTACTCTAGGCTAGGTAAGGGGTGATGTGGGTTAACAAAGAATAAAGGCTAAACGAGGCTCAACGGGGTTAAAACTTACAACAAATACGAAATATGGGAAGTAAGGCTATTTGGTTATGGTGGCAACTACACAACTTCATCTTGATATATGCTATGCAATTCAATGTCATGCTTTGAATGAAACGGATATAAGTTCTAGCATGTAGTTCTATCATGATACAATTGCATTCTAAGTAGCAACCAAGCAAGGAATAATGAGATCATGCAACAACTTTAGAAAATAAAGAATCACAGAAAATAACTCTCCAAAGAAGGTAATGGCTCGAGTCTCACAGGGTTGTAGCGTTTGTTTGAGTTCCTTCCTTCAAGCATGTTACAAAAACGAATTTTTCTTTTATGATTGCATGTGAAGTCATACATTATAACCATAACCAAGCATATACCAAGAGTAAATCAAACTTTCATCCATGTTTATAACTCTCTTTAACAGTCATGCAATTACAAACCAAATCCTTATCATTGTGTTGGAAGGTACCCTAAGACACAAACACACAAAAACGACTCAAAACACTCTTTTTAGGCTTTTCAAAACATGTTTTTCAAATTTTTATGTGATTTTCGGAGTTATAAAACAAAACATACTAAAACACTCTAAAACAACTTAAAAACACCTTAAAACAGCAAGGAACAACATTTGAAGTTATGGGTGATAAAATCCCACGAATTTGCATCAAAATATACTTAGTTACCCCCCCACACTTAAATCAAACATTGTCCTCAATGTTTTAAGCATAGATTCACACAAAACATAAGTAAACACACAAAAAGCACTTAAACATACTAAACATGGCAGAATGTAATTAACAAAGAGAAGAGTTTAGGGACGCAAATCTGGTTATGGAGTGTAAATTCCCTCTTCTCCTTGGTAATTGCATTGAGGCTTTGATCTTTGTGATTCCACAGGCTTATTCTTGAACTGGTTTCCGCCCATCGTTGATTTTCCTTTGTGCTACTCTTGAACTGGGCAGCAGGATTCTTTTGGTCTCCCCCGAAGGTCTGAGCTTACTCCTTTGGTCTGTTTCTTTGTTCAATCTTTCCAATTCGTATTGAAAAGGGTTGGAGGATAACTCAGCCTAAGTTTGTCTCCACATGCTTCAATGTATCATTTTCACTTGCCTTACTCGCTCCCCTTTGCAGAAGTGGTCCCTTCTCTGGAAGTGTATCAACCGTTGAAGATGACTACTCGAGAGCAACGCTAGGTAAGCAATCAGGAATAGATTCCAGGCAGTTGGCTCCAGATCGGAGGACTGACTCCAAGTGCCGGCTGATTGCTTCTTTTACTTTGCCATGCGAGTAAGAACAAGGACAAAGAAAAAGACAGGGAAAGAGCATGATATGAGATACTTTTGCTTTTGACCTTGATGATATGAGATACCTTTGCTTTTGAAGAAGTGGTGAATGAATCAGCACATGTATTTGTTGTGCTGTTTCCTCCTGGGTCATCTGTACTCCAGGCATCTGGTATCATCTTTGGGGAAGAAGAAAAAATTGAGTAATTCGAAAGGCTTTGCTGGGAGTGCGCCCTCAGAGGTGAGGGAGAGTTGGGCATTTTCTTCAGGTTTGCCTTGTCATAAAAGACGAAGGTCGACATATATAGAGATAATATCAAGTGGTGGTAATGTTCTTTTACCCTTGTCGACAAACGTTTTGATCCCGCAAATCCGGCTTTTTGAAATAGTGGCGCCCCTTCGATTTCTGAACGACGTGTTGTCGGCTAAAGATGTGTAGTTGCGATGATGGCCTCCACGTGTTGTCTGAAAAGAAGAAATCTTTTGACAAAGTTGAACGCGTCTTCTGAAAAGCCGAGAAAGCGTCGCCTAAATTACGCCGGAAATTCCGGCTTCTTGAATCAGTGGACGCGTCGCCTTGGCTTTTTATAGAGCTATCAATCACCACAACAAACACACTCTGAAGAATTCCCATTCTTGAAAATCGACTCCGGCCCTTTGAGAATTAACTCCATCCACCCCATCTCTTTGAACACTTTTGAAAAAATGGCAAACCCATCGAACCTTAGCTTAGAATTGAGTCTCAGCAGTGATACGGGTGCGCCGCGTCAAGGTAACGTATGGCGCCCTTCTTTCTTATCTTCTAACGGTCCTCTCACAGGTGAAAACTCCGTGATGCAGGACGCCACAACAGCTACAATAGTAGCTAGGAACCTCCTCACTCCAAAAGATAGTAGGCTGCTGTCAGGACGGTCCGATGAGTTGGCCGTTCAAGAGTCCCTCGCACTTAGTGTTCAGTGTGCGAGTTCTGTGTCCAACATGGGCCAACGCCTGCTTGCCCGCTCCCGTCAGGTGGAATCATTGATGGCAGAGGTGGAAAGTCTCAAGCAGGAGATCCAGCAGCTTAAGTACGAGAATAGAAGTTTGCGCGTGCTTGAAAACAACTATTCGACGGGCATGAAGAGGAAGCTTGATGAGCTGCAAGAGTCTGAAGGTCGGATTCAAAGTGACCGTCAAAGGTTTTCGTCTTTCCTCCAGAGGCACCTTTTTCCTGGATCATCCAGCGTTTGGCCAAGTATTGAGGCCTGGAATGCTCTAGCTCCGATGCCTCCCGCTCCAATGCCTTCCGCTCCAATGCCTTCTGCTCCGATGCCTCCCGCTCCGATGCCTTCCGCTCCAATGCCTTCTGCTCCGATGCCTTCCGCTTCAATGCCTTCCGCTTCAATGCCTTCCGCTTCGACGCCTCGTAGTGGGGCTTCACGTAAACAACCTGTGTGAAGCACCATCTTTCTCCAAGTTTAGTATTTTATTTAATATATGAATTATTATTATTTTTTTTTTTTTTTCAGTGCATTGGGTTGCCTCCCAAGTAGCGCTTTCTTTTACGTCTTGCAGCCGGACGAAGAACCCAATCACTCCAGGATATGTTCACGAATCGGATGAGAACTCCGAGTCATAAACTGGTACCTAGAACAAGAAACAAAATAACATAAGAATCTGGAATAAAATAAAAACAAACGAAAATAAAACAATCCATGGGATTAGCAAATTTTCTAATCCCCGGCAACGGCGCCAAAATTTGATGCGAAATTTATACGCACACAAATTAAACCCTCTTTTCGTCAAATTGTAGTATATGTATAAGTAGGGATCGTTCTAGACCGGGGATTAGGAGGGATTGTTAACCACTTGGATTTGACTCAAAAACGTAAAATAACAATATGAAACACTATACTAGACTCAAAGAATGCAAAACTAAACTTTAAAACACTAAAACAAACGAAAAGACTCAAACATCACCCAAAACACTCAAAACTTCCTTAAAATCACTTTCTGGGCAGTTTTGAGCACTTTGGTGAATTTGGACGAATTTATGTAACAAATTTAATCAAAACACTTAGAAGCATAAACTAAGACACTTTCTAACTAAATTGGACAATAAAGTAAAGGGGGATTTAGATTTATATGAAAATTGAAATAACAAAACAAGTTAATAAACTAAACAGATTGTAAAACGAATTTGATGGAATGGAATGAATGGATGATAGAATGGCTAAGGGGTTCATCTCCATACATGTTATACTTGCATAATAAACGATTTCCAATTGCATTTCAACAAATCATTAATTCTCAACACCCCAAGTTAACTGTGATGCACTAATTAACCTTCAAATCTTCCTAACGTTATTGAATTGGATGATTGCATACGACAACCCAAAACATTCCCCACAAGTCCCCTACATGATTGCATAATAGAGATACAAGCAAGAATCATTACGCTCTATGAAAATTATAAGTGTTGACGGGGCATTCGTTACTATGATTGCATGAAACTTATGCCAAGAATTCGTTTAACGCGATTGTTTATAAGCAACCTCCACTACTTGTGAATATAAGTTCGTAACTATTAGGTGAAACTCACTTATATTCTAGCGTCATATTCATGCATGAAAATTAAGCGTGCACTCTCAATAAACATACATAACTAGGTTATCAATAAAACAGTTAAACAAATTGAATTCACAACTTATGAAACGTAATTAGAAGTAATCAAATCAAAATGCAAGTATAAACATATATTTCGAATCACCCCCTAGCTAAGGGGGGTTTAGTTCTTCATAACATTGAAATCAAAGAAACACCTAAACATTCCAACAACTCAAACTTGAATTGTATGAACGTTTAAGCACTCTTTTCTTCCATTCCTCAAACATACAAAACAAAGAGAATTGAATTTAAACATTGAAATCAAAGAAACACCTAAACATTCCAACAACTCAAACTTGAATTGTATGAACGTTTAGGCCCTCTTCTCTTCCTCTTTATTGTAGCACAAGGTCTAAGGATAGTTTGATGGTGTGAATGGTTTGGGTAGTGGTGGAAATGGAAGGATGGTGTTTGGATTAATAGGGAAACTCACGACACAAAAGGGGGAAGTGTTTGTGGTATGTACAATGGATGAATTTCTGAAATGGAGGAGTGAATGAAATGTGTATGAATGAGTGTGAATGTTGTGTGAAGTGTGTATGGTTTTTATAGGGAGATGAATGGATGGGAGAGGGAACATGACAGCTAGGTTAAGTGAATGCATGTGCAAAATAGCTAGGATGGCTGAAATTGTAAGGGGAATGCATGTGCAATGTTGGAAATCTGATGGGAGAAAGGTGGATGCATGTGTTGGCTGATTTAAAGAATGTGAGGGAATGATGAAAGGGGAAACATGACAGCTAGGATGAATGCATGTGGAGTGCATGTGCAATGTTTTAAAGGATGGAATGCATGTGAATATGCTAGAAATCTGATGGGAATGAATGATTAAATGTGAATGGCTGATTAGAATCTAGGGTGCATGTGGGTTAGAAATGCATGTGGGTGAATGTTTGAATGATTAAAGGGGAAACATGACAGCTAGGTTGGTTGGTGGCTGCCATGGAGGTGTGGAATGATGGAATTGCACAAGGGGAATGCATGTGCACGGTTTTGGTGTGGAGAAATGATTATGGATGCATGTGTGATGCGAGTTTTATACGCGCACAAATTAAACCCTCTTTTTGTCAAATTGTAGTATAGGTGCAAGTAGGGATCGTTCTGGACCGGGGATTAGGAGGGATTGCAAATCTCTTGGAAACTGACTCAAAAACGTAAAATAAAGTTTAAAACACTATACTAGACTCAAAGAATTCAAAAATACTTTAAAACATAAACTAAACAGATTCTAAGCACTAAAGAACAAGAAAGTAAAGGGGGGGGTTTGATTTGACGAAATTAACTAAATTGCACAAATTGTAATTAAAGGCAAAACGTAAATATAAATGTGATGAAAATATGGATGATGGAATAGCCAAGGGGTTCTTCTCCACACATGTTACACTTGCATACAAGATTGATTCTCAGTTGGTCTTTCGATAAATTATGAAACTCAATACTCCGGGTTAATTAGGTCCGCTTAAATTAACCATCAAGTTTTCCTTAAGTTAATGAATTGGATGGGTTAGCGCAACGCAATTCACCACATTCTCCAAAAGTCCTTTACGTGAACAGCACAATAAAGATACAATCAAAGATCATTAAGCATTATGAAAACTATAAGCGTTGACGAGGCATTCGTTACTATGATGAGCATGAAACTCGTGCCAAGAATTCATTTAACGCGATTGTTTATAAGCAACCTCCACTACTTGTGAATATAAGTTCATAACGATTAGGTGAAATTCACTTATATTCTAGCGTCATATTTATGCATGAAAATTAAGCGCGCATTCTTAATAAACATTCATAAATAAGTTATCAAACAAACGGTTAAACAAATTGAATCCACAACTTATGAAATTCCAACGAAAGTTAATCAATTCATATTGTAAATATAAACATAGTTTCGAATCACCCCCTAGTTAAAGGGGGTTTAGTTCCTCATAACTTTGAAATCAAAGAAACACCTAAACATTCCAACAACTCAAACTTGAATTGTATGAACGTTTAGGCACTCTTCTCTTCCATTCCTCATACGTACAAAACAAAGAGAATTAAATTTAAACTTTGAAATCAAAGAAACACCTAAACATTCCAACAACTCACACTTGAATTGTATGAACGTTTAGGCCCTCTTATCTTCCTCGTTGTTGTAGCACAAGGTCTAAGGTGAGGTTTGGGGGATTATGGAAATGGATGAGGAGTGGTGTTTGGATTATAAGGGAATGGATGGGAAGCTCACGGCTAGGGAAGGGAGAATGTGTTTGTAATGTGTTGTGTATGAAATGAGATGTCCATGAATGAATGAATGCAAGGGTATTTATAGGAGTAGTGGAGGGAACATATGGCTATGTCATTTGTAGGTGAAGTAGGTGGATGTTGTAGGTGAAGTAGGTGGATGATTATGAGTGATAAGTGATAAGTGTATGATATGTTAAGTGATAAGTGAATGATTATGATAAGTGATAAATGAATGTATGATATGATAAGTGGTAAGTGAATGATTATGATAAGTGATAAATGAATGTATGATATGATAAGTGGTGAATGATATGTGGTGAATGATAAGTGGTAGTGTTTAAGTATTTAAAATAGGGAACAAAGCCCTTCCTTGCATGGCAAGGAAGGGAGACACAAGGAAACACACGACAATGTCCTAAGGTTGCTAGGAATGTTGTTTTTGTGTTCTAAAATGCGTAGGAGTTTTCAATGATGCTCAAACATGAGGTCTTTTTAGGATTTAACTTTCCTACTTCAAGTCTTCAATTTCGTCCATCCTTTTGGCTCCAAGCATATGATATCCATTCCAATCTCTAATTTGCTCCAAAAGGCTCCAAAAGGCATCCTTTTGCATACTTTGCCCTTAGAACCTGAAAACACACAAAAGAAGCATAAAGAACTAAAATAACTAAAGAAACATAACGTAAATGTACGAGAACAAGCCATTTAAGTCGCATAAATATGCTCCTATCAATGTGTTGAATGATTTCTTGGTGAGGGATGTGGAGTGGCTGGAATGATGAAAGAATAAAGGGTGCATGTGGGTTAATTAATTAAAGGGAGTGCATGTGCAATGTTGTTGTTGGTGCAATGATGGAGAAACAAGTGCATGTGGCTGAAATGTGGAAGGTGTGTGGCTACTTCAAGTAGGAATCCTTGTGACATCAACTCTTCAATTTCGTCCATTCCTTTTGCTCCAAGTATAAGTTATCCCTTCCAAGTCCAATTTTGCTCCAAAATGCATCTTTTTGCTTCCTTAGCCACATGAACCTAAAAACACACGAAAATGGCTTAAACGCCAAAAAACAACTATGAATTAACAATATAAATGCACGAAAACAAGCTAAGTAAGTCGCCTAAATATGCTCATATCACTTCCCTTTACCATTCATTGATCAAATGCTTGAAAGGTTAGCTGGTCATTCTTTTTATTGCTTTCTTGATGGTTACTCGGGATATAATCAAATTGTCATAGCACCGGATGATCAAGAAAAGACCACCTTTACTTGTCCATTTGGTACTTTTGCATATCGTCGTATGCCATTTGGTTTATGCAATGCACCCGCCACTTTCCAAAGATGCATGGTAAGTATCTTCTCTGATTATGTTGAAAAGATAATTGAAGTATATATGGACGATTTTAGTGTCTTTGGGGACTCATTTGATGATTGCTTGCATAATCTTACTTTAATCTTGCAAAGATGTACGGAAACTAACCTTGTTTTGAATTGGGAAAAATGTCATTTTATGGTTAAACAAGGCATAGTTTTGGCCCATATCATCTTTGAAAAAGGAATTGAAGTTGATAAGTCTAAAATAGATCTTGTACGCTACTTACCCTCTCCTACTTCGGTTAGAGAGATTCGTTCTTTTCTTGGCCATGCAGGATTCTATAGGCGATTTATCAAGGATTTCTCCAAGATTGCACAACCCCTATGCCGTCTCCTACAAAAAGAAGTGGCGTTCGAGTTCAACGAGGAGTGTGAGAAGGCATTCAAACTTCTCAAGGACAAGCTTACCATGGCACCTATCATCCTTCCACCTGATTGGACGTTGCCTTTTGAGCTCATGTGTGATGCATCCGATTATGCAATAGGGGCTGTTTTGGGTCAAAGGAAGAACAAGCATTCCCACGCCATCTACTATGCTTCTAGGACCTTGAACGATGCTCAATTAAACTATTCTACCACTGAAAAAGAACTTCTTGCCGTTGTATTTGCTTTAGATAAGTTTTGTTCATATTTACTTGGCACTAAAGTGATTGTATTTTCTGACCATGCAGCTCTTAGGTACTTATTCACTAAAAAGGAGGCTAAACCACGGCTCATTAGATGGATGCTTCTTCTCCAAGAGTTTGATATTGAAATTCGAGACAAGAAAGGGAGTGAGAACGTAGTTGCTGACCATTTAAGTCGTTTGGTGTGCAATGAGGACTCCTTACCCATCCAAGAGACTTTCCCCGATGAACAATTGCTGTCCATTAAGTTCAAATCCAAAGCTTGAGGAATGGCCAAGAATTCAAGGTGAACGGGCATCGTTTGAAGCCCTATTATGCAAATGTTGAAGGGCAAGTTGTGGAGGATATCACACTCCATGCCGTGGGCTCCAAATGAGGATAAGAAGAAGGTTCGTCCGGCTGCACGACGTTAAAGCAAGCGCTTCTTGGGAGGCAACCCATGCATTCAACGAGAGAGGATGTGGGCAATTCACCAATTCAAGCTACAAAATCAGATTTGCGTTCCTCAATCTCTATCTCTTTATTATTTTTATTTTGTCATGTTAGTTCGTTTATATTGTTTGTTTGGATGTGAGTCTTTGTGTGAAACATTGAGGACAATGTTTGATTTAAGTGTGGGGGGGTAAACAAAGTGTTTTTCATGCAAATTCGTGGGATTTTATCACCCATCATTTCTAATGTTGTTTCACACTGTTTTTAAGTGTTTTTAGAGTGTTTTGAAGTGTTTTTATGTCTTTTGGTCAGAAAATCCGAAAATTTACAAAACAATTACAAAATAGTTTTGAAAAACCCAAAAAGAGTTGTTTTTAAGTTGTTTTTGTGTGTTTGTTTGTGTCTTAGGTCACCTTCCAACACAATGATGAGGATTTGGTTTTTAATTGCATGACTATTAAAGAATGTTGTAAACATGGCTGGAAGTTGATTTATGCTTTGGTTTATGCTTGGTTATGGTTATAATTTATGAATTCACATGTAATTACAAAGATAAAATCAGTTTTTGTAACATGCTTGAAGGAAGAAACTCAAACTAACGCTACATCCTTGAGAGACTTGAGCCTATAACGTTCTTTGGAGAGTATAATCTATGATTTCTTGTTTTCTAAAGTCGTTGCATGATCTCATCATTCTTTGCTTGGTTGCTATTTAGAATGCATTTCATTATAGTTCCAAATACTAGAACTCATGCCCATTTCATTCAAAGCATGATATTGATTGCATAACATACAATAAGATGAAGTTGTTAGTCAAGCCAGAGCCAAAAAGCCTATCCCTTTTCATATGTATTGTAGGATTAACCCTCTTGAGCCTTTTCAAAACCTATTTTCGTTGTTAGCCACATTATCCTCACCTAGCCTAGAATAGGACTTTCCATACCTTGGTTCTTAAAGGATAGTGAAGCACGACTTAGAGTGAACTCCTTTGGTCAATATATGGTGGAAAACGAGTGTGGGGGAAGATGATAGGGCACGAAAAAAAAAAAAAAAAAAAAAAAAAAAAAAAAAAAGAAGAAAAAGAAAGAGAAAAAAAGAGAAAAAGAGAAGGAAAGAAGAGAAATTCGTAGAAAAATCAAAAGAAAATAGAAAAGTGTTCAAAAGAAAGAAAAGGAGTTGAAAAATAAGTGAGAATGAACTCACAAGTGTTGGTTGTTGAAGGAAGGGTCCAAAAGAGTGAATTTGACCCTAAATGTTGCACGAATCTTCCCTTGTGTTTAAAAGTTGGTTTTTTTGCCATTAGAAGTGAGTTTAAGTGTCAATTTCATTACTTTGCTTACTATTGCTTTAAGAACGTTTGTTTATCCTTACCTTTCTTTGTTAGCCAATACCTTAGCCTCGTTACAACCCTCAACTTCTATCTTGATGTTATGTGTTCAATATGTGGAGTTTGAATTTGGTATGAGCATATGGAATCACTGGTTCTCGTTCTAAGTAGTAGCATTCCATTCATGAGATCATATTCATGTCATTGTCGTAAATCCAGAAAATGCTTTCTTTGATATAACATATGTGAGTATTAGTCTTCATATTTACATCAATCTTCTCACATATAACTAGTGTAGGGTGTGAAGTTAGAAAATCTGTGTGAAAATAGAGTGCATTCTAGTGAGGAATTGAGGGAATTCTCTAAGGCATGTTACTACATTCGAAACATTATTTTAATTGATTATATGTGAACTAATAGGTAGTAACTATGATTAAGTGTTTATTGAAGTATAAAGAAAGCTAAAAACCGTGGGGATGATGTTCTCTAATGTGTCATGTTCGTTGGGAATCCCTGAGATACATGTTGGAAGGTTTAGAATGTGTTTTGTTTTGTTTTTGATTTATTTCGTTTTGCTTGAGGACTAGCAAAAGCTAAGTGTGGGGGAATTTGATAGGAGCATATTTATGCTACTTAGTTGTGTTGTTTCCTTACACTTAGTGAGTTAATTACTATGTATTTCAGTCTTTTAAAGTATTTTCGTGTGTTTTTAGGGCCTAATGGCAAAAGGAGCAAGAAAGTGCATTTTGAGGCTATTTGGAGCATTTTTGGGCATGGATTGGATAGCTTAATCATGTAGCAATGAGGATGGACGAAATTGAAGACTAGAAGAGCTAGGAAAGGCTACAAATCTGGTGGAAGAAGTTCTATTCCAATGAAGATAAGGAAGAAGCAAGAAACAAGGGATCTTATCCAAACCTTATCTTATCCAAACCTTATCCTATCCTATCTCTAAACATTATCCTATTCTTTCCTATCCAAATCAGGTGGGGACTTAAACTTAGCTATTTAGGTGGGATTAGATATATATCTAAACACTTGGAACAGGTTCTAGACCCTCATTCCTTTGTATGCCGCATGTACACCACTCCTAGTAGGTTTAGGAATTGAAAACCTTATCCTACTCTTATATCACATGTTCATATCCCTTTAGGATTAGGAATCTGTTCTAAACCCTTCTTTCTAGAAGCCTTATCTTATCCCTACAGCCCTTGCCGCACATATCCTTCTAGAATCCCTAAATCCTAGCTGAATTCCCTATTCCAAATCCCACTTAATTTCTACCTTGAGTTAACCTTTTTCCAATGGGATTAGGCAATCCTTTTCCTACATTAAGTGTGCCAAAACTAGCCTATATAAACAGCCTTGCCGTGCCATTTAATCATCACCATCCCTTCACACAACATTCATACATCCCTTCAGAAATCAACCTTCGCCGTGACCTTGCAACCACCCATCCATCATTCCCCTACTTCCATACATCCATCCCAACCTCCATACACCACCATAACCCCTTGCCGCACCACCATATATACCTAAAACCATCCAAAATCCAGAAAATCGTCCACAAACTCACCATAGACCCTTGTGCCGTGACCTAGCAAGGAGGAGGAGAAGGAAGACCAAGCCTTGGGCGTTTGTACATTCAAGTTGGAGTGTTGGACGTGTCTAGGTGTAATCTATCTTTTATTTTCAATGTTTAAATCTATATTGCTTTGTTTTGTCATGAACATGAGAGGCTAAACTCGTTTTAGCCTAGGGATGCTTTGAAACTATGATTACAATTATAATATGATTTGATTAATTCCAGTTGTGATTTCATAAATTGCGAATGCAATTTACTTAACCGTTTGATGGATAACTTATTCTTGTATGTTTATTAGGGAGGCCTACTTAATTTGCATGCTTGAATTTGGGGCTAGAATATAAGGGTGTTTCACATAATCGTCACAAACTTATATTCACAAGTAGTTAAGGTTGTTTTCACAATCATGTTAAGTAAATTCCTAGCATGCGTATCATGATGTCATAGTTACAAGTGCTTTGTCAATACTTATGGTTTCCATTGAACGTAATGATCTTTAACCGTATCTCTATTATGATGTCATGTAGGGGACTTTTTGAAGAATGCTTTGGGTTGTCGTATGATGTCATCCAATCCACTAACTTAAGGGAAATCTGAGGGTTAATTAGTGATGTCACGGTTAATTTGGGGTGTTGAGGTTCATGGTTTATCGGAAAAGCAACTGGAAATCAATTTATGTTAGAAAGTATCATGTGTGGAGAAGTATCCCTTGGCTATCCCATCATCCATTAGTTTTTCTTATTTTCGTCCAAAATCTGTTTTAAAGTTTCAAGACACTTGTTTCTTTTAAATTCGTCTAAAATCAAAACCCCCTTTCTTATTTGTTCCAAATCTGTCCAAAAGAGTCTTTTTGAGTCTTTAGAGTCAAAACCAAGTGTAGTTTCGTCCAAATTAAGTCATAGAGTCTAAATTGAGTCTTTTTGGTTGTTTTTGGTTGTTTTGAGTCTTTAAAGTTTGTTTTGAGTCATATAAGTTAGTAAGAGTCTTGTGAGTCTATTTAAAGTGTTTTAAAACATATTTTCACATCTTTGAGTCAATTTTCATTAGATTAGCAATCCCTCCTAATCCCCGGCCTAGAACGATCCCTACTTATATCTATACTACAATTGTCGAAAAGAGGGTTTAATTTGTGTGCTTATATATTTCGCATCAATACATAAATAAGTTATCAATCAAACGGTTAAACAAATTGAATCCACAACTTATGAAACGCAATTAGAAGTAATCAAATCAAAATGCGAGCATAAACATATATTTCGAATCCCCCCCCTAGCCAAGGGGGGGTTTAGTTCCTCATAACTTTGAAATCAAAGAAACACCTAAACATTCCAACAACTCAAACTTGAATTGTATGAACGTTTAGGCACTCTTCTCTTCCATTCCTCATACGTACAAAACAAAGAGAATTGAATTTAAACATTGAAATCAAAGAAACACCTAAACATTCCAACAACTCAAACTTGAATTGTATGAACGTTTAGGCACTCTTCTCTTCCTCGTTGTTGTAGTACAAGGTCTAAGGTGAGTTTTGGGGATTATGGATGCAATGGATTGATGGCTGAAATATGGATGGAATGGATGGAATTATGGTGTGATGGGCACGGCCCCAAGGGACCAATTTCTGTGGTGTTTTCGAATATGGAAGAGTGTGTTAAAATGAATGCAATGGATGCTTATTTATAGGTGAAATGGGGGGAACATGGCAGCTAGGAGGGAATGTGGCTGCATGTTTGAATGATTAAAGGATGCATGTGGGTTGGAAATGCATGTGCAATGAATATGTGGCTGCATGTGCAAGGGGACAATCTGAAAATGCATGTGAAAGCATGTGAAAGCTGGAATTGGGATGGGTAGCCACGGCAATGAGAGGTTTGTGCATGTGTAGTGCTTGATTGAATGAGTAATGCACGGGTTGGCTGATTAGAACTAGGGTGAATGGTGTGTTGGATGTGCATGTGAATTAAAGCTAGGTTGAATTAATTAAAGGGATTGCAAGTGAGTTGGATATGTGGCTGAAATAAACAAAGAGTGAGGGGAATGATATGCACGGTTTTGGGAGAAAGGTGAATGAATGTGCATGTTTTGCACGGCAAAGGAGAATGGGTGATGTGTGATTGAATGATTAAAGTGCATGTGGGTTGTTTTAAAGGATGGAATGCATGTGAATATGCTGGAAATGTAGGGAACTCACGGCATGGGCTTGTTGTTGGTGAAAATGTGGCTGAATGGTTTAATTAATGGGAGTGTATGTTTGAATGATTAAAGGGACATGTGGGGTGGCTTGTGCAGCTAGGTTATGATGAGTGGGAAGGCTGAAATGTGTTGATATGCACGGCAAAGTGTTTGTAATTTCTGCAATGGTTGCAATGATGAAATGGATGGGAGTGCATGTGGCTTGGGTGCATGTGTGATGTGTGAATGTGGTTGAATGATTAAGTGGCTGGATTGGATTAAAGAATGGGAATGCTAGGTTGGAAATGATGAAGGAAATGCATGTGAGTGACAACTAGATATGTTGATGAATGCATGTGGAATGTTTGTGGTGAGTGAATGTGCACGGCAATGAGTGATTTCTGGTGGTGAATGGGTGATGCAATTGCATGTGGATTAGGTTGTGAAAGCATGTGAATGCATGTGTAGATTTATGAAGATGCATGTGCAATGAAGTGGAATGATAGCTAGGTTGAATATGCATGTGAAATGGCTTCATTTCTGAAATGTTGAATGATTACTTGGTGAGGGGATGCACGGCATGGGTAGGAGAGATGATTATGGATGCATGTGTTGAAGTGGTGATGAATGTGGATTAAAGGAATGCATGTGCAATGGATATAGGAAAGGTTTAAATGTCCTAGAACTAAAGAGAACAAGGTTCCAACACTTTGGTCATCAATTAGGTCTTCAATTTCGTCCAACACTTTGGCTCCAAGCATAAGCTATCCATCCTTAGCCCGAAAGTGCTCCAAAAGTCTCCAAAATGCATCTTTTTGCTCCTTTAGCCCTTTGGACCTACAAACACACGAAAATAGCTTAAAGTACTAAAATAACTAAAGAAACATAACGTAACTGCACGAGAACAAGCCATTTAAGTCGCATGAATATGCTCCTATCAAAAGTTTAGTTTTACATTCTTTGAGTCTAGTTTAGTGTTTTATATTGCGTTTTTACGTTTTTGAGTCAGTTTCCAAGTGATTAACAATCCCTCCTAATCCCCAGTCCAGAATGATCCCTACCTATACTTATACTACAATTTGACAAAAAGAGGGTTTAATTTGTGTGCGTATAATTCCCACATCACGTATGCAATCATCCAATTCAATAACGTTAGGAAAATCTGAGGGTTAATTAGTGCAATTCACGGTTAATCTGGGGCGTTGAGAATTCAATGGTTTATTGAAAAGCAATTAGAAATCGTTTTGTGTGCAAGTATGGCATGTGTGGAGATGAACCCCTTAGCAAGCCTTCATTCCATTCATTAAATCCAAATTCGTTTTAAAATCTGTTCGTTTTACAAAGTTTAAGTTTTGTTTTCAAATTCGTCAAAACCTCAATCCCCCTTTACTTTAGTGTCCAATTTAGTTAGAAAGTGTCTTAGTTTGTGTTTCTAAGTGTTTTGAATCAATTTGTTACCCAATTTCGTCCAAAGTAGTCAAAGTGCTCAAAACTGCCCAGATTGTGTTTTTAAGGCAGTTTTGAGTGTTTTGGTGCTGTTTTGAGTCTTTTGGTTTGTCTTAGTGTTTTAAACTTTAGTTTTGCATTCTTTGGGTCTAGTTTGGTGTTTTATATTGTGTTTTTACGTTTTTGAGTCAAATCCAAGTGATTAACAATCCCTCATAATCCCCGGTCCAGAACGATCCCTACTTACATTCTTCACTACAAGTGATAAAAAGAGGGTTTAATTTGTGTGCGTATAATTCTCACATCAGGAGGCCTTGAACGTTTCATGCTCGCAGATTGGAGTGTTCTTAGGTGTACTTCGTTCTTGTTTTCAATGTTTACTTTGTTATTACTTTCTGAGGTTGCTGTAATCATGAGTGGCTAAACCCCTAATTAGTTAGGGGAAAGTTTGAAGCCATGAACATGTTTGAGATATGAATTGATTTCTTCCAATTGTGATTTGTTAAGTTGTGATTGCAATTCAATTATTTGTTTTATTCAAAACTTGTTCTTGTATGTTGATTAAGGATGCATACTTAGTTTTCATGCTTGAACTTGATGCTAGTTTATAAACAAGTTTCACCTAATCGTCACAAGTTTATAAACATGAGTAGTGAAGGTTGCTAGTCACAACCGCGTTAATTGAATTCTTGGCAAGAGTATCATGCATTCATAGTTACAATTGCCTCGTCAACACTTATGATTCTCATAGAGCATAATGATCTCTCACTGTATCTCTTCTATGCATTCATGTTGAGGACCGTTGGAGAATAATTGGAATTGTCCCATGCATCATCCAATTCAATGACATAAGGAAATCTGAGGGTTAATTAGTGCATCACGTTTAACTTGGGGTGTTGAGCATCATAGTTAGTGAAAAGCAATTGGAAAATCGATTCATATACAAATGTGTCATGTGTGGAGAATGGACCTCTAACTAATCCATCCATCATCTTGTTTCCAAAAATTCGTTTTACAATCTGCCTAGTTTTATAAATTGTTTTGTTATTTCAATTTTCGTCAAATCAAAACCCCTCTTTACTTTCTTGTTCTATAGTGTTTAGAATCTGTTTAGTTTGTGTTTTAAAGTGTTTTGAATCAACCTATAATCTTAATTTCGTCCAAAATTGTGTTTGGAGTGAGAAACTGCCTAGTTAGTGTTTTTAGGCAGTTTTGAGTCTTTTGAACTTGTTTCGAGTCCTTTGAGTCTTTGTGAACGTTTTTAACTTTGTTTTTATGTTTTTAAGTCAGTTTAGAGGTTTTAGCAAGCCCTCCTAATCCCCGGTCCAGAACGATCCCTACTTGCATCCTTACTACAATTTGACAACAAGAGGGTTAATTTGTGTGCTTAACTATTTTCGCATCACTCGACCATCGTCAATCCAAAAGGAGGTTTTCAAACTGCTAAGACTATCACCTTGAGAAGTGGCAAGGAAGTTGGAACTAACCCCGAACCAACCAAATCAAGTAAAAAAGAGGACGAAAAGCTGCTACTCGAAGAGGAGAAATTGGACAGAGCCACGGCAAGGGTGGAACAAACCTTGCCGCAGGCCCCTAGTGCACAAAAACCATCCCAGACCACCAAGGTAAGTCCAAATTTGAATTTGTCTAGTTCTATTCCACTAAATGTGCCTTTTCCTAGCAGGTTTATGCAATCTAAGACAGAGGAGGATGAAAAAGACATCCTAGAGACATTTAGGAAGGTGCATGTCAATATCCCGCTCCTTGATCCAATAAAGCAAATTCCGAAGTATGCTAAGTTGTTGAAGAAGATTTGTACAACAAGGAAACAGATTCGGGAGAAAGAGGTGGTACATGTAAGTGAGAATGTCTCTGCAATGTTGCAAAGAAAGCTGCCACCTAAATGCAAAGATCCATGTAGTTTCACTATCCCTTGTGTAATTGGTAATACAAGGTTTGAACATGCTATGCTAGATTTAGGTGCATCAATTAATGTCATGCCATATTCTGTTTATGCATCTATGAATCTAGGAGAGCTTAAAAATGATGGTGTTATTATTCAATTAACTGATCAATCTAATGCATACCCGAGAGGAGTTTTGGAAGATGTTTTGGTGCAGGTAGACCACTTGATTTTTCCTGCAGATTTCTATGTGCTTGACATGGAGGATTCAACCCACTCTCCACCATCGCCACTCTTACTTGGACGACCTTTCATGAAAACAGCCTACACCAAGATTGACGTGGCCAAGGGAGCCTTAACTATGGAATTTGGTGGTGATATGATTAACTTTAAAGTTTCTGAATCCATTGAGAATCCTAATGATGTTCGTTCTTGGTTTGCCATTTGTATAATAAAAAATATAGGACAGGAGCGTTCAGCACCAATCAAGAAGGATGCATCTAGAACCACCATCGAGGAAGGAATTGGAGTGGAGCACAAGGAGCACGCCACTACCCTAAAAACACCCAATTTGGCCATGGGGCATTGCCACAACGGCCTAGTAAGTCTCCAATCCCAATTCCAATTCCCATTTCAACTAATAGGTTGTTACCTTCTTTGGTGCTGGTACCCAGTTGATTTCAAGGTGGTGGGAGCATTTACATGGACTTTAGGAACCAAAACACCACAATCAGGGAGGATCACTAATGCGTTACGAATGTGACACACAAATTAAACCCTATTTGTGACTATTGTAGTAATGATGTAAGTAGGGATCGTTCTAACCGGGGATTAACTAGGGGTGCTATGATGCGAAATATATAAGCACACAAATTAAAACCCTCTTTTGACAATTGTAGTATATGTATAAGTAGGGATCGTTCTAAACCGGGGATTAGGAGGGATTGCTAAATCACTTGGAAACTGACTCAAAAACGTAAAACAAAGGTTAAAACACTAAACTAGACTCAAAGAATGCAAAACTACACACTTAAAATGCTAAAACAAACCAAAACACTCAAAACTGCCTTAAAAACACAATCTGGGCAGTTTTGAGCACTTACACTAATTTGGACGAATTTGGGTGATAATTGAATCAAAACACTTAGAAACACAAACTAAGACACTTTCTAACTAAATTGAACACTAAAGTAAAGGGGGATTTAATTTTGACGAAATTAAAACAAAGTGCACAGATTGTAATTAAAACAGATTGTAAAGATGAATTTGATGAAAATATGGATGGAATGCTAGCTAGAAGGTTCATCTCCACACATGTCACACTTGCATATAAGATGATTTTCAGTTGGTCTTTCGATGAATCATGAAACTCAACACCCCGGGTTAATTAGGTTCGCTTAAATTAACCTTCAAGTTCTCCTTAAGTTAATGAATTGGATGGGACATCGCATACACAATTCAAAACATTCGCCAAAAGTCCTTTACGTGAAAGCACAATAAAGATACAATCAAAGATCATTAAGCAACATGAAAACTATAAGTATTGACGAGGCATTCGTTACTATGATGAGCATGAAACTAGTGCCAAGAATAAGTTTAACGCGATCGTTTATAAGCGACCTCCACTACTTGTGAATAAAAGATTGTAACTATTAGGTGAAACTCACTTATATTCTAGCATCATATTCATGCATGAAAACTAAGCGTGCACTCTCAATAAACATACACAAATAAGTTATCAATCAAGCAGTTAAACGAATTGAATCCACAACTCATGAAATTCCAACCAAAGGTAATCAATTTATATTGCAAGCATAAACATGGTTTTGAATCACCCCCTAGCTAACTAGGGATTTAGCCTCTCATGTTCACAGAAAGAGAAACAAAATTGAAATTACACATAAAGAGCAAAAGATTGATTACACCTAAAACGCCCAACGAATCCACTTTGAATTTCTGCACGTTTCAAGCTCCTCTTTCTTCTTCTTCTTGCTGCGGCAGAGAAGGTTTTATGGATTTTTGGATGTTTTTCTGGTTTGTAGATGGGTTTATGGGGATATGTTGGTGCGGCAAGGGGTGTGAGTGGTGGAGGAAGGTTGGGAATGGTGGCTGGAAGGGTGGGGATGGTTGCAGCAGAGATGGGAGGTGGCTGCAATGGATGGAAGTTGCGGCTGAAAAGGTTTTAGGGTTGGTGGTGGCTGCAGCTAACAAGGGGGATGAAGAATGAATGAAAATACACTTTAGCTCCAAAAGACTCCAATTTGCATCTTCTTGCACACTTTGGCCTTATAATCTGAAAATACACAAAAGTGACTTTAAACACTAAAATAACTAAGGAAACACAACATAAATGCACGAGAACAAGCTAATTAAGTCGCATGAATATACTCCTATCAAATTCCCCCACACTTAACTTTTGCTAGTCCTCGAGCAAAAGAAAACAACTAAAGAAAACAAGACGAAACAAAACAAAAAAAAAAACAAAACCTAAACCTTCTAACGTTTGCCTCAGGGATTTCCAATGAAACATGACATGTCAAAGATCATTACTCACATAGCTTTTAGTCTTCCTTCCCCTCGAGCACATACTTAATCATAGTCACCATTCACTAGTTCGCATTTAATCAATTAAAACACATTTTGAATGTAGTAACATGCCTTAGAGAATTCCCTCAATTCCTCACTAGTTATGCACTCAATTTTTACTCAGATTTTCTGACTACACACCCTACAATAGTTATATGTGAGAAGATTGATGTAAACATGAAAAACTAGTACTCACATACGTTATAACAAAGAAAGCAATTTCTAGAGTAATTAAACATGTTTAGATATGATCTCATGAATGGAATGCTACTACTTAGATGCGAGAATTATACACGCACAAATTAAACCCTCTTTTTATGAATTGTAGTAAGTATGTAAGTAGGGATCGTTCTGGACCGGGGATTAGGAGGGATTGTTAATCACTTGGATTTGACTTAAAAACGTAAAAACACAATATAAAACACTAAACTAGACTCAAAGAATGTAAAACTAAACTTTAAAACACTAAAACAAATCAAAAGACTCAAAATGCTTTTAAAAACACAAACTAAAATGATTTCTAACTAAATTGACATTAAAGTAAAGGGGGATTTAAGTTTATACGAAATTAAATTAAATGAACAAATTAAAACAGAATGTAAATATGAAATTGATGAAATAGAATGGATGAATGCTAGCTAAGGGGGTCATCTCCACATATGTTACACTTGCATAATAAAAAGATTTCCAATTACATTTCAATAAATTAGGAAACTCATCACCCCAGGTCAATTAGGTCCGCTTAAATTAACCGTCAAGTTTTCCTTAAGTTAATGAATTGGATGGGTTAGCGCAACGCAATTCACTACATTCTCCAAAAGTCCTTTACGTGAACAACACAATAAAGATACAATCAAAGATCATTAAGCATTACGAAAACTATAAGTGTTGACGAGGCATTCGTTACTATGATGAGCATGAAACTCGTGCCAAGAATTCATTTAACGCGATTGTTTATAAGCAACCTCCACTACTTGTGAATATAAGTTCATAACGATTAGGTGAAACTCACTTATATTCTAGCGTCATTTTCATGCATGAAAATTAAGTGTGCCCTCTCAATAAACATACATAAATAAGTTATCAATCAAACGGTTAAACAAATTGAATTCACAACTTATGAAACGCAATTAGAAGTAATCAAATCAAAATGCAAGCATAAACATTTATTTCGAATTACCCCCTAGCTAAAGGGGGATTAGTTCTTCATAACATTGAAATCAAAGAAACACCTAAACATTCCAACAACTCAAACTTGAATTGTATGAACGTTTAAGAACTCTTTTCTTCCATTCCTCAAACATACAAAACAAAGAGAATTGAATTTAAACATTGAAATCAAAGAAACACCTAAACATTCCTACAACTCAAACTTGAATTGTATGAACGTTTAGACCCTCTTCTCTTCCTCTTTATTGTAGCACAAGGTCTAAGGGATGTTGTTGGTGTGTTGAATGGATTGGGGAATTATGGAAATGGATGAGGAATGGTAGAAAATGGAAAGAAACCCACGGCAAGGAAGGGAATTTCAGGATGTGAAGATGGTGTGTGTTTGTGTTGTGGTATGTACAATGGAAAATGAGATGTTATGGGGAGTGAATGCAAGGGCTTTTATAGGAGAATGAAGTTGTAAATGGCTGTTTGTTTAAGCATGCAAGTGGCTAATTAATGATGAACAAACAGCTAGGAAAGCATGTGAAAGCTGGAATTGCATGTGAAGATGCTGGAATTGCATTGAAAGCCCACGGCATTGAGTGTGTTTTCTGGAATGATGGCAGGTTGTGTATGTGTTTGGGAAGAGAATAAATGTATGATGGTGGCTGAATGATTAAAGGGAATGAATGGGAGTGACACTAGGTTGGTTATGCATGTGGAATGTGGCTGAATTGTTGGTGAAATGATGAATGGGAAAGCTGGAATTTCAAGGGAACTCACGGCAAAGATAAGTGTTTTGGTGATGGGTGCATGTGTTGATGGTTTTGCATGTGAATTAAAACTAGAGTGATGATGATGAATGCATGTGTAAAGGAAGTGGATTTTCTGCAAATGCAAGACTACTTATACATGGCTGAAATGATGAAGAATAAAGGGTGCAAGTGTGAATGATTGAATGTGCATGTGGGTTGGAAATGTGGCTGCAATGATGAAGTGTAATGGCTGAAAATGGGATGGATTTATGATGGGAGTGCATATGATTAAAGAGTGGGAGTGCATGTGGGTGAATGTGAAGGGAATGCATGTGTTGATGACTAGGTTAGTGGGTGGAAATCTGAAAATGGCATAAGGGAATGGGAGCTCACGGTTTTGGCTAGTGTTTGAATGTGTAAAGTGTGTGTGAATGCATGTGAAGATGCTAATAAATAATGCATGTAGGGTTAGGAAATAAAATCATAACTTAAAGGGGGATGATTAAAGGGTGTTGAAAGGTTTTGCATGGCTTTGAAGTGATTGTGGATTGGGCTAGAGTTTAAGTACATGAAATGGACCCAAATTGCTCATCCTTGCATGGCAAGGAATGGTGTTTGTGTTAAGCCCATGGCAAGGTGTTATGTGATTGGGTTAGGGTCATTGTTTTGTGTCTTCAAGGGCATACAAGGCCTTCAATTTCATCCAACACTTGGGCTCCAAGTATAAGCTATCCATCCTTAGCCCAATAGTGCTCCAAAACACTCCACAATGCATCCTTTTGTCAAACACGTCTTATTATCCTGAAAACACACAAAAGAAGCATAAAGGACTAAAATAACTAAAGAAACACAACGTAAATGCACGAGAACAAGCAAAGTAAGTCGCCTAAATATGCTCCTATCAAATACCCCCACACTTATCTTTTGCTAGTCCTCGAGCAAAACAAAACAACAAAAGAACACGAAACTAGACAAAACGAACAAAACACCACCTACACCTTCCAACAATCGTCTCACGGATTTCCAATGCACATAACAAGTTAAAAATCATTATTCCCACAGATTTTAGCCATCTCTACACTTAAGTACATTTTTAATCATAGTCACCACATACTAGTTCACAATTAAGCATTTAAAACACATTTTGAATGTAGTAACATGCCTTAGAGAATTTGCTCAAATCCTTACAAGATATACTCTCGTTTTTCACACAGATTTTCTGACTACACACCCTACACTAGGTATATGTGAGAAGATTGATGTAAACATAAAAATGAACACTCACATATATGTATTTTGTTGGGGTATTATTCCTTCCTAATGCTAGAATATGTTTAGTATAATGGCACAAGCAAGGGTGTCGAATCCACAGGGACTAATTGGACCTATGTAATTACTTGTTTTGCAAAAAATTCTAAGAAATGAATCGAACTAACCAAAACTCGGCAGATTAAGAATTGAATCAACTAGTCTAAATAGGCAGATTTGTTGTTGTAATTTGAAAGTATAAGAAAGTGAAGTAAACACAAATAAATGACTCAACAACTAATAAAATGAGATAGTACCAATGGAGATGAAGCTAGGGATTCGGTTTCACCATTGCTAAACCAAGTCCATGTTTGTTAAGTTAGTTTGTACTCATTCATCTACCTATTTCTTGAGTTTGTTTCACTTGGACATGATTGATAGGAGCATATTCATGCGACTTAAATGGCTTGTTCTCGTACATTTACGTTATGTTTCTTTAGTTATTTTAGTTCTTTATGCTTCTTTTGTGTGTTTTCAGGTTCTAAGGGCTTAGGGAGCAAGAAAGTGCATTTTGAGGCTATTTGGAGCATTTTTGGGCATGGATTGGATAGCTTATCCATAGAGCCAAAGTTTGGACGAATTTGAAGGCCTTATTTTCACTTTGGACATAAAACAAAGGGCCTAGCCCATTCTCTCTTAAACCAACCCCAAGGCCATGCATTTCCTTCCAAAACCCACAATCACTTCAAAGGCCATGCAAATCCATATTCAACACCTTAAACTACAACCATGCATCATTACACCACCTTCTCCATCTTTATTCCACATATAATTCACCTTAGCCATCACATTCACACACATGCCGTGCTTCCCCCTTTGTTCCCACCAAACACATGCACTCAAACAACGCCAACCTAGCTAACCCTACATGCATTTTTTATTCACTCTTCATCATTGCATACATCACCAAACACTTCCATTGTTGCCGTGCCCTTCCCTTCCATTTTCTGCACCTTTCCTCCTTGAAATTCCACATGCTTTCATCATCATAACCCACCTACAATCCACCTAATTCACAAAGCTTTTTCCAACAAACAATTTCACCAAACACATGCACCAAAACCTTCAATGCCGTGGCATCCATTGCATTTCCAGCATTCCCCTTGTGCAATTCCAGCTTTCCACCCACTTTCCTAGCTATTTTTCAAATGCTTTGCAGCCACATTCTCACCCACTCTCTCCCTATATAAACCACACACACTTCATTCATTTGTCATTCATTCACTCCCCATTCAATTCACATCTCATATTCCATTCACAACACATCAACAAACACAAAAACAGCAACCTTGTTGCCGTGGGTTCTCTTCATTTCCAGCATCATTCCCTTCTATTTCCACCACTTCCCAACCCTCCAATCCACTCCTCATCCATTTCCATAATCCCCCAAACCTCACCTTAGACCTTGTGCTACAACAACGAGGAAGAAAAGAGTGCCTAAACGTTCATACAATTCAAGTTTGAGTTGTTGGAATGTTTAGGTGTTTCTTTGATTTCAAAGTTTAAATTTAATTCTCTTTGTTTTGTACGTATGAGGAATGGAAGAGAAGAGTGCCTAAACGTTCATAGAATTCAAGTTTGAGTTGTTGGAATGTTTAGGTGTTTCTTTGATTTCAAAGTTATGAGGAACTAAACCCCCTTTAGCTAGGGGGTGATTCGAAACTATGTTTATATTTGCAATATGAATTGATTAACTTTCGTTGGAATTTCATAAGTTGTGGATTCAATTTGTTTAACCGTTTGATTGATAACTTATTTATGAATGTTTATTAAGAATGCGCGCTTAATTTTCATGCATGAATATGACGCTAGAATATAAGTGAATTTCACCTAATCGTTATGAACTTATATTCACAAGTAGTGGAGGTTGCTTATAAACAATCGCGTTAAATGAATTCTTGGCACGAGTTTCATGCTCATCATAGTAATGAATGCCTCGTCAACACTTATAGTTTTCATAATACTTAATGATCTTTGATTGTATCTTTATTGTGCTTTTCACGTAAAGGACTTTTGGAGAATGTGGTGAATTGCGTTGCGCTAACCCATCCAATTCATTAACTTAAGGAAAACTTGACGGTTAATTTAAGCGGACCTAATTAACCCGGGGCGTTGAGTTTCATAATTTATCGAAAGACCAACTGAGAATCAATCTTGTATGCAAGTGTAACATGTGTGGAGAAGAACCCCTTGGCTATTCCATCATCCATATTTTCATTACATTCATATTTACGTTTTGCCTTTAATTACAATTTGTCCATTTAATTTAATCTCGTCCAAACACAATCCCCCCTTTTACTTTATTGTTCAATTTAATTAGAAATCAATTTAGTTTATGTTTTAAAGTATTTTTGAATTCTTTGAGTCTAGTTTAGTGTTTTATATTGTTTTTACGTTTTTAAGTCAGTTTCCAAGAGATTTGCAATCCCTCCTAATCCCCGGTCCAGAACGATCCCTACTTATACTTATACTACAATTTGACAAAAAGAGGGTTTAATTTGTGCGCGTATAATTCTCGCATCAATGATCAACCATATGATGTGTGGATTTGATCAAATGTCTCTAATCATGAACCTAGTTGTGATGTGCAATTTTGGTTCATAATCAAGAGTATGTAATGCACAAGAAACTTTCATAAAACCAAAGGGAAAAACTCGGCAGGATGTTTGCTAAACATTCCCTTCATTCATTCACATATCTACCAAGATTATGCATGATGTGTGCTTTAATCTTGGCTACACAACTTAGTGATTAATTCAAATGATGATCAAACATTAAAATCAACACACTAATTTACCATTAAATCAGAGAATGAAACAAGAAATAGATGGACAAACTGAGCATTCTAACTTAATTACATGGCAAACTTTGCAAGGTTACATCGAATCCCTAGAGGAGGATTAGTTACAATTCATGTTTACAAAAGATTTAACATAAAAATATAAAACATGAATGAACATAGAATTAATAAGAAGAAACCCTTGAAGCAAAAACTGATGTTGAATTCCTTGAAGAGTGCCTTCGGTGTTGGTGTTCCAAATGTGGTGCGGATGAAGGTATATTGGTTATGGTTGAATGGTTTCTGCCCTTGGGACAGAAATGGAGAGAAAATGAAGTGAAATGGGAGAGGTTTTTGCGTGTGTAATGGACTGAAAAATGAATAAGAACCTGCGGAACCCCCTCTTGGTGAAGTGAGACTTGTTTTATAGAAAGGAATGTGTCCCCAACATTCAGATTGGATCTGGAATTTGTTTAACTCAGATGGCAGAGCATAAGTCAGCTGGAATGATGGGTTTCTGAGGTAGTGGACGCATGGCATGGACAAGATCTGCAAGTATGTGTTAATGTATTTAAAGAAGCATGTGCCCTTGCTGCAACAAGTGAGTGGAACCTGCAAAGGTGAATTGGAGCACCAGAAATTGTTTGTACAAATCTGGAAATGGGAATAAAGCACACGGCATGAACAAGGAATGAGTGATTTTCTGGAATAATGGGTGAATAACAAAAGGGAAATGTGCAAGCATGTGGATTTCTGCAAAGATGAAGTATGAGGAAGGTAATGGAATGCACGGAATGAATGTTATCATGCATGTGACTGCATGTTTGGTGTTTAGAAGTGTATAATCTGACTTGCAATCATATGGGAGTGCACGGCCAGGTTGTGATCATGGTGAAAATGTGGCTGAGTAGATTAAGTAATGGAAGTGGATGGTTTTGGCGCACAAGGGAGATGGACAAGTAGTGGAATGCACGACCAAGGTTGTGAACATGCATGTGAATGCATGTTTTGGTGTTGGAACCACATAATTGACTTCAATGTTTTTGCCTTGTTTAAAATCACCCAATATGGCCGAATTGCATCTCTTAACACTTCACATCTTTTCTGGAATGTTTTTACTTCATTTGCTTTCCCTTTGATCCAAATTCACACTTGGCTGCACACTAACACCAAATAATGTAAAATGCAACTAGTTCAATCTAAAACAATCGCAAAGACGCCAAATAAGGAGGATATAAATGCATGCAAAGTGTGACTTATCATATTTCAAAGGAAGCAATTTCTGGAGTTAATAAGCATGTTTAGGTATGATCTCATGAATGGAATGCTACTACTTAGATGCAAGAACCAGTGACACCATATGCTCATATCAATTCCAAACTCCACATTATTAAACACATAACGATCAAGATAGAAGTCAAAGGGGTGTAACGGGGCTAAAAAGTGTTTCGCTAACAAAGAAGGGATATGGAAAACAAAGGTTCTTAAAGAAATAGCGAGCAAAGAATTTGAATTAACTTAGAATTCACTTTTGAATGAAAACTCAACTTTTCAACAAAAAGGGAGAACAAGCTCTTTTTTCTTTCTTTCTTTCTTTTCTTTTCTGTTTTTCTTTTTCATATGTTTTTCACAATTTTTTTCTTTTCTTTTGACTCTCAAAACATACATAAAGGCTTAAGAACAAAACATTCTCCCCCACACTCATTTTCTTTCATAATGTACTCAAAAGGAATTCATTTAAGTCATGCTCACTATCATTTAAGAACAAGGGTGTGGACTGTCCTACACTAGGCTAGGTAAGGGGTGATGTGGTTAGCAAAGAAAATAGGCTAAACGAGGCTCAACGGGGTTAAAACTAATATATACGAAATATGGGAAGTAAGGCTATTTGGCTATGGTGGCAACTACACAACTTCATCTTGATATATGTTATGCAATTCAATGTCGTGCTTTGAATGAAACGGATATAAGTTCTAGCATTTAGTTCTATCATGATAGAATTGCATTCTAAGTAGCAACCAAGCAAGGAATAATGAGATCATGCAACAACTTTAGAAACCAAAGAATCACAGAATATAACTCTCCAAAGAAGGTAATGGCTCGAGTCTCACAGGGAATTAGCGTTATTATGAGTTCCTTCCTTCAAGCATGTTACAAAAACAAATTTTTCTTTTATGATTGCATGTGAAGTCATACATTATAACCATAACCAAGCATATACCAAGAGTAAATCAAACTTTCATCCATGTTTATAACTCTCTTTAACAGTCATGCAATTACAAACCAAATCCTTATCATTGTGTTGGAAGCTACCCTAAGACACAAACACACAAAAACGACTCAAAACACTCTTTTTAGGCTTTTCAAAACATTTTTTTCAAATTTTTATGTGATTTTCGGAGTTATAAAACAAAACACACTAAAACACTCTAAAACAACTTAAAAACACCTTAAAACAGCAAGGAACAACATTAGAAGTTATGGGTGATAAAATCTCACGAATTTGCATCAACAACATTAGTTACCCCCCCCCCACACTTGAATCAAACATTGTCCTCAATGTTTTAAGCATAGATTCACACAAAACATAAGTAAACACACAAAAAGCAACTACACATACTAAACATGGCAGAATGTAACTAATAAAGAGAAGAGTTTAAGGACGCAAATCTGGTTATGGAGTGTAAATTCCATCTTCTCCTTGGTGATTGCATTGAGGCATTGATCTTGGTGATTCCACAGGCATACTCTTGAACTGGGTTGCATGATTCTTTTGGTCTCCTCCACTTGTTGATTTTCCTTTGTGCTACTGGGCTGGAGGATTCTTTTGGTCTTCCCCGAAGGTCTGAGCTTACCCCTTTGGTCTGTTTCTTTGTTCAATCTTTCCAATTCGTATTGAAAAGGGTTGGAGGATAACTCAGCCTATGTTTGTCTCCACATGCTTCAATGTATCATTTTCACTTGCCTTACTCGCTCCCCTTTGCAGAAGTGGTCCCTTCTCCGGAAGTGTATCAACCGTTGAAGATGATTACTCGAGAGCAACGCTAGGTAAGCAATCAGGAATAGATTCCAGGCAGTTGGCTCCAGATCGGAAGATTGACTCCAAGTGCCGGATGATTGCTTCTTTTACTTTGCCATGCGAGTAAGAACAAGGACAAAGAAAAAGACAGGGAAAGAGCATGATATGAGATACTTTTGCTTTTGACCTTGTTGATATGAGATACCTTTGCTTTTGAAGAAGCGGTGAATGAATCAGCACATGTATTTGTTGTGCTGTTTCCTCCTGGGTCATATGTACTCCAGGCATCTGGTATCATCTTTGGGGAAAAAGAAAGAATTGAGTATTTCGAAAGGCTTTGCTGGGAGTGCGCCCTCAGAGGTGAGGGAGAGTTGGGCATTTTCTTCAGGTTTGCCCTGCCATAAAAGACGAAGGTCGACATATATAGAGATAATATCAAGTGGTGGTACTTTTTACCCTTGTCGACAAACGTTTTGATCCCGCAAATCCGGCTTTTTGAAATAGTGGCGCCTCTTCGATCTTTGAATACGCCTCTTCGATTTCTGAGCAGGCGCCCCTTCGATTTCTGAACGACGCCCCTTCGCTTTCTGAACGACACGTGGTAGTGCAGATGCGGCTCCTTTTGACAAAGCTACACGCGTCTTCTGAAAAGCAGAGAAAGCATCGCCGAACTTTGCGCTTGTCGGCTAAAGACGTGTAGTTGCGATGATGGCCTCCACGTGTTTTCAGCTTTGTCAGAAATCTTTTGACAAAGTTGAACGCGTTTTCTGAAAAGCAGAGAAAGCGTCGCCTAACTTAAGCTGGAAATTCCGGCTCTTTGAATCGGTGGACGCGTCGCCTTGGCTTTTTATAGAGCTATCGATCACCGCCAACATATACACTCTGAAGATTTCCCATTCTTGAACATCGTCTCCGGCCCTTTGAAATTTTAACTCCATCCACCCCTTCTCTTTGAACACTTTTGAAAAATGGCAAACCCATCGAACCTTAGCTTAGAATTGAGTCTCAGCAGTGATACTGGCGCGCCGCGTCAAGGTAACGTATGGCGCCCTTCTTTCTTATCTTCTAACGGTCTTCTTACAGGTGAAGACTCCGTGATGCAGGACGCCACAACAGCTACAATAGTAGCTAGGAACCTCCTCACTCCAAAAGATGGTAGGCTGCTGTCAGGACGGTCCGATGAGTTGGCCGTTCAAGAGTCCCTCGCACTTAGTGTTCAGTGTGCGAGTTCTGTGTCCAACATGGGCCAACGCCTGCTTGCCCGCTCCCGTCAGGTGGAATCATTGATGGCAGAGGTGGAAAGTCTTAAGCAAGAGATCCAGCAGCTTAAGTACGAGAATAGAAGTTTGCATGTGCTTACAAATAACTATTTGTCGGGCATGAAGAGGAAGCTTGATGAGCTGCAAGAATCTGAGGGTCGAATTCACAGTGACCGTCAAAGGTTTGCGTCTTATCTCCAGAGGCACCTTTTTCCTGGGTCATCCAGCGTTTGGCCAAGTATTGAGGCCTGGAATGCTTTAGCTCCGATGCCTTCCGCTCCGATGCCTTCCGCTTCTATGCCTCCCGCTTTTATGCCTTCCGCTTCTATGCCTTCTGCTTCGACGCCTCTGATAGGAGCATATTCATGCGACTTAAATGGCTTGTTCTCGTGCATTTACGTTATGTTTCTCTAGTTATTTTAGTCCTTTATGCTTCTTTTGTGTGTTTTCAGGTTCTAAGGGCAAGGTATGCAAAAGGATGCCTTTTGGAGCCTTTTGGAGCAAATTAGAGATTGGAATGGATATCATATGCTTGGAGCCAAGAGGATGGACGAAATTAAAGACTTGAAGTAGGAAAGTTAAATCCTAAAAGACCTCATGTTTAAGCATCATTGAAGACTCCTACGCATTTTAGAACACAAAAACAACATTCCTTGCAACCTTAGGACATTGTCGTGTGTTTCCTTGTGTCTCCCTTCCTTGCCATGCAAGGAAGGGCTTTGTTCCCTATTTTAAACACTTAAAGCATTCACTTATCATATCATTCACTTATTATAAGCATTCACTTATCATATCATTCACTTATCAAACCATTCACTTATCACTTCCATTCACTTATCACTCACCACATATCATTCATTTATCACTTAACATATCATTCATTTATCACTTAATACATCATTCACTTATCACTTATCATACTCATAATCATCTACACATTTCAACCATTTAAACATATGCATTTCAACTCACATGCATCATCATCATGCAACCAACCTTGCCACATGCTTTCCAAGCTTTCCCCCTTCATCATTAAGCCACATTCACTCCCATCACATGCATTTCCAACACTTCCCCCTTTGTGCCGTGCCTTCCCTTCCACTTTCCAACCACATTCTTTCAATTCCCACTTCATCATTACACCACCTAAGCCACATGCACTCCCATTCTTTAATTCAGCCACTTAATCATTCAACCACAAAACAATCACACAACACACCAACACACATGCATCCTGAAATTCTTTGCCGTGCAATCACATGCATTTCCCTTGACATTTTCAGCCATCACACTTCATCATTACACCACCATTCACTCTTTAACCCACACACACTTCACACAAACAACATTCACATGCATTCACATGCATTTCCAACACAAAACACACTCAAAACCGTGGCCACCTTTGCATTTCAGCATTCCCATTTGCATTTTCAGATTTCCAGCTTTCCAACCTAGCCACATTCACATGCATTCACTCATAATCATTCACCAAACTTGCAGCCACATTTCCACCCACCTCCTAGCTGTCATGTTCCCTCCATTACTCCTATAAATACCCTTGCATTCATTCATTCAAACACATCTCATTATTCCATTCACAACACTTCACACAACCCTTGTGCCGCAAATCCCCTTCCATTTCTGTGCAGTTTTTCTCCTCCATTGCAGCCACTATCCAACCACTTCCCATCCCTCCAAACACTTCACATAATCCCCAAAGCTCACCTTAGACCTTGTGCTACAACAACGAGGAAGAGAAGAGTGCCTAAACGTTCATACAATTCAAGTTTGAGTTGTTGGAATGTTTAGGGGTTTCTTTGATTTCAAAGTTTAAATTTAATTCTCTTTGTTTTGTACGTATGAGAATGGAAGAGAAGAGTGCCTAAACATTCATACAATTCAAGTTTGAGTTGTTGGAATGTTTAGGGGTTTCTTTGATTTCAAAGTTATGAGGAACTAAACCCCCTTTAGCTAGGGGGTGATTCGAAACTATTTTTATATTTGCAATATGAATTGATTAACTTTCGTTGGAATTTCATAAGTTGTGGACTCAATTTGTTTAACTGTTTGATTGATAACTTATTTATGAATGTTTATTAAGAATGTGCGCTTAATTTTCATGCATGAATATGACGCTAGAATATAAGTGAATTTCACCTAATCGTTATTGATGCGTGGTTTATACGCACACAAATTAAACCCTCTTTTTATCAATTGTAGTATATGTATAAGTAGGGATCGTTCTGGACCGGGGATTAGGAGGGAATGCAAATCTCTTGGAAACTGACTCAAAAACGTAAAATAAAGTTTAAAACACTAAACTAGACTCAAAGAATGCAAAATTAAAGTTTAAAACACTAAGACAAACCAAAAACTCAAAATGCTTTAAAAAAACACAAACTAAAATGATTTCTAACTAAATTGACATTAAAGTAAAGGGGGATTTAAGTTTATACGAAATTAAATTAAATGAACAAATTAAAACAGAATGTAAATATGGAATTGATGAAATGGAATGAATGGATGATAGAATAGCTAAGGGGTTCATCTCCATACATGTTACACTTGCATAATAAAAAGATTTCCAATTGCATTTCAACAAATCATTAATTCTCAACGCCCCGGGTCAATTAGGTCCGCTTAAATTAACCGTCAAGTTTTCCTTAAGTTAATGAATTGGATGGGTTAGCGCAACGCAATTCACAACATTCTCCAAAAGTCCTTTACGTGAAAAGCACAATAAAGATACAATAAAAAATCATTAAGCATCATGAAAACTTTAAGTGTTGACGAGGCATTCGTTACTATGGAATACGCATGAAACTTATGCCAAGAATTCATTTAACGCGATTGTTTATAAGCAACCTCCACTACTTGTGAATATAAGTTTGTAACTATTAGGTGAAACTCACTTATATTCTAGCGTCATATTCATGCATGAAAATTAAGTGTACACTCTCAATAAACATACATAAATAAGTTATCAATCAAACGGTTAAACAAATTGAACCACAACTTATGAAACGCAATTAGAAGTAATCAAATCAAAATGCAAGCATAAACATTTATTTCGAATCACCCCCTAGCTAAAGGGGGTTTTAGTTCCTCATTACGTTGAAATCAAAGAAACACCTAAACATTCCAACAACTCAAACTTGAATTGTATGAACGTTTAGGCACTCTTCTCTTCCATTCCTTATACGTACAAAACAAAGAGAATTAAAATGAAACATTGAAATCAAAGAATCACCTAAACATTCCAACAACTCAAACTTGAATTGTATGAACGTTTAGGTCCTCTTCTCTTCCTCGTTGTTGTAGCACAAGGTCTAAGGTGAGGTTTGGGGGATTATGGAAATGTGGAAATGAGTGAGGAGTGATGGAAATGGAAAGATGGTTTTGGATTCTAAGGGCAAAGAGAAGGAATGGAAGTGTTTGTGGTGTGTTGTGTATGAAATGAGATGATGAGAATTGAGGTGTAATGGATGCTTATTTATAGGTGAATGAAGGAAGGAAAGAGGGAATATTGTAGCTAGGAGGGAATGAATGATTATGGGTGCATGTGATTGGAATAATGAAGGGGGAATGTATGTAATAAAATAGCTAGGAAAAGTTGTGGAAAGCTGGAATTTCAAAGGGGATCCCACGGCATGGATGTTGTTTGAATGTGTAAAGTGTGTGTGAATGCATGTGAAGATGCTAATAAATAATGCATGTAGGGTTAGGAAATAAAATCATAACTTAAAGGGGGATGATTAAAGGGTGTTGAAAGGTTTGAAATGCATGTGTAATGTTGGAAAGGGATTGGGAATGCACGGCTTTGGGGAAAGAATGAGTGGATGTGCAAATGTGTTTTAATTAATGAAAGTGTTTGGAGAATGAATGCAATGATGAAGAGTGAATAAAGAATGCATGTAGGGTTAGCTAGGTTGGCTTTGTTTGGGTGCATGTGTGTTAATGGTGGTTTTGCATGTGAATTGATGGATTGTTTTTGATGGAATTGATGGTTCTTTGCATGGCTATAAGGGAGAGAATAAGAGAGAATGGGCTAGGCCCTTTGTTTTATGTCCAAAGTGAATACAAGGCCTTCAAATTCGTCCATCCTCTTGGCTCCATGGATAAGCTATCCAATCCATGCCCAAAAATGCTCCAAATGGCCTCAAAATGCACTTTCTTGCTCCCTAAGCCCTTAGAACCTGAAAACACACAAAAGAAGCATAAAGAACTAAAATAACTAAAGAAACATAACGTAAATGTACGAGAACAAGCCATTTAAGTCGCATGAATATGCTCCTATCAAATACCCCCACACTTAGCTTTTGCTAGTCCTCGAGCAAAACAGAATAAAAACAAATAAACAAAACGACACTAAACACGTAAAACACAACCTAAACCTTCCAACAACCGTCTTAGGGATTTCCAATGCACATGACACGTTAAAAATCATCATTCCCACAGATTTTAGTCATCTTCACACTTAAGTACATTCTTAATCATAGTCACCATATACTAGTTCACAATTAAGCATTTAAAACCATGTTTTGAATGTAGTAACATACCTTAGAGAATTTGCTCAATTCCTTACAAGATATGCACTCGATTTTCACTCAGATTTTCTAACTACACACCCTAATCTAGTCATATGTGAGAAGATTGATGTAAACATGAAAACGAACACTCACATATATGTATCATAAAGAGAGCAATTTCTGGAGTTAATAAGCATGTTTAGGTATGATCTCATGAATGGAATGCTACTACTTAGAAGCGAGAACCAGTGACACCATAAGCTTATACCAAGTTCAAACTCCACAAATTGAAACACATAACAATCAAGATAGAAGTCAAAGGGTTGTAACGGGGCTAGGGTATTGGCTAACAATGAAAGGTGAAGGATAAACAAACATTCTTAAAGCAATAGTGAGCAAAGTATTGAATTAGGTACTTAGAATTCCCTTTAGAACGCAGAAGTCAACTTTGAACACCCAAGGGGAAGTCACAAAACTTAGGGCCATATTCAACTTTTTTGGGCCCTTTCTTCAACAATCACACTTGTGAGTCCATTCTCACTTATTTTCACTCTTTTTCTTTCTTTTCTTCTTCTTTTTCTCACATTTTTTTTTTTCTTTTTCCCGTGCCTCCTTTAAGACTTAGGCACATACATACACACAAAAAAAAAAAATCCCTTCCCCCACACTTATTTTCTGCAACATATTAATCAAAAGGAATTCATTATCCGTCATGCTTACTATGCTTCAAGAACAAGGGTACGGATGGTCCTAATCTAGGCTAGGTGAGGATGATATGGGTTAACAAAGAACATGGGCTAAACAAGGCTCAACGGGGTTAAAACTTACAACATATACGAAATATGGGAAGTAAGGCTATTTGGCTATGGTGGCAACTACACAACTTCATCTTGATATATGTTATGCAATTCAATGTCATGCTTTGAATGAAACGGATATAAGTTCTAGCATTTAGTTCTATCATGATACAATTGCATTCTAAGTAGCAACCAAGCAAGGAATAATGAGATCATGCAACAACTTTAGAAAACAAAGAATCACAGAATATAACTCTCCAAAGAAGGTAATGGCTCGAGTCTCACAGGGATGTAGCGTTATTATGAGTTCCTTCCTTCAAGCATGTTACAAAAACGAATTTTTCTTTTATGATTGCATGTGAAGTCATACATTATAACCATAACTAAACATATACCAAGAGTAAATCAAACTTTCATCCATGTTTATAACTCTTTTTAACAGTCATGCAATTACAAACCAAATCCTCATCATAACGTTGGAAGGTTCCCTAAGACACAAAAACAACTCAAAACACTCTTTTTAGGCTTTTCAAAAAAATTGTTTTTCAAATTTTTATGTGATTTTCGGAGTTATAAAACAAAACACGCTAAAACAGTTTAAAAACACCTTAAAAACATTTAAAACAGCAAGGAACAACACTTGAAGTTATGGGTGATAAAATTCAACGAATTTGCATCAACATACTTAGTTACCCCCCCACACTTAAATCAAACATTGTCCTCAATGTTTTAAGCATAGATTCACACAAAGCATAAGTAAATACACAAAAAGCACTTAAACATACTAAACATGGCAGAATGTAATTAACAAAGAGAAGAGTTTAGAGACGCAAATCTGGTTATAGAGTGTAAATTCCATCTTCTCCTTGGTAATTGCATTGAGGCTTTTGATCTTTGTGATTCCACAGGCTTACTCTTGAACTGGTTTCTGCCCATCGTTGATTTTCCTTTGTGCTACTTCTTGAACTGGGCAGCAGGATGGTTCTTTTGGTCTCCCCCGAAGGTCTGAGCATACCCTTTTGGTTTGTTTCTTTGTTCAATCTTTCCAATTCGTATTGAAAATGGTTGGAGGATAACTCAGCCTATGTTTGTCTCCACATGCTTCAATGTATCATTTTCACTTGCCTTACTCACTCCCCTTTGCAGAAGTGGTCCCTTCTCCGGAAGTGTATCAACCGTTGAAGATGACTACTCGAGAGCAACGCTAGGTAAGCAATCAGGAATAGATTCCAGGCAGTTGGCTCCAGAACGGAAGACTGACTCCAAATGCCGGCTGATTGCTTCGTTTACTTTGCCATGCGAGTAAGAACAAGGACAAAGAAAAAGACAGGGAAAGAGCATGATATGAGATACTTTTGCTTTTGACCTTGATGATATGAGATACCTTTGCTTTTGAAGAAGCGGTGAATGAATCAGCACATGTATTTGTTGTGCTGTTTCCTCCTGGGTCATCTGTACTCTAGACATCTGGTATCATCTTTGGGGAAGAAGAAAGAATTGAGTATTTCGAAAGGCTTTGCTGGGAGTGCGCCCTCAGAGGTGAGGGAGAGTTGGGCATTTTCTTCAGGTTTGCCCTGCCATAAAAGACGAAGGTCGACATATATAGAGATAATAGCAAGTGGTGGTACTTTTTACCTTTGTCGACAAACGTTTTGATCCCGCAACTCCGGCTTTTTGAAATAGTGGCGCCTCTTCGATCTTTGAATTCGCCTCTTCGATTTCTGAGCAGGCGCCCCTTCGATTTCTGAACGACGCCCCTTCGCTTTCTGAACGACACGTGGTAGTGCAGATGCGGCTCCTTTTGACAAAGCTGCACGCGTTTTCTGAAAAGCAGAGAAAGCGTCGCCGAACTTTGCGCTTGTCGGCTAAAGATGTGTAGTTGCGATGATGGCCTCCACGTGTTTTCAGCTTTGTCAGAAATCTTTTGACAAAGTTGAACGCGTCTTCTGAAAAGCCGAGAACGCGTCGCCTAAATTACGCCGGAAATTCCGGCTTTTTGAATTGGTGGACGCGTCGCCTTGGCTTCTTATAGAGCTATCGATCACCACAACAAACACACTCTGAAGAACTCCCATTCTTGAAAATCGACTCCGACCCTATGAAAATTTACTCCATCAACCCCTATCTTTGAACACCTTTGAAAAAATGGCAAACTCATCGAACCTTAGCTTGGAATTGAGCCTTAGCAGTGATACGGGCGCGCCGCGTCAAGGTAACGTATGGCGCCCTTCTTTTTTATCTTCTAACGGTCATCTTTCAGGTGAAGACTCTGTGATGCAGGACGCCACAACAGCTACAATAGTAGCTAGGAACCTCCTCACACCAAAAGATAGTAGGCTGCTATCAGGACGGTCCGATGAGTTGGCCGTTCAAGAGTCCCTCGCACTTAGTGTTCAGTGTGCGAGTTCTGTGTCCAACATGGGCCAACGCCTGCTTGCCCGCTCCCGTCAGGTGGAATCATTGATGGCAGAGGTGGAAAGACTTAAGCAAGAGATCCAGCAGCTTAAGTACGAGAATAGAAGTTTGCATGTGCTTGCAAATAACTATTCGTCGGGGATGAAGAGGAAGCTTGATGAGCTGCAAGAATCTGAGGGTCGAATTCACAGTGACCGTCAAAGGCTTGCGTCTTATCTCCAGAGGCACCTTTTTCCTGGGTCATCCAGCGCTTGGCCAAGTATTGAGGCCTGGAATGCTCTAGCTTCGATGCCTCCCGCTCCGATGCCTCCCGCTTCTATGCCTCCCGCTTCTGCGCCTTCCGCTTCTGCGCCTCGTAGTGGGGCTTCACGCAAACAACCTTTGTGAAGCTCCACCTTTCTCCATGTTTAGTATCTTTCTTTCTTTTTTTCTTTTTTTTTTTCTCTTTTTTTTTTTTTTTTTTTTTTAACATAAATAAAATCAAACGGCATGGAATTGGTCCTTGAATGGAAGGTGATACTTGAAGTGAACCGGCATTGGTTTGAATTCTAGTGTAGGTGCCTGATTCATAAAAAACAGCAAGTTAGTATAAAATCTAATGGAATTTGGAAAAAAAATACTTACTTGTTTTGTCCGACAAGAATTCAATGACAAACACCACTCATTTGAAAGTTTCAGGGATATTGGACTTGGCCAGATTGCAAGTGATGGTTATGACTTGTCCAATGTCATCAAATTTAACTTCTTTGGATTTTGTGGTTTCAAGAACGTCCTCTTTGATGAATTCATGACATTCCCTACTTGTCACCTTTGGAAGGGCTTCCAAGATGTCTTTTTCACCTTCTTCTTCCTTGGAAGTCATGAATTTGCAAGGAATAGGGATACTTGTTAGAACGGGGTTAAAAATAATGAAATTTGGAACAACCATACCTGTATTAGATGGCATAGGAGTAATAGGTGCCTCCGGTAAAGGTGTTTCCACCCTTTCCGTGGGTTGGGTGTATTCCTCTTCCTTGTGATTTGATTTTGATGGTTGAGGGTCCGTTCCAACCTCCTTGTCACTTCTCAACATGATAGCATTGGTGGTTTCAAATTCTCCCTTCTGATTTGCAATGGTTGAACTAGGGAGTTCGCCTTGGTCGCAAAATTGTCCTTCGAACTCCGCTATCTGCCCAATTTGCTTTTCCAGAGTAGTAAGTAATTGAAAAATCGTATCATTATCATTTGAATTACCTACATTACTTTGGGCAGGTTGTGGTGGCTGCATAGGCGTTGAATAGAACTCCTCATACGGCTGCCAATATCCTTCTTGTTGAGCCTCATTGTCTTGATTTTGTAAGCCCTGCACCAAACATATTAATTCATCAAGCTTTTGATTATAATTTATTGACGAACTTGAGTTTGGTTGGGCATATTGAATATGAGGTTGTGGTGGCTGCCAATATCCTCCTTGTTGAGCATTTTGAGGTTCCCACCACATAGAGTTTGAATGATCACTCCAATCCGAATTGTAAGTATTGGAAAACACGTTATTCCTTGATTGAAGATTAAATATATCAACTCTTTGCATTTGGGACCTTTCTATGAGTTGTGACAAAAGAGAAGCATTATCAAGTGCCATCTTGTTCTTAACAAACAAAACACAAATAAAAAAAAAACTAAATCTAAAAGACAATACAGAAACAAACAATCCAAGGGATTAGCAAATTTTCTAATCCCCAGCAACGGCGCCAAAATTTGATGCGCGGTTTATACGCACACAAATTAAACCCTCTTTTTATCAATTGTAGTATATGTATAAGTAGGGATCGTTCTGGACCGGGGATTAGGAGGGAATGCAAATCTCTTGGAAACTGACTCAAAAACGTAAAATAAAGTTTAAAACACTAAACTAGACTCAAAGAATGCAAAATTAAAGTTTAAAACACTAAGACAAACCAAAAACTCAAAATGCTTTAAAAAAACACAAACTAAAATGATTTCTAACTAAATTGACATTAAAGTAAAGGGGGATTTAAGTTTATACGAAATTAAATTAAATGAACAAATTAAAACAGAATGTAAATATGGAATTGATGAAATGGAATGAATGGATGATAGAATAGCTAAGGGGTTCATCTCCATACATGTTACACTTGCATAATAAAAGATTTCCAATTGCATTTCAACAAATCATTAATTCTCAACGCCCCGGGTCAATTAGGTCCGCTTAAATTAACCGTCAAGTTTTCCTTAAGTTAATGAATTGGATGGGTTAGCGCAACGCAATTCACAACATTCTCCAAAAGTCCTTTACGTGAAAAGCACAATAAAGATACAATCAAAAATCATTAAGCATCATGAAAACTTTAAGTGTTGACGAGGCATTCGTTACTATGGAATACGCATGAAACTTATGCCAAGAATTCATTTAACGCGATTGTTTATAAGCAACCTCCACTACTTGTGAATATAAGTTTGTAACTATTAGGTGAAACTCACTTATATTCTAGCGTCATATTCATGCATGAAAATTAAGTGTACACTCTCAATAAACATACATAAATAAGTTATCAATCAAACGGTTAACCAAATTGAACCACAACTTATGAAACGCAATTAGAAGTAATCAAATCAAAATGCAAGCATAAACATTTATTTCGAATCACCCCCTAGCTAAAGGGGGTTCTAGTTCCTCATTACGTTGAAATCAAAGAAACACCTAAACATTCCAACAACTCAAACTTGAATTGTATGAACGTTTAGGCACTCTTCTCTTCCATTCCTTATACGTACAAAACAAAGAGAATTAAAATGAAACATTGAAATCAAAGAATCACCTAAACATTCCAACAACTCAAACTTGAATTGTATGAACGTTTAGGTCCTCTTCTCTTCCTCGTTGTTGTAGCACAAGGTCTAAGGTGAGGTTTGGGGGATTATGGAAATGTGGAATGGAGTGAGGAGTGATGGAAATGGAAAGATGGTTTTGGATTCTAAGGGGACTCACGGCAAAGAGAAGGAATGGAAGTGTTTGTGGTGTGTTGTGTATGAAATGAGATGATGAGAATTGAGGTGTAATGGATGCTTATTTATAGGTGAATGAAGGAAGGAAAGAGGGAATATTGTAGCTAGGAGGGAATGAATGATTATGGGTGCATGTGATTGGAATAATGAAGGGGGAATGTATGTAATAAAATAGCTAGGAAAAGTTGTGGAAAGCTGGAATTTCAAAGGGGATCCCACGGCATGCATGTTGTTTGAATGTGTAAAGTGTGTGTGAATGCATGTGAAGATGCTAATAAATAATGCATGTAGGGTTAGGAAATAAAATCATAACTTAAAGGGGGATGATTAAAGGGTGTTGAAAGGTTTGAAATGCATGTGTAATGTTGGAAAGGGATTGGGAATGCACGACTTTGGGGAAAGAATGAGTGGATGTGCAAATGTGTTTTAATTAATGAAAGTGTTTGGAGAATGAATGCAATGATGAAGAGTGAATAAAGAATGCATGTAGGGTTAGCTAGGTTGGCTTTGTTTGGGTGCATGTGTGTTAATGGTGGTTTTGCATGTGAATTATTGGATTGTTTTTGATGGAATTGATGGTTCTTTGCATGGCTATAAGGGAGAGAATAAGAGAGAATGGGCTAGGCCCTTTGTTTTATGTCCAAAGTGAATACAAGGCCTTCAAATTCGTCCATCCTCTTGGCTCCATGGATAAGCTATCCAATCCATGCCCAAAAATGCTCCAAATGGCCTCAAAATGCACTTTCTTGCTCCCTAAGCCCTTAGAACCTGAAAACACACAAAAGAAGCATAAAGAACTAAAATAACTAAAGAAACATAACGTAAATGTACGAGAACAAGCCATTTAAGTCGCATGAATATGCTCCTATCAGTTATGAACTTATATTCACAAGTAGTGGAGGTTGCTTATAAACAATCGCGTTAAATGAATTCTTGGCACGAGTTTCATGCTCATCATAGTAACGAATGACTCGTCAACACTTATAGTTTTCATAATGCTTAATGATCTTTGATTGTATCTTTATTGTGCTTTTCACGTAAAGGACTTTTGGAGAATGTGGTGAATTGCGTTGCGCTAACCCATCCAATTCATTAACTTAAGGAGAACTTGACGGTTAATTTAAGTGGACTTAATTAACCCGGAGTGTTGAGTTTCATAATTTATCGAAAGACCAACTGAGAATCAATCTTGTATGCAAGTGTAACATGTGTGGAGAAGAACCCCTTGGCTATTCCATCATCCATATTTTCATCACATTCATATTTACGTTTTGCATTTAATTACAATTTGTCCATTTAATTTAATCTCGTCCAAACACAATCCCCCCCATCTTTTATTAAGTCTTAATCATTCGTATTTGTTTTATTTTTGTGTTTTCAAGTATTTGAAGTCTTGTGTACTTGTTTTGAGTTCTTGTTAAGTAAGTTACGTGTTTTAAAAATTAGTTTTATTTATTTGAATCAAGTGTTTAGCACCCCTAGTTAATCCCCGGTTAGAACGATCCCTACTTACATCATTACTACAATTGTCACAAATAGGGTTTAGTTTGTGTGCGTATAACATACGTACCAAATTTTGGCGCCGTTGCCGGGGATTGGCAAAGTTGCTAATCCCTTGTCTTGAGTCTTGTTTAAATTGTTCAGTTCTGTTTTGTTTTAATTTGTTTTGCACCGTGTGTGTGTGTTTTATTTTCTTACTTGTGTGCAGGTACTAGTTTATGACCCGTAGCTCACAACCTGTTCGTGAGCATATCTCCGACTTTGACGGTGATTTCGAGAGGACTTTGAGAAGGAACAAGAAATTGCAAGAGTCTAATCCTCCTAGTCCCGAACCTGAAGTAGAAGAGGAAGCCACGGATTGGGTTAAAGAGGAAGTACCAACCATGGCCGTGGACAATCGAACCATTAAAGAGCTTTCTGCCTCAGGTTTGGCCAATGCAGCCCCTCTTTGCATTCAATACCCCGCGGCTACCCAAGACAAGACCGATGAATTCGAATTGAAGTCAAGCTTGTTGCACCACATTCCGAAGTACCATGGGCTTTCCATGGAAGATCCCAACAAGCATCTCAAGAAGTTCGAGGTTGTTTGTTCAAGCATGACACCCATAAATGTCGATGGGAACATTCTGATGATGAAGGCTTTTCCATTCTCTCTTGTGGAAAAGGCTAAGGATTGGCTTTATGAATTGGCACCCGGGACCGTTACTTCTTGGGAGAGCATGAAGAGAGCCTTCTTGGAGAAGTTCTTCCCTACTTCAAAAGTCATTCTCTTGAGGAAGAAAATTAGTGGAATCCAACAAAGTCAAGGAGAATCTTTTCCGGCATACTACGAGCGTTTTAAAGCCCTTGTTGCATCATGTCCTCAACATCAAATGAAGGAGGAGCTTCTCCTTCAATACTTCTATGAGGGCCTTCTTCCCATTGAAAGGCAAATGCTCGATGCTTCGGCGGGAGGTGCATTGGTGGACAAAACACCTATGGCAGCCAAGACCCTAATTGCAAACCGTGCTCTAAATGCACAACAATATGAAGGACTTGGGCAAAGGGACCCCCCACGGCAACAAGTGAATGAGGTAAGTTCTCAATCCGACCTTCAAACTCAAGTAGCTAATCTTACTTCTCTTGTGTCTCAGATGGCCGAAGGAATGAAGATCCAAAGTCCAATTGTATGTGGCGTATGTTCTATTCAAGGTCATCCTTCAGAAAAGTGCCCTCAATTGATTGAGAATGGTGGGTGGGAGAGTGCAAACGCCATTGGATTTCCAAGCCAAAATCAACCAAAGAATGATCCATATTCTAATACATACAATCCGGGTTGGAGAGACCATCCAAACTTCAAGTGGAGGGAGCCTCAACAACCTCACCAACAAGGAGGTTTTAGACAACAACCCCCGGGGTTCTACACCAAGCCATTCGGCCCCAATCCAAACCAAGCACAACCTGCCCAAAACAATCAAGGTACGTCGTTGGACAATGAAACACTTCTTAAGTTACTTACCAATTTGTCTCAGGGGCAAAAGAATCAAACCAAAGCCATGCAAAACCAAGACAAAAGGGTGGATCACTTGGAGAGACAAATTGGGCAAATTGCGGAGTTTGTAGGACAATTCCGAGAACAGGGCAAGCTCCCTAGCTCAACAATTGTCAATCCAAAGGGAGGGTTCGAATCTGCCAATGCAATCATGTTGAGAAGTGGTAAGGAGGTCGGAACCACCTCAAGGCCGTCCAAAACAAGTCAAGAAGAGGACATGTTACTACAAGAAGAGGAGGAACAAGCAAAGAAGGCCACGGCAAGGGTGAAAGAAACTTTGCCGCAGCCCCCTATTGTGCCAAAACCGTCCAACACGCCTAAGGTAAGTCCAAATTCGACTTTGTCAAGTTCTATTCCACTAAACGTGCCCTTTCCTAGCAGGTTTAGGCAATCAAAGAAGGAGGAGAGTGAAAAGGACATTCTGGAAACCTTTAGGAAAGTTCAAGTCAACATTCCGCTCCTTGATGCAATCAAGCAAGTCCCTAAGTATGCCAAGTTCTTAAAAGAGCTTTGCACAACGAGGAAGAGGATTTCAAACAAGGAGGTGGTAAGGGTAAGTGAGAACGTTTCCGCTATTTTACAAAGAAAGTTACCACCAAAGTGCAAAGATCCAGGTAGCTTTACAATCCCTTGTATTATTGGTCAAACTAAGTTCGAACATGCTATGTTAGACTTAGGAGCTTCAATTAACGTCATGCCATACTCTATTTATGCCTCAATGAACCTTGGTGAATTGAAAAATGATGGTGTGATTATTCAGTTGGCCGATAGATCTAATGCCTATCCAAAGGGCGTATTGGAAGATGTCTTAGTGCAGGTGAATAATTTGATCTTCCCGGCGGATTTCTATGTCCTTGAAATGGAGGAAACCACCCATGCTCCATCCTTGCCGATTCTTCTTGGGAGGCCATTCATGAAGACGGCCCGAACTAAGATAGACGTGTTTAAAGGCACTTTAACAATGGAATTCGATGGGGAAGTGATTGATTTTAATATTTCTGAAACTAAGAAATTTCCTAATGATGATCACTCATGTTTCCCTATTGATATTCTTGATTCTTTGGCGCAGGCACACATTGATCAATTACATGGCGATGCACTTGAAAAGGTCATTACAAATGGCATAGAAATGAAGGATCATGTTATGGAGGAGATCCCATTGCATGCCGAGGGCTCTAAGTGAGAAATGAAGGTTTCGTCCGGCTGCAAGACGTAAAGGAAAGCGCTACTTGGGAGGCAACCCAATACACTGAATAAAATAAAGCTGTCCATTGATCTTCGATTTGATAAAAAAAAAAAAAAAAAAAAAAAAAAATTCATATATTAAATAAAATACTAAACATGGAGAAAGGTGGTGCTTCACAAAGGTTGTTTACGTGAAGCCCCACTACGAGGCGTCGAAGCGGAAGGCTTTGAAGCGGAAGGCATCGGAGCGGAAGGCATCAGAGTGGAAGGCATCGGAGCGGGAGGCATCGGAGCTAGAGCATTCCAGGCCTCAATACTTGGCCAAGCGCTGGATGAGCCAGGAAAAAGGTGCCTCTGGAGGAAAGACGAAAACCTTTGACGGTCACTGTGAATCCGACCTTCAGACTCTTGCAGCTCATCAAGCTTCCTCTTCATGCCCGTCGAATAGTTGTTGGCAAGCACGTGCAAACTTCTATTCTCGTACTTAAGCTGCTGGATCTCCTGCTTGAGACTTTCCACCTCTGCCATCAATGATTCCACCTGACGGGAGCGGGCAAGCAGGCGTTGGCCCATGTTGGACACAGAACTCGCACACTGAACACTAAGTGCAAGGGACTCTTGAACGGCCAACTCATCGGACCGTCCTGACAGCAGCCTACTATCTTTTGGAGTGAGGAGGTTCCTAGCTACTATTGTAGCTGTTGTGGCGTCCTACATCACGGAGTCTTCACCTGTAAGAAGACCGTTAGAAGATAAGAAAGAAGGGCGCCACACGTTACCTTGACGCGGCGCGCCCGTATCACTGCTAAGGCTCAATTCCAAGCTAAGGTTCGATGAGTTTGCCATTTTTCAAAAGTGTTCAAAGAGAAGGGATGGAGTTAAATTTCCAAGGGCCGGAGTCGATTTTCAAGAATGGGAAATCTTCAGAGTGTGTTTGTTGGCGGTGATCGATAGCTCTATAAAAAGCCAAGGCGACGCGTCCACCGATTCAAAGAGCCGGATTTTCCGGCGTAAGTTAGGCGACGCTTTCTCTGCTTTTCAGAAAACGCGTTCAACTTTGTCAAAAGATTTCTGACAAAGCTGAAAACACGTGGACGCCATCATCGCAACTACACATCTTTAGCCGACAAGCGCAAAGTTCGGCGACGCTTTCTCTGCTTTTCAGAAGACGCGTGCAGCTTTGTCAAAAGGAGCCGCATCTGCACTACCACGTGTCGTTCAGAAAGCGAAGGGGCGTCGTTCAGAAAGCAAAGGGGCGTCGTTCAGAAATCGAAGGGGCGCCTGCTCAGAAATCGAAGAGGCGTATTCAAAGATCGAAGAGGCGCCACTATTTCAAAAAGCCGGAGTTGCGGGATCAAAACGTTTGTCGACAAAGGTAAAAAGTACCACCACTTGCTATTATCTCTATATATGTCGACGTTCGTCTTTTATGGCAGGGCAAACCTGAAGAAAATGCCCAACTCTCCCTCACCTCTGAGGGCGCACTCCCAGCAAAGCCTTTCGAAATACTCAATTCTTTCTTCTTCCCCAAAGATGATACGAGATGTCTGGAGTACAGATGACCCAGGAGGAAACAGCACAACAAATACATGTGCTGATTCATTCACCGCTTCTTCAAAAGCAAAGGTATCTCATATCATCAAGGTCAAAAGCAAAAGTATCTCATATCATGCTCTTTCCCTGTCTTTTTCTTTGTCCTTGTTCTTACTCGCATGGCAAAGTAAAAGAAGCAATCAGCCGGCACTTGGAGTCAGTCTTCCGTTCTGGAGCCAACTGCCTGGAATCTATTCCTGATTGCTTACCTAGCGTTGCTCTCGAGTAGTCATCTTCAACGGTTGATACACTTCCGGAGAAGGGACCACTTCTGCAAAGGGGAGCGAGTAAGGCAAGTGAAAATGATACATTGAAGCATGTGGAGACAAACATAGGCTGAGTTATCCTCCAACCCTTTTCATTACGAATTGGAAAGATTGAACAAAGAAACAGACCAAAGGGGTAAGCTCAGACCTTCGGGGAAGACCAAAAGAATCCTCCAGCCAAGTAGCACAAAGGAAAATCAACAAGTGGAGGAGACCAAAAGAATCATGCAGCCCAGTTCAAGAGTATGCCTGTGGAATCACCAAGATCAATGCCTCAATGCAATCACCAAGGAGAAGAGGGAATTTACACTCCATAACCAGATTTGCGTCCCTAAACTCTTCTCTTTGTTAATTACATTTTGCCATGTTTAGTATGTTTAAGTGCTTTTTGCGTGTTTACTTATGTTTTGTGTGAATCTATGCTTAAAACATTGAGGACAATGTTTGATTTAAGTGTGGGGGGTAACTAAGTATATTTAATACAAATTCGTGGGATTTTATCACCCATTACTTCAAATGTTGTTCCTTGCTGTTTTAAGGTGTTTTTAAGTTGTTTTAGAGTGTTTTTAGTGTGTTTTGTTTTATAACTCCGAAAATCACGTAAAAATTTGAAAAACATGTTTTAAAAAAGCCTAAAAAGAGTGTTTTGAGTCATTTTTGTGTGTTTGTCTTAGGGTACCTTCCAACACAATGATAAGGATTTGGTTTATAATTGCATGACGGTTAAAAAGAGTTATTAACATAGAGAAAAGTTTGATTTACTCTTGGTATATGCTTGGTTATGGTTATAATGTATGACTTCACATGCAATCATAAAAGAAAAATTCGTTTTTGTAACATGCTTGAAGGAAGGAACTCAAACTAAAGCTACAACCCTGTGAGACTCGAGCCATTACCTTCTTTGGAGAGTTATTTTCTATGATTCTTTATTTTCTAAAGTTGTTGCATGATCTCATTATTCCTTGCTTGGTTGCTACTTAGAATGCAATTGTATCATGATAGAACTAAATGCTAGAACTTATATCCGTTTCATTCAAAGCATGACATTGAATTGCATAACATATATCAAGATGAAGTTGTGTAGTTGCCACCATAGCCAAATAGCCTTACTTCCCATATTTCGTATATATTAGTTTTAACCCCGTTGAGCCTCGTTTAGCCTATTTTCTTTGCTAACCACATCACCCCTTACCTAGCCTAGAGTAGGACTTTCCTATACCCTTGTTCTTAAAGTATAGTGACCATGACTTAAATGAATTCCTTTTGAGTCACATTATGCAAGAAAATGAGTGTGGGGGAGTAAAAGTTTGTTCTTACGTTTATATGTATGTTTTGAGATTCAAAAGAAAAAGAAGAAGAAAAGAAAAAAAAAAGGAGTGAAAATAAGTAAGAATGAACTCACGAGCGTTGATGGTTGAAGAAAGGGTCCAAAAAGTTGAATATGGCCCTAAGTTTTGTGTGACTTTCCCTTGGGTGTTCAAAGTTGACTTCTGTGTTCTTAAGAGAATTCTAAGTGCCTAATTCAATACTTTGCTCACTATTGCTTTAAGAATGTTTGTTTTACTTTACCTTTCTTTGACCATTACCCTTAGCCCCGTTACAACCCTCAACTTCTATCTTGAGTGTTATGTGTTTCAATTTGTGGAGTTTGAACTTGGTATGAGCATATGGTGTCACTGGTTCTCGCATCTAAGTAGTAACATTCCATTCATGAGATCATATCTAAACATGCTTATTAACTCCAGAAATTGCGTTCTTTGTGATACATATATGTGAGTGTTCGTTTTTATGTTTACATCAATCTTCTCACATATGACTAGATTAGGGTGTGTAGTTAGAAAATCTGAGTGAAAATCGAGTGCATATCTTGTAAGGAATTGAGCAAATTCTCTAAGGCATGTTACTACATTCAAAACATGGTTTTAAATGCTTAATTGTGAACTAGTATATGGTGACTATGATTAAGAATGTACTTAAGTATGAAGATGACTAAAATCTGTGGGAATGATGATTTTTAACGTGTCATGTGCATTGGAAATCCCTAAGACGGTTGTTGGAAGGTTTAGGTTGTGTTTTACTTGTTTTGTTTCGTTTGGTTTTGTTTTGTTTTTCTTTCTGTTTTGCTCGAGGACTAGCAAAAGATAAGTGTGGGGGTATTTGATAGGAGCATATTCATGCGACTTAAATGGCTTGTTCTCGTGCATTTACGTTATGTTTCTCTAGTTATTTTAGTCCTTTATGCATCTTTTGTGTGTTTTCAGGTTCTAAGGGCAAGGTATGCAAAAGGATGCATTTTGGAGCCTTTTGGAGCAAATTAGAGATTGGAATGGATATAATATGCTTGGAGCCAAGAGGATGGACGAAATTAAAGACTTGAAGTAGGAAAGTTAAATCCTAAAAGACCTCATGTTTAAGCATCATTGAAGACTCCTACGCATTTTAGAACACAAAAACAACATTCCTTGCAACCTTAGGACATTGTCGTGTGTTTCCTTGTGTCTCCCTTCCTTGCCATGCAAGGAAGGGCTTTGTTCCCTATTTTAAACACTTAAAGCATTCACTTATCATATCATTCACTTATCATATCATTCACTTATTATAAGCATTCACTTATCATATCATTCACTTATCAAACCATTCACTTATCACTTCCATTCACTTATCACTTATCACTTCCATTCACTTATCACTCACCACATATCATTCATTTATCACTTAACATATCATTCATTTATCACTTAATACATCATTCACTTATCACTTATCATACTCATAATCATCTACACATTTCAACCATTTAAACATATGCATTTCAACTCACATGCATCATCATCATGCAACCAACCTTGCCACATGCTTTCCAAGCTTTCCCCCTTCATCATTAAGCCACATTCACTCCCATTTCTCTCCCCTTAACAGCCCTAAACCGTGCATAATTAAAGGACACCATTCAACACACACATGCACCAAAAGACAACATTGGCATGCATCACATGCATTTCCAACACTTCCCCCTTTGTGCCGTGCCTTCCCTTCCACTTTCCAACCACATTCTTTCAATTCCCACTTCATCATTACACCACCTAAGCCACATGCACTCCCATTCTTTAATTCAGCCACTTAATCATTCAACCACAAAACAATCACACAACACACCAACACACATGCATCCTGAAATTCTTTGCCGTGCAATCACATGCATTTCCCTTGACATTTTCAGCCATCACACTTCATCATTACACCACCATTCACTCTTTAACCCACACACACTTCACACAAACAACATTCACATGCATTCACATGCATTTCCAACACAAAACACACTCAAAACCGTGGCCACCTTTGCATTTCAGCATTCCCATTTGCATTTTCAGATTTCCAGCTTTCCAACCTAGCCACATTCACATGCATTCACTCATAATCATTCACCAAACTTGCAGCCACATTTCCACCCACCTCCTAGCTGTCATGTTCCCTCCATTACTCCTATAAATACCCTTGCATTCATTCATTCAAACACATCTCATTATTCCATTCACAACACTTCACACAACACTTCACACAACCCTTGTGCCGCAAATCCCCTTCCATTTCTGTGCAGTTTTTCTCCTCCATTGCAGCCACTATCCAACCACTTCCCATCCCTCCAAACACTTCACATAATCCCCAAAGCTCACCTTAGACCTTGTGCTACAACAACGAGGAAGAGAAGAGTGCCTAAACGTTCATACAATTCAAGTTTGAGTTGTTGGAATGTTTAGGGGTTTCTTTGATTTCAAAGTTTAAATTTAATTCTCTTTGTTTTGTACGTATGAGAATGGAAGAGAAGAGTGCCTAAACGTTCATACAATTCAAGTTTGAGTTGTTGGAATGTTTAGGGGTTTCTTTGATTTCAAAGTTATGAGGAACTAAACCCCCTTTAGCTAGGGGGTGATTCGAAACTATGTTTATATTTGCAATATGAATTGATTAACTTTCGTTGGAATTTCATAAGTTGTGGACTCAATTTGTTTAACCGTTTGATTGATAACTTATTTATGAATGTTTATTAAGAATGTGCGCTTAATTTTCATGCATGAATATGACGCTAGAATATAAGTGAATTTCACCTAATCGTTATGAACTTATATTCACAAGTAGTGGAGGTTGCTTATAAACAATCGCGTTAAATGAATTCTTGGCACGAGTTTCATGCTCATCATAGTAACGAATGCCTCGTCAACACTTATAGTTTTCATAATGCTTAATGATCTTTGATTGTATCTTTATTGTGCTTTTCACGTAAAGGACTTTTGGAGAATGTGGTGAATTGCGTTGCGCTAACCCATCCAATTCATTAACTTAAGGAGAACTTGACGGTTAATTTAAGTGGACTTAATTAACCCGGAGTGTTGAGTTTCATAATTTATCGAAAGACCAACTGAGAATCAATCTTGTATGCAAGTGTAACATGTGTGGAGAAGAACCCCTTGGCTATTCCATCATCCATATTTTCATCACATTCATATTTACGTTTTGCATTTAATTACAATTTGTCCATTTAATTTAATCTCGTCCAAACACAATCCCCCCCATCTTTTATTAAGTCTTAATCATTCGTATTTGTTTTATTTTTGTGTTTTCAAGTATTTGAAGTCTTGTGTACTTGTTTTGAGTTCTTGTTAAGTAAGTTACGTGTTTTAAAAATTAGTTTTATTTATTTGAATCAAGTGTTTAGCACCCCTAGTTAATCCCCGGTTAGAACGATCCCTACTTACATCATTACTACAATTGTCACAAATAGGGTTTAGTTTGTGTGCGTATAATCTACGTACCAGCCTCGTAGTGGGGCTTCACGTAAACATCCTCTGTGAAGGCTCCATCTTTCTCCATGTTTAGTATCTTTTTTTTTTTTTCTTTTTTTTTTTTTTTTTTTTTTCAATAAATAAAATCAAACGGCATGGAATTGGTCCTTGAATGGAAGGTGATACTTGAAGTGAACCGGCATTGGTTTGAATTCTAGTGTAGGTGCCTGATTCATAAAAAACAGCAAGTTAGTATAAAATGTAATGGAATTTGGAAAAAAAAACTTACTTGTTTTGTTCGATAAGAACTCAATGACAAACACCACTCCTTTGAAAGTTTCAGGGATATTGGACTTCGCCAGATTGCAAGTGATGGTTATGACTTGTCCAATGTCATCAAATTTAACTTCTTTGGATTTTGTGGTTTCAAGAACGTCCTCTTTGATGAATTCATGACATTCCCTACTTTGCACCTTTGGAAGGGCTTCCAAGATGTCTTTTTCACTTTCTTCTTCCTTGGAATTCATGAACCTGCAAGGAATAGGGATATTTGTTGGAATGGGGTTAGAACTAATTGGAACAACCTTACTTGAATTAGATGGCGTAGGAGCAATAAGTGCTTCTGACAAAGGTGCTTCAAATCCTCCCTTCGGATTTACAATGGTTGAACTAGGGAGTTTGCCTTGGTCGCAAAATTGTCCTACGAACTCCGCTATCTGCCCAATTTGCTTTTCCAAGTGGTCCAACCTTTTGTCTTCTTGTCGAGCCTCATTGTCTTGATTTTGTGAGCCCTGCACCAAACAAATTAATTCGTTAAGCTTTTGATTATAATCTATTGACGAACTTAAATTTGGTTGGGCATATTGAATATGAGGTTGTGGTGGGTGTATAGGTCTTGAATAGAACTCCTCATATGGCTGCCAATATCCTTCTTCTTGAACATGTTGAGGTTCCCACCACATAGAGTTTGAATGATCACTCCAATCTGAACTGTAAGTATTGGAAAACACGTTATTCCTTGATTGAAGATCAAATATATCAACACTTTGCATTTGAGACCTTTCCATGAGCTGTGACAAAAGAGAAGCATTATCTAGTGCCATGTTGTTCTTCTCTAGTATTTGAATTCAACAAACAAAACACAAATCAAAAACTAAAACTAAAATACATAACAGAAACAAACAATCCAAGAGATTAGCAAATTTGCTAATCCCCGGCAACGGCGCCAAAATTTGATGCGAGAATTATACGCGCACAAATTAAACCCTCTTTTTATCAATTGTAGTAAGTATGTAAGTAGGGATCGTTCTGGACCGGGGATTAGGAGGGATTGTTAATCACTTGGATTTGACTTAAAAACGTAAAAACACAATATAAAACACTAAACTAGACTCAAAGAATGTAAAACTAAACTTTAAAACACTAAAACAAATCAAAAGACTCAAAATGCTTTTAAAAACACAAACTAAAATGATTTCTAACTAAATTGACATTAAAGTAAAGGGGGATTTAAGTTTATACGAAATTAAATTAAATGAACAAATTAAAACAGAATGTAAATATGAAATTGATGAAATAGAATGGATGAATGCTAGCTAAGGGGGTCATCTCCACATATGTTACACTTGCATAATAAAAAGATTTCCAATTACATTTCAATAAATTATGAAACTCATCACCCCGGGTCAATTAGGTCCGCTTAAATTAACCGTCAAGTTTTCCTTAAGTTAATGAATTGGATGGGTTAGCGCAACGCAATTCACTACATTCTCCAAAAGTCCTTTACGTGAACAGCACAATAAAGATACAATCAAAGATCATTAAGCATTATGAAAACTATAAGTGTTGACGAGGCATTCGTTACTATGATGAGCATGAAACTCGTGCCAAGAATTCATTTAACGCGATTGTTTATAAGCAACCTCCACTACTTGTGAATATAAGTTCATAACGATCAGGTGAAACTCACTTATATTCTAGCGTCATATTCATGCATGAAAATTAAGTGTGCACTCTCAATAAACATACATAAATAAGTTATCAATCAAACGGTTAAACAAATTGAATTCACAACTTATGAAACGCAATTAGAAGTAATTAAATCAAAATGCAAGCATAAACATTTATTTCGAATTACCCCCTAGCTAAAGGGGGATTAGTTCTTCATAACATTGAAATCAAAGAAACACCTAAACATTCCAACAACTCAAACTTGAATTGTATGAACGTTTAAGCACTCTTTTCTTCCATTCCTCAAACATACAAAACAAAGAGAATTGAATTTAAACATTGAAATCAAAGAAACACCTAAACATTCCTACAACTCAAACTTGAATTGTATGAACGTTTAGGCCCTCTTCTCTTCCTCTTTATTGTAGCACAAGGTCTAAGGGATGTTGTTGGTGTGTTGAATGGATTGGGGAATTATGGAAATGGATGAGGAATGGTAGAAAATGGAAAGAAACCCACGGCAAGGAAGGGAATTTCAGGATGTGAAGATGGTGTGTGTTTGTGTTGTGGTATGTACAATGGAAAATGAGATGTTATGAGGAGTGAATGCAAGGGCTTTTATAGGAGAATGAAGGTGTAAATGGCTGTTTGTTTAAGCATGCAAGTGGCTAATTAATGATGAACAAACAGCTAGGAAAGCATGTGAAAGCTGGAATTGCATGTGAAGATGCTGGAATTGCATTGAAAGCCCACGGCATTGAGTGTGTTTTCTGGAATGATGGCAGGTTGTGTATGTGTTTGGGAAGAGAATAAATGTATGATGGTGGCTGAATGATTAAAGGGAATGAATGGGAGTGACACTAGGTTGGTTATGCATGTGGAATGTGGCTGAATGATTAAAGGGAATGAATGGGAGTGACACTAGGTTGGTTATGCATGTGGAATGTGGCTGAATTGTTGGTGAAATGATGAATGGGAAAGCTGGAATTTCAAGGGAACTCACGGCAAAGATAAGTGTTTTGGTGATGGGTGCATGTGTTGATGGTTTTGCATGTGAATTAAAACTAGAGTGATGATGATGAATGCATGTGTAAAGGAAGTGGATTTTCTGCAAATGCAAGACTACTTATACATGGCTGAAATGATGAAGAATAAAGGGTGCAAGTGTGAATGATTGAATGTGCATGTGGGTTGGAAATGTGGCTGCAATGATGAAGTGTAATGGCTGAAAATGGGATGGATTTATGATGGGAGTGCATATGATTAAAGAGTGGGAGTGCATGTGGGTGAATGTGAAGGGAATGCATGGGTTGATGACTAGGTTAGTGGGTGGAAATCTGAAAATGGCATAAGGGAATGGGAGCTCACGGTTTTGGCTAGTGTTTGAATGTGTAAAGTGTGTGTGAATGCATGTGAAGATGCTAATAAATAATGCATGTAGGGTTAGGAAATAAAATCATAACTTAAAGGGGGATGATTAAAGGGTGTTGAAAGGTTTTGCATGGCTTTGAAGTGATTGTGGATTGGGCTAGAGTTTAAGTACATGAAATGGACCCAAATTGCTCATCCTTGCATCGCAAGGAATGGTGTTTGTGTTAAGCCCATGGCAAGGTGTTATGTGATTGGGTTAGGGCCATTGTTTTGTGTCTTCAAGTGCATACAAGGCCTTCAATTTCATCCAACACTTGGGCTCCAAGTATAAGCTATCCATCCTTAGCCCAATAGTGCTCCAAAACACTCCACAATGCATCATTTCGTCAAACACGTCTTATTATCCTGAAAACACACAAAAGAAGCATAAAGGACTAAAATAACTAAAGAAACACAACGTAAATGCACGAGAACAAGCAAAGTAAGTCGCCTAAATATGCTTCTATCAAGAACCAGTGACACCATATGCTCATACCAAATTCAAACTCCACAAATTGAAATACACAACACTCAAGATAGAAGTCAAGGGTTGTAACGGGGCTTGGGGTATTGGCTAACAAGGAAAGATAGGGATAAACAAAAGTTCTTTAAGCAATAGCAAACAAAGTAATGAAAATGAGACTTAGAATTCACTTGGAATGCAGAATTCAACTTTAAATACCCAAGGGAAACTTAGGGCCATATTCAACTTTTTGGACCCTTTCTTCAACAACCAACACTTGTGAGTTCATTCTCACTTATTTTCAACTCTTTTTTTTTTTTCCTTCATTTTCACATTTCTTTTTTTTTTCTAGCCGTGCCTATGGCACATAAACTCACATCAATACTCCTTCCCCCACACTTATTTTCTGCAACGTATTAATCAAAAGGAATTCATTTTCAGTCATGCTTACTATGCTTCAAGAACAAGGGTATGGGTGGTCCTAATCTAGGCTAGGTGAGGATGATATGGGTTAACAAAGAACATGGGCTAATGATAGGAGCATATTCATGCGACTTAAATGGCTTGTTCTCGTGCATTTACGTTATGTTTCTTTAGTTATTTTAGTACTTTAAGCTATTTTCGTGTGTTTGTAGGTCCAAAGGGCTAAAGGAGCAAAAAGATGCATTTTGGAGACTTTTGGAGCACTTTTGGGCTAAGGATGGATAGCTTATGCTTGGAGCCAAAGTGTTGGACGAAATTGAAGACCTAATTGAAGACCAAAGTGTTGGAACCTTGTTCCCTTTAGTTTTAGGACATTTAAACCTTTCCTAATCCCAATCATGCCATGCATTCACACCATTCTCTCCCAAAACCGTGCATCTCCACAATCCCATTCATCAACACATGCATCCACATGCATTCACCCTTTAAACCATTAAATCCACATGCTTTCCTATTCAATTAAATCAGCCACATGCATTCATCATCATAACCTAGCTGTCATTCCACTTCATTGCACATGCATCTTCAAATAAATCAGATTTCCATCATATTCACATGCATTCCATCCTTTAAAACATTGCACTTGCACTCCCTTTAATTAATTAAGCCACATGCACTCCCATCCATTTCATCATTGCAGCCAACACATGCTTTCACATGCATTTTCAGATTGTCCCCTTGCACATGCAGCCACATGTTCATTGCACATGCAATTCCAACCCACATGCATCCTTTAATCATTCAAACATGCAGCCACATTCCCTCCTAGCTGTCATGTTCCCCCCATTTCACCTATAAATAAGCATCCATTGCATTCATTCTCATTCACTCATCCATTGCAGAAATGTAGACCATAAACCACCCTTGCCGTGACTCTCCCTTACAATCCAAACACCATCCTTCCATCTCCACAACTCCTCTTCCATTCCTCCACCACTCCCCAAACCATTCACACCATCAAACTATCCTTAGACCTTGTGCTACAACGAAAAGGAAGATAAGAGTGCCTAAACGTTCATACAATTCAAGTTTGAGTTGTTGGAATGTTTAGGTGTTTCTTTGATTTCTATGTTTAATTTCAATACTCTTTGTTTTGTACGAATGAGGCATGGAAGAGAAGAGGGCCTAAACGTTCATACAATTCAAGTTTGAGTTGTTGGAATGTTTAGGTGTTTCTTTGATTCTCTTTGTTTTGTACCATGAGGAACTAAACCCCCCCTTGGCTAAGGGGGGATTCGAAATATATGTTTATGCTTGCGTTTTGATTTGTTTACTTCTAATTGCGTTTCATAAGTTGTGGATTCAATTTGTTTAACTATTTGATTGATAACTTATTTATGTATGTTTATTAAGAGTGCACACTTAATTTTCATGCATGAATATGACGCTAGAATATAAGTGAGTTTCACCTAATAGTTACGAACTTATATTCACAAGTAGTGGAGGTTGCTTATAAACAATCGCGTTAAATGAATTCTTGGCAAGAGTATCATGCATTCATAGTTACAATTGCCTCGTCAATACTTATAATTTTCATAGAGCGTAATGATTCTTGCTTGTATCTCTATTATGCAATCATGTAGGGGACTTGTGGGGAATGTTTTGGGTTGTCGTATGCAATCATCCAATTCAATAACGTTAGGAAGATTTGAAGGTTAATTAGTGCATCACGGTTAACTTGGGGAATTGAGAATTAATGATTTATTGAAACGCAATTGGAAATCATTTTATTATGCAAGTATAACATATGTGGAGATGAACCCCGTAGCTAACTTTCCATCCATTTCAATTCCATTCATTCTATTTCAATTTCATATTTACTTTCTGTCTAGTTTATTAACTTGTTTATGTTTTCATGTTTAATTTAACTTCTTGTTCAATTATGTTAAACATGTGGAACTAATTTCTTTTTTTAGTTAGAGGCGAATTTGAAGCCATTTACATATGTTGGTTATGATTTGATTTACTCCAGTTATGAATTCATGAACTTTAGATGTGGTTTACTTTTCTGTTTTGATTAAGAACTTGTTTATGTATGTGGGTTGAGGGTCGACACTTAATTTGCATGCCTAAACTTGATGCTAGGATATAAGGGAATTTCACCTAATCGTTATGAACTTATATTCATGAGTAGTAAAGATCGCTAGTCACGATTGTGTTTAGCAAACCCTAGGCTGGATTAACATGCGTATTCCATAGTTATGAATGCCTAGTCGATGTTTATGATTTCCGTTGAACTTAATGATCTTTGTTGAATGTCTCTATCATGCGTATTCCATGGTTAGGGACTTTGATTAGGAATAATTTGGTTGTAATGCGTATCCCATTCAATCCAATGAATCTAGGGAAATCTGAAAGTTAGTTTAAGCGAACCTAATTAACTTGGAGCATTGTCATTCATCGTTTGTTGAAGTCATAACTGGGAGTCAATTTATATGCTTATGTTCATGTGTGGATAAGGAACCTTCTAACTAGTTTTTCATCATTCTATTTCATTAATTTCGTTTTTAGAATCTGTTTTAATTCCAAGTTTCTGTTTTTAATTTTAAATTCGTCAAAACCAATCCCCCATTTCTTTTAAAATGTTAGATTACTTAGAATTACATTTAGTTTGTGTTTTTAAGAGTTTTGAGTCAAGTCATAACCCAATTTCGTCCATATTCACCAAAGTGCTCAAAACTGCCCAGAAAGTGTTTTTAAGGCAGTTTTGAGTGTTTTGGGTGATGTTTGAGTCTTTTGGTTTGTTTTAGTGTTTTAAGCGTTTAGCTTCGCATTCTTTGAGTTTAGTTTAGTGTTTTAAACTTTATTTTACGTTTTTGAGTCAGTTTCCAAGTGATTTGCAATCCCTCCTAATCCCCGGTCCAGAACGATCCCTACTTACATACTTACTACAAATGATAAAAAGAAGGTTTAATTTGTGCGCGTATAATTCTCGCATCAGCTAACACGGCTCAATGGGGTTAAACTTAAACACAAAATGAGTGAAGGGCACACGACTTATTTGGCTTTGATGGTGGTCACTACACAACTTCATCTTGAATACGTGTTATGCAAATCAATAACATGCTTTGAATGAAATGGGCATGAGTTCTAGTATTTGGAACTAAGTGATGAAACACCTTCTAAGTAGTAACCAAGCAAAGAATAATGAGATCATGCAATGACTTTAGAAAATAATGATGCACAGATTATTACTCTCCAAATAACGTTTTGGCTCAAGTTTCACAGTGATGTAGCGTTAGTTTGAGTTCATTCCTTCAAGCAAGTTACAAAAACTAATTTTTCTTTGTGATTACATTGACTTCGTAAACTATAACTACAACCAAGCATAAACCAAAGAGTATATCAAACGTCCATCCATGTTTGTAACTTTCTTTAACCATCATGCAATTAAAAACCAAATCCTCATCATTGTGTTGGAAGGTACCCTACAACACAAACAAACACACATAAACAACTCTTTTTGGGTTTTTTAAACAATTTTTCAAATTTTTATGGGTTTTTCGGATTTTTAAGTGAACACACACTAAAACACTCTAAAATGGCTTAAAAACACTTAAAAACAGCTAAGAACAACATTAAGAACAACATTGGAAGTAATGGGTGATAAAATCCCACGAATTTGCATCAACAACTGATAGGAGCATATTCATGCGACTTAAATGGCTTGTTCTCGTGCATTTACGTTATGTTTCTTTAGTTATTTTAGTCCTTTATGCTTCTTTTGTGTGTTTTCAGGTTCTAAGGGCAAAGTATGCAAAAGGATGCCTTTTGGAGCCTTTTGGAGCAAATTAGAGATTGGAATGGATATCATATGCTTCGAGCCAAGAGGATGGACGAAATTGAAGGATTCCTAATCCATTGCAGCCACATGCACATTCAATCATTCACATCAAAACCTTGCACATGCTTTCCCATTTCATTATTCATTCACTTTGCAGCCACCATTCACTCTTTAATCCACATGCATTCATCATCATTCACCCTAGCTTTAATTCACATGCAAACACATTCATTTTCAGCACCAAACACCATCATTGACATGCACTCCCATTTTCTCCCAAAACATTGCACATGCATTTTTAATCATTCAACCATGCAGCCACACATTCACCCACATGCACATTCAATCATTCATCCTAGTTGGCAGCCACATGCATTCACTCTTCATAAATCAGCCACATGCATTCATCATCATAACCTAGCTGTCATATTCCCTCTTTTAATCATTTCTCCACTTATAAATAAGCATCTATTGCAGCCACAAAACTCATTCCCATATTCATTCATTCAGAAATTCATTCACTCTTCCATATTCCAGAAATTCGTCAAAACCTCCCCACACCCTTGCAGCAGCCACCAAAACACTTTTCTCCTCCATTGCAGCCACTCCAACCACTCCCCATCCATTCATACACAAAACCTATCATTCTACATCATCCATAATCCCCAAAACTCACCTTAGACCTTGTGCAGCAACAAAGAGGAAGAGAAGAGGGCCTACACGTTCATACAATTCAAGTTTGAGTTGTTGGAATGTTTAGGTGTTTCTTTTCCTTTGAATTCAATGTTTAATTTCAATTCTCTTTGTTTTGTACGTATGAGGAACTAAACCCCCCTTGGCTAGGGGGGGATTCGAAATATATGTTTATGCTTGCATTTTGATTTGATTACTTCTAATTACGTTTCATAAGTTGTGGATTCAATTTGTTTAACCGTTTGATTGATAACTTATTTATGTATGTTTATTGAGAGTGCACACTTAATTTTCATGCATGAATATGACGCTAGAATATAAGTGAGTTTCACCTAATAGTTACGAACTTATATTCACAAGTAGTGGAGGTTGCTTATAAACAATCGCATTAAACGAATTCTTGGCATAAGTTTCATGCGTATTCCATAGTAACGAATGCCTCGTCAACACTTATAATTTTCATAGAGCGTAATGATTCTTGCTTGTATCTCTATTATTGATAGGAGCATATTTAGGCGACTTACTTAGCTTGTTTTCGTGCATTTATATTGTTAATTCATAGTTGTTTTAGTAGTTTAAGCCATTTTCGTGTGTTTTTAGGTTCATATGGCTAAGGAAGCAAAAAGATGCATTTTGGAGCATTTTGGAGCAAAATTGGACTTGGAATGGATAGCTTATGTTTGGAGCAAAAGGAATGGACGAAATTGAAGGATTCCTAATCCATTGCAGCCACATGCACCCATAATCATTCACACCTTGCAGCCACATGCATTCACTCTTCATAAATCAGCCACATGCACATTCAATCATTCACACCAAAACCTTGCACATGCAATCCCTTTAATTAATTCAACCTAGCTGTCATTGCACATGCATTCACTCTTTAACCCACATGCATTTCCACCCACCTGCACTCCCATTCTTTAATCCATTCAGCCACAAGACATTATCATTGCACATGCATTCACTCTTTAACCCACATGCATTTCCACCCACATGCACTCCCATTCTTTAATCCATTCAGCCACAAGACATTATCATTGCACATGCATTCACTCTTTAACCCACATGCATTTCCACCCACATGCACTCCCATTCTTTAATCCATTCAGCCACAAGACATTATCATTGCACCACATTCAGCCATTCCACATGCTATTTCAGCCACATGCACTCATAATCATTCAACCAACTTTGCACATGCATTCATCATCATAACCTAGCTGTCATGTTCCCTCTTTTTCACCTATAAATAAGCATCCATTGCAACCTCAATTCATCCCACACTTCCATTTCAGAAATTCATCCATTGTACATACCACAAACACTTCCCCCTTTGTGCCGTGAGTCTCCCTTACAATCCAAACACCATCCTTCCATTTTCACCACTCCCCAAACCATTCACACCATCAAACTATCCTTAGACCTTGTGCTACAACGAAGAGGAAGAGAAGAGTGCCTAAACGTTCATACAATTCAAGTTTGAGTTGTTGGAATGTTTAGGTGTTTCTTTGATTTCAATGTTTAATTTCAATACTCTTTGTTTTGTACATATGAGGAATGGAAGAGAAGAGTGCCTAAACGTTCATACAATTCAAGTTTGAGTTGTTGAAATGTTTAGGTGTTTCTTTGATTTCAAAGTTATGAGGAAATTCGAAATATATGTTTATGCTTGCATTTTGATTTGATTACTTCTAATTGCGTTTCATAAGTTGTGGATTCAATTCGTTTAACTGTTTGATTGATAACTTATTTATGTACGTCTATTGAGAGTGCACACTTAATTTTCATGCATGAATATGACGCTAGAATATAAGTGAGTTTCACCTAATAGTTACGAACTTATATTCACAAGTAGTGGAGGTTGCTTATAAACAATCGCGTTAAACGAATTCTTGGCATAAGTTTCATGCGTATTCCATAGTAACGAATGCCTCGTCAACACTTATAATTTTCATAGAGCGTAATGATTCTTGCTTGTATCTCTATTATGCAATCATGTAGGGGACTTGTGGGTAATGTTTTGGGTTGTCGTATGCAATCATCCAATTCAATAACGTTAGGAAGATTTGAAAGTTAATTTAAGCGGATCTAATTAACTTGGAGCATTGAGAATTAATGATTTGTTGAAATGCAATTGGAAATCGTTTTATTATGCAAGTATAACATATGTGGAGATGAACCCCGTAGCTAACTTTCCATCCATTCAATTCCATCAATTTATTCTTTCTTCTTTTGTTTCTGTTTTCATGTTTAATTTAACTTGTTGTTCAATTATGTTAAACATGTGGAACTAATTTCTTTTTAGTTAGAGGCGAATTTGAAGCCATGAACATATGTTGGTTATGATTTGATTTATTCCAGTTATGAATTCATGAACTTTAGATGTGGGTTACTTTTCTGTTTTGATTAAGAACTTGTTTATGTATGTGGGTTGAGGGTCGACACTTAATTTGCATGCCTAAACTTGATGCTAGGATATAAGGTAATTTCACCTAATCGTTATGAACTTATATTCATGAGTAGTAAAGATCGCTAGTCACGATTGTGTTTAGTAAACCATAGGCTGGATTAACATGCGTATTCCATAGTTATGAATGCCTAGTCGATGTTTATGATTTCCGTTGAACTTAATGATCTTTGTTGAATGTCTCTATCATGCGTATTCCATGGTTAGGGACTTTGATTAGGAATAATTTGGTTGTAATGCGTATCCCATTCAATCCAATGGATCTAGGGAAATCTGAAGGTTAATTTAAGCGGACCTAATTAACTTGGAGCATTGTCATTCATCGTTTGTTGAAGTCATAACTGGGAGTCAAATTATATGCTTATGTTCATGTGTGGATAAGGAACCCTCTAACTAGTTTTTCATCATTCTATTCCATCAATTTCGTTTGTACAATCTGTTTTGTTTCCAAGTTTCTATTTTAGTTTTAAATTCGTCAAAACCAATCCCCCATTTATTTTAAAGTGTTAGATTAGTTAGAATTACATTTAGTTTGTGTTTTTAAGAGTCTTGAGTCAAGTCATAACTTAATTTCGTCCAAATTTGTGTTTGTACTCAAAACTGCCCAGAAAGTGGTTTTTAGGCAGTTTTGAGTGTTTTGGGTGATGTTTGAGTCTTTGGGTTTGTTTTAGTGTTTTAAAGTTTAGTTTTACATTGTTTGAGTCTAGTTTAGTGTTTTATATTACGTTTTTTTACGTTTTTGAATCAAATCCAAGTGATTAACAATCCCTCCTAATCCCCGGTCCAGAACGATCCCTACTTACATATTTACTACAATTTGACAAAAAGAGGGTTTAATTTGTGTGCGTATAAATATCGCATCAAATTTTGGCGCCGTTGCCGGGGATTAGAAAATTTGCTAATCCCTTGGATTGTTTTATTTTTGTTTGTTTTTATTCCAGATTCTTAATCTTGTTTTGTTTCTTGTTTTAGGTACTAGTTTATGACTCGGAGTTCTCATCCGATTCGTGAACATATCCTGGAGTGATTGGGTTCTTCGTCCGGCTGCAAGACGTAAAAGAAAGCGCCACTTGGGAGGCAACCCAATGCACTGAATAAAACAAACCATGTTCATAAAAAAAAAAATAAAAAGAAAAAAAAAAAAAAAAAAAAAGATACTAAACATGGAGAAAGATGGAGCTTCACAAAGGTTGTTTTCGTGAAGCCCCACTACGAGGCGTCGGAGCGGAAGGCATCGGAGTGGAAGGTGTCGGAGCGCAAGGCGTCGGAGCAGAAGGCGTCGGAGCGGGAGGCATCGGAGCTAAAGCATTCCAGGCCTCAATACTTGGCCAAACGCTGGATGACCCAGGAAAAAGGTGTCTCTGGAGATAAGCCGCAAACCTTTGACGGTCACTTTGAATTCGACCCTCAGATTATTGCAGCTCATCAAGCTTCCTCTTCATGCCCGACGAATAGTTATTTGCAAGCACATGCAAACTTCTATTCTCGTACTTAAGCTGCTGGATCTCTTGCTTAAGACTTTCCACCTCTGCCATCAATGATTCCACCTGACGGGAGCGGGCAAGCAGGCGTTGGCCCATGTTGGACACAGAGCTCGCACACTGAACACTTAGAGCGAGGGACTCTTGAACGGCCAACTCATCGGACCGTCCTGACAGCAGCCTACTATCTTTTGGAGTGAGGAGGTTCCTAGCTACTATTGTAGCTGTTGTGGCGTCCTGCATCACGGAGTCTTCACCTGTAAGAGGACCGTTAGAAGATAAGAAAGAAGGGCGCCATACGTTACCTTGACGCGGTGCGCCCGTATCACTGCTGAGACTCAATTCTAAGCTAAGGTTCGATGGGTTTGCCATTTTTCAAAAGTGTTCAAAGAGAAAGGGTGGATGGAGTTAAAATTTCAAAGGGCCGGAGACGATGTTCAAGAATGGGAAATCTTCAGAGTATGTATGTTGGCGGTGATCGATACCTCTATAAGAAGCCAAGGCGACGCGTCCACCGATTCAAAAAGCCGGAATTTCCGGCGTAATTTAGGCGACGCTTTCTCGGCTTTTCAGAGGACGTGTTCAACTTTGTCAAAAGATTTCTTCTTTTCAGAAAACACGTGGAGGCCATCATCGCAACTACACATCTTTAGCCGACAAGCGCAAAGTTCGGCGACGCTTTCTCTGCTTTTCAGAAAACGCGTGCAGCTTTGTTAAAAGGAGCCGCATCCGCACTACTACTTGTCGTTCAGAAAGCGAAGGGGCGCCTGCTCAGAAATCGAAGAGGCGTATTCAGAAATCGAAGAGGCGCCACTATTTCAAAAAGCCGGATTTGCGGGATCAAAACGTTTGTCGACAAGGGTAAAAGAACAGTACCACTGATTGATGTTTTCCTTCTTCATGCTAGAATATGTTTAGTATAATGGCACAAGTAAGGGTGTCGAATCCACAGGGACTAATTGGACCTATATAATCACTTGTTTTGCAAGAACTCTTTACTAGAGAAATAAAACTAATCAATGTAGGCAGATTTGTTGTTGTACCTTGAAAGCATAAAGTAATGAAGTAAACACAAAATGAATGAATCAACAGCTAATAAAATGAGATAGTACCAATGGAGATGAAGCTAGGGATTCGATTTTACCATTGCTAACCCAAGGCCATGCTTGTTGAATCAGATTATACTCATCCATCTACCTATTTCTTGAGTTTGTTTCACTTAGATATGATCAACCATATGATGTGTGGATTTGATCAAATGTCTCTAATCATGAGCCTAATTGTGATGTGCAACTTTGGTTCCTAATCAAGAATATGTAGTGCACAAGAAACTTTCACAAAACCAAAGGGAACACTCGGCAGGATGTTTGCAAAACATTCCCTTCATTCATTCACATATCCACCAAGATTAAGCATGATGTGTGCTTTAATCTTGGCTAAACAACCTGTGGTTAATTCAAATGATGATCAAGCATTAAAATCAACACACTAAGTCACAATTAAATCGGAGAATGAAACAAGAAATAGATAGATTAAATGAGAATTCTGAATTAACTACATGGCAATCTTGCAAGGCTACATCGAATCCCTAGAGAGAGATTAGTTACACTTCATGTTTACAAAAGGTTTGACATAAAAATATATAACATGAGTGAACATAGGATTAAGAAGAAAGAACCCTTGAAGCAAAACTGATGTCGAAATCCCTTAAGAGTTGCCTTCCGTGTTGGTGCTCCAAGTGTGTTGTAAATGAAGGTGGAGCGGCTAAGGTTGAATGGTTTCTGCGAATGGGAGAGTGTATGGAATGGAATGAAGCCGAGAAGAGATTGTGTAGAAATGGAAGGGGATTTGCGGCAAAAGGGAAATATTGGATGTGTTTGTGGTGTCTTGTGTATGAAAATGAGATGTGTTTTTTGTGTATGAATGCATGGGTTTTTATAGGGGGAATGGGAGAATAAGTGGGTGATTGTTTAAGAGTGAATGTGGTTGTTATGATTGAGAGTGCATGTGGATGAAATAATGATGGAAAAAGAGCTAGGTTGTTGGTGTGTGAATGCATGTGTTGAATGATTAGAGTGCATGTGGGTGAATATGTGGTTGAAATGATGAAGTAGGAAGGTGGAAATGCATGTGTTGAATTGGTGGTGCAATGATGAAAGAGTAAGTGCATGTGTGTGTGAATGGTGGTGCAATGATGAAAGAGTAAGTGCACGTGTGTGTGAATGGTGGTGCAATGATGAAAGAGTAAGTGCATGTGTGTGTGAATGCATGTGGCTAAGGGTTGTTGATTGGGCTAGAGGTTTTGCATGGCTCAAAGGATTGTTTGATTGGGCTAGGCCCTTTGTTTTATGTCCAAAGTGCATACAAGGCTTTCAAATTCGTCCAACACTTTGGCTCCAAGCAAATGCTATCCATTCCAAGCCCAATTTTGCTCCAAAATGCTCCAAAATGCATCTTTTTGCTTCCTTAGCCATATGAACCTAAAAACACACGAAAATGGCTTAAACTACTAAAACAACTATGAATTAACAACATAGATGCACGAAAACAAGCTAAGTAAGTCGCCTAAATATGCTCCTATCAAATTCCCCCACACTTAGCTTTTGCTAGTCCTCGAGCAAAACAAAATAATAACAAATAAACAAAACGACACTAAACAAGTAAAACACAACCTAAACCTTCCAACAACCGTCTTAGGGATTTCCAATGCACATGACAAGTTAAAAATCATTATTCTCACAGATTTTAGCCATCTTTACACTTAAGTACATTCTTAATCATAGTCACCACATACTAGTTCACAATTAAGCAATCAAAACACATTTCAAATGTAGTAACATGCTTTAGAAAATTTACTCAATTCCTTACTAGAATGCACTCTATTTTCACACAGATTTTCTGACTACACACCCTACACTAGTTATATGTGAGAGATTGATGTAAACATGAAAGACTAGTATCTCACATATGTTATAACAAAGAAAGCATTTTCTGGATTTACGATAATGACATGAATATGATCTCATGAATGGAATGCTACTACTTAGAATGAGAACCAGTGATTCCATAAGCTCATATCAAATCCAAACTCCACATTATTGAACACATAACGATCAAGATAGAAGTCAAAGGGGTGTAACGGGGCTAGGGTATTGGTTAACAATGAAAGGTGAAGGATAAACAAACATTCTTAAAGCAATAGTGAGCAAAGTATTGAATTAGGCACTTAGAATTCCCTTTAGAGCGCGGAAAACAACTTTTAGACTAATAGGGGAAATTCAAACAACTCTTATTTTTCTTTTCTTTTTCATTTTCCGTCATGCTTACTATGCTTTAAGAACAAAGGCATGGATGGTCCTATTCTAGGCTAGGTAAGGATAACATGGGTTAACAAAGAACATAGGCTAAACAAGCTCAAAAGGGGTTAAAACTTACAACAAATACGAAATATGGGAAGTAAGGCTATTTGGCTATGGTGGCAACTACACAACTTTATCTTGATATATGTTATGCAATTCAATGTCATGCTTTGAATGAAATGGATATAAGTTCTAGCATTTAGTTCTATCATGATACAATTGCATTCTAAGTAGCAACCAAGCAAGGAATAATGAGATCATGCAACAACTTTAGAAAACAAAGAATCACAGAAAATAACTCTCCAAAGAAGGTAATGGCTCGAGTCTCACAGGGTTGTAGCGTTTGTTTGAGTTCCTTCCTTCAAGCATGTTACAAAAACGAATTTTTCTTTTATGATTGCATGTGAAGTCATACATTATAACCATAACCAAGCATATACCAAGAGTAAATCAAACTTTCATCCATGTTTATAACTCTTTTTAACCGTCATGCAATTACAAACCAAATCCTTATCATTGTGTTGGAAGGTACCCTAAGACACAAACACACAAAAAGCACTTAAAACACTCTTTTTAGGCTTTTCAAAACATTTTTTTCAAATTTTTATGTGATTTTCGGAGTTATAAAACAAAACACACTAAAACACTCTAAAACAATTTAAAAACACCTTAAAACAGCAAGGAACAACATTTGAAGTTATGGGTGATAAAATCCCACGAATTTGCATTAACAACATTAGTTACCCCCCCACACTTAAATCAAACATTGTCCTCAATGTTTTAAGCATAGATTCACACAAAACATAAGTAAACACACAAAAAGCACTTAAACATACTAAACATGGCAAAGTGTAATTAACAAAGAGAAGAGTTTAGGGACGCAAATCTGGTTATGGAGTGTAAATTCCCTCTTCTCCTTGGTGATTGCATTGAGGCTTTTATCTTTGTGATTCCACAGGCTTACTCTTGAACTGGTTTCCGCCCATCGTTGATTTTCCTTTGTGCTACATAATCTTGAACTGGGCAGCAGGATTCTTTTGGTCTTCCCCGAAGGTCTGAGCTTACCCCTTTTATCTGTTTCTTTGTTCAATCTTTGCAGGAGTGGTCCCTTCTCTGGAAGTGTATCAACCGTTGAAGATGACTACTCGAGAGCAATGCTAGGTAAGCAATCAGGAATAGATTCCAGGCAGTTGGCTCCAGAACAGAAGACTGACTCCAAGTGCTGGCTGATTGCTTCTTTCACTTTGCCATGCGAGTAAGAACAAGGACAAAGAAAAAGACAGGGAAAGAGCATGATATGAGATACTTTTGCTTTTGACCTTGATGATATGAGATACCTTTGCTTTTGAAGAAGCGGTCAATGAATCAGCACACTTCAATCCGTCGTTTCCTCCTGGGTCATCTGTACTCCAGGCATCTGGTATCATCTTTGGGGAAGAAGAAAGAATTGAGTATTTCGAAAGGCTTTGCTGGGAGTGCGCCCTCAGAGGTGAGGGAGAGTTGGGCATTTTCTTCAGGTTTTCCTTGCCATAAAAGATGAAGGTCGACATATATAGAGATAATAACAAGTGGTGGTACCATTCTTTTACCCTTGTCGACAGACGTTTTGATCCCGCAAATCCGGCTTGTTGAAATATTGGCGCCTCTTCGATCTTTGAAGACGCCTCTTCGATTTCTGAGCAGGCGCCCCTTCGATTTCTGAACGACCCCCCTTCGCTTTCTGAATGACACGTGGTAGTGCAGATGCAGCTCCTTTTGACAAAGCTGCACGCGTCTTCTGAAAAGCAGAGAAAGCGTCGCCGAACTTTGCGCTTGTCGGCTAAAGATGTGTAGTTGCGATGATGGCCTCCACGTGTTTTCAGCTTTGTCAGAAATCTTTTGACAAAGTTGAACGCGTTTTCTGAAAAGCTGAGGGAGCGTCGCCTAACTTACGCCGGAAAATCCGGCTCTTTGAATCGATGGACGCGTCGCTTTGGCTTTTTATAGAGCTATCGATCACTGCCAACATACACACTCTGAAGATTTCCCATTCTTGAAAATCGTCTCCGGCCCTTCGAAATTTAACTCCATCCACCCCTTCTCATTGAACACTTTTGAAAAATGACTAACTCATCGAACCTTAGCTTAGATTTGAGTCTCAGCAGCGATCCGGTTGCGCCCCGTCAAGGTAATGTATGGCGCCCTTCTTTTTTATCTTCTAATGGTCCTCTTTCAGGTGAAGACTCCATGATGACCGATGCAACAACAGCTACGATAGTAGCTAGGAACCTCCTTACTCCTAAGGACAGTAGGCTGCTTTCAGGACGGTCCGATGAGTTGGCCGTTCAAGAGTCTCTCGCTCTCAGCGTTCAATGTGCAGGCTCTGTGTCCAACATGGGCCAACGCCTGCTTGCTCGGTCCCGCCAAGTGGAATCGTTGATGGCAGAGGTGGAAAGTCTTAAGCAGGAGATCAAACAGCTTAAGTACGAGAATAGAAGTTTGCATGTTCTTGCAAATAACTATTCGTCGGGCATGAAGAGGAAGCTTGATGAACTGCAAGAATCTGAGGGTCGAATTCACAGTGACCGTCAAAGGCTTGCGGCTTATCTCCAGAGGCACCTTTTTCCTGGGTCATCCAGCGTTTGGCCAAGTATTGAGGCCTGGAATGCTCCCGCTCCGATGGCTCCCGCTACGATGCCTCCCGCTTCGATGCCTTCTGCTCCGACGCCTTTTGCTCCGACGCCTCGTAGTGGGGCTTCACGTAAACATCCTTTGTGAAGGCTCATCTTTCTGCCATGTTTTTTTTTTTTTTTTTTTTGGTTTTTTTTTAATCAAATCAACCGGCATGGAATTGATCTTTGAATGGAGGGTGATACTTGAAATGATTCGGTAATGGTTTAAATTCTAGAGTGGATGCCTGAATCATTAACAACATATTAGTATAAAAGAAAATTGAAATTCGGGAAGGCGGCTTACCTTTGAGCTCCGACATGAACTTAAAAATAAACACCCCTTCGAAAGTTATGACATGTCCCGTGTCATAAAACCCTTTTTCATAGCAACCCAATAGTTTGTCTACAAACATAGCCCTCATATACATTCGTATTAGTAAGCAAAAACACACTTAGTAAGCAAAAACACACTTAACCAAAACTAACACAACTAACACAAAAAAACACAAACCTTCAATCCCACACCCAAACCTAACCAAAGCATTGTCCTCGATGCTTAAAATTGTATGTAATGCAAGTAGGCAAAGAATATGGAATGGTGACAACATAAACACAAAATGAGGAAAGAACACAAACCACACTAGGTTGCCTCCTAGTAAGCGCTTTATTTAATGTCTAGGCAAGACATGGTAGCTTGTTCACGGTGTTGTAAACTCAAGAAAATCTACAACTTGATAAACTTGCTCTTCCTCCACTTTCTCCAAATATGGTTTCAATCGCTGCCCATTGACTTTAAAAGAGGTGCCATTCTTCATGTTCTCTATCTCCACAGCTCCGTGGGGAAATGTTTGCAGCACCTTAAATGGTCCCACCCACCTAGACTTCAATTTACCTGAAAAAAGTCTCAAACGTGAGTCATACAACAGTACTTTCATACCTTGGTGAAACTCCTTCCGTAGGATGGCCTTGTCATGATAGAGCTTAGTCCGTTCCTTGTAGATTTTGGCATTCTCATATGCTTCATTTCTGAGTTCTTCCAACTCATTAAGTTGGAGCTTCCTTGCTATTCCAGCATCCTTGTAATCAAAGTTGAACTTCTTGATGGCCCAATATGCACGGTGTTCAAGCTCCATTGGCAAATGACAAGCTTTCCCAAACACAAGGTGATAAGGGCTCATGCCAATGGGGGTCTTATATGCTGTTCTATATGCCCATAGTGCATCATTCAACCTCAGTGACCAATCCTTCCTTGTAGGGCTTACGGTCTTCATCAAAATGTTCTTGATCTCCCTATTGCTAATCTCCACTTGTCCTGAGGTTTGAGGATGGTACGGGGTTGCCACTTTGTGGTTGATGTTGTACTTCTTCATCAAGGATTCAAAGGGTTTGTTGCAGAAATGGCTGCCACCATCACTAATAATAGCTCTTGGGGTTCCAAACCTACAAAAAATCACATCTTTAAGAAAATTCAAAACAACCTTATGATCATTAGTTATTGTAGCAATGGCTTCAACCCATTTGGATACATAATCTACTGCCACTAATATATATAAGTAACCAAAAGAGGATGGAAATGGTCCCATGAAATCGATTCCCCAAACATCAAAGAGCTCCACCACCAAAATGTTGTTCAATGGCATCTCATTTCTTCGGCTAATGTTCCCCATTTTCTGGCACCTATCACACTTAGAACAAAAATCAAAAGCATCTTTGAATAAAGTAGGCCAAAAGAAACCAGATTGTAAAACCTTTAGAGATGTCTTTTTGGCACCAAAATGTCCTCCACATGCCAATGTATGGCTGAACGTTAGAATGCTTTGTTGCTCACTCTCTGGGACACACCTCCTAATGATTTGGTCAGGGCAATATTTAAACAAATATGGTTCGTCCCAAACGTAGTGCTTTACCATGGCAAGGAACTTCTTTCTTTCCTGAAAAGAAAGGTCATTTCTAATTATACCACAAACAAGATAATTAACAAAATCAGCATACCATGGTTCTTTTTCTTGAATAACAAGGAGTTGTTCATCAGGAAATGATTCATTTAGAGGCAAAGGTTGTCCAACTCCATGGTTTTCATTGAGCCGTGACAAATGGTCAGCCACAACATTATCACTTCCCTTCTTATCTCGAATTTCCAAGTCAAACTCTTGTAGTAAGAGTATCCATCTAATTAAGCGTGGCTTAGCATCCTTTTTTGTCATCAAGTACCTAAGGGCTGCATGATCAGAAAACACAATAACTTTAGATCCAACAAGATATGACCGAAACTTCTCTAAGGCAAAAACAATAGCAAGCAACTCCTTTTCAGTTGTGGAATAGTTAAGTTGAGCATCATTTAGAGTCCGGCTTGCATAGTAGATCACGTGTGGGAGCTTGTTCACCCTTTGCCCTAAAACTGCACCAATAGCATAGTCAGAGGCATCACACATTAATTCAAAAGGTAAAGACCAATCTGGTGCCATAATAATAGGGGTTAAGGTTAATTCATGTTTCAAAGTATTGAATGCATCCATACAAGCTTTATCAAAATGAAATACAACATCTTTAGCTAACAGATTGCATAATGGACGAGTGATCATTGAAAAGTTCTTAATGAAACGACGATAAAAAACCCGCATGTCCCAAAAAACTTCTTACTCCCTTCACGGTTGTGGGAGCTGCCATATTGGTGATGATGTCAATTTTGGCTTTGTCCACCTCCATTCCTTGGCTAGAGATTACATGCCCTAACACAATTCCTTGTTTCACCATAAATTGGCACTTTTCCCAATTGAGAACCAAATTTGTTTCCTGACATCTTTGAAGTACTAAAGAGAGATGGTTAAGACATTCATCAAAAGAGGAACCAAACACTGAAAAGTCATCCATAAATACCTCAATGAATCTTTCTACCATGTCAGAAAAGATTGCCAACATGCATCTTTGGAATGTTGCTGGAGCATTGCAAAGTCCAAAAGGCATTCTCCTATATGCAAATGTGCCAAACGGGCAAGTAAAGGTAGTTTTCTCTTGATCCTCCGGAGAAATTGCATTTGATTGTAACCTGAGTAACCATCAAGAAAACAATAGTGTGAGTAACCTGCCAATCTCTCAAGCATTTGATCTATGAAAGGCATAGGAAAGTAATCTTTTCTAGTGCTAGAATTCAACTTCCTGTAATTGGTGCAAACACGCCAACTAGCCGTGGGCTTTGTGGGCACAAGCTCTTTGTTTTCATTCTTCATCACCGTGATTCCCACCTTCTTAGGTACCACCTGAATAGCACTCACCCATTTGCTATCAGAAATGGGATATATGATCCCCACATCTAACAACTTCAACACTTCATTCCTCACAACTTCCTTCATGTGTGGATTGAGCCTCCTTTGTGGTTCACGGGTTGACTTTGCTCCATCTTCCAAAAGAATCCTATGGATGCACATGGTAGGGCTTATTCCCTTGATATCTGCAATAGACCAACCAATAACTGATTTGAACTCTTTTAACACCCTAATTAGTTTATCTTCTTCATTTGGGGTGAGGTCAGAAGTTATGATAACTGGAAGAGTTTCAAATTCAGCTAGATATGCATACTTTAGATGTGGTGGAAGTGGTTTAAGTTCAAGTTATGGTGCCTTAACAGTGGAAGGGGTTAAATGTGACCTTGATGGTTCTAAAGGCTCTAAAAGAGGTAAAATATTCAAAGGATACGGTGCCAATGCTTCCAAGGCAGCTACCTCTTCCATGAGTGCATCTTCTTCATCAAACTCATCTTGAGATTGACTCAAAACAGTTTGTAATGGTTCATTAGATTGTGCCTGCAAGAACTTAGAGAAAACAAGCGAATCAAGCACATCAATGGCATAACAATCAAGAGATGAAGAAGGATGTGAAAGAGACTCAAACACTTTGAATTGAACGGTCTCTCCTAGCACTGTCATAGTGAGGAGTCCATTTTGCACATCAATGATGGTCTTGGCCGTGGCCATAAACGGTCTCCCAAGCAAAATAGGCAACTCTCGGTCATGTATAGGAGCTTCTTCCATGTCCAACACTACAAAATCCGCAGGCAAGATTAGTTTATCAATTTGAACTAGAATATCCTCTACTATACCTCTTGGACATTTCACGGATCTGTCCGCAAGTTGTAATGAGATGGTGATGGCTTTCAATTCCCCCAAACCTAGTTGAAGGTACACGGAATAAGGCATTAAGTTGATGCTAGCACCTAAGTCAAGCATCGCCTTCTCTACCTTCTTGTCCCCTATGGTGATGTTGATAGAAAAACTTCCTGGATCCTTGAGCTTTGGTGGAAGTTTTCTTTGCAACACGGCACTTACATTCTCGGACACCACTACCTTCTCATGTGGTCCATACGTCCTTTTGTAGTTGTTTAACTCTTTGAAGAACTTCCCATAAGCTGGCATGTTCCTAATGACATCAAGCAAAGGTAAGTTAACATTTACCTTACTTAGAATATCAAAAATCTCCTTAAATGACTTATCCTGCTTGCTCTTGGCAAGTCTTCCAGGGAATGGTATTGGTGGAGTGTAAGGTTTCTCGGCCTTGTGAAGATTTGGTGCTTCAAATGAGGGAGTAGCATGGCTTGGTTCCTCATTTGGTTTCTCATTTTCTCCTTGAGTAACCCCTGCATTCACATGATCAGATTCATTAGTAACTTCATTGCCAACTCTATTATTGATAACCTTACCACTTTTAAGTGTAGTGATTGCTTTGGCTTGCTCTTGGTTCCTTTGGAGTATCACGGGTTGGCTTGGAAACTTTCCAACCTCTCTTTGGCTCAAGGCATCTGCAATCTGCCCCAATTGTGTCTCCATTTTGGTTAGAGCCGCCGAATGTTGTTGGAGAGTGCTATTGGTGGTTTGTTGGAATTGCAAGGTATTTTGGGCTAACAATTTAACCGTATCCTCAAGAGTAGGTTTTGGTTGGAAGTTTTGGAATTGATTGTTGTTCTTCAACGAAAGATTGGGATGATCTCTCCAACTTGGGTTATATGTATTGGAATACACATCATTCCTTGGTCTTTGATTGTAAGAATTCATGAGGTTCACTTGCTCTTGGACATACTCGGGGTAAGCCTCCCTAGATGGACATTGATGAGTAAGGTGGCTTGGTATGTTGCAAATGGCACACACTTCACTTGCTTTTGGCACCATGTTGAGCACGGATTCAAGCTTCTTTTCTAGGTTAGTTACCTGCAAAGAAAGATCATGATTAGAGCTTGTTTCATATACTCCAACTCTCTTACCCCTTACATCTTTGTGTTGAGCATTAGATCCCAACATCTCATAAATGTTATATGACTCTTGAGCATTCTTTTTCTTCAAAGCTCCACCTGCTGCATTATCAACAGTTGATTGACATGTTTGGGTTAGTCCATCATAGAAAATTTGCATTTGTAAGTGAAGAGGTAACCCATGGTGTGGACATTGCAACAAAAGGCCTTTAAAGCGCTCCCAACACTCATTGAAAGGTTCTCCATCATCTTGTTTGAAGTTGAAGATTTGTCCCCTTAATGTGGCTGTCTTTTGAGTGGAAAAGAACTTTTCCAAAAACTTCTTAGCCACGGCATCCCATGTGGTGAGTGAACCAGGTACTAGAGTCATTAACCAACCCTTGGCCCTATCTTTCAAGGTGTAAGGGAACACTCTCATCCTCAGATTTGCTTCACTTACTCCCTGTAAAGGTAACCCACTCACAACATTGTAAAATTCTTTAATATGAGCTAAAGGATCTTCATTAGGTAAGCCATAAAAAGAAGGAAACATATGGAAATGTGAAGATTTAAGATCATAGTTTCTAGCTTCTGTGGGCAGCAAGATACATGAAGGTGAATTTGGTATGATTGGTTGAGCAAAATCCTCCAAAGCTCGAAGATCATCTTGGTTGCCCGCCATCTCTTCTTCTCTTTCCCAATTAAAGTGCTCAGATCCTTCACTTATTGGACTAGACGGTTTCCCTTCCTCTTCTTCACGGACAATGGAGGAACTTGTTGGCACAAAGCTTTCCAAAGTGTTGCCCTTTAACCGTTCAATTCTTTGGCCTAATTCAGCAAGTCTATTTGACATATACTACGTGAAACAAGATAAAACAAGTTTGAATAAAAATCAGAAATCTACTTAAAATGAAAAGAACAAGGTTTAATATCAAAACAAGCAATTATAAGGGACTGAAATCAGTCCCCGGCAACGGCGCCATTTTGATTGATGTTTTCCTTCTTCATGCTAGAATATGTTTAGTATAATGGCACAAGTAAGGGTGTCGAATCCACAGGGACTAATTGGACCTATATAATCACTTGTTTTGCAAGAACTCTTTACTAGAGAAATAAAACTAATCAATGTAGGCAGATTTGTTGTTGTACCTTGAAAGCATAAAGGAATGAAGTAAACACAAAATGAATGAATCAACAGCTAATAAAATGAGATAGTACCAATGGAGATGAAGCTAGGGATTCGATTTTACCATTGCTAACCCAAGGCCATGCTTGTTGAATCAGATTATACTCATCCATCTACCTATTTCTTGAGTTTGTTTCACTTAGATATGATCAACCATATGATGTGTGGATTTGATCAAATGTCTCTAATCATGAGCCTAATTGTGATGTGCAACTTTGGTTCCTAATCAAGAATATGTAGTGCACAAGAAACTTTCACAAAACCAAAGGGAACACTCGGCAGGATGTTTGCAAAACATTCCCTTCATTCATTCACATATCCACCAAGATTATGCATGATGTGTGCTTTAATCTTGGCTAAACAACCTGTGGTTAATTCAAATGATGATCAAGCATTAAAATCAACACACTAAGTCACAATTAAATCGGAGAATGAAACAAGAAATAGATAGATTAAATGAGAATTCTGAATTAACTACATGGCAATCTTGCAAGGCTACATCGAATCCCTAGAGAGAGATTAGTTACACTTCATGTTTACATAAGGTTTGACATAAAAATATATAACATGAGTGAACATAGGATTAAGAAGAAAGAACCCTTGAAGCAAAACTGATGTCGAAATCCCTTAAGAGTTGCCTTCGGTGTTGGTGCTCCAAGTGTGTTGTAAATGAAGGTGGAGCGGCTAAGGTTGAATGGTTTCTGCGAATGGGAGAGTGTATGGAATGGAATGAAGCCGAGAAGAGATTGTGTAGAAATGGAAGGGGATTTGCGGCAAAAGGGAAATATTGGATGTGTTTGTGGTGTCTTGTGTATGAAAATGAGATGTGTTTTTTGTGTATGAATGCATGGGTTTTTATAGGGGGAATGGGAGAATAAGTGGGTGATTGTTTAAGAGTGAATGTGGTTGTTATGATTGAGAGTGCATGTGGTTGAAATAATGATGGAAAAAGAGCTAGGTTGTTGGTGTGTGAATGCATGTGTTGAATGATTAGAGTGCATGTGGGTGAATATGTGGTTGAAATGATGAAGTAGGAAGGTGGAAATGCATGTGTTGAATTGGTGGTGCAATGATGAAAGAGTAAGTGCATGTGTGTGTGAATGGTGGTGCAATGATGAAAAAGTAAGTGCACGTGTGTGTGAATGGTGGTGCAATGATGAAAGTGTAAGTGCATGTGTGTGTGAATGCATGTGGCTAAGGGTTGTTGATTGGGCTAGAGATTTTGCATGGCTCAAAGGATTGTTTGATTGGGCTAGGCCCTTTTTTTTATGTCCAAAGTGCATACAAGGCTTTCAAATTCGTCCAACACTTTGGCTCCAAGCAAATGCTATCCATTCCAAGCCCAATTTTGCTCCAAAATGCTCCAAAATGCATCTTTTTGCTTCCTTAGCCATATGAACCTAAAAACACACGAAAATGGCTTAAACTACTAAAACAACTATGAATTAACAACATAGATGCACGAAAACAAGCTAAGTAAGTCGCCTAAATATGCTCCTATCAACCACCACTTGATATTATCTCTATATATGTCGACCTTCATCTTTTATGGCAAGGCAAACCTGAAGAAAATGCCCAACTCTTCCTCACCTCTGAGGGCGCACTCCCAGCAAAGCCTTTCGAAATACTCAAATTCCTCTTCTTCCCCAAAGATGATACCAGATGCCTGGAGTACAGATGACCCAGGAGGAAACGCTAGATTGAAGTGTGCTGATTCATTCACCGCTTCTTCAAAAGCAAAGGTATCTCATATCATCAAGGTCAAAAGCAAAAGTATCTCATATCATGCTCTTTCCCTGTCTTTTTCTTTGTCCTTGTTCTTACTCGCATGGCAAAGTGAAAGAAGTAATCAGCCGGCACTTGGAGTCAGTCTTTCGATCTGGAGCCGACTGCCTGGAATCTATTCCTGGTTGCTTACCTAGCGTTGCTCTCGAGTAGTCATCTTCAACGGAGCAAGTAAGGCAAGTGAAAATGATACATTGAAGTATGTGGAGACAAGCAACAACTGCATATGCTGAGCTATCCTCTAACCCTCTTCAATACGAATTGGAAAGATTGAACAAAGAAACAGATAAAAGGAGGAAGCTCAGACCTTCGGGGGAGACCCAAAAGAATCATGCTGCCCAGCTCAAGAGTAGCACAAAGGAAAATCAACGATGGGCGGAAACCAGTTCAAGAGTAAGCCTGTGGAATCACAAAGATCAATGCCTCAATGCAATCACCAAGGAGAAGATGGAATTTACACTCCATAACCAGATTTGCGTCCCTAAACTCTTCTCTTTGTTAATTACATTCTGCCATGTTTAGTATGTTTAGTTTCTTTTTGTGTGTTTACTTATGTTTTGTGTGAATCTATGCTTAAAACATTGAGGACAATGTTTGATTTAAGTGTGTGGGGGGGGGGGGGGGTAATGATGCGTTATTTTATACGCACACAAACTAAACCCTATTTGTGACAATTGTAGTAATGATGTAAGTAGGGATCGTTCTAACCGGGGATTAACTAGGGGTGCTAATCTAATTTGAATTGACTTTAAAACACAAAAACTAAATGTAAATACTCTTAACAAGACTACTATGACTCAGAATGGCTTTGAAAAACTCAAACTGCCTAAAACAATCAAACTGACTCAAATAGAAACTAGAACTTGATTTAGACGAATTTGAAACTGTTTATGACTCCAAAAGCTTAAAGATACAAAAATAAAACAAATACGAATGATTAAGACTCAACGAAATATGGGGGAAATGTGTTTGGACGATATTAAATTAAATGGACAGAATATAATTAAAGGCAAAATGTAAATATGAATGTGATGAAAATATGGATGATGGAATAGCCAAGGGGTTCTTCTCCACACATGTTACACTTGCATACAATATTGATTCTCAGTTGGTCTTTCAATAAGTTGTGAAACTCAATGCTCCAAGTTAATTAGGTCCGCTTAAATTAACTCTCAGATTTCCCTAAATTCGTTGGATTGAATGGAATACGCATTACAACCAATTTATTCTTAATCAAAGTCCCTAACTATGGAATACGCATGATAGAGACATTCAACAAAGATCATTAAGTTCAATGAAAATTATAAGTGTTGACGAGGCATTCGTTACTATGGAATATGCATGAAACTTATGCCAAGAATTCGTTTAACGCGATTGTTTATAAGCAACCTCCACTACTTGTGAATATAAGTTCATAACGATTAGGTGAAACTCACTTATATTCTAGCGTCATATTCATGCATGAAAATTAAGCTTGCAATCTCAATGAACATACATAAATAAGTTATCAATCAAACGGTTAAACGAATTGAATCCACAACTTATGAAATTCCAACCAAAAGTAATCAATTCATATTGCAAATATAAACATAGTTTCGAATCACCCCCTAGCTAAAGGGGGTTTAGTTCCTCATAACCTTGAAATCAAAGAAACAACTAAACATTCCAACAACTCAAACTTGAATTGTATGAACGTTTAGGCACTCTTCTCTTCCATTACAAAACAAAGAAAATTGAATTCAAACATTGAAATCAAAGAAACACCTAAACATTCCAACAACTCAAACTTGAATTGTATGAACGTTTAGGCACTCTTCTCTTCCTCGTTGTTGTGGCACAAGGTCTAAGGTGAGCTTTGGGGATTATGTGAAGTGTTTTGGAGGGATGGGAAGGGGTTGGATAGTGGCTGAAATGGAGGATAAAAACTGCACAGATTGGAAGGATATGCACGGCAATGGATGTGTATTTGTGTGGTGTGTTGTGTTGTGAATGAGATGATATGTCCCTAGGTGATGGGAATGCAAGGGTATTTATAGGAGGAGTGGAGATGTATATGGCTGTTTGTTTAAGGTGTTTGTGGCTGCAATGATGAAGAGTTAGAGCTGGAAATGAAAGGGAAAGCTGGAATGTGGAATGGTGCCCACGGCAAAGTGTTTTGGTGCATGTGTTGGCTGTTTTGTTTGTTGGTTAAAGCTTGTGTTTGCATGTGAATGTTGTTTGTGTGAAGTGTGTGTGAATGCATGTGGATTAAAGAGTGAATGGTGGCTGAAATAATGATGGAAAACAGCTAGGAGAAGTATGGAATGCATGTGAAATGTAAAGGGAAAAGCTGGAAATGGCTAGGAAGGTCACGGCATAGACTTGTTTGTTTGATGATGATGCATGTGATGGGTGGGAACAAAGGGGGAAACATGGCACAAGGGTGCTTGAGTGAATGATTGAATGTGCATGTGGATTAAAGAATGAGTGGTGGTGTAATGATGAAGTGAATGCATGTGTTGATGACTAGGTTAGTGGGTGGAAATCTGAAAATGGCATAAGGGAATGGGAGTTCACGGTTTTGGCTAGTGTTTGAATGTGTAAAGTGTGTGTGAATGCATGTGAAGATGCTAATAAATAATGCATGTAGGGTTAGGAAATAAAATCACAACTTAAAGGGGGATGATTAAAGGGTGTTGAAAGGTTTTGCATGGCTTTGAAGTGATTGTGGATTGGGCTAGAGTTTAAGTACATGAAATGGACCCAAATTGCTCCTCCTTGCATGGCAAGGAATGGTGTTTGTGTTAAGCCCATGGCAAGGTGTTATGTGATTGGGTTTGGGCCATTGTTTTGTGTCTTCAAGTGCATACAAGGCCTTCAATTTCATCCAACACTTGGGCTCCAAGTATAAGCTATCCATCCTTAGCCCAATAGTGCTCCAAAACACTCCACAATGCATCCTTTCGTCAAACACGTCTTATTATCCTGAAAACACACAAAAGAAGCATAAAGGACTAAAATAACTAAAGAAATACAACGTAAATGCACGAGAACAAGCAAAGTAAGTCGCCTAAATATGCTCCTATCAAATACCCCCACACTTATCTTTTGCTAGTCCTCGAGCAAAACAAAACAACAAAAGAACACGAAACTAGACAAAACGAACAAAACACCACCTACACCTTCCAACAATCGTCTCACGGATTTCCAATGCACATAACAAGTTAAAAATCATTATTCCCACAGATTTTAGCCATCTCTACACTTAAGTACATTTTTAATCATAGTCACCACATACTAGTTCACAATTAAGCATTTAAAACACATTTCGAATGTAGTAACATGCCTTAGAGAATTTGCTCAAATCCTTACAAGATATACTCTCGTTTTTCACACAGATTTTCTAACTACACACCCTACACTAGGTATATGTGAGAAGATTGATGTAAACATAAAAATGAACACTCACATATATGTATTTCAAAGGAAGCAATTTCTGGAGTTAATAAGCATGTTTAGGTATGATCTCATGAATGGAATGCTACTACTTAGATGCAAGAACCAGTGACACCATAAGCTCATATCAATTCCAAACTCCACATTATTGAACACATAACGATCAAGATAGAAGTCAAATGGGTGTAACGGGGCTAGGGTATTGGCTAACAATGAAAGGTGAAGGATAAACAAACATTCTTAAAGCAATAGTGAGCAAAGTATTTGAATTAGGCACTTAGAATTCCCTTTAGAACGCAAAAATCAACTTTGAACACCCAAGGGAAAGTCACACAAAACTTAGGGCCATATTCAACTTTTTGGACCCTTTCTTCAACCATCAACGCTCGTGAGTTCATTCTTACTTATTTTCCCTCTTCTCTTTGTTGATTGCATTGAGGCTTGATCTTGATGATTCCACAGGCTTACTCTCGAACTGGTTTCCGCCCATCATTGATTTTCCTTTGTGCTACTGGGCTGGAGGATTCTTTTGGTCTTCCCCGAAGGTCTGAGCTTACCCCTTTGGTCTGTTTCTTTGTTCAATCTTTCCAATTCGTAATGAAAAGGGTTGGAGGATAACTCAGCCTATGTTTGTCTCCACATGCTTCAATGTATCATTTTCACTTGCCTTACTCGCTCCCCTTTGCAGAAGTGGTCCCTTCTCCGGAAGTGTATCAACCGTTGAAGATGACTACTCGAGAGCAACGCTAGGTAAGCAATCAGGAATAGATTCCAGGCAGTTGGCTCCAGAACGGAAGACTGACTCCAAGTGCCGGCTGATTGCTTCTTTTACTTTGCCATGCGAGTAAGAACAAGGACAAAGAAAAAGACAGGGAAAGAGCATGATATGAGATACTTTTGCTTTTGACCTTGATGATATGAGATACCTTTGCTTTTGAAGAAGCGGTGAATGAATCAGCACATGTATTTGTTGTGCTGTTTCCTCCTGGGTCATCTGTACTCCAGACATCTGGTATCATCTTTGGGGAAGAAGAAAGAATTTAGTATTTCGAAAGGCTTTGCTGGGAGTGCACCCTCAGAGGTGAGGGAGAGTTGGGCATTTTCTTCAGGTTTGCCCTGCCATAAAAGACGAAGGTCGACATATATAGAGATAATAGCAAGTGGTGGTACTTTTTACCTTTGTCGACAAACGTTTTGATCCCGCAACTCCGGCTTTTTGAAATAGTGGCGCCTCTTCGATTTTTGAATACGCCTCTTCGATTTCTGAGCAGGCGCCCCTTCGATTTCTGAGCGACACGTGGTAGTGCAGGTGCGGCTCCTTTTGACAAAGCTGCACGCGTCTTCTGAAAAGTAGAGAAAGCGTCGCCGAACTTTGCGCTTGTCGGCTAAAGATGTGTAGTTGTGATGATGGCCTCCACATGTTGTCTGAAAAGAAGAAATCTTTTGACAAAGTTGAACGCGCCTTCTGAAAAGTCGAGAAAGCGTCGCCTAAATTGCGCCGGAAATTCCGGTTTTTTGAATTGGTGGACGCGTCGCCTTGGCTTTTTTATTGAGCTATCGATCACCACAACAAACACACTCTGAAGATTTCCCATTCTTGAAAATCGACTCCGGCCCTTTGAAATTTAACTCCATCCCTTCTCTTTGAACACTTTTGAAAAATGGCAAACTCATCGAACCTTAGCTTGGAATTGAGCCTTAGCAGTGATACGGGTGCGCCGCGTCAAGGTAACGTATGGCGCCCTTCTTTCTTTTCTTCTAACGGTCCTCTCACAGGTGAAGACTCCGTGATGCAGGACCCCACAACAGCTACAATAGTAGCTAGGAAGCTCCTCACTCCAAAAGATAGTAGGCTGCTGTCAGGACGGTCCGATGAGTTGGCCGTTCAAGAGTCCCTCGCACTTAGTGTTCAGTGTGCGAGTTCTGTGTCCAACATGGGCCAACGCCTGCTTGCCCGCTCCCGTCAGGTGGAATCATTGATGGCAGAGGTGGAAAGTCTCAAGCAGGAGATCCAGCAGCTTAAGTACGAGAATAGAAGTTTGCATGTGCTTGCAAATAACTATTCGGCGGGCATGAAGAGGAAGCTTGATGAGCTGCAAGAATCTGAAGGTCGGATTCAAAGTGACCGTCAAAAGCTTGCTACTTATCTCCAGAGGCACCTTTTTCCTGGGTCATCCAGCGCTTGGCCAAGTATTGAGGCCTGGAATGCTCTAGCTCCGATGCCTTCTGCTCCGATGTCTTCTGCCCCTATGCCTCCCGCTTCTATGCCTCCCGCTTCTATGCCTTCTGCTTCGACGCCTCGTAGTGGGGCTTCAAGTAAACGCCCTTTGTGAAGGCTCCATCTTTCTTTGTTTAGCAGTGCCTATCAGTAAATCAAACATTTTCTCAATGTTACAATCATAGACTCACACAATTAATAAACAAACAACAATAAATAAACAACCTAACAAGGCAGAAACGAAATAGCAACAAAGAGAAGAGTTTTTTTTTTTTTTTTTTAGGAATCTGGAATTGGAGTGCTTTCTAAGTCTTCCTTTGTTGAATGCATGGGTTGCCTCCCAAGTAGCGCTTGCTTTTACGTCTTGCAGCCGGACGGTACCTCCGTTTAAGCTTGACTAGGTTCCACGGCATGGAGGGGTACCTCTTCCACGACATGCTCCTCAAACATCTCGTAATAGGGCTTCAATCGATGCCCATTCACTTTGAATTCTTGTTGCGTCCTTGAACTTTTGATTTGCACTGCACCATGAGAGAAAACATTAGTGACAATCAAAGGACCAACCCATTTGGAACGCAACTTACCCGGAAACAACCGAAGGCGAGAATTGAACAACAACACTTTCTGCCCAATAGAGAACGTCTTGGCACGAATCATCTTGTCATGAAATGCCTTTGTTTTCTCCTTGTAAATCCGGGCATTCTCATATGCTTCATTTCGGATTTCATCAAGCTCACATAATTGAAGCTTCCTATGTAAACCTGCGGCATCAAGGTCCATATTGAACGTTTTGACGGCCCAATGTGCATGATGCTCTAGTTCGACGGAAAGATGGCATGGCTTCCCATAGATGAGCCGAAAATGTGACATCCCAATGGGGGTTTTGTAGGCACTGCGATACGCCCACAATGCATCGTTTAAGCGCAAACTCCAATCCTTCCTTGTAGGCCCCACGGTCTTCTCAAGAATCTGCTTGATTTCCCTATTCGAAACCTCGGCTTGCCCGCTCGTTTGAGGATGATAAGGTGTGGCCACCTTATGTGTGACATTGTATTTCTTGAGCAACGCCTCGATGGTTCGATTACAAAAATGGGAACCTCCATCACTGATTAGTGATAGGAGCATATTCATGCGACTTAAATGGCTTGTTCTCGTGCATTTACGTTATGTTTCTCTAGTTATTTTAGTCCTTTATGCTTCTTTTGTGTGTTTTCAGGTTCTAAGGGCAAGGTATGCAAAAGAATGCCTTTTGGAGCCTTTTGGAGCAAATTAGAGATTGGAATGGATATCATATGCTTGGAGCCAAGAGGATGGACGAAATTAAAGACTTGAAGTAGGAAAGTTAAATCCTAAAAGACCTCATGTTTAAGCATCATTGAAGACTCCTACGCATTTTAGAACACAAAAACAACATTCCTTGCAACCTTAGGACATTGTCGTGTGTTTCCTTGTGTCTCCCTTCCTTGCCATGCAAGGAAGGGCTTTGTTCCCTATTTTAAACACTTAAAGCATTCATTTATCATATCATTAATTTATCATATCATTCACTTATTATAAGCATTCACTTATCAAACCATTCACTTATCACTTCCATTCACTTATCACTTATCACTTCCATTCACTTATCACTCACCACATATCATTCATTTATCACTTAACATATCATACACTTATCATAATCATTCACTTATCACTTATCATAATCATTCACTTATTCTTTCATCATTCAACCACCAATTCAACACATGCATCTCATTTCATACACAACACCCCTCAAACACTTCCATTCCCTCCCCTAGCCGTGAGTTCCCTTGTAATCCAAAAACCATTTCTCCATTCCCCTTCCACTTCTCCACCACTCCTTTTCCATTCCACACTTCCATCCCCCAAACCAATTATCCCTAGACCTTATGCTTCAATAAAGAGGAAGAGAATAGGGCCTAAACGTTCATACAATTCAAGTTTGAGTTGTTGGAATGTTTAGGTGTTTCTTTGATTTCAATGTTTAAATTCAATTCTCTTTGTTTGTACGTATGAGGAATGGAAGAGAAGAGGGCCTAAACGTTCATACAATTCAAGTTTGAGTTGTTGGAATGTTTAGGTGTTTCTTTGATTTCAAAGTTATAATAAACTAAACCCCCTTTAGCTAGGGGGTGATTCGAAATATATGTTTATGCTTGCATTTTGATTTGATTACTTCTAATTGCGTTTCATAAGTTGTGGATTCAATTTGTTTAACCGTTTGATTGATAACTTATTTATGTATGTTTATTGAGAATGCACGCTTAATTTTCATGCATGAATATGACGCTAGAATATAAGTGAGTTTCACCTAATAGTTACGAACTTATATTCACAAGTAGTGGAGGTTGCTTATAAACAATCGCGTTAAACGAATTCTTGGCATAAGTTTCATGTGTATTCCATAGTAACGAATGCCTCGTCAACACTTATAGTTTTCATGATGCTTAATGATCTTTGATTGTATCTTTATTGTGCTTTTCACGTAAAGGACTTTTGGAGAATGTTGTGAATTGCGTTGCGCTAACCCATCCAATTCATTAACTTAAGGAAAACTTGACGGTTAATTTAAGCGGACCTAATTAACCCGGGGCGTTGAGAATTAATGATTTATTGAAATGCAATTGGAAATCGTTTCATTATGCAAGTATAACATATGTGGAGATGAACCCCGTAGCTAACTTTCCATCCATTCGTTCTTTCTTTTCTTGTTTCTGTTTTCATGTTTAATTTAACTTGTTATTCAATTATGTTAAACATGTGAAACTAATTTCTTTGTAGTTAGAGGTGAATTTGAAGCCATGGACATATGTTGGTTATGATTTGATTTACTCCAGTTATGAATTCATGAACTTTAGATGTGGGTTACTTTTTTGTTTTGATTAAGAACTTGTTTATGTATGTGGGTTGAGGGTCGACACTTAATTTGCATGTCTAAACTTGATGCTAGGATATAAGGGAATTTCACCTAATCGTTATGAACTTATATTCATGAGTAGTAAAGATCGCTAGTCACGATTGTGTTTAGTAAACCCTAGGCTGGATTAACATGCGTATTCCATAGTTATGAATGCCTAGTCGATGTTTATGATTTCCGTTGAACTTAATGATCTTTGTTGAATGTCTCTATCATGCGTATTCCATGGTTAGGGACTTTGATTAGGAATAATTTGGTTGTAATGCGTATCCCATTCAATCCAATGAATCTAGGGAAATCTGAAAGTTAGTTTAAGCGAACCTAATTAACTTGGAGCATTGTCATTCATCGTTTGTTGAAGTCATAACTGGGAGTCAATTTATATGCTTATGTTCATGTGTGGATAAGGAACCCTCTAACTAGTTGTTCATCATTCTATTTCATTAATTTCGTTTTTAGAATCTGTTTTAATTCCAAGTTTCTGTTTTAGTTTAAATTCATCCAAAACCAATCCCCCATTTATTTTAAAGTGTTAGATTAGTTAGAAATACATTCATATTGTTATTTTACGTTTTTGAGTCAAATCCAAGTGATTAACAATCCCTCCTAATCCCCGGTCCAGAACGATCCCTACTTATACATATACTACAATTCGACGAAAAGAGGGTTTAATTTGTGTGCGTATAAATCTCGCATCAATTAGCACTCGTGGCATTCCAAACCTTGCAAAAATGTTAGTTTTCACAAAATCTGCAACCACTCGAGAATCATTAGTTCGGGTGGCTTTTGCTTCCACCCATTTCGACACATAATCCACAACAAGCAATATATAAATAAACCCATGTGACGAAGGAAAGGGACCCATAAAATCAATACCCCAAACATCAAAGATTTCAACACTAAAAATGGGGGTTTGCGGCATTTGCTGTTTAGGACCAATATTGCCCGTTCTTTGGCATCTATCACAAGACATGTAAAATGTTCTAGCATCCCTAAAGATGGTAGGCCAATAGAAACCACATTCTAACACCTTAAGTGCTGTTCTTTGAGTGCCAAAGTGTCCCCCACAAGCATAAGTGTGACAAAAGGTTAGAATAGCATTAAACTCAGAATCGTGCACACACCTACGTATAACTTGGTCAGGGCAATATTTCCATAAATACGGGTCATCCCACACATAAAACCGTGCCTCTTTCTTCAATTTATCACATTGGTGTTTAAGTAATTCACTAGGAACATGTTTAGACACCAAATAATTCACCAAATCAGCATACCACGGTTCACTTACCTTGACGGACATCAGTTGCTCATCTGGGAATGTCTCTATGATAGGCACGGCATCCTCCTCATGCACCATACGGCTTAAGTGGTCAGCCACCACGTTTTCACTTCCCTTCTTGTCCCGGATTTCGATATCGAACTCTTGGAGAAGAAGCATCCAACGAATAAGTCGTGGTTTGGCCTCCTTCTTGGTGAACAAATACTTCAATGCTGCATGGTCAGTATAAATAATAACCTTAGTACCAAGCAAATAAGAATGAAATTTATCTAAAGCAAATACAACAGCAAGAAGTTCTTTTTCAGTGGTAGAATAATTCAATTGTGCATCATTTAATGTCCGAGAGGCATAATAGATAACATGCGGCCTCTTTTCCTTCCTTTGCCCCAAAACAGCTCCTAATGCATAATCGGAAGCATCGCACATAAGCTCAAAAAGAAGGCTCCAATCCGGTGGAACTATGATAGGGGCCGAAGTTAGTGTTTCCTTGAGGTGATTGAACGCCTTCTCACAGTCCTCGTTGAAGTCAAACGCCACATCTTTCTGGAGGAGACGGCAAAGAGGGTTTGAGATCTTGGAGAAGTCCTTGATAAATCGCCTATAAAATCCTGCATGACCAAGAAACGAACGAACCTCTCGAACCGAAGTAGGAGAGGGTAAGTAGCGTATAAGATCTATTTTTGATTTATCCACTTCAATTCCTCTTTCTGAAACAATATGCCCTAGAACTATGCCTTGTCTAACCATAAAATGACATTTTTCCCAATTAAGCACAAGGTTAGTTTCTACACATCGTTTCAAAATCATTGTGAGATTTTCCAAACAACCATCAAATGAATCACCAAACACACTGAAATCATCCATAAATACCTCAATAATCTTTTCCACAAAATCTGAAAAGATACTTACCATGCACCTTTGAAACGTGGCCGGAGCATTGCATAAACCAAAAGGCATGCGACGATAAGCAAAAGTACCAAAGGGGCATGTGAAAGTTGTCTTTTCTTGGTCATCCGGCGCTATGACAATCTGATTATATCCAGAATAACCATCAAGGAAACAATAAAAAGAATGACCGGCTAACCTTTCAAGCATTTGATCAATGAACGGCAAAGGGAAGTGGTCCTTCCTTGTGGTGGCGTTGAGCTTCCTATAATCAATGCACACTCGCCAACCTGTTTGGATACGGGTTGGCACAAGCTCATTTTCAGCATTCTTCACCACTGTCACTCCGGACTTCTTTGGAACACATTGCACCGGTGACACCCAACAACTATCAGAGATCGGATAAATCACTCCACAATCAAGAAGTTTGATAATCTCCTTTTTCACAACTTCCATCATTGGAGGGTTGAGACGGCGCTGAGCCTCTCGAGTTAGTTTAGCCCCCTCCTCTAGAAGTATGCGATGCATGCACGTAGTCGGGCTAATTCCCCTAATATCAGCCAAAGTCCATCCAATGGCCGTCTTGTGCTCTTTCAACACTCGGATCAACTTCTCCTCCTCTATGGCCGTGAGTGATGAGGAGACAATGACGGGCAATGTGATAGGAGCATATTCATGCGACTTAAATGGCTTGTTCTCGTGCATTTACGTTATGTTTCTCTAGTTATTTTAGTCCTTTATGCTTCTTTTGTGTGTTTTCAGGTTCTAAGGGCAAGGTATGCAAAAGGATGCCTTTTGGAGCCTTTTGGAGCAAATTAGAGATTGGAATGGATATCATATGCTTGGAGCCAAGAGGATGGACGAAATTAAAGACTTGAAGTAGGAAAGTTAAATCCTAAAAGACCTCATGTTTAAGCATCATTGAAGACTCCTACGCATTTTAGAACACAAAAACAACATTCCTTGCAGCCTTAGGACATTGTCGTGTGTTTCCTTGTGTCTCCCTTCCTTGCCATGCAAGGAAGGGCTTTGTTCCCTATTTTAAACACTTAAATCATTCACTTATCATATCATTCACTTATTATAAGCATTCACTTATCATATCATTCACTTATCAAACCATTCACTTATCACTTCCATTCACTTATCACTTATCACTTCCATTCACTTATCACTTATCACTTCCATTCACTTATCACTCACCACATATCATTCATTTATCACTTAACATATCATTCATTTATCACTTAACATATCATTCACTTATCACTTATCATACTCATAATCATCTACACATTTCAACCATTTAAACATATGCATTTCAACTCACATGCATCATCATCATGCAACCAACCTTGCCACTTGCTTTCCAAGCTTTCCCCCTTCATCATTAAGCCACATTCACTCCCATTCCTCTCCCCTTAACAGCCCTAAACCGTGCATAATTAAAGGACACCATTCAACACACACATGCACCAAAAGACAACATTGGCATGCATCACATGCATTTCCAACACTTCCCCCTTTGTGCCGTGCCTTCCCTTCCACTTTCCAACCACATTCTTTCAATTCCCACTTCATCATTACACCACCTAAGCCACATGCACTCCCATTCTTTAATTAAGCCACTTAAACCACAAAACAATCACACAACACACCAACACACATGCATCCTGAAATTCTTTGCCATGCAATCACATGCATTTCCCTTGACATTTTCAGCCATCACACTTCATCATTACACCACCATTCACTCTTTAACCCACACACACTTCACACAAACAACATTCACATGCATTCACATGCATTTCCAACACAAAACACACTCAAAACCGTGGCCACCTTTGCATTTCAGGATTCCCATTTGCATTTTCAGATTTCCAGCTTTCCCTTTTATTTTCCAGCTTTCATTCTTCATCATTGCAGCCATTCCACATGCAATTCTCCATCATTCCTCCACACAAACACCTTAAACAAATAGCCATATACATCTCCACTCCTCCTATAAATACCCTTGCATTCCCATCATTCAAAACATCTCATTCACAACACAACACCCCTCAAACACTTCCATTCTTTCCTTAGCCGTGAGTCCCCCCTCCCTACTAATCCAAACACCAACCATTTTTCCATTCCCCTTCCACTTCTCCACCACTCCTTTTCCATTCCACACTTCCATCCCCCAAACCAATTATCCCTAGACCTTATGCTACAATAAAGAGGAAGAGAAGAGGGCCTAAACGTTCGTACAATTCAAGTTTGAGTTGTTGGAATGTTTAGGCGTTTCTTTGATTTCAATGTTTAATTTCGATTCTCTTTGTTTTGTATGAGGAACTAAACCCCCCTTTAGCTAGGGGGGGATTCGAAATATATGTTTATGCTTGCATTTTGATTTGATTACTTCTAATTGCGTTTCATAAGTTGTGGATTCAATTTGTTTAACCGTTTGATTGATAACTTATTTATGTATGTTTATTAAGAATGCGCGCTTAATTTTCATGCATGAATATGACGCTAGAATATAAGTGAGTTTCACCTAATCGTTATGAACTTATATTCACAAGTAGTGAAGGTTGCTTATAAACAATCGCGTTAAACGAATTCTTGGCATAAGTTTCATGCAATCATAGTAACGAATGCCTCGTCAACACTTATAGTTTTCATGATGCTTAATGATTCTTGCTTGTTTCTCTATTATGCAATTCATGTAGGGAACTTGTGAGGAATGCTTTGGGTTGTCGTATGCAATCATCCAATTCATTAACTTAAGGAAAACTTGACGGTTAATTTAAGAGGACCTAATTAACCCGGGGTGTTGAGAATTCATGGTTTATTGAAATGCAATTGGAAATCATTTTATTATGCAAGTGTAACATGTATGGAGATGAACCCCTTAGCTAGCCATACCATCCATTCATTTCCGTCAATTTCATATTTACAATTTGTTTTCTTTACAATCTATCCATTTTAGTTTAAATTCGTCCAAAATCAATCCCCCCATATTTCGTTTAAGTCTTAGTCTTAATCTTTCTTATTTTTAGTTTTGAATTCTTCGAGTTTAGTATAGCATTTTAGTTTGTGTTTTTAAAAGCATTTTGAGTCTTTTGATTTGTTTTAATGTTTTAAAGTTTAGTTTTACATTCTTTGAGTCTAGTTTAGTGTTTTATATTATGTTTTTACGTTTTTAAGTCAAATCCAAGTGATTAACAATCCCTCCTAATCCCCGGTCCAGAACGATCCCTACTTGCAATCATAAAAGAAAAATTCGTTTTTGTAACATGCTTGAAGGAAGGAACTCAAACAAACGCTACAACCCTGTGAGACTCGAGCCATTACCTTCTTTGGAGAGTTATTTTCTGTGATTCTTTGTTTTCTAAAGTTGTTGAATGATCTCATTATTCCTTGCTTGGTTGCTACTTAGAATGCAATTGTATCATGATAGAACTAAATGCTAGAACTTATATCCGTTTCATTCAAAGCATGATATTGAGTTGCATAACATATATCAAGATGAAGTTGTGTAGTTGCCACCATAGCCAAATAGCCTTACTTCCCATATTTCGTATATATTGTAAGTCTTAACACCGTTGAGCCTCGTTTAACCTATTTTCTTTGCTAACCATATCACCCCTTACCTAGCCTAGATTAGGACCATCCGTACCCTTGTTCTTAAAAGATAGTGAGCATGACTTAAATGAATTCCTTTTGAGTACATTTTGCAAGAAAATGAGTGTGGGGGAGTAAAAGTTTGTTCTTAAGTTTGTATGTTTTGAGAGTCAAAAGAAAAGAAGAAAAAAAAAAAATTGTGAAAAACATATGAAAAAGAAAAACAGAAAAGAAGAGAAAAGAAAGAAAGAAAAAAAAAAAAAAAAAGAGCTTGTTCCCCCTTGTTGTTCAAAAGTTGAGTTTTCATTCAAAAGTGAATTCTACGTTAATTCAAATGCTTTGCTCGCTATTTCTTTAAGAACCTTTGTTTTCCATATACCTTCTTTGTTAGCCAAACACCTTTAGCCCCGTTACACCCCTTTGACTTCTATCTTGATCGTTATGTGTTCAATAATGTGGAGTTTGAAATTGATATGAGCTTATGGAATCACTGGTTCTCATTCTAAGTAGTAGCATTCCATTCATGAGATCATATTCATGTCATTATCGTAAATCCAGAAAATGCTTTCCTTGTTATAACATATGTGAGTGTTCGTCTACATGTTTACATCAATCTTCTCACATATAACTAGTGTAGGGTGTGTAGTCAGAAAATCTGTGTGAAAAACGAGTGCATATCTTGTAAGGATTTGAGCAATTTCTCTAAGGCATGTTACTACATTCAAAACATGGTTTTAAATGCTTAATTGTGAACTAGTATATGGTGACTATGATTAAGAATGTACTTAAGTGTGAAGATGACTAAAATCTGTGGGAATGATGATTTTTAACGTGTCATGTGCATTGGAAATCCCTAAGACGGTTGTTGGAAGGTTTAGGTTGTGTTTTACTTGTTTTGTTTCGTTTGGTTTTGTTTTGTTTTTCTTTCTGTTTTGCTCGAGGACTAGCAAAAGATAAGTGTGGGGGTATTTGATAGGAGCATATTCATGCGACTTAAATGGCTTGTTCTCGTGCATTTACGTTATGTTTCTCTAGTTATTTTAGTCCTTTATGCTTCTTTTGTGTGTTTTCAGGTTCTAAGGGCAAGGTATGCAAAAGGATGCCTTTTGGAGCCTTTTGGAGCAAATTAGAGATTGGAATGGATATCATATGCTTGGAGCCAAGAGGATGGACGAAATTAAAGACTTGAAGTAGGAAAGTTAAATCCTAAAAGACCTCATGTTTAAGCATCATTGAAGACTCCTACGCATTTTAGAACACAAAAACAACATTCCTTGCAGCCTTAGGACATTGTCGTGTGTTTCCTTGTGTCTCCCTTCCTTGCCATGCAAGGAAGGGCTTTGTTCCAAATTTCATTATTTTTAACCCTATTCCTTGCAGATTCATGACTTCCAAGGAAGAAGAAGGTGAAAAAGACATCTTGGAAGCCCTTCCAAAGGTGACAAGTAGGGAATGTCATGAATCCATCAAAGAGGACGTTCTTGAAACCACAAAATCCAAAGAAGTTAAATTTGATGACATTGGACAAGTAATAACCATCACTTGCAATCTGGCCAAGTCCAATATCCCTGAAACTTTCAAATGAGTGGTATTTGTCATTGAGTTCTTGTCGGACAAAACAAGTAAGTATTTTTTTCCAAATTCCATTAGATTTTATACTAACTTGCTATTTTTTTTGAATCAGGCACCTACACTGGAATTCAAACCAATGCCGGTTCACTTCAATTATCACCTTCCATTCAAGGACCAATTCCATGCCGTTTGATTTTATTTATGTTAATAAAAAAAAAAAAAAAAAAAAAAAAAAAAAAAAAAAGAAAAAGAAAAAAAGAAAGATACTAAACATGGAGAAAGGTGGAGCTTCACAAAGGTTGTTTGCGTGAAGTCCCACTACGAGGCGCAGAAGCGGAAGGCGCAGAAGCGGGAGGCATAGAAGCGGGAGACATCGAAGCGGAAGGCATCGGAGCGGGAGGCATCGGAGCTAGAGCATTCCAAGCCTCAATACTTGGCCAAGCGCTGGATGACCCAGGAAAAAGGTGCCTCTGGAGATAAGACGCAAGCCTTTGACGGTCACTGTGAATTCGACCCTCAGATTCTTGCAGCTCATCAAGCTTCCTCTTCATCCCCGTCGAATAGTTATTTGCAAGCACATGCAAACTTCTATTCTCGTACTTAAGCTGCTGGATCTCTTGCTTAAGTCTTTCCACCTCTGCCATCAACGATTCCACCTGACGGGAGCGGGCAAGCAGGCGTAGGCCCATGTTGGACACAGAGCTCGCACACTGAACACTAAGTGCGAGGGACTCTTGAACGGCCAACTCATCGGACCGTCCTGACAGCAGCCTACTATCTTTTGGAGTGAGGAGGTTTTTAGCTACTATTGTAGCTGTTGTGGCGTCCTGCATCACAGAGTCTTCACCTGAAAGAGGACCGTTAGAAGATAAAAAAGAAGGGCGCCATACATTACCTTGACGGGGCGCAACCGGATCGCTGCTGAGACTCAAATCTAAGCTAAGGTTCGATGAGTTTGCCATTTTTTTCAAAAAGTGTTCAAAGAGAAGGGGTGGATGGAGTTAAAAATTTCACAAAGGGCCGGAGTCGAGTTTCAGGAATGGGAAATCTTCAGAGTGTGTTTGTTGTGGTGATCGATAGCTCAATAAAAAAGCCAAGGCGACGCGTCCACCGATTCAAAAAGCCGGAATTTCCGGCGTAATTTTGGCGACGCTTTCACTGCTTTTCAGAAGACGCGTTCAACTTTGTCAAAAGATTTCTTCTTTTCAGACAACACGTGGAGGCCATCACCGCAACTACATATCTTTAGCCGACAAGCGCAAAGTTCGGCGACGCTTTCTCTGCTTTTCAGAAAACGCGTGCAGCTTTGTCAAAAGGAGTCGCATCTGCACTACCACGTGTCGTTCAGAAAGCGAAGGGGCGTCGTTCAGAAATCGAAGGGGCGTCGTTCAGAAATCGAAGGGGCGCCTGCTCAGAAATCGAAGAGGCGTATTCAAAGATCGAAGAGGCGCCACTATTTCAAAAAGCCGGAATTGCGGGATCAAAACGTTTGTCGACAAGGGTAAAAAGTACCACCACTTGATATTATCTCTATATATGTCGACCTTCGTCTTTTATGGCAGGGCAAACCTGAAGAAAATGCCCAACTCTCCCTCACCTCTGAGGGCGCACTCCCAGCAAGGCCTTTCAAAATACTCAATTCTTTCTTCTTCCCCAAAGATGATACCAGATGCCTAGAGTACATATGACCCAGGAGGAAACGGCGGATTGAAGCATGTGCTGATTCATCCACCGCTTCTTCAAAGCAAAGGTATCTCATATCATCAAGGTCAAAAGCAAAAGTATCTCATATCATGCTCTTTCCCTGTCTTTTTCTTTGTCCTTGTTCTTACTCGCATGGCAAAGTAAAAGAAGCAATCAGCCGGCACTTGGAGTCAATCTTCCGATCTGGAGCCAACTGCCTGGAATCTATTCCTGATTGCTTACCTTGCGTTGCTCTCGAGTGGTCATCTTCAACGGTTGATACACTTCCGGAGAAGGGACCACTTCTGCAAAGGGGAGCGAGTAAGGCAAGTGAAAATGATACATTGAAGCATGTGGAGACAAACATAGGCTGAGTTATCCTCCAACCCTTTTCAATACGAATTGGAAAGATTGAACAAAGAAACAGACCAAAAGGGTATGCTCAGACCTTCGGGGGAGACCAAAAGAACCATCCTGCTGCCCAGTTCAAGAAGTAGCACAAAGGAAAATCAATGATGGGCGGAAACCAGTTCGAGAGTAAGCCTGTGGAATCATCAAGATCAAGCCTCAATGCAATCAACAAAGAGAAGAGGGAATTTACACTCCATAACCAGATTTGCGTCCCTAAACTCTTCTCTTTGTTAATTACATTCTGCCATGTTTAGTATGTTTAGTTGTTGTTTGTGTGATTACTTATGTTTTGTGTGAATCTATGCTTAAAACATTGAGGACAATGTTTGATTTAAATGTGGGGGGGGTAACTAATGTTGTTAATGCAAATTCGTGGGATTTTATCACCCATAACTTCAAATGTTGTTCCTTGCTGTTTTAAGGTGTTTTTAAGTTGTTTTAGAGTGTTTTAGTATGTTTTGTTTTTATAACTCCGAAAAGCACATAAAAATTTGAAAAATTGTTTTGAAAAGCCTAAAAAGAGTGTTTTGAGTCGTTTTTGTGAGTTTGTGTCTTAGGGTACCTTCCAACACAATGATAAGGATTTGGTTTGTAATTGCATGACTGTTAAAAAGAGTTATAAACATAGAGAAAAGTTTGATTTACTCTTGGTTTATGCTTAGTTATGGTTATAATGTATGACTTCACATGCAATCATAAAAGAAAAATTCGTTTTTGTAACATGCTTGAAGGAAGGAACTCAAACAAACGCTACAACCCTGTGAGACTCGAGCCATTACCTTCTTTGGAGAGTTATTTTCTGTGATTCTTTGTTTTCTAAAGTTGTTGAATGATCTCATTATTCCTTGCTTGGTTGCTACTTAGAATGCAATTGTATCATGATAGAACTAAATGCTAGAACTTATATCCGTTTCATTCAAAGCATGATATTGAGTTGCATAACATATATCAAGATGAAGTTGTGTAGTTGCCACCATAGCCAAATAGCCTTACTTCCCATATTTCGTATATATTGTAAGTCTTAACACCGTTGAGCCTCGTTTAACCTATTTTCTTTGCTAACCATATCACCCCTTACCTAGCCTAGATTAGGACCATCCGTACCCTTGTTCTTAAAAGATAGTGAGCATGACTTAAATGAATTCCTTTTGAGTACATTTTGCAAGAAAATGAGTGTGGGGGAGTAAAAGTTTGTTCTTAAGTTTGTATGTTTTGAGAGTCAAAAGAAAAGAAGAAAAAAAAAATTGTGAAAAACATATGAAAAAGAAAAACAGAAAAGAAGAGAAAAGAAAGAAAGAAAAAAAAAAAAAAAGAGCTTGTTCCCCCTTGTTGTTCAAAAGTTGAGTTTTCATTCAAAAGTGAATTCTACGTTAATTCAAATGCTTTGCTCGCTATTTCTTTAAGAACCTTTGTTTTCCATATACCTTCTTTGTTAGCCAAACACCTTTAGCCCCGTTACACCCCTTTGACTTCTATCTTGATCGTTATGTGTTCAATAATGTGGAGTTTGAAATTGATATGAGCTTATGGAATCACTGGTTCTCATTCTAAGTAGTAGCATTCCATTCATGAGATCATATTCATGTCATTATCGTAAATCCAGAAAATGCTTTCCTTGTTATAACATATGTGAGTGTTCGTCTACATGTTTACATCAATCTTCTCACATATAACTAGTGTAGGGTGTGTAGTCAGAAAATCTGTGTGAAAAACGAGTGCATATCTTGTAAGGATTTGAGCAATTTCTCTAAGGCATGTTACTACATTCAAAACATGGTTTTAAATGCTTAATTGTGAACTAGTATATGGTGACTATGATTAAGAATGTACTTAAGTGTGAAGATGACTAAAATCTGTGGGAATGATGATTTTTAACGTGTCATGTGCATTGGAAATCCCTAAGACGGTTGTTGGAAGGTTTAGGTTGTGTTTTACTTGTTTTGTTTCGTTTGGTTTTGTTTTGTTTTTCTTTCTGTTTTGCTCGAGGACTAGCAAAAGATAAGTGTGGGGGTATTTGATAGGAGCATATTCATGCGACTTAAATGGCTTGTTCTCGTGCATTTACGTTATGTTTCTCTAGTTATTTTAGTCATTTATGCTTCTTTTGTGTGTTTTCAGGTTCTAAGGTCAAGGTATGCAAAAGGATGCCTTTTGGAGCCTTTTGGAGCCTTTTGGAGCAAATTAGAGATTGGAATGGATATCATATGCTTGGAGCCAAGAGGATGGACGAAATTAAAGACTTGAAGTAGGAAAGTTAAATCCTAAAAGACCTCATGTTTAAGCATCATTGAAGACTCCTACGCATTTTAGAACACAAAAACAACATTCCTTGCAGCCTTAGGACATTGTCGTGTGTTTCCTTGTGTCTCCCTTCCTTGCCATGCAAGGAAGGGCTTTGTTCCCTATTTTAAACACTTAAATCATTCACTTATCATATCATTCACTTATTATAAGCATTCACTTATCATATCATTCACTTATCAAACCATTCACTTATCACTTCCATTCACTTATCACTTATCACTTCCATTCACTTATCACTTATCACTTCCATTCACTTATCACTCACCACATATCATTCATTTATCACTTAACATATCATTCATTTATCACTTAACATATCATTCACTTATCACTTATCATACTCATAATCATCTACACATTTCAACCATTTAAACATATGCATTTCAACTCACATGCATCATCATCATGCAACCAACCTTGCCACTTGCTTTCCAAGCTTTCCCCCTTCATCATTAAGCCACATTCACTCCCATTCCTCTCCCCTTAACAGCCCTAAACCGTGCATAATTAAAGGACACCATTCAACACACACATGCACCAAAAGACAACATTGGCATGCATCACATGCATTTCCAACACTTCCCCCTTTGTGCCGTGCCTTCCCTTCCACTTTCCAACCACATTCTTTCAATTCCCACTTCATCATTACACCACCTAAGCCACATGCACTCCCATTCTTTAATTAAGCCACTTAAACCACAAAACAATCACACAACACACCAACACACATGCATCCTGAAATTCTTTGCCATGCAATCACATGCATTTCCCTTGACATTTTCAGCCATCACACTTCATCATTACACCACCATTCACTCTTTAACCCACACACACTTCACACAAACAACATTCACATGCATTCACATGCATTTCCAACACAAAACACACTCAAAACCGTGGCCACCTTTGCATTTCAGGATTCCCATTTGCATTTTCAGATTTCCAGCTTTCCCTTTTATTTTCCAGCTTTTATTCTTCATCATTGCAGCCATTCCACATGCAATTCTCCATCATTCCTCCACACAAACACCTTAAACAAATAGCCATATACATCTCCACTCCTCCTATAAATACCCTTGCATTCCCATCATTCAAAACATCTCATTCATAACACAACACCCCTCAAACACTTCCATTCTTTCCTTAGCCGTGAGTCCCCCCTCCCTACTAATCCAAACACCAACCATTTTTCCATTCCCCTTCCACTTCTCCACCACTCCTTTTCCATTCCACACTTCCATCCCCCAAACCAATTATCCCTAGACCTTATGCTACAATAAAGAGGAAGAGAAGAGGGCCTAAACGTTCGTACAATTCAAGTTTGAGTTGTTGGAATGTTTAGGCGTTTCTTTGATTTCAATGTTTAATTTCGATTCTCTTTGTTTTGTATGAGGAACTAAACCCCCCTTTAGCTAGGGGGGGATTCGAAATATATGTTTATGCTTGCATTTTGATTTGATTACTTCTAATTGCGTTTCATAAGTTGTGGATTCAATTTGTTTAACCGTTTGATTGATAACTTATTTATGTATGTTTATTAAGAATGCGCGCTTAATTTTCATGCATGAATATGACGCTAGAATATAAGTGAGTTTCACCTAATCGTTATGAACTTATATTCACAAGTAGTGAAGGTTGCTTATAAACAATCGTGTTAAACGAATTCTTGGCATAAGTTTCATGCAATCATAGTAACGAATGCCTCGTCAACACTTATAGTTTTCATGATGCTTAATGATTCTTGCTTGTTTCTCTATTATGCAATTCATGTAGGGAACTTGTGAGGAATGCTTTGGGTTGTCGTATGCAATCATCCAATTCATTAACTTAAGGAAAACTTGACGGTTAATTTAAGCGGACCTAATTAACCCGGGGTGTTGAGAATTCATGGTTTATTGAAATGCAATTGGAAATCATTTTATTATGCAAGTGTAACATGTATGGAGATGAACCCCTTAGCTAGCCATACCATCCATTCATTTCCGTCAATTTCATATTTACAATTTGTTTTCTTTACAATCTATCCATTTTAGTTTAAATTCGTCCAAAATCAATCCCCCCATATTTCGTTTAAGTCTTAGTCTTAATCTTTCTTATTTTTAGTTTTGAATTCTTCGAGTTTAGTATAGCATTTTAGTTTGTGTTTTTAAAAGCATTTTGAGTCTTTTGATTTGTTTTAATGTTTTAAAGTTTAGTTTTACATTCTTTGAGTCTAGTTTAGTGTTTTATATTATGTTTTTACGTTTTTAAGTCAAATCCAAGTGATTAACAATCCCTCCTAATCCCCGGTCCAGAACGATCCCTACTTGCACCTATACTACAATTGATAAAAAGAGGGTTTAATTTGTGTGCGTATAAATCTCGCATCACAATGTCTCGTTGTCTCCCAAGAAGACGTACTTTAAATGATTGGGCAACGGTTTAAGCTCAAGTACGGGTGCCTGAATCACTGAGGGTAACAACTTATTAGTGGAAACTGAAATTGAAATTGGGTTGGAAGGCTTACCAAAGTGTTGTGGCAATGACTCAAGTGCAGCGACCATCTCGGCCTCATCTTCACTTCTAGGCACGGCAAAACCAGATTTTTGCCCAATTCCTTGTGCAATTGTTGTTTCAAGTGTATCCCTCTCCAAAGAATCGAGAAATTCCTGCGCCAAATCATCAATTATATCAATAGAAAAACAAGAATGATCGTCCTTAGGAAATTTAATACTTTCAGAAAGATTGAAATCAATGACTTCCCCATCAAATTCCATTGTTAAAGAGCCTTTAAACACGTCTATCTTAGTTCGGGCCGTCTTCATGAATGGCCTCCCAAGAAGAATCGGCAAGGATGGAGCATGGGTGGTTTCCTCCATTTCAAGGACATAGAAATCCGCCGGGAAGATCAAATTATTCACCTGCACTAAGACATCTTCCAATACGCCCTTTGGATAGGCATTAGATCTATCGGCCAACTGAATAATCACACCATCATTTTTCAATTCACCAAGGTTCATTGAAGCATAAATAGAGTATGGCATGACGTTAATTGAAGCTCCTAAGTCTAACATAGCATGTTCGAACTTAGTTTGACCAATAATACAAGGGATTGTAAAGCTACCTGGATCATTGCACTTTGGTGGTAACTTTCTTTGTAAAACAGCGGAAACGTTCTCACTTACCCTTACTATCTCTTTATGTGACGCCCTCTTCCTTGTAGTGCACAATTCCTTCAAGAACTTAGCGTATTTGGGCACTTGCTTTATGGCATCTAGGAGCGGGATATTGACCTGAACTTTCCTAAACGTCTCAAGAATGTCCTTCTCATGCTCCTCCTTCTTTGTTTGCCTAAACCTGCCAGGAAAGGGCACGTTTAGTGGAATAGAACTTGACAAAGTCGAATTTGGACTTACCTTAGGCGTGTTGGACGGTTTTAGCACAACAGGGGATTGCGGCAAAGTTTCTTTCACCCTTGCCGTGGCTTTCTTTGCTTGTTCTTCCTCTTCTTGCTGCAACATGTCCTCTTCTTGACTTGTTTTGGATGGCCTTGAGGTGGTTCCGACTTCCTTACCACTTCTTAACATGATGGCCTTGGCAGATTCGAATCCTCCTTTCGGAGTCACCTGCGTTGAACTTGGTAACTTGCCTTGTTCTCTATTAAATTGCCCCATGAATTCAGCCATTTGTCCCAGTTGTCTCTTCAACTCCTTCACCTCTTGAGCTTGATTCTGCACCTCATTGGCGTAATTGTGCATGTCCTTTGTTTGTTTTTCTTGCCCCTGCGCCAATGTAGTTAGCAATTGAATAACTTGAGAATTATCAAAAGACGAACCTGAGTTGTTTTGGGATGATGGTGGTTGGTTAGATTGGTATGGTCGCGGGAATCCAGGTGGGTTTTGTTGAAATCCCCTTTGTGGTGCAGATTGTTGGGCAGGTTGTTGTGCATCTCTCCATCTGAAATTTGGGTGGTCTCTCCAACCTGGATTATATGTGTTAGAATATGGATCGTTCCTCGGTTGGTTTTGATTCCCATAGCCTATGGCATTGGAAGATTCCCATCCCCCATTCTCTATTAATTGAGGGCATGTCTCGGATGGATGCCCTTGCATTGTACACACGCCACACACTTGGTTTTCTTGTGATTTTGACCCCTTGACAACCTGAGACACGAGAGAAGTAAGATTAGCCAATTGTGACTGAATATCAGAAATTGCACTTACCTCATTCACACTTTGTTGTCGTGGCCCTTCTCTTTGTCCAACACCTTCATATTGTTGTGCATTTAGAGCACGGTTTGCAATTAGGGTCTTGGCTGCCATAGGTGTTTTGTCCACCATTGCACCTCCCGCCGAAGCATCGAGCATTTGCCTTTCAATGGGAAGAAGGCCCTCATAGAAGTATTGAAGGAGAAGCTCCTCCTTCATTTGATGTTGAGGACATGATGCAACAAGGGTTTTAAAACGCTCGTAGTATGCCGAAAAAGATTCTCCTTGACTTTGTTGGATTCCGCTAATTTTCTTCCTCAAGAGAATGACTTTTGAAGTAGGGAAGAACTTCTCCAAGAAGGCTCTCTTCATGCTCTCCCAAGAAGTAACGGTCCCGGGTGCCAATTCAAAAAGCCAATCCTTAGCCTTTTCTACAAGAGAGAATGGAAAAGCCTTCATCATCAGAATGTTCCCATCGACATTTATGGGTGTCATGCTCGAACAAACAACTTCGAACTCCTTGAGATGCTTGTTGGGATCTTCCATGGAAAGCCCATGGTACTTCGGAATGTGGTGCAACAAGCTTGACTTTAATTCGAATTCATCGGTCTTGTCTTGGGCAGCCGCGGGGTATTGAATGCAAAGAGGGGCTGCATTGGCCAAACCTGAGGCAGAAAGCTCTTTAATGGTTCGATTATCCACGGCCATGGTTGGTACTTCCTCTTTAACCCAATCCGTGGCTTCCTCTTCTACTTCAGGTTCGGGACTAGGAGGATTACACTCTTGCAATTTCTTGTTCCTTCTCAAAGTCCTCTCGAAATCACCGTCAAAGTCGGAGATTTGCTCACGAACAGGTTGTGAGCTACGGGTCATAAACTAGTACCTACACACAAAAGTAAACAAGATAAGTAACCAACTTAATAGACTTGGCACAAGTAAGAAAACAAGTTGCCACACACGGCACAAAAACACATACACACGGTGCAAAAAAAAAAAAAAAAAAATTAAAACAAAACAAAAACTAAACTAAACAATTTAAACAAGACTCAAGACAAGGGATTAGCAACTTTGCCAATCCCCGGCAACGGCGCCAAAATTTGATGCGTTATTTTATACGCACACAAACTAAACCCTATTTGTGACAATTGTAGTAATGATGTAAGTAGGGATCGTTCTAACCGGGGATTAACTAGGGGTGCTAATCTAATTTGAATTGACTTTAAAACACAAAAACTAAATGTAAATACTCTTAACAAGACTACTATGACTCAGAATGGCTTTGAAAAACTCAAACTGCCTAAAACAATCAAACTGACTCAAATAGAAACTAGAACTTGATTTAGACGAATTTGAAACTATTTATGACTCCAAAAGCTTAAAGATACAAAAATAAAACAAATACGAATGATTAAGACTCAACGAAATATGGGGGAAATGTGTTTGGACGATATTAAATTAAATGGACAGAATATAATTAAAGGCAAAATGTAAATATGAATGTGATGAAAATATGGATGATGGAATAGCCAAGGGGTTCTTCTCCACACATGTTACACTTGCATACAATATTGATTCTCAGTTGGTCTTTCAATAAGTTGTGAAACTCAATGCTCCAAGTTAATTAGGTCCGCTTAAATTAACTCTCAGATTTCCCTAAATTCGTTGGATTGAATGGAATACGCATTACAACCAATTTATTCTTAATCAAAGTCCCTAACTATGGAATACGCATGATAGAGACATTCAACAAAGATCATTAAGTTCAATGAAAATTATAAGTGTTGACGAGGCATTCGTTACTATGGAATACGCATGAAACTTATGCCAAGAATTCGTTTAACGCGATTGTTTATAAGCAACCTCCACTACTTGTGAATATAAGTTCATAACGATTAGGTGAAACTCACTTATATTCTAGCGTCATATTCATGCATGAAAATTAAGCTTGCAATCTCAATGAACATACATAAATAAGTTATCAATCAAACGGTTAAACGAATTGAATCCACAACTTATGAAATTCCAACCAAAAGTAATCAATTCATATTGCAAATATAAACATAGTTTCGAATCACCCCCTAGCTAAAGGGGGTTTAGTTCCTCATAACCTTGAAATCAAAGAAACAACTAAACATTCCAACAACTCAAACTTGAATTGTATGAACGTTTAGGCACTCTTCTCTTCCATTACAAAACAAAGAAAATTGAATTCAAACATTGAAATCAAAGAAACACCTAAACATTCCAACAACTCAAACTTGAATTGTATGAACGTTTAGGCACTCTTCTCTTCCTCGTTGTTGTGGCACAAGGTCTAAGATGAGCTTTGGGGATTATGTGAAGTGTTTTGGAGGGATGGGAAGGGATTGGATAGTGGCTGAAATGGAGGATAAAAACTGCACAGATTGGAAGGATATGCACGGCAATGGATGTGTATTTGTGTGGTATGTTGTGTTGTGAATGAGATGATATGTCCCTAGGTGATGGGAATGCAAGGGTATTTATAGGAGGAGTGGAGATGTATATGGCTGTTTGTTTAAGGTGTTTGTGGCTGCAATGATGAAGAGTTAGAGCTGGAAATGAAAGGGAAAGCTGGAATGTGGAATGGTGCCCACGGCAAAGTGTTTTGGTGCATGTGTTGGCTGTTTTGTTTGTTGGTTAAAGCTTGTGTTTGCATGTGAATGTTGTTTGTGTGAAGTGTGTGTGAATGCATGTGGATTAAAGAGTGAATGGTGGCTGAAATAATGATGGAAAACAGCTAGGAGAAGTATGGAATGCATGTGAAATGTAAAGGGAAAAGCTGGAAATGGCTAGGAAGGTCACGGCATAGACTTGTTTGTTTGATGATGATGCATGTGATGGGTGGGAACAAAGGGGGAAACATGGCACAAGGGTGCTTGAGTGAATGATTGAATGTGCATGTGGATTAAAGAATGAGTGGTGGTGTAATGATGAAGTGAATGCATGTGTTGATGACTAGGTTAGTGGGTGGAAATCTGAAAATGGCATAAGGGAATGGGAGCTCACGGTTTTGGCTAGTGTTTGAATGTGTAAAGTGTGTGTGAATGCATGTGAAGATGCTAATAAATAATGCATGTAGGGTTAGGAAATAAAATCATAACTTAAAGGGGGATGATTAAAGGGTGTTGAAAGGTTTTGCATGGCTTTGAAGTGATTGTGGATTGGGCTAGAGTTTAAGTACATGAAATGGACCCAAATTGCTCCTCCTTGCATGGCAAGGAATGGTGTTTGTGTTAAGCCCATGGCAAGGTGTTATGTGATTGGGTTTGGGCCATTGTTTTGTGTCTTCAAGTGCATACAAGGCCTTCAATTTCATCCAACACTTGGGCTCCAAGTATAAGCTATCCATCCTTAGCCCAATAGTGCTCCAAAACACTCCACAATGCATCCTTTCGTCAAACACGTCTTATTATCCTGAAAACACACAAAAGAAGCATAAAGGACTAAAATAACTAAAGAAACACAACGTAAATGCACGAGAACAAGCAAAGTAAGTCGCCTAAATATGCTCCTATCAGGTAACTAAGTATATTTAAAGCAAATTCGTGGGATTTTATCACCCATTACTTCAAATGTTGTTCCTTGCTGTTTTAAGGTGTTTTTAAGTTGTTTTATAACTTCGAAAATCACATAAAAATTTGAAAAACATGTTTTGAAAAGCCTAAAAAGAGTGTTTTGAGTCGTTTTTGTGTGTTTGTGTCTTAGGGTACCTTCCAACACAATGATAAGGATTTGGTTTGTAATTGCATGACCGTTAAAAAGAGTTATAAACATAGAGAAAAGTTTGATTTACTCTTGGTATATGCTTGGTTATGGTTATAATGTATGACTTCACATGCAATCATAAAAGAAAAATTCGTTTTTGTAACATGCTTGAAGGAAGGAACAGAAACAAACGCTACAACCCTGTGAGACTCGAGCCATTACCTTCTTTGGAGAGTTATTTTCTGTGATTCTTTGTTTTCTAAAGTTGTTGCATGATCTCATTATCCTTGCTTGGTTGCTACTTAGAATGCAATTGTATCATGATAGAACTAAATGCTAGAACTTATATCCGTTTCATTCAAAGCATGACATTGAATTGCATAACATATATCAAGATGAAGTTGTGTAGTTGCCACCATAGCCAAATAGCCTTACTTCCCATTTTTCGTACTTGTTGTAAGTTTTAACCCCTTTGAGTTTTTTTTTTTTTTTCAGCCTATTTTCTTTGTTACCCACATCACCCTTACCTAGCCTAGAATAGGACTTTCCATACCCTTGTTCTTGAAGTATAGTGGAGCATAACTTAGAAGGAATTCTTTTTGAGTGACATTCGTGCAGAAAACAAGTGTGGGGGAAGGAATTTTTGTGTGTATGTGTGTGCCTAAGTCTTAAAGGAGGCACGGGAAAAAAAAATGTGAGAAAAAGAAGAAGAAAAGAAAGAAAAAGAGTGAAAATAAGTGAGAATGAACTCACAAGCGTTGATGGTTGAAGAAAGGGTCCAAAAAGTTGAATATGGCCCTAAGTTTTGTGTGACTTTCCCTTGGGTGTTCAAAATTGACTTCTGCGTTCTTAAGGGAATTCTAAGTGCCTAATTCAATACTTTGCTCACTATTGCTTTAAGAATGTTTGTTTATCCTTCACCTTTCATTGTTAGCCAATACCCTAGCCCCGTTACACCCCTTTGACTTCTATCTTGATCGTTATGTGTTCAATAATGTGGAGTTTGGAATTGATATGAGCTTATGGTGTCACTGGTTCTCGCATCTAAGTAGGAGCATTCCATTCATGAGATCATACCTAAACATGCTTATTAACTCCAGAAATTGCTTTCTTTATGATACATATATGTGAGTGTTCGTTTTCATGTTTACATCAATCTTCTCACATGTAACTAGTTTAGGGTGTGTAGTCAGAAAATCTGAGTGAAAATTGAGTGCATATCTTGTAAGGAATTGAGCAAATTCTCTAAGGCATGTTACTACATTCAAATCATGGTTTTAAATGCTTAATTGTGAACTAGTATGTGGTGACTATAAGTAAGAATGTACTTAAGTGTAAAGATGGCTAAAATCTGTGGGAATAATGATTTTTAACATGTCATGTCATTAGAAATCCCTGAGACGATTGTTGGAAGGTTTAGGTTGTGTTTTACTTGTTTAGTGTCGTTTTGTTTGTTTTGTTTTTCTGTTTTGCTCGAGGACGAGCAAAAGATAAGTGTGGGGGAATTTGATAGGAGCATATTTAGGCGACTTACTTAGCTTGTTTTCGTGCATTTATATTGTTAATTCATAGTTGTTTTAGTAGTTTAAGCCATTTTCGTGTGTTTTTAGGTTCATATGGCTAAGGAAGCAAAAAGATGCATTTTGGAGCAAAATTGGACTTGGAATGGATAGCTTATGTTTGGAGCAAAAGGAATGGACGCAATTGAAGGATTCCTAATCCATTGCAGCCACATGCACCCATAAGCATTCACACCTTGCAGCCACATGCATTCACTCTTCATAAATCAGCCACATGCACATTCAATCATTCACACCAAAACCTTGCACATACAATCCCTTTAATTAATTCAACCTAGCTGTCATTGCACATGCATTCACTCTTTAACCCACATGCATTTCCACCCACATGCACTCCCATTCTTTAATCCATTCAGCCACAAGACATTATCATTGCACATGCATTCACACTTTAACCCACATGCATTTCCACCCACATGCACTCCCATTCTTTAATCCATTCAGCCACAAGACATTATCATTGCACCACATTCAGCCATTCCACATGCTATTTCAGCCACATGCACTCATAATCATTCAACCAACTTTGCACATGCATTCATCATCATAACCTAGCTGTCATGTTCCCTCTTTTTCACCTATAAATAAGCATCCATTGCAACCTCAATTCATCCCACACTTCCATTTCAGAAATTCATCCATTGTACATACCACAAACACTTCCCCCTTTGTGCCGTGAGTCTCCCTTACAATCCAAACACCATCCTTCCATTTTCACCACTCCCCAAACCATTCACACCATCAAACTATCCTAAGACCTTGTGCTACAACGAAGAGGAAGAGAAGAGTGCCTAAACGTTCATACAATTCAAGTTTGAGTTGTTGGAATGTTTAGGTGTTTCTTTGATTTCAATGTTTAATTTCAATACTCTTTGTTTTGTACGTATGAGGAATGGAAGAGAAGAGTGCCTAAACGTTCATACAATTCAAGTTTGAGTTGTTGGAATGTTTAGGTGTTTCTTTGATTTCAAAGTTATGAGGAAATTCGAAATATATGTTTATGCTTGCATTTTGATTTGATTACTTCTAATTGCGTTTCATAAGTTGTGGATTCAATTCGTTTAACTGTTTGATTGATAACTTATTTATGTACGTCTATTGAGAGTGCACACTTAATTTTCATGCATGAATATGACGCTAGAATATAAGTGAGTTTCACCTAATAGTTACGAACTTATATTCACAAGTAGTGGAGGTTGCTTATAAACAATCGCGTTAAACGAATTCTTGGCATAAGTTTCATGCGTATTCCATAGTAACGAATGCCTCGTCAACACTTATAATTTTCATAGAGCGTAATGATTCTTGCTTGTATCTCTATTATGCAATCATGTAGGGGACTTGTGGGGAATGTTTTGGGTTGTCGTATGCAATCATCCAATTCAATAACGTTAGGAAGATTTGAAAGTTAATTTAAGCGGATCTAATTAACTTGGAGCATTGAGAATTAATGATTTGTTGAAATGCAATTGGAAATCGTTTTATTATGCAAGTATAACATATGTGGAGATGAACCCCGTAGCTAACTTTCCATCCATTCAATTCCATCAATTTATTCTTTCTTCTTTTGTTTCTATTTTCATGTTTAATTTAACTTGTTGTTCAATTATGTTAAACATGTGGAACTAATTTCTTTTTAGTTAGAGTCGAATTTGAAGCCATGAACATATGTTGGTTATGGTTTGATTTATTCCAGTTATGAATTCATGAACTTTAGATGTGGGTTACTTTTCTGTTTTGATTAAGAACTTGTTTATGTATGTGGGTTGAGGGTCGACACTTAATTTGCATGCCTAAACTTGATGCTAGGATATAATGGAATTTCACCTAATCGTTATGAACTTATATTCATGAGTAGTAAAGATCGCTAGTCACGATTGTGTTTAGTAAACCTTAGGCTGGATTAACATGCGTATTCCATAGTTATGAATGCCTAGTCGATGTTTATGATTTCCGTTGAACTTAATGATCTTTGTTGAATGTCTCTATCATGCGTATTCCATGGTTAGGGACTTTGATTAGGAATAATTTGGTTGTAATGCGTATCCCATTCAATCCAATGAATCTAGGGAAATCTGAAGGTTAATTTAAGCGGACCTAATTAACTTGGAGCATTGTCATTCATCGTTTGTTGAAGTCATAACTGGGAGTCAAATTATATGCTTATGTTCATGTGTGGATAAGGAACCCTCTAACTAGTTTTTCATCATTCTATTCCATCAATTTCGTTTGTACAATCTGTTTTGTTTCCAAGTTTCTATTTTAGTTTTAAATTCGTCAAAACCAATCCCCCATTTATTTTAAAGTGTTAGATTAGTTAGAATTACATTTAGTTTGTGTTTTTAAGAGTCTTGAGTCAAGTCATAACTTAATTTCGTCCAAATTTGTGTTTGTACTCAAAACTGCCCAGAAAGTGGTTTTTAGGCAGTTTTGAGTGTTTTGGGTGAGGTTTGAGTCTTTTGGTTTGTTTTAGTGTTTTAAAGTTTAGTTTTACATTCTTTGAGTCTAGTTTAGTGTTTTATATTACGTTTTTTTACGTTTTTGAGTCAAATCCAAGTGATTAACAATCCCTCCTAATCCCCAGTCCAGAACGATCCCTACTTACATACTTACTACAATTTGACAAAAAGAGGGTTTAATTTGTGTGCGTATAAATATCGCATCAATTATGCAATCATGTAGGGGACTTGTGGGGAATGTTTTGGGTTGTCGTATGCAATCATCCAATTCAATAACGTTAGGAAGATTTGAAAGTTAATTTAAGTGGATCTAATTAACTTGGAGCGTTGAGAATTCATGGTTTATTGAAATGCAATTGGAAATCATTTTATTATGCAAGTGTAACATGTGTGGAGATGAACCCCTTAGCTATTCTATCATTCATTCATTCCATTTCATCAATTTCATATTTACATTCTGTTTTAATTGCAATTTGTTCATTTAATTTAATTTCGTATAAACCTAAATCCCCCTTTACTTTAATGTCAAATTAGTTAGAAATCAATTTAGTTTGTGTTTTTAAGAGTCTTGAGTCAAGTTACAACTTAATTTCGTCCAAATTTGTGTTTATACTCAAAACTGCCCAGAAAGTGGTTTTTAGGCAGATTTGAGTGTGTGTGTGCTGTTTTGAGTCTTTTAGTTTGTTTGAGTGTTTTAAAGTTTAGTTTTACATTCTTTGAGTCTAGTTTAGTGTTTTATATTGTGTTTTTACGTTTTTGAGTCAAATCCAAGTGATTAACAATCCCTCCTAATCCCCGGTCCAGAACGATCCCTACTTATACTTATACTACAATTGACAAAAAGAGGGTTTAATTTGTGTGCGTATAAATCTCGCATCAAATTTTGGCGCCGTTGCCGGGGATTAGCAAATTTGCTAATCTCTTGGATTGTTCGTTTCTGTTATGTATTTTAATTTTAGTTTTTGATTTGTCTTTTGTTTGTTGATTTTAAGTACTAGAGAAGCACAACATGGCACTTGATAATGCTTCTCTTTTGTCACAGCTCATGGAAAGGTCCCAAATGCAAAGCGTTGGTACATTTGATCTTCAATCAAGGAATAACGTGTTTTCCAATACTTACAATTCGGATTGGAGTGATCATTCAACTTCTATGTGGTGGGAACCTCAAAACGTTCAACAAGAAGGATATTGGAGTGATCATTCAACTTCTATGCCCAACCAAACTCAAGTTCGTCAATAGATTATAATCAAAAGCTTAATGAATTAATTTGTTTGGTGCAGGGCTCACAAAATCAAAACAAGGAGAGCCAAAATCAAGAAAAAAGGTTGGACCACTTGGAAAAGCAAATTGGGCAGATCGCGGAGTTCGTAGGACAGTTTCGAGACCAAGGCGAACTCCCTAGTTCAACCATTGCAAATCCGAAGTGAGAATTTGAAACCGCCAATGCTATCATGTTGAGAAGTGACAAGGAGGTTGGAACGGACCCTCAACCATCAAAATCAAATCACAAGGAAGAGGAATACACCCAACCCACGACAAGGGTGGAAACACCTTTACCGGAGGCACCTATTGGTCCTATGCCATCTAATTCAGGTATGGTTGTTCCAAATTTCATTATTTTTAACCCCGTTCCAACAAGTATCCCTATTCCTTGCAGATTCATGACTTCCAAGGAAGAAGAAGGTGAAAAAGACATCTTGGAAGCCCTTCCAAAGGTGAAAAGTAGGGAATGTCATGAATTCATCAAAGAGGACGTTCTTGAAACCACAAAACCCAAAGAAGTTGAATTTGATGACATTGGACAAGTCATAACCATCACATGCAATCTGGCCAAGTCCAATATCCCTGAAACTTTAAATGGAGTGGTGTTTGTCATTGAGTTCTTGTCGGACAAAACAAGTAAGTCATCTTTTCCAAATTCCATTACATTTTATACTAACTTGCTGTTTTTTATGAATCAGGCACCTACACTAGAATTCAAACCAATGCCGGTTCACTTCAAGTATCACCTTCCATTCAAGGACCAATTCCATACCGTTTGATTTGATTTAAAAAAAAAAAAAAAAAAAGAAAAAAAAAAGAAAAAAGAAAAATAAAAGAATGTAACTTTCACAAAGGTTGTTTGCTTGAAGCCCCACTACTTGGCAAAACTCTCGGAGCAGGAGGCATCGAAGCAGGAGGCATTGAAGCAAGAGGCATCAGAGCGGGAGGCATCGAAGAAGAGGCCACAATACTTGGTGGAACGCTGGATGACCCAAGAAAGAGGTGCCTCTGGAGATAAGCCGCAAGCCGTTGACGGTCACTTTGAATCCAACCTTCAGATTCTTGTAGCTCATCAAGCTTCCTCTTCATGCCCGTCGAATAATTGTTGGCAAGCACGTGCAAACTTCTATTCTCGTGCTTAAGCTGTTTGATCTCTTGCTTGAGACTTTCCACCTCTGCCATCAACGATTCAACCTGACGGGAGCGAGCAAGTAGGCGTTGGCCCATGTTGGACACAGAGCCTGCACACTGAACACTAAGAGCGAGGGACTCTTGAACGGCCAACTCATCGGACCGTCCTGAAAGCAGCCTACTATCCTTAGTAGTGAGGAGGTTCCTAGCTACTATCGTAGCTGTTGTTGCATCCGTCATCCTGGAGTCTTCACCTGTAAGAGGACCGTTAGAAGATAAAAAAGAAGGGCGCCATACATTACCTTGACGGGGCGCAACCGGATCGCTGCTGAGACTCAAATCTAAGAAAAGGTTCGATGAGTTAGTCATTTTTCAAAGGTGTTCAAAGATAAGGGTTGGATGGAGTAAAATTTCAAAGGGCCGGAGATGATGTTCAAGAATGGGCAATCTTCAGAGTGTGTATGTTGGCGGTGATCGATACCTCTATAAAAAGCCAAGGCGACGCGTCCACCGATTCAAAAAGCTGGAATTTCCGGCGTAAGTTAGGCGACGCTTTCTCGGCTTTTCAGAAGACACGTTCAACTTTGTCAAAAGATTTCTTCTTTTCAGAAAACACGTGGAGGCCATCATCGCAACTACACATCTTTAGCTGACAAGCGCAAAGTTCGGCGACGCTTTCTCTGCTTTTCAGAAAACGCGTGCAGCTTTGTCAAAAGGAGCCGCATCCGCACTACTACGTGTTGATGCGAGAATCATACGCACACAAATTAAACCCTCTTTTTGACAATTGTAGTAAGTATGTAAGTAGGGATCGTTCTGGACCGGGGATTAGGAGGGATTGTTAATCACTTGGATTTGACTCAAAAACGTTAAAAACACAATCTAAAACACTATAATAGACTCAAAGAATGCAAAACTAAACTTTAAAACACTAAGACAAACCAAAGACTCAAAATGCTTTAAAACATAAACTAAATTGATTTCTAACTAAATTGAACAATAAGGTAAAGGGGGATTTAGGTTTTGATTAAACTAAATGACAGATTGTAAATTAAAGCATAAGGAAATGAAGTAAACACAAAATGAATGAATCAACAGCTAATAAAAAGAGATAGCACAAATGGAGATGAAGCTAGAGATTCAATTTCACCATTGCTAAGCCAAGTCCATGCTTGTTAAGTCAGATTATACTCATCCCTCTACTTATTTCTTGGGTTTGTTTCACTTAGATATGATCAGCCATATGATGTGTGGATTTGATCAAATGTCTCTAATCATGAGCCTAATTGTGATGTGCAACTTTGGTTCCTAATCAAGACTATGTAGTGCACAAGAAACTTTCACAAAACCAAAGGGAACACTCGGCAGGATGTTTGCAAAACATTCCCTTCATTCATTCACATATCTACCAAGATTATGCATGATGTGTGCTTTAATCTTGGCTAAACAACCTGTGGTTAATTCAAATGATGATCAAGCATTAAAATCAACACACTAAGTCACAATTAAAACGGGGAATGAAACAAGAAATAGATAGATTAAATGAGAATTCTGAATTAACTACATGGCAATCTTGCAAGGCTACATCGAATCCCTAGAGAGAGATTAGTTACACTTCATGTTTACAAAAGGTTTGACATAAAAATATATAACATGAGTGAACATAGGATTAAGAAGAAAGAACCCTTGAAGCAAAACTGATGTCGAAATCCTTTAAGAAATGGGAGAGTGTATCTAATGGAATGAAGCCGAGAGGAAGTTCCTCATGGTACAAAACAAAGAGAATCAAAGAAACACCTAAACATTCCAACAACTCAAACTTGAATTGTATGAACGTTTAGGCCCTCTTATCTTCCTCTTCGTCGTAGCACAAGGTCTAAGGGATGTTGTTGGTGTGTTGAATGGATTGGGGAATTATGGAAATGGATGAGGAGTGGTGTTTGGATTATAAGGGAATGGTAGCTCAAGGCAATGAGGGAAGATTGGATGTGTTTGTGATGTGTTGTGTATGAAAATGAGATGTGATTTTTGTGTATGAATGCATGGGTTTTTATAGGGGGAATGGGAGAATATGTGGGTGATTGTTTAAGAGTGAATGTGGTTGTTATGATTGAGAGTGCATGTGGATGAAATAATGATGGAAAAAGAGCTAGGTTGTTGGTGTGTGAATGCATGTGTTGAATTGGTGGTGCAATGATGAAAGAGTAAGTGCATGTGTGTGTGAATGGTGGTGCAATGATGAAAGAATAAGTGCATGTGTGTGTGAATGGTGGTAGCTAGGGTGAATTATGATGAATGCATGTGGAATAAAGATGGAGAAGGTGGTGTAATGATGAAGGAGTAAGTGCATGTGTGTGTGAATGGTGGTGCAATGATGAAAGAGTAAGTGCATGTGTGTGTGAATGGTGTTTCTTGATGGTTTTGGGGTTGTGATGCATGTGAATGCATGTGGCTAAGGGTTGTTGATTGGGCTAGAGGTTTTGCATGGCTCAAAGGATTGTTTGATTGGGCTAGGCCCTTTGTTTTATGTCCAAAGTGCATACAAGGCTTTCAAATTCGTCCAACACTTTGGCTCCAAGCATATGCTATCCATTCCAAGCCCAATTTTGCTCCAAAATGCTCCAAAATGCATCTTTTTGCTTCCTTAGCCATATGAACCTAAAAACACACGAAAATGGCTTAAACTACTAAAACAATTATGAATTAACAACATAGATGCACGAAAACAAGCTAAGTAAGTCGCCTAAATATGCTCCTATTACGTGTCGCTCAGAAATCGAAGGGGCGCCTGCTCAGAAATCGAAGAGGCGCCTGCTCAGAAATCAAAGAGGCGTCGTTCAGATATCGAAGATATTTTTGTCGACAAGGGTAAAAGAATAGTACCACCACTTGATATTATCTCTATATATGTCGACCTTCATCTTTTATGGCAAGGCATACCTGAAGAAAATGCCCAACTCTTCCTCACCTCTGAGGGCGCACTCCCAGCAAAGCCTTTCGAAATACTCATTTTTTTCTTCTTCCCCAAAGATGATACCAGATGCCTGGAGTATAGATGACCCAGGAGGAAACGGTAGATTGAAGCATGTGCTGATTCATTCACCGCTTCTTCAAAAGCAAAGGTATCTCATATCATCAAGGTCAAAAGCAAAAGTATCTCATATCATGCTCTTTCCCTGTCCTTTTCTTTGTCCTTGTTCTTACTCGCATGGCAAAGTGAAAGAAGCAATCAGCCGGCACTTGGAGTCAGTCTTCCGATCTGGTTCCGACTGCCTGGAATCTATTCCTGGTTGCTTACCTAGCGTTGCTCTCAAGTAGTCATCTTCAACGGTTGATACACTTCCAGAGAAGGGACCACTTCTGCAAAGATTGAACAAAGAAACAGATAAAAGGGGTAAGCTCAGACCTTCGGGGGAGACCAAAAGAATCCTGCTGCCCAGTTCAAGAGTAGCACAAAGGAAAATCAACGAGTGGAGGAGACCAAAAGAATCCTCCAGCCCAGTTCAAGAGTAGCCTGTGGAAAATCAACGATGGGAGAAAACCAGTTCAAGATTAAGCCTATGGAATCACCAAGATCAACCCATGCATTCAACAAAGGAAGACCGAGAAAGCACTCCAATTCCATATTTGCGTCTCTAAACTCTTCTCTTTGTTAGTTACATTCTGCCATGTTTAGTATGTTTAAGTGTTTTTTGTGTATTTACTTATGCTTTGTGTGAATCTATGCTTAAAACATTCAGGACAATGTTTGATTTAAGTGTGGGGGGGGGGGGGGTAACAAAGTATATTTGATGCAAATTCGTGGGATTTTATCACCCATAACTTCAAATGTTGTTCCTTGCTGTTTTAAGGTGTTTTTAAGTTGTTTTAGAGTGTTTTAGTATGTTTTGATTTTAAAACTCCGAAAATCACATAAAAATTTGAAAAACATGTTTTGAAAAGCCTAAAAAGAGTGTTTTGAGTCGTTTTTGTGTGTTTGTGTCTTAGGGTACCTTCCAACACAATGATAAGGATTTGGTTTGTAATTGCATGACTGTTAAAAAAAGTTATAAACATAGAGAAAAGTTTGATTTACTCTTGGTATATGCTTGGTTATGGTTATAATGTATGACTTCACATGCAATCATAAAAGAAAATTTCGTTTTTGTAACATGCTTGAAGAAAGGAACTCAAACAAACGCTACAACCCTGTGAGACTCGAGCCATTACCTTCTTTGGAGAGTTATAATCTGTGATTCTTTGTTTTCTAAAGTTGTTGCATGATCTCATTATTCCTTGCTTGGTTGCTACTTAGAATGCAATTGTATCATGATAGAACTAAATGCTAGAACTTATATCCGTTTCATTCAAAGCATGACGTTGAATTGCATAACATATATCAAGATGAAGTTGTGTAGTTGCCACCATAGCCAAATAGCCTTACTTCCCATATTTCGTATATGTTTTAAGTTTTAACCCCGTTAAGCTTTGTTTAGCCTTTATTCATTGTTAACCCACATTATCCTAACCTAGCCTAGTTTAGGACTGTCCACACCCTTGTTCTTAAAAGATAGTGAGCATGACTTAAATGAATTCCTTTTGAGTACATTATGAAAGAAAATGAGTGTGGGGGAGAGAATGTTTTGTTCTTAAGTGTTTATGTATGTTTTGAGAGTCAAAAGAAAAGAAAAAAAATTGTGAAAAACATATGAAAAAGAAAAACAGAAAAGAAAAGAAAGAAAGAAAGAAAAAAAAAAAAAGAGCTTGTTTTCCCTTTTTGTTCAAAAGTTGTGTTTTCATTCAAATGTGAATTCTAAGATGATTCAAATGCTTTGCTCGCTATTTCTTTAAGAACCTTTGTTTTCCATATCCCTTCTTTGTTAGCCACACACCCCAAGCCCCGTTACACCCCTTTGACTTCTATCTTGATCGTTATGTGTTCAATAAGGTGATATGAGCTTATGGAAACACTGGTTCTCATTCTAAGTAGTAGCATTCCATTCATGAGATCATATTCATGTCATTATCGTAAATCCAGAAAATGCTTTCTTTAATATAACATATGTGAGTGTTAGAATTCATATTTACATCAATCTCCTCACATATACCTAGTGTAGGGTGTGTAGTCAGAAAATCTGTGAGAAAATTGAGTGCATATCTTGTAAGGGATTGAGCAAATTCTCTAAGGCATGTTACTACATTCAAATCATGGTTTTAAATGCTTAATTGTGAACTAGTATGTGGTGACTATGAGTAAGAATGTACTTAAGTATAAAGATGGCTAAAATCTGTGGGAATAATGATTTTTAACATGTCATGTGCATTGGAAATCCCTGAGACGATTGTTGGAAGGTGTATGTTGTGTTTTGTTCGTTTTGTTTTGTTTTTGGTTTCTTTTGTTCTGTTTTGCTCGAGGACTAGCAAAAGCTAAGTGTGGGGGAATTTGATAGGAGCATATTCATGCGACTTAAATGGCATGTTCTCGTGCATTTACGTTATGTTTCTTTAGTTATTTTAGTCCTTTATGCTTCTTTTGTGTGTTTTCAGGTTCTAAGGGCAAAGTATGCAAAAGGATGCCTTTTGGAGCTTTTTGGAGCAAATTAGAGATTGGAATTGATATCATATGCTTCGAGCCAAGAGGATGGACGAAATTGAAGGATTCCTAATCCATTGCAGCCACATGCACATTCAATCATTCACACCAAAACCTTGCACATGCTTTCCCGTTTCATTATTCATTCACTTTGCAGCCACCATTCACTCTTTAATCCACATGCATTCATCATCATTCACCCTAGCTTTAATTCACATGCAAACACATTCATTTTCAGCACCAAACACCATCATTGACATGCACTCCCATTTTCTCCCAAAACATTGCACATGCATTTTTAATCATTCAACCATGCAGCCACACATTCACCCACATGCACATTCAATCATTCATCCTAGTTGGCAGCCACATGCATTCACTCTTCATAAATCAGCCACATGCATTCATCATCATAACCTAGCTGTCATATTCCCTCTTTTCATCATTTCTCCACCTATAAATAAGCATCCATTGCAGCCACAAAACTCATTCCCATATTCATTCATTCAGAAATTCATTCACTCTTCCATATTCCAGAAATTCGTCAAAACCTCTCCACACCCTTGCAGAAGCCACCAAAACACTTTTCTCCTCCATTGCAGCCACTCCAACCACTCCCCATCCATTCATACACAAAGCCTATCATTCTACATCATCCATAATCCCCAAAACTCACCTTAGACCTTGTGCAGCAACAAAGAGGAAGAGAAGAGGGCCTAAACGTTCATACAATTCAAGTTTGAGTTGTTGGAATGTTTAGGTGTTTCTTTTCCTTTGAATTCAATGTTTAATTTCAATTCTCTTTGTTTTGTACGTATGAGGAACTAAACCCCCCTTGGCTAGGGGGGGATTCGAAATATATGTTTATGCTTGCATTTTGATTTGATTACTTCTAATTACGTTTCATAAGTTGTGGATTCAATTTGTTTAACTGTTTGATTGATAACTTATTTATGTATGTTTATTGAGAGTGCACGCTTAATTTTCATGCATGAATATGACGCTAGAATATAAGTGAGTTTCACCTAATAGTTACGAACTTATATTCACAAGTAGTGGAGGTTGCTTATAAACAATCGCGTTAAACGAATTCTTGGCATAAGTTTCATGCGTATTCCATAGTAACGAATGCCTCGTCAACACTTATAATTTTCATAGAGCGTAATGATTCTTGCTTGTATCTCTATTATGCAATCATGTAGGGGACTTGTGGGGAATGTTTTGGGTTGTCGTATGCAATCATCCAATTCAATAACGTTAGGAAGATTTGAAAGTTAATTTAAGCGGATCTAATTAACTTGGAGCGTTGAGAATTCATGGTTTATTGAAATGCAATTGGAAATCATTTTATTATGCAAGTGTAACATGTGTGGAGATGAACCCCTTAGCTATTCTATCATCCATTCATTCCATTTCATCAATTTCATATTTACATTCTGTTTTAATTGCAATTTGTTCATTTAATTTAATTTCGTATAAACCTAAATCCCCCTTTACTTTAATGTCAAATTAGTTAGAAATCAATTTAGTTTGTGTTTTTAAGAGTCTTGAGTCAAGTTACAACTTAATTTCGTCCAAATTTGTGTTTATACTCAAAACTGCCCAGAAAGTGGTTTTTAGGCAGATTTGAGTGTGTTTGTGCTGTTTTGAGTCTTTTAGTTTGTTTGAGTGTTTTAAAGTTTAGTTTTGCATTCTTTGAGTCTAGTTTAGTGTTTTATATTGTGTTTTTACGTTTTTGAGTCAAATCCAAGTGATTAACAATCCCTCCTGATCCCCGGTCCAGAACGATCCCTACTTATACTGATAGGAGCATATTCATGCGACTTAAATGGCTTGTTCTCGTGCATTTACGTTATGTTTCTTTAGTTATTTTAGTACTTTAAGCTATTTTCGTGTGTTTGTAGGTCCAAAGGGCTAAAGGAGCAAAAAGATGCATTTTGGAGACTTTTGGAGCACTTTTGGGCTTATGATGGATAGCTTATGCTTGGAGCCAAAGTGTTGGACGAAATTGAAGACCTAATTGAAGACCAAAGTGTTGGAACCTTGTTCCCTTTAGTTTTAGGACATTTAAACCTTTCCTATATCCTTAGCCGTGCATAACATTCCAACATTCCACTCCTTCATTTCAGCCACACTCCCACATATCATTACATATCATTCACCACTTATCATTCACCACTTATCATATCATCCACTTATCATATCATTCACTTATCTTATCATTCACTTATCATATCATACACTTATCATAACCATACACTTATCACTTATCACAACAACAACCTTGCACATACACATTCATCCACATGCACCCATAATCATTCACTCATCTTTAATCCACATGCATTTTCCATAAATCAAATCAGCCACATCCACATGCACTTATTCCACTTCATCATTACACCACATTCTCTCTCTTTAATCCACATACATTCATCATCATTCACTCTAGTTTTAATTCGACATGTATTTCCACCCACATGCACTTTAATCATTCATACCTATCAGCCACATGCATTCACTCTTCATAAATCAGCCACATGCATCTCCCATCACCATATCAGATTTCCATCATATTCACATGCATTCCATCCTTTAAAACATTGCACATGCACTCCCTTTAATTAATTAAGCCACATGCACTCCCATCCATTTCATCATTGCAGCCAACACATGCTTTCACATGCATTTTCAGATTGTCCCCTTGCACATGCAGCCACATATTCATTGCACATGCAATTCCAACCCACATGCATCCTTTAATCATTCAAACATGCAACCACATTCCCTCATAGCTGTCATGTTCCCCCCATTTCACCTATAAATAAGCATCCATTGCATTCATTCTCATTCATCCTTCCACATTTCAGAATGTAGACATCAAAACTCCCTTGTGCCGTGCCCTCCCTTACAATCCAAACACCATCCTTCCATTTCCACCACTACCCAAACAATTCACACCATCAAACTATCCTTAGACCTTGTGCTACAACGAAGAGGAAGAGAAGAGTGCCTAAACGTTCATACAATTCAAGTTTGAGTTGTTGGAATGTTTAGGTGTTTCTTTGGTTTCAATGTTTAATTTCAATACTCTTTGTTTTGTACGAATGAGGAATGGAAGATAAGAGGGCCTAAACGTTCATACAATTCAAGTTTGAGTTGTTGGAATGTTTAGGTGTTTCTTTGATTCTCTTTGTTTTGTACCATGAGGAACTAAAACCCCCTTGGCTAGGGGGTAATTCGAAATATATGTTTATGCTTGTATTTTGATTTGATTACTTCTAATTTCGTTTCATAAGTTGTGGATTCAATTTGTTTAACCGTTTGATTGATAACTTATTTATGTATGTTTATTGAGAATGCACGCGTAATTTTCATGCATGAATATGACGCTAGAATATAAGTGAGTTTCACCTAATAGTTACGAACTTATATTCACAAGTAGTGGAGGTTGCTTATAAACAATCGCGTTAAACGAATTCTTGGCATAAGTTTCATGCAATCATAGTAACGAATGCCCCGTCAACACTTATAATTTTCATAGAGCGTAATGATTCTTGCTTGTATCTCTATTATGCAATCATGTAGGGGACTTGTGGGGAATGTTTTGGGTTGTCGTATGCAATCATCCAATTCAATAACGTTAGGAAGATTTGAAGGTTAATTAGTGCATCACGGTTAACTTGGGGTGTTGAGCATTAATGATTTGTTGAAATGCAATTGGAAATCGTTTATTATGCAAGTATAACATGTATGGAGATGAACCACTTAGCCATTCTATCATCCATTCATTCCATTCCATCAAATTCGTTTTACAATCTGTTTAGTTTATTAACTTGTTTTGTTATTTCAATTTTGGTATAAATCTAAATCCCCCTTTACTTTATTGTCCAATTTAGTTAGAAAGTGTCTTAGTTTATGTTTCTAAGTGTTTTGATTCAATTAATTACACAATTTCGTCCAAATTCACCAAAGTGCTCAAAACTGCCCAGAAAGTGTTTTTAAGGCAGTTTTGAGTGTTTTGGGTGATGTTTGAGTCTTTTGGTTTGTTTTAGTGTTTTAAAGTTTAGTTTTGCATTCTTTGAGTCTAGTATAGTGTTTCATATTGTTATTTTACATTTTTTGAGTCAAATCCAAGTGGTTAACAATCCCTCCTAATCCCCGGTCTAGAACGATCCCTACTTATACATATACTACAATTTGACGAAAAGAGGGTTTAATTTGTGTGCGTATAAATCTCGCATCAAATTTTGGCGCCGTTGCCGGGGATTAGAAAATTTGCTAATCCCTTGGATTGTTTTATTTTGGTTTGTTTTTATTCCAGATTCTTAATCTTGTTTTGTTTCTTGTTTTAGGTACTAGTTTATGACTCGGAGTTCTCATCCGATTCGTGAACATATCCTGGAGTGATTGGGTTCTTCGTCCGGCTGCAAGACGTAAAAGAAAGCGCTACTTGGGAGGCAACCCAATGCACTGAATAAAACAATGCAAAAAAAAAAAAAAAAAAAAAAATACTAAACATGGAGAAAGATGGAGCATTCACAAAGGATGTTTGCGTGAAGCCCCACTACGAGGCGTCGAAGCGGAAGGCATAGAAGCAGGAGGCATCGGAGCGGAAGGCATCGAAGCGGAAGGCATCGGAGCGGAAGGCTTCGGAGCTAGAGCATTCCAGGCCTCAATACTTGGCCAAACGCTGGATGATCCAGGAAAAAGGTGCCTCTGGAGGAAAGACGAAAACCTTTGACGGTCACTTTGAATCCGACCTTCAGACTCTTGCAGTTCATCAAGCTTCCTCTTCATGCCCGACGAATAGTTATTTGCAAGCACATGCAAACTTCTATTCTCGTACTTAAGCTGCTGGATCTCCTGCTTGAGACTTTCCACCTCTGCCATCAATGATTCCACCTGACGGGAGCGGGCAAGCAGGCGTTGGCCCATGTTAGACACAGAACTCGCACACTGAACACTAAGTGCGAGGGACTCTTGAACGGCCAACTCATCGGACCGTCCTAACAGCAGCCTACTATCTTTCGGAGTGAGGAGGTTCCTAGCTATTATTGTAGCTGTTGTGGCGTCCTGCATCACGGAGTCTTCACCTGTGAGAGGACCGTTAGAAGATAAGAAAGAAGGGCGCCATACGTTACCTTGACGCGGCGCGCCCGTATCACTGCTGAGACTCAATTCTAAGCTAAGGTTCGATGGGTTTGCCATTTTTCAAAAGTGTTCAAAGAGATGGGGTGGATGGAGTTAATTCTCAAAGGGCCGGAGTCGATTTTCAAGAATGAGAATTCTTCAGAGTGTGTTTGTTGTGGTGATCGATAGCTCTATAAAAAGCCAAGGCGACGCGTCCACCGATTCAAAAAGCCGGAATTTCCGGCGTAATGTAGGCGACGCTTTCTCGGCTTTTCAGAAGACGCGTTCAACTTTGTCAAAAGATTTCTTCTTTTCAGACAACACATCTTTAGCCGACAAGCGCAAAGTTCGGCGACGCTTTCTCTGCTTTTCAGAAGACACGTGCAGCTTTGTCAAAAGGAGCCGCATCCGCACTACTACGTGTCGTTCAGAAAGCGAAGGGGCGCCTGCTCAGAAATCGAAGAGGCGTCTTCAAAGATCGAAGAGGCACCACTATTTCAAAAAGCCGGATTTGCGGGATCGAAGAGACGTTTGTCGACAAGGGTAAAAGAACAGTACCACCACTTGATATTATCTCTATATATGTCGACCTTCATCTTTTATGGCAAGGCAGACCTGAAGAAAATGCCCAACCCTCCCTCAACTCTGAGGGTGCACTCCCAGCAAAGCCTTTCGAAATACTCAAATTCCTCTTCTTCCCCAAAGATGATACCAGATGCCTGGAGTACAGATGACCCAGGAGGAAACAGCACAACAAATACATGTGCTGATTCATTCACCGCTTCTTCAAAAGCAAAGGTATCTCATATCATCAAGGTCAAAAGCAAAAGTATCTCATATCATGCTCTTTCCCTGTCTTTTTCTTTGTCCTTGTTCTTACTCGCATGGCAAAGTAAAAGAAGCAATCAGCCGGCACTTGGAGTTAGTCTTCCGATCTGGAGCCAACTGCCTGGAATCTATTCCTGATTGCTTACCTAGCGTTGCTCTCGAGTAGTCATCTTCAACGGTTGATACACTTCCAGAGAAGGGACCACTTCTGCAAAGGGGAGCGAGTAAGGCAAGTGAAATGATACATTGAAGCATGTGGAGACAAACATAGGCTGAGTTATCCTCCAACCCTTTTCAATACGAATTGGAAAGATTGAACAAAGAAACAGACCAAAGGGGTAAGCTCAGACCTTCGGGGAAGACCAAAAGAATCCTCTAGCCCAGTAGCACAAAGGAAAATCAACAAGTGGAGGAGACCAAAAGAATCATGCAGCCCAGTTCAAGAGTATGCCTGTGGAATCACCAAGATCAATGCCTCAATGCAATAACCAAGGAGAAGAGGGAATTTACACTCCATAACCAGATTTGCGTCCCTAAACTCTTCTCTTTGTTAATTACATTCTGCCATGTTTAGTATGTTTAAATGCTTTTTGTGTGTTTACTTATGTTTTGTGTGAATCTATGCTTAAAACATTGAGGACAATGTTTGATTTAAGTGTGGGGGGGGTAACTAAAGTGTTTTGATGCAAATTCGCAGGGTTTTATCCACCATAACTTCTAATGTTGTTCCTTGCTGTTTTAAGGTGTTTTTAAGTTGTTTTAGAGTGTTTTAGTGTGTTTTGTTTTTATAACTCCGAAAATCACATAAAAATTTGAAAAACATGTTTTAAAAAGCCTAAAAAGAGTGTTTTGAGTGGTTTTTGTGTGTTTGTGTCTTAGGGTACCTTCCAACACAATGATAAGGATTTGGTTTGTAATTCCATGACTGTTAAAAAGAGTTATAAACATAGAGAAAAGTTTGATTTACTCTTGGTATACGCTTGGTTATGGTTATAATGTATGACTTCACATGCAATCATAAAAGAAAAATTCGTTTTTGTAACATGCTTGAAGGAAGAAACTCATAATAACGCTACATCCCTGTGAAACTCGAGCCATTACCTTCTTTGGAGAGTTATTTTCTGTGATTCTTTGTTTTCTAAAGTTGTTGCATGATCTCATTATTCCTTTCTTGGTTGCTACTTAGAATGCAATTGTATCATGATAGAACTAAATGCTAGAACTTATATCCGTTTCATTCAAAGCATGACATTGAATTGCATAACATATATCAAGATGAAGTTGTGTAGTTGCCACCATAGCCAAATAGCCTTACTTCCCATATTTCGTATTTGTTGTAAGTTTTAACCCCGTTGAGCCTTGTTTAGCCTTTATTCTTTGTTTAACCACATTATCCTCACCTAGCCTAGTATAGGATAGTCCACACCCTTGTTCTTAAAAGATAGTGAGCATGACTTAAATGAATTCCTTTTGAGTACATTATGAAAGAAAATGAGTGTGGGGGAGAGAATGTTTTGTTCTTAAGTGTTTATGTATGTTTTGAGAGTCAAAAGAAAAGAAAAAAAAAATTGTGAAAAACATATGAAAAAGAAAAACAGAAAAGAAAAGAAAGAAAGGAAAAAGAGCTTGTTCCCCCTTGTTGTTCAAAAGATTGAGTTTTCATTCAAAAGTGAATTCTACGTTAATTCAAATGCTTTGCTCGCTATTGCTTTAAGAATGTTTGTTTATCCTTCACCTTTCATTGTTAGCCAATACCCTAGCCCCGTTACACCCCTTTGACTTCTATCTTGATCGTTATGTGTTCAATAATGTGGAGTTTGGAATTGATATGAGCTTATGGAATCACTGGTTCTCGTTCTAAGTAGTGGCATTCCATTCATGAGATCATATATATACATGTTAATAATTCCAGAAAATGCTTTCCTTGTTATAACATATGTGAGTGTTCGTCTACATGTTTACATCAATCTTCTCACATATACCTAGTGTAGGGAGTGTAGTCAGAAAATCTGTGTGAAAAACAAGAGTACATCTAGTAAGGAATTGAGGGAATTTTCTAAAGGCATGTTACTACATTCAAATCATGGTTTTAAATGCTTAATTGTGAACTAGTATGTGGTGACTATGTGTAAGAATGTACTTAAGTGTAAAGATAGCTAAAATCTGTGGGAATAATGATTTTTAACATGTCATGTGCATTGGAAATCTGAGACGATTGTTAGAAGGTGTAGGTTGTGTTTTGTTCGTTTTGTTTTGTTTTTGGTTTCTTTTGTTTTGTTTTGCTCGAGGACTAGCAAAAGCTAAGTGTGGGGGTATTTGATAGGAGCATATTCATGCGACTTAAATGACTTGTTCTCGTGCATTTACGTTATGTTTCTTTAGTTATTTTAGTACTTTAAGCTATTTTCGTGTGTTTGTATGTCCAAAGGGCTAAAGGAGCAAAAAGATGCATTTTGGAGACTTTTGGAGCACTTTTGGGCTTATGATGGATAGCTTATGCTTGGAGCCAAAGTGTTGGACGAAATTGAAGACCTAATTGAAGACCAAAGTGTTGGAACCTTGTTCCCTTTAGTTTTAGGACATTTAAACCTTTCCTATATCCTTAGCCGTGCATAACATTCCAACATTCCACTCCTTCATTTCAGCCACACTCCCACATATCATTACATATCATTCACCACTTATCATTCACCACTTATCATATCATGCACTTATCTTATCATTCACTTATCATATCATTGACTTATCATATCATTCACTTATCATATCATACACTTATCATAACCATACACTTATCACTTATCACAACAACAACCTTGCACATACACATTCATCCACATGCACCCATAATCATTCACTCATCTTTAATCCACATGCATCTTCCATAAATCAAATCAGCCACATCCACATGCACTTATTCCACTTCATCATTACACCACATTCTCTCTCTTTAATCCACATGCATTCATCATCATTCACTCTAGTTTTAATTCCACATGCATTTCCACCCACATGCACTTTAATCATTCATACCTATCAGCCACATGCATTCACTCTTCATAAATCAGCCACATGCATCTCCCATCACCATATCAGATTTCCATCATATTCACATGCATTCCATCCTTTAAAACATTGCACATGCACTCCCTTTAATTTATTAAGCCACATGCACTCCCATCCATTTCATCATTGCAGCCAACACATGCTTTCACATGCATTTTCAGATTGTCCCCTTGCACATGCAGCCACATATTCATTGCACATGCAATTCCAACCCACATGCATCCTTTAATCATTCAAACATGCAGCCACATTCCCTCCTAGCTGTCATGTTCCCCCCATTTCACCTATAAATAAGCATCCATTGCATTCATTCTCATTCATCCTTCCACATTTCAGAATGTAGACATCAAAACTCCCTTGTGCCGTGCCCTCCCTTACAATCCAAACACCATCCTTCCATTTCCACCACTACCCAAACCATTCACACCATCAAACTATCCTTAGACCTTGTGCTACAACGAAGAGGAAGAGAAGAGTGCCTAAACGTTCATACAATTCAAGTTTGAGTTGTTGGAATGTTTAGGTGTTTCTTTGGTTTCAATGTTTAATTTCAATACTCTTTGTTTTGTACGAATGAGGAATGGAAGATAAGAGGGCCTAAACGTTCATACAATTCAAGTTTGAGTTGTTGGAATGTTTAGGTGTTTCTTTGATTCTCTTTGTTTTGTACCATGAGGAACTAAAACCCCCTTGGCTAGGGGGTAATTCGAAATATATGTTTATGCTTGTATTTTGATTTGATTACTTCTAATTTCGTTTCATAAGTTGTGGATTCAATTTGTTTAACCGTTTGATTGATAACTTATTTATGTATGTTTATTGAGATTGCACGCTTAATTTTCATGCATGAATATGACGCTAGAATATAAGTGAGTTTCACCTAATAGTTACGAACTTATATTCACAAGTAGTGGAGGTTGCTTATAAACAATCGCGTTAAACGAATTCTTGGCATAAGTTTCATGCAATCATAGTAACGAATGCCCCGTCAACACTTATAATTTTCATAGAGCGTAATGATTCTTGCTTGTATCTCTATTATGCAATCATGTAGGGGACTTGTGGGGAATGTTTTGGGTTGTCGTATGCAATCATCCAATTCAATAACGTTAGGAAGATTTGAAGGTTAATTAGTGCATCACGGTTAACTTGGGGTGTTGACCATTAATGATTTGTTGAAATGCAATTGGAAATCGTTTATTATGCAAGTATAACATGTATGGAGATGAACCACTTAGACATTCTATCATCCATTCATTCCATTCCATCAAATTCGTTTTACAATCTGTTTAGTTTATTAACTTGTTTTGTTATTTCAATTTTGGTATAAATCTAAATCCCCCTTTACTTTATTGTCCAATTTAGTTAGAAAGTGTCTTAGTTTATGTTTCTAAGTGTTTTGATTCAATTAATTACACAATTTCGTCCAAATTCACCAAAGTGCTCAAAACTGCCCAGAAAGTGTTTTTAAGGCAGTTTTGAGTGTTTTGGGTGATGTTTGAGTCTTTTGGTTTGTTTTAGTGTTTTAAAGTTTAGTTTTGCATTCTTTGAGTCTAGTATAGTGTTTCATATTGTTATTTTACATTTTTTGAGTCAAATCCAAGTGGTTAACAATCCCTCCTAATCCCCGGTCTAGAACGATCCCTACTTATACATATACTACAATTTGACGAAAGAGGGTTTAATTTGTGTGCGTATAAATCTCGCATCATATACTTATACTACAATTGACAAAAAGAGGGTTTAATTTGTGTGCGTATAAATCTCGCATCAACAACATTAGTTACCCCCCCCACACTTAAATCAAACATTGTCCTCAATGTTTCAAGCCTAAAATCAACCCAAACAAAAGTAAACACACAAACAGCAACTAAACACACTAAGCATGGCAGAATGTAAATAACAAAGAGAAGAGGTTAGGGATGCAAGTCTAGGTATGGAGTGTAAATGCCATCCTCTCCTTGATGATTGCATGGGTTGCCTCCCACGAAGCGCTTGCTTTAACGTCTTGCAGTCGGACGATGGTGTGCTCATTCCCCATTGGAGGCCACGGCATGCAATGGGATCTCCTCCACAACATGCCCTTCAACACTTTCATGATATGGCTCAATGAATGGGAGGGGATAGTGATCCTCCCTGATGGTGGTGTTTTGGTTCCGAAAGTCCATGTAAATGCTCCCACCACCTTCAAATCGGTTGGACACCTGCACCAAAGAAGGTAACAACCTATTAATTGAAATGGGAATTGAAATTGGGATTGAAGACTTACAAACATATTGTGGTGAAGGCTCAAGATCGGCAGCCCTATCAACAATGTCACCATGGCTACTTTCGGCCATATTGGGTGGTTGTAGGTTAATCACTCCAAGTTCTTCTCCAATGGTTGTTCGTGATACATCCTTCGTGATAAGTGTGGATCCTTTCGGCCCTTTGTCCTTATGCACATCTATGACAAAACAAGAATGACTATCGTTAGGATTCTTAAAAGAGTCATAAACATTGAATTTAATTATATCACCACCAAACTCCATTGTTAGTGCTCCCTTGGCCACATCAATCTTTGTTTGGGCTGTTTTCATGAACGGACGGCCTTGCAAGATTGGCAATGATGGAGCATGGCTCGAATCCTCCATTTCTAAGACATAAAAATCTGTAGGAAAGATGAGATGATTGACCTGAACTAAAACATCCTTAAGGACTCCCTTGGGATAAACATTAGAACGATCGGCCAATTGAATTATAACGCCATCTTGTTTTAACTCACCAAGGTTCATAGATGCATAAATGGAATATGGCATGACATTAATAGAAGCACCTAAATCTAACTTGCATTGTTCAAATCTAGTGTTTCCAATTATGCATGGGATAGTAAAGCTCCCTGGATCCTTACATTTTGGAGGTAACTTTCGTTGCAAAACCGCGGATACATTTTCACTTACTTTCACAACTTCTTTGTTTGAAATTCTTTTCCTAGTTGTGCATAACTCTTTTAAAAACTTTGCATACCTGGGCACTTGCTTAATGGCTTCAAGTAAAGGAATGTTTACTTGGACCTTCCTAAACGTCTCAAGAATGTCTTTCTCCTGCTCCTCCTTCTTTGTTTGCAAAAATCTATGAGGAAAAGGAACATTGGGTGGAATGTGGTTAGAATTAATCGAATTTGAAACCAACTTACCCTTGGTGGCCGAATGGGATGAGTTGGATGCATTAGGGTCCCTAGGTAGTTGCGGCAAGGGTGTTTGTACCCTTGCCGTGGACTTGCTTGCATCCTCCTCTTCATGTTGCAGATTCCCTTCGTCATTAGTGAGAGGAGCATATTCATGCGACTTAATTAGCTTGTTCTCGTGCATTTATGTTGTGTTTCCTTAGTTATTTTAGTGTTTAAAGTCACTTTTGTGTATATTCAGATTATAAGGCCAAAGTGTGCAAGAAGATGCAAATTGGAGTCTTTTGGAGCAAAAGAGGAATGAATGGGTTGAAGACTTGAAGAAACGATGAATTCCTACTCCAACGAGGATTCCTACTCCAACAAGGATTCCTACTTGAAGTAGGAAAGTTAACCCTAGGTTTCCTGTTTTGGTAACCTTTCCTAATCTTAAACATTCGTATTTTCTAGCCACTTTGAAGGCCTTGTAGGCACTTTAGGACACAAAACAAAGGTCCTAGGGCCCTTAAACCCCTTTGCCGTGGCCTCTCCCTTTCCTTCCTTCCCTTGCCGTGCAAGGGGGGGCAATTTTGTCCTAGTTTAGGCAATTAAACACATGCTCCTCTCCTAAACTAAACCCTAGCCGCACCTTGTAGCCACTCCCCTTTTAATTTCTGATTTAATTTCCTAATTCTAGCAGCCTTTGACTTAATTTTAATTAACCAAAATAAGCTAGGGTTTTATTTCTGAAACCATATATATTTTAAACCCTAGCCGCACCCTAGGATGGACTGATCATTCATTCTTTTCATATTCAGCCACACTCTCTCCCTTTTGCCGCAACCACCATCCCCCTTCTCCTTCAATCCACAGCCTTTCCCATTCATTCCAGCCATTACCCTTCTCTGCCGCAGCCACTCCACTAGTGCAGCCACCATTCCCAACCTTCCTCCACCACTCACACCCCTTGCCGCACCACCATATCCCCATAAACCCATCTACAACCCAGAAAATCATCCCAAATCATCCAAAAACATCTCTGCCGCAACAAGGAGAAGAAGAAAGAGGAGCTTAAACGCGCAGAAATTCAAGTGGATTCGTTGGGCGTTCTAGGTTTAATCAATCTTTTGTTCTTTATGTTTAATTTCAATTTTGTTTCTCTTTCTGTGAACATGAGAGGCTAAATCCCTAGTTAGCTAGGGGGTGATTCAAAACCATGTTTATGCTTGCAATATGAATTGATTACCTTCGGTTGGAATTTCATGAGTTGTGGATTCAATTTGTTTAACTGCTTGATTGATAACTTATTTGTGTATGTTTATTGAGATTGCACACTTAGTTTTCATGCATGAATATGATGCTAGAATATAAGTGAGTTTCACCTAATAGTTACAAACTTATATTCACAAGTAGTGGAGGTCACTTATAAACGATCGCGTTAAATGAATTCTTGGCACTAGTTTCATGCTCATCATAGTAACGAATGCCTCGTCAACACTTATAGTTTTCATGTTGCTTAATGATCTTTGATTGTATCTTTATTGTGCTTTTCACGTAAAGGACTTTTGGAGAATGTTTTGAATTGTGTATGCGCTGTCCCATCCAATTCATTAACTTAAGGAAAACTTGAAGGTTAATTTAAGCGGACCTTGATAAGAGCATATTTACGCACCTTAGTTTAGCTTGTTCTTGTGCATTTATAGTGTTTTTCCTTAGTAGAGTAGTCTTTTAAGCTAGTTCTATGTGTTTTCAGGTTTTAAGGGCAAAGTATGCAAAAGGATGCATTTTGGAGCCTTTTGGAGAAAATTAGAGCTTGGAATGGACATCATATGCTTGGAGCCAAGAGGATGGGCGAAATTGAAGATTTGAAGATGATGTTTCCTACTTGAACTAGGTTTCCTAGTCGAAGTAGGAAAGCGCCTAATTAAAAGATGAAATCCTAGTCAACAAAGGATTCTTAATTGAAGAAGGATTCCTAATCAACGAGGGATTCCTAGTTGAAGATGGATTCCTAGAAGAATGAAGATTCCTACTCAATTAAGGTTTCCTACTTGATAAAGGAAAGTCAAAATCCAAATGGTCTCAAGTGAAGCAACAAAGAAGTTTTCCAAGTCCAAGAAGGAAAAGGAGTCCAAGATGAAGAAGGAATGACGAAGACAAGGTTTCCTAATCCTAATAGGCAAAGTTTCCAAGTGCAATGAGGAGTCCTTATCCATTTAGGGCACTTTATCCATTTAGGATACCTTATCCTTGTTCTAGAAACCTTATCCATCCTTGCCGTGAGTTTTCCTTGCATTAAAGGGTTTCTAGAAGCCCTAATCTGCCTTATCCTTTAGTGCCGCACCTATCCCTTCTAGAAAGCTGATTTCCCTTGCCTTGCAAGGCATTCTAGAAGCCTTATCACCTCATCTCCTTACCTGCCGCACCTAGGAAGCATTATCCCTTTTTATTTCTGATTTCTAAGCCTATTTCCTTGTGGATTTGGGTTATTCAAGTCCATATCTGATTACACTAGGGTTTTAAGTGCCTATATATACTCATATTAACCCCTAGATCAGATCACCACCTCTCATACACATTCATTCATTCCAGAAATTCGTCCAAGCCTCTCCACACCCTTGCCGCAGCCACCAAACACCTTTCTCCTTAGTTTTAAGCTTTGCCGCACCATCCCCTTCCCCTAAACACTACTACATCCCTCCATGACCATGCATCCATACACCTAAGGCCCTAAACCTGTCCCTAGACCTTTGCCGCACCAAGGAGGAGGAGAAGGAAGCTCGGAAGTTCATGCAATTCGATTTCAATGTTTAATTTCAATTCTCTTTGTTTTGTGCGTATGAGGAACTAAACCCCCCCTTGGCTAGGGGGGGATTCGAAATACATGTTTATGCTTGCGATATGATTTGATTACTTCTAATTGCGTTTCATAAGTTGTGAATTCAATTTACTTATCTATGTGAATTACATTGATTTGTGTGTGTTGGTTGAGAGTGCACGCTTAATTATCATGCATAAATTGGATGCTAGGATATAAGGAAATTTCACCTAATCGTTATGGAATTATATTCACAAGTAGTAAAAGTTGATGATCTCAATTGCGTTAAGTAAATTCTTGGCATAAGTTTCATGCAATTCATAGTAACGAGTGCTTCGTCAATGCTTATGGTTTTCAAAGAACTTAATGATTCTTGCTTGTATCTCTATTATGCAATTCATGTAGGGAACTTGTGGGGAATGCTTTGGGTTGTCGTATGCAATCATCCAATTCAATAACATTAGGAAAATTTGAGGGTTAATTAGTGCAATTCACGGTTAATCTGGGGCGTTGAGAATTCATGGGTTATTGAAAAGCAATTGGATATCGTTTTATATGCAAGTATAACATGTGTGGAGATGAACCCCTTAGCTAGCTTCCCATCCATTCAATTCCATCAAACTTCGTTTTTACAATCTGTTCTAATTTAAAAAGTTTGTTTGTTTTTAAATTCGTCCAAAACCAATCCCCCTTTACTTTGTTGAGTCATAGTAGTTAGAAATCACTTTAGTTTGTGTTTTGAAGTGTCTTAGGTCAAGTTAAAACCAATTTTCGTCCAAAGTTGTGTCTAGTGTTCAAAACTGCCCAGATTGTGTTTTTAAAGCAGTTTTGAGTGTTTTGGTGCTGTGATAGGAGCATATTTAGGCGACTTACTTAGCTTGTTTTCGTGCATCTATGTTGTTAATTCATAGTTGTTTTAGTAGTTTAAGCCATTTTCGTGTGTTTTTAGGTTCATATGGCTAAGGAAGCAAAAAGATGCATTTTGGAGCAAAATTGGGCTTGGAATGGATAGCATATGCTTGGAGCCAAAGTGTTGGACGAATTTGAAAGCCTTGTATGCACTTTGGACATAAAACAAAGGGCCTAGCCCAATCAAACAATCCTTTGAGCCATGCAAAACCTCTAGCCCAATCAACAACCCTTAGCCACATGCATTTCCACCTTCCTACTTCATCATTTCATCATTGCACCACCATTCACACACACATGCACTTACTCTTTCATCATTGCACCACCAATTCAACACATGCATTTCCACCTTCCTACTTCATCATTTCATCATTGCACCACCATTCACACACACATGCACTTACTCTTTCATCATTGTTGATGTATATTTCCTTCCTAATGCTAGAATATATTTAGTATAATGGCACAAGCAAGGGTGTCGAATCCACATGGACTAATTGGACCTATGTAATTACTTGTTTTGCAAGAACTCTATGAAATGAATCAAACTAATCAAATGAAGCAGATTTGTTGTTGTTACTTGAAAGCATAAAGAAATGAAGTAAACACAAGTAAATGAATCAATAACTAACACAATGAGATGATTCCAAAGGAAATGAAACTAGGGATTCGGTTTCACCATTGCTCAACTAAGTCCATGTTTGTTAAGCTAGTTTGTACTCATTCATCTACCTATTTCTTGAGTTTGTTTCACTTGGACATGATCAACCATATGATGTGTGGATTTGATCAAATGTCTATAATCATGAACCTAATTGTGATGTGCAACTTTGGTTCATAATCAAGAGTATGTAATGCATAAGAAACTTTCATAAAACCAAAGGGAATAACTCGGCAGGATGTTTGCTAAACATTCCCTTCATTCATTCACATATCTACCAAGATTATGCATGATGTGTGTTTTAATCTTGGCTACACAACTTTGTGATTAATTCAAATGGTGATCAAACATTAAAATCAACTCACAACGTCACAAATAAATCAGAGAATGAAACAAGAAATAGATGGACAAACTGAGCATTCTAACTTAATTACATGGCAAACTTTGCAAGGTTACATCGAATCCCTAGAGGAGGATTAGTTACACTTCATGTTTACAAAGATTTGACATAAAAATAAATAACATGAGTGAACATGGAATTAAGAAGAATAAACCCTTGAAGCAAAACTGATTTTGAAGTCCTTGAGGAGTGGCCTTCGGGGTTGGTTCTCCAAGTATGATGCAACTGAATTAGATCCGCTTGGTATGTTTTCTGCAAAGGGGAGAACAAATGGGCAGAGAATGGATAGAGAATAGGGTGAAATGGAGCGGCTATGGGTGAATAAAAATGGAATGAATGCCGAACCACTTGATGTGTGAAGTGTGACTTGTTTTATAGAAGGGAATGTGGCTCCAACATTCAGATTGGATCTCAATCTGCACAAGTGAGATGGAATAGCATCAAATGAGCTGGAATTGAATGGGTTTCTGAGGTGTTGGTCGCACGGCATGGACAGGGTATGCAAGTGTGTGGTTTGTTTAATCAAAATGCATGTGTCCTTGCTGCAACAAGTGAGTGGAATCTGCAAAGGTGAATTGTTTGTACAAATTCTGGAAAGGTGAAGAAAGCACACGGCATGGAATGATGGAATGAGTGAATTTCTGGAATAAAGGATGCAAGGAATGGACATGATCTGCAGGTATGTGGTATACTTAATCAAGATGCATGTGGATTTCTGCAAAGATGAAATGGAGAAAGGTAATGGGATGCATAATCTGACTTGCAATCACATGGGAGTGCACGGCATGATTGTGTGGAATCTGATTTGGTGCTAGAAGTGCATAAAATGATGGGATGATATGGGAACACACGGCCAAGGTTGTGACATGCATGTGAATGCATGTTTTGTTGTTGGAACCACATAGCTGACTTCAATGATTTTGCCTTCCCATTGATCCAAATTCACACTTGGTTGCACACTAACACCAAATAATGTAAAATGCAACTAGTTTAATTCAAAACAATCACAAAGAAGCCAAATAAGGAAGATATAAATGTATGCAAAATGTGACTTATCAAATACCCCTAAACCTGGTTTTTGCTAGTCCTCGAGCAAACTTAAAACTAAAACACACAAAACTCAAACATCTAACTAAACCACTTTCGCTGGCTAAACGATTGCACTGAGCATGTGCAACAAGCCTTTGAACCCCTAGGTGTCCCTAGTTGGAGGAGTTGTGTCTCCTGAGGGTTTACAGTGATGACACCCACAAACATTTACAAAATCAGCAAACAACTTGGTTAAAACATGCTTTAAACAAACTAATAAGAACCAATGAAGATTTTGTCATTCATTCAACTCAAAAGATTGCCACTTCAAAGAATCGTATCAATTGTAACGTATAAAGATATTTCTCCATGTCTTACAACTTCAAGGTCACCATACCCAAATGCTTCAGATAGAATTCGCCTCAACTCTACTCCTCACAGATTTCACTCAAAATTTTCACTCAGATCCTAAGGTTTAATCTCTCCACAACCATATATGAGTGAAATTATGTAAAGGGAATCAAAATTCTCACATATGAAATCTGGAATGGAAGCACAATTTCTGAGTAGATCTCATGAAATGAATCAAATGCTAAGAATATAGATAACACACACACTTACCATCACCCATGAATACATCCTCAATGATCAGCTAGGTCTTTCTCAAGATTGTAATGTAAGGCTTAGGTTATAGGTTACGAGAGAGAAGTGATATGAAATACTAGAGCTTGGGGCATACCAAAGTGTTCTTGAGGATCATGCTCTTCACTTGCATTTGTTTTCTTTCTTCTTTGTTTTTGGCATCCAGGCCCTATGTCTTATAATGAGGAGATTTGGAACTTGTATCCATTTTAATTCTCTTTTTTTTTTTTTTTTTTTATAACTTTTTTTAGAAGCAACTTCAACATAGGTGCCCTCGGTACATGCCACAATCTTGTTCTAAGCTCAATTTACCTTTAGTCTTCATCACCTTGGTATTTCCCAAACTATAAGGTATGGCTTGTAATGGGCTAGAATGGGTAGAGTATGGTGTGGGTGATAAAAGAGTTAGGCTAAAGTGTTTGGCTGCAACGAGGGTGAATGGAGCACACAAATGGGTAGGATTTAAGCCTTTTAGTAGTTAAACATGCATAGCCTAACATCATCTCATTGAGTTCATTCATGAATGATACTAAATACATGGTATCTGCAAAGGAGAATGATTCTTAGCATCCAAACGAAATAGAAGTAATGAGATCATTTAAAGTGAAAATGAAAGAAAAAAAATAGGAGTAGAAACACTTTAAACCCTCTCAAAGAAGCAATTAGGCTCAAAATAACTCACTAGGGTAGTCTCCACTATTCTTCTTCCAGAATTTGAGTATGGTACCTCTATCATCATAATTTCAAGAGTTATAGCTTTATAAATGACAACAAGATGCAACTCTTTTCCATAGCAACCCAATCGTTTGTTTCCAAACATAGTCCTCATATACATTCGTATTAGCATGCAAAAACACTCTTAACCGAAACTAACACCTCAAACAAACATAACACAAAACAAACCTTCCATCCCACCCCCAAACCTAACCTAAACATTGTCCTCGATGTTTAAAATTGTATGCAATGCAATTAGGCAAAGAATATGGAATGGTAATAACATAAACACAAAATAAGGAAAGAACACAAACCACACTAGGTTGCCTCCTAGCAAGCGCTTTATTTAATGTCTAGGCAAGACATGGTAGCTTGTTCATGGTGTTGTAAATTCAACAACATCTACGATTTGATACACTTGCTCTTCCTCCACTTTATCCAAGTATGGTTTCAATCGCTGCCCGTTGACTTTAAAAGAAGTGCCATTCTTCATGTTCTCTATCTCCACAGCTCCATGGGGAAATGTTTGCAGCACTTTGAATGGTCCCACCCACCTAGACTTCAGTTTTCCTGGAAAAAGTCTCAAACGTGAGTCATACAAAAGTACCTTCATACCTTGGTGAAACTCCTTCCTTAGGATGGCCTTGTCATGATAGAGCTTAGTCCGTTCCTTGTAGATTTTGGCATTCTCATATGCCTCATTTCTAAGCTCTTCTAACTCATTAAGTTGGAGCTTCCTTGCTACTCCAGCATCCTTGTAATCAAAGTTGAACTTCTTGATGGCCCAATATGCACGGTGTTCAAGCTCCATTGGCAAATGACAAGCTTTCCCAAACACAAGGCGATAAGGACTCATGCCAATGAGGGTCTTGTATGCTGTTCTATATGCCCATAGTGCATCATTTAACCTCAATGACCAATCCTTCCTTGTAGGGCTCACAGTCTTCATCAAGATGTTCTTGATCTCCCTATTGCTAATCTCCACTTGTCCCGAGGTTTGAGGATGGTACGGGGTTGCCACTTTGTGGTTGATGTTGTACTTCTTCATCAAGGATTCAAAGGGTTTGTTGCAGAAATGGCTGCCACCATCACTAATAATAGCTCTTGGGGTTCCAAACCTACAAAAAATCACATCTTTAAGAAAATTCAACACAACCTTATGATCATCAGTTCTTGTAGCAATGGCTTCAACCCATTTGGATACGTAATCCACTGCCACTAATATGTATAAGTAGCCAAAAGAGGATGGAAATGGTCCCATGAAATCGATTCCCCAAACATCAAAGAGTTCCACCACCAAAATGTTGTTCAATGGCATCTCATTTCTTCGGCTAATGTTCCCCATTTTCTGGCACCTATCACACTTAGAGCAAAAATCAAAAGCATCTTTGAATAAAGTAGGCCAAAAGAAACCAGATTGTAAAATCTTTAGAGATGTCTTTTTGGCACCAAAATGGCCTCCACATGCCAATGTGTGGCTAAATGTTAGGATGCTTTGTTGCTCACTCTCTGGGACACACCTCCTAATGATTTGATCAGGGCAATATTTAAACAAATATGGTTCGTCCCAAACGTAGTGCTTTACCATGGCAAGGAACTTCTTTCTTTCCTGAAAAGAAAGGTCATTTCTCATTATACCACAAGCAAGATAATTAACAAAATCTGCATACCATGGTTCTTGTTCTTGAACAACAAGGAGTTGCTCATCTGGAAATGATTCATTTAGGGGCAAAGGCTGTCCAACTCCATGGTTTTCATTAAGCCTGGACAAATGGTCAGCCACAACATTATCACTACCCTTCTTATCTCGAATTTCCAAGTCAAACTCTTGTAGTAAGAGTATCCATCTAATCAAGTGTGGTTTAGCATCCTTCTTTGTCATCAAGTACCTAAGGGCTGCATGATCAGAAAACACAATAACTTTAGATCCCACAAGATATGACCTAAACTTTTCTAAGGCAAAAACAACAGCAAGCAACTCCTTTTCAGTTGTGGAATAGTTAAGTTGGGCATCATGCAGAGTTCTGCTTACATAGTAGATCACATGTGGAAGCTTGTTCACCCTCTGCCCTAAAACTGCACCAATAGCATAGTCAGAGGCATCACACATTAATTCAAAAGGTAACGACCAATCTGGTGCCATAATAATAGGGGTCGAGGTTAGTTCATATTTCAAAGTATTGAATGCATCCATACAAGCCTTATCAAAATGAAATACAACATCTTTAGCTAACAGATTGCATAATGGACGAGTGATCATTGAAAAGTTCTTAATGAAACGACGATAAAAACCCGCATGGCCCAAAAAACTTCTTACTCCTTTCACAGTGGTGGGGGCTACCATATTGGTGATGACGTCAATTTTGGCTTTGTCCACCTCCATTCCTTTGCTAGAGATTACATGTCCCAACACAATTCCTTGTTTCACCATAAATTGGCACTTTTCCCAATTGAGAACCAAATTTGTTTCTTGACATCTTTGAAGTACTAAAGAGAGATGGTTAAGACATTCATCAAAAGAGGAACCAAACACTGAGAAGTCATCCATAAATACCTCAATGAATCTTTCTACCATGTCAGAAAAGATGGCCAACATGCATCTTTGGAATGTTGCTGGAGCATTGCAAAGTCCAAAAGGCATTCTCCTGTATGCAAATGTGCCAAAGGGGCAAGTAAAGGTTGTTTTCTCTTGATCCTCCGGAGCGATTGCAATTTGATTGTAACCTGAGTATCCATCCAGAAAACAATAATGTGAGTAACCTGCCAATCTCTCAAGCATTTGATCTACGAAAGGCATAGGAAAGTAATCTTTTCTAGTGCTAGAATTCAACTTCCTATAATCAGTGCAAACACGCCAACTGGCCGTGGGCTTTGTGGGCACAAGCTCATTGTTTTCATTCCTCATTACTGTGATTCCCACCTTCTTAGGTACCACTTGAATAGCACTCACCTATTTGCTATCAGAAATGGGATATATGATCCCCACATCTAACAATTTCAACACCTCATTCCTAACAACCTCCTTCATGTGTGGATTGAGTCTTCTTTGTGGCTCACGGGTTGACTTTGCTCCTTCCTCCAAAAGAATCCTATGCATGCACATGGTAGGGCTTATTCCCTTGATATCTGCAATAGACCAACCAAAAACCAATTTGAACTCTTTTAACACCCTAATTAGTTTATCTTCTTCATTTGGGGTGAGGTCAGAAGCTATGATAACTGGAAGAGTTTCAAATTCAGCTAGATATGCATATTTTAGATGTGGTGGAAGTGGTTTAAGTTCAAGTTTTGGTGCCTTAACAGTGGAAGGAGTTAGATGTGACATTGATGATTCTAAAGGCTCTAAAAGAGGTGAAACATTCAAAGGATACAATGCTAATGCTTCCAAGGCAGCTACTTCTTCCATGAGTGCATCTTCTTCATCCAACTCATCTTGAGATTGACTCAAAACAGTTTGTAATGGGTCATTCGATTGTGCCTGCAAGAACTTAGAGAATACAAGTGAATCAATCACATCAATGGCATAACAATCAAGAGATGACGAAGGATGAGAAAGAGATTCAAACACTTTGAATTGAACTGTCTCTCCTAACACTGTCATAGTGAGGAGTCCATTTTGCACATCAATGATGGTTTTGGCCGTGGCCATGAAAGGTCTCCCAAGTAATATAGGCAACTCACGATCATGTATAGGAGCTTCTTCCATGTCCAACACTACAAAATCTGCAGGCAAGATTAGTTTATCAACTTGAACTAGAATATCTTCTACTATACCTCTTGGATATTTCACGGATCTGTCTGCAAGTTGTAATGAAATGGTGGTGGCTTTCAAATCTCCCAAACCTAGTTGAAGGTACACTGAATAAGGCATTAAGTTGATGCTAGCACCCAAATCAAGCATTGCCTTCTCTACTTTCTTGTCCCCTATGGTGATGTTGATAGAGAAACTTCCTGGATCCTTGAGCTTTGGTGGAAGTTTTCTTTGCAAAACTGCACTCACATTCTCAGACACCACAACCTTCTCATGTGGTCCATACTTCCTTTTGTAGCTGTTTAACTCCTTAAAGAACTTCCCATATGCCGGCATGTTCCTAATGACATCAAGCAAAGGTAAGTTAACATTCACTTTGCTTAGTATATCAAAAATCTCTTTAAATGACTTATCCTGCTTGCTCTTGGCAAGTCTTCCAGGGAATGGTATTGGTGGAGTGTATGGTTTCTCGGCCTTGTGAAGATTTGGTGCTTCAAATGAGGAAGTAGCATGGCTTGGTTCCTCATTTGGTTTCTCATTGTCTCCTTGAGTAACACCTGCATCCACATGATCATATTCATTAGTAACTTCATTGCCAACTCTATTATCAATAGCCTTACCACTTCTAAGTGTAGTGATTGCTTTGGCTTGCTCTTGGTTCCTTTGGAGTATCACGGGTTGGCTTGGAAACTTCCCAACCTCTCTTTGGTTCAAGGCATCTGCAATCTGCCCCAATTGTGTCTCCATTTTGGTTAGGGCTGCTGAATGTTGTTGGAGAGTGCTATTTGTGGAATGTTGGAATTGCAAAGTGTTTTGGGCTAACAACTTAACCGTATCCTCAAGGGTAGTGGCAGGTTTTGGTTGGAAAGTTTGGAATTGATTGTTGTTCTTCCATGAAAGGTTGGGATGATCTCTCCAACTCGGGTTATATGTATTGGAATACATATCATTCCTTGGTCTTTGATTGTAAGAATTCATGAGGTTCACTTGCTCTTGAACATACTCGGGATAAGCCTCCCTAGATGGACATTGATGAGTAGGGTGGTTTGGTAAGTTGCAAATGGCACACACTTCATTTGCTTTTGGCACCATGTTGAGCACGGATTCAAGCTTCCTTTCTAGGTTAGCTACCTGCAACAAAAGCTCATGATTAGAACTTGTTTCATAGACTCCAATTTTCTTACCCCTTAAATCTTTGTGTTGAGCATTAGACCCCAACATCTCATAAATGTTATATGACTCTTGAGCATTCTTTTTCTTCAATGCTCCACCTGCTGCATTATCAACAGTTGATTGACAAGTTTGGGTTAGTCCATCATAGAAAATTTGCATTTGTAAGTGAAAAGGTAACCCATGGTGTGGACATTGTATCAAGAGGCCTTTAAAACGCTCCCAACACTCATTGAAAGGTTCTCCATCATCTTGTTTGAAGTTGAAGATTTGCCCCTTAATGTGGCTGTCTTTTGAGTGGAAAAAAACTTCTCCAAGAACTTCTTAGCCACGGCATCCCATGTAGTGAGGGAACCTGGTGTTAGAGTCATCAACCAACTCTTGGCCTTATCTTTCAAGGTGTAAGGAAACACTCTCATCCTCAAATTTGCTTCACTTACTCCCTGCAAAGGTAAACCACTCACAACATTGTAAAACTCTTTAATATGAGCTAAAGGGTCTTCATTAGGTAAGCCATAAAATGAAGGAAACATATGGAAATGTGAAGATTTGAGATCATAGTTTCTAGCTTCTGTGGGCAGTGTTGCGAGAATTATACGCACACAAATTAAACCATCTTTTTGACAATTGTAGTAAGTATGTAAGTAGGGATCATTCTGGACCGGGGATTAGGAGGGATTGTTAATCACTTGGATTTGACTCAAAAACGCTAAAAACACAATCTAAAACACTATACTAGACTCAAAGAATGCAAAACTAAACTTTAAAATAATAAGACAAACCAAAGACTCAAAATGCTTTAAAACACAATCTTGGGTTTGTTTCACTTAGATATGATCAGCCATATGATGTGTGGATTTGATCAAATGTCTCTAATTATGAGCCTAATTGTGATGTGCAACTTTGGTTCCTAATCAAGACTATGTCGTGCACAAGAAACTTTTACAAAACCAAAGGGAACACTCGGCAGGATGTTTGCAAAACATTCCCTTCATTCATTCACATATCTACCAAGATTATGCATGATGTGTGCTTTAATCTTGGCTAAACAACCTGTGGTTAATTCAAATGATGATCAAGCATTAAAATCAACACACTAAGTCACAATTAAATCGGAGAATGAAGCAAGAAATAGATAGATTAAATGAGAATTCCGAATTAACTACATGGCAAACTTTGCAAGGCTACATCGAATCCCTAGAGGAGGATTAGTTACAATTCATGTTTGCAAAGGATTTAACATAAAAATATAAAACATGAATGAACATAGAATTAATAAGAAGAAAGAACCCTTGAAGCAAAACTGATGTAGAATCAAAGAAACACCTAAACATTCCAACAACTCAAACTTGAATTGTATGAACGTTTAGGCCCTCTTATCTTCCTCTTCGTCGTAGCCAAGGTCTAAGGGATGTTGTTGGTGTGTTGAATGGATTGGGGAATTATGGAAATGGATGAGGAGTGGTGGAAATGGAAGGATGGTGTTTGGATTGTAAGGGAGAGTCACGGCAAGGGTGGTTTATGGTCTACATTTCTGCAATGGATGAGTGATTATGGAAGAGTGTATGAATGAGTATTTATAGGTGAAATGGGGGGAACATGACAGCTAGGTTGCATGTGCAAATGCTGGAAAACTGATGGGAATCCACGGCAAGGGTGGTAATGCATGTGTGATGGTGTGAAAGCTGCCAAGATGCATGTGAAAGTGTATGAATGTGCACGGCATGGGTTGTTGATTTTCTGGAATTGAATTAAAGGATGCATGTGGCTGCAAGTTTGGTGAGTGATGATGAATGCATGTGAATTAAAAGAGAAGGGAATGCATGTGCAATGAAGTGGATTTTCTGATGGAATGTGGAGGGAGAGCCACGGCAATGATGATTTCTGGTGGTGTATGTTTGAATGGTACATGTGGGTGAATGTGTGGCTGAAATGTAAAGGGGGGAAGATGATGTGTTGAATGATTGCACGGCATGGGTATTTTCTGGAATGTTGGATGTGCATGTGAAGTGGCTTTGTGGCTGAAATGATGAAGTGAGATGCATGTGAATGCAAAGGGAGGCCACGGCAATGAGTGGTGTGAATGATTGAATGTGTATGTGGGTTGATTATTTAAAGGGAGTGCATGTGGAATGTGATGGGAATGCAAGAGGGGGAAGCTGGAAATGCATGTGTGATGCACGGCTTTTGGGCGGATTGTTGGTGAAAATGTGTTGATGGTTTATGGAGATGCATGTGCAATGGATAAAGAAAAGGTTTAAATGTCCTAGAACTAAAGAGAACAAGGTTCCAACACTTTGGTCTTCAATTAGGTCTTCAATTTCGTCCAACACTTTGGCTCCAAGCATAAGCTATCCATCCTTAGCCCAAAAGTGCTCCAAAAGTCTCCAAAATGCATCTTTTTGCTCCTTTAGCCCTTTGGACCTACAAACACACGAAAATAGCTTAAAGTACTAAAATAACTAAAGAAACATAACGTAAATGCATGAGAACAAGCCTTTTAAGTCGCATGAATATGCTCCTATCAGGCAGCAAGATGCATGAAGGTGAATTTGGTATGATTGGTTGAGCAAAATCCTCCAAAGCTCGAAGTTCATCTTCGTTGCCTGCCATCTCTTCTTCTCTTTCCCAATTAAATTGCTCAGATTCTTTACTTGTTGAACTAGGTGAATTCCCTTCCTCTTCCTCACGGCTAAAGGATGAACTTGATGGCACAAAGTTGTCCAAAGTGTGGCCCTTCAACCGTTCAATTCTTTGGCCTAACTCAACAAGTCTATTTGACATATACTACCTGAAATAAAATAACACAAGTGTGAATGAAAATCTACTAGCAAACAACAATGAAATGAACAAAAATAAACTTAAAAACGTTTGAAAGGACTCAAAGGACTCAAAACAAATTCACAAGACTCAAAACAAGCTAAAAACTCTCAAAACTGCCTAAAAACACAAACTGGGCAGTTTTGACACTAAACTCAACTTTGGACGAAAATTAGGTTTGGGCTTGACTCAAAATGCTTCAAAACACAAGATAAGACAGATTCTAAACTTAAGACTTAACAAAATATGGGAGGGAATTTGTATTTGGACGAAATTTAATTAAATGGACATATTGTAAAGAAAACAGATTGTAAAGCAAATTGATGTAAACCAATGGATAATGGAATGGCTAAGGGATTCCTCTCTACTCACGAAATATATGCAACTTAAACCAACTTCCAGTTACCAATTCGACAAGTTATGAACCTTGACACTAATCAAAATAGCAAACAAGCAAACAAGCAATTACAAGGGACTGAAATCAGTCCCCAGCAATGGCGCCATTTTTTGTTGATGTATATTTCCTTCCTAATGCTAGAATATATTTAGTATAATGGCACAAGCAAGGGTGTCGAATCCACAGGGACTAATTGGACCTATGTAATTACTTGTTTTGCAAGAACTCTATGAAATGAATCAAACTAATCAAATGAAGCAGATTTGTTGTTGTTACTTGAAAGCATAAAGAAATGAAGTAAACACAAGTAAATGAATCAATAACTAACACAATGAGATGGTTCCAAAGGAAATGAAACTAGGGATTTGGTTTCACCATTGCTCAACTAAGTCCATGTTTGTTAAGCTAGTTTGTACTCATTCATCTACCTATTTCTTGAGTTTGTTTCACTTGGACATGATCAACCATATGATGTGTGGATTTGATCAAATGTCTATAATCATGAACCTAATTGTGATGTGCAACTTTGGTTCATAATCAAGAGTATGTAATGCATAAGAAACTTTCATAAAACCAAAGGGAATAACTCGGCAGGATGTTTGCTAAACATTCGCTTCATTCATTCACATATCTACCAAGATTATGCATGATGTGTGTTTTAATCTTGGCTACACAACTTTGTGATTAATTCAAATGGTGATCAAACATTAAAATCAACTCACAACGTCACAAATAAATCAGAGAATGAAACAAGAAATAGATGGACAAACTGAGCATTCTAACTTAATTACATGGCAAACTTTGCAAGGTTACATCGAATCCCTAGAGGAGGATTAGTTACACTTCATGTTTACAAAGATTTGACATAACAATAAATAACATGAGTGAACATGGAATTAAGAAGAATAAACCCTTGAAGCAAAACTGATTTTGAAGTCCTTGAGGAGTGGCCTTCGGGGTTGGTTCTCCAAGTATGATGCAACTGAATTAGATCCGCTTGGTATGTTTTCTGCAAAAGGGAGAACAAATGGGCAGGGAATGGACAGAGAATAGGGTGAAATGGAGCGGCTATGGGTGAATAAAAATGGAATGAATGTCGAACCACTTGATGTGTGAAGTGTGACTTGTTTTATAGAAGGGAATGTGGCTCCAACATTCAGATTGGATCTCAATCTGCACAAGTGAGATGGAATAGCATCAAATGAGCTGGAATTGAATGGGTTTCTGAGGTGTTGGTCGCACGGCATGGACAGGGTCTGCAAGTGTGTGGTTTGTTTAATCAAAATGCATGTGTCCTTGCTGCAACAAGTGAGTGGAATCTGCAAAGGTGAATTGTTCGTACAAATTCTGGAAAGGTGAAGAAAGCACACGGCATGGAATGATGGAATGAGTGAATTTCTGGAATAAAGGATGCAAGGAATGGACATGATCTGCAGGTATGTGGTATATTTAATCAAGATGCATGTGGATTTCTGCAAAGATGAAATGGAGAAAGGTAATGGGATGCATAATCTGACTTGCAATCACATGGGAGTGCACGGCATGATTGTGTGGAATCTGATTTGGTGCTAGAAGTGCATAAAATGATGGGATGATATGGGAACACACGGCCAAGGTTGTGACATGCATGTGAATGCATGTTTTGGTGTTGGAACCACATAGCTGACTTCAATGATTTTGCCTTCCCATTGATCCAAATTCACACTTGGCTGCACACTAACACCAAATAATGTAAAATGCAACTAGTTTAATTCAAAACAATCACAAAGAAGCCAAATAAGGAAGATATAAATGTATGCAAAATGTGACTTATCAATCATTGCACCACCATTCACACACACATGCACTTACTCTTTCATCATTGCATCACAAATTCAACACATGCATTCACACACCAACAACCTAGCTCTTTTTCCATCATTATTTCATCCACATGCACTCTCAATCATAACAACCACATTCACTCTTAAACAATCACCCACATATTCTCCCATTCCCCCTATAAAAACCCATGCATTCATACACAAAAATCACATCTCATTTTCATACACAACACATCACAAACACATCCAATCTTCCCTCATTGCCTTGAGCTACCATTCCCTTATAATCCAAACACCACTCCTCATCCATTTCCATAATTCCCCAATCCATTCAACACACCAACAACATCCCTTAGACCTTGTGCTACGACGAAGAGGAAGATAAGAGGGCCTAAACGTTCATACAATTCAAGTTTGAGTTGTTGGAATGTTTAGGGGTTTCTTTGATTCTCTTTGTTTTGTACCATGAGGAACTTCCTCTCGGCTTCATTCCATTAGATACACTCTCCCATTTCTTAAAGGATTTCGACATCAGTTTTGCTTCAAGGGTTCTTTCTTCTTAATCCTATGTTCACTCATGTTATATATTTTTATGTCAAACCTTTTGTAAACATGAAGTGTAACTAATCTCTCTCTAGGGATTTGATGTAGCCTTGCAAGATTGCCATGTAGTTAATTCGGAATTCTCATTTAATCTATCTATTTCTTGTTTCATTCTCCGATTTAATTGTGACTTTGTGTGTTGATTTTAATGCTTGATCATCATTTGAATTAACCACAGGTTGTTTAGCCAAGATTAAAGCACACATCATGCATAATCTTGGTAGATATGTGAATGAATGAAGGGAATGTTTTGCAAACATCCTGCCGAGTGTTCCCTTTGGTTTTGTGAAAGTTTCTTGTGCACTACATAGTCTTGATTAGGAACCAAAGTTGCACATCACAATTAGGCTCATGATTAGAGACATTTGATCAAATCCACACATCATATGGCTGATCATATCTAAGTGAAACAAACCCAAGAAATAAGTAGAGGGATGAGTATAATCTGACTTAACAAGCATGGACTTGGCTTAGCAATGGTGAAATCGAATCTCTAGCTTCATCTCCATTTGTGCTATCTCTTTTTATTAGCTGTTGATTCATTCATTTTGTGTTTACTTCATTTCCTTATGCTTTAATTTACAATCTGTCATTTAGTTTAATCAAAACCTAAATCCCCCTTTACCTTATTGTTCAATTTAGTTAGAAATCAGTTTAGTTTTGCATTCTTTGAGTCTAGTATAGTGTTTTAGATTGTGTTTTTAGCGTTTTTGAGTCAAATCCAAGTGATTAACAATCCCTCCTAATCCCCGGTCCAGAACGATCCCTACTTACATACTTACTACAATTGTCAAAAAGAGGGTTTAATTTGTGTGCGTATAATTCTCGCATCAAATTTTGGCGCCGTTGCCGGGGATTAGAAAATTTGCTAATCCCTTGGATTGTTTTATTTTCGTTTGATCTTTTTATTTATTTTTTTATTCCAGATTCTTAATCTTGTTTTGTTTCTTGTTTTAGGTACTAGTTTATGGCTCGGAGTTTTCATCCGATTCGTGAACATATCCTGGAGTGATTGGGTTCTTCGTCCGGCTGCAAGATGTAAAAGAAAGCGCTACTTGGGAGGCAACCCAATGCACTGAATAAAGCAAAGCATGTTCATAATAAAAATAAAATTAAAAAAAAAAAAAATATATATATATATATATATATAGAATAAAAATAAACATGGCAGAAAGATGGAGCCTTCACAAAGGATGTTTACGTGAAGCCCCACTACGAGGCGTCGGAGCAGAAGGCGTCGGAGCGGAAGGCATCGAAGCGGGAGGCATCGGAGCTAGAGCATTCCAGGCCTCAATACTTGGCCAAACGCTGGATGACCCAGGAAAAAGGTGCCTTTGGAGATAAGCCGCAAGCCTTTGACGGTCACTGTGAATTCGACCCTCAGATTCTTGCAGCTCATCAAGCTTCCTCTTCATGCCCGACGAATAGTTATTTGCAAGCACATGCAAACTTCTATTCTCGTACTTAAGCTGCTGTATCTCTTGCTTAAGACTTTCCACCTCTGCCATCAATGATTCCACCTGACGGGAGCGGGCAAGCAGGCGTTGGCCCATGTTGGACACAGAGCTCGCACACTGAACACTAAGTGCGAGGGACTCTTGAACGGCCAACTCATCGGACCGTCCTGACAGCAGCCTACTATCTTTTAGAGTAAGGAGGTTCCTAGCTACTATTGTAGCTGTTGTGGCGTCCTGCATCACGGAGTCTTCACCTGTAAGAAGACCGTTAGAAGATAAAAAAGAAGGGCGCCATACATTAGCTTGACGGGGCGCAACCGGATCGCTGCTGAGATTCAAATCTAAGCTAAGGTTCGATGAGTTAGTCATTTTTCAAAAGTGTTCAATGAGAAGGGGTGGATAGAGTTAAATTTCGAAGGGCCGGAGACGATTTTCAAGAATGGGAAATCTTCAGAGTGTGTATGTTGGCAGTGATCGATAGCTCTATAAAAAGCCAAAGCGACGCGTCCACCGATTCAAAGAGCCGGATTTTCCGGCGTAAGTTAGGCGACGCTCCCTCGGCTTTTCAGAAAACGCGTTCAACTTTGTCAAAAGATTTCTGACAAAGCTAAAAACACGTGGAGGCCATCATCGCAACTACACATCTTTAGCCGACAACCGCAAAGTCCGGCGACGCTTTCTCTGCTTTTCTGAAGACGCTTGCAGCTTTGTCAAAAGGAGCCGCATCTGCACTACCACGTGTCATTCAGAAAGCGAAGGGGCGTCGTTCAGAAATCGAAGGGGCGCCTGCTCAGAAATTGAAGAGGCGCCAATATTTCAAAAAGCCGGATTTGCGGGATCAAAACGTCTGTCGACAAGGGTAAAAGAATGGTACCACCACTTGTTATTATCTCTATATATGTCAACCTTCATCTTTTATGGCAAGGAAAACCTGAAGAAAATGCCCAACTCTCCCTCACCTCTGAGGGCGCACTCCCAGCAAAGCCTTTCGAAATACTCAATTCTTTCTTCTTCCCCAAAGATGATACCGGATGCCTGGAGTACAGATGACCCAGGAGGAAACGGCGGATTGAAGTGTGCTGATTCATTCACCGCTTCTTCAAAAGCAAAGGTATCTCATATCATCAAGGTCAAAAGCAAAAGTATCTCATATCATGCTCTTTCCCTGTCTTTTTCTTTGTCCTTGTTCTTACTCGCATGGCAAAGTGAAAGAAGCAATCAGCCAGGACTTGGAGTCAGTCTTCTGTTCTGGAGCCAACTGCCTGGAATCTATTCCTGATTGCTTACCTAGCATTGCTCTTGAGTAGTCATCTTCAACGGTTGATACACTTCCAGAGAAGGGACCACTCCTGCAAAGATTGAACAAAGAAACAGATAAAAGGGGTAAGCTCAGACCTTCGGGGAAGACCAAAAGAATCCTGCTGCCCAGTTCAAGATTATGTAGCACAAAGGAAAATCAACGATGGGCGGAAACCAGTTCAAGAGAAAGCCTGTGGAATCACCAAGATCAATGCCTCAATGCAATCACCAAGGAGAAGAGGGAATTTACACTCCATAACCAGATTTGCGTCCCTAAACTCTTCTCTTTGTTAATTACATTTTGCCATGTTTAGTATGTTTAAGTGCTTTTTGTATGTTTACTTATGTTTTGTGTGAATCTATGCTTAAAACATTGAGGACAATGTTTGATTTAAGTGTGGGGGGGGTAACTAATGTTGTTAATGCAAATTCGTGGGATTTTATCACCCATAACTTCAAATGTTGTTCCTTGCTGTTTTAAGGTGTTTTTAAATTGTTTTAGAGTGTTTTAGTGTGTTTTGTTTTATAACTCCAAAAATCACATAAAAATTTGAAAATAATGTTTTGAAAAGCCTAAAAAGAGTGTTTTGAGTCGTTTTTGTGTGTTTGTGTCTTAGGGTACCTTCCAACACAATGATAAGGATTTGGTTTGTAATTGCATGACGGTTAAAAAGAGTTATAAACATGGATGAAAGTTTGATTTACTCTTGGTATATGCTTGGTTATGGTTGTAATGTATGACTTCACATGCAATCATAAAAGAAAAATTCGTTTTTGTAACATGCTTGAAGGAAGGAACTCAAACAAACGCTACAACCTTGTGAGACTTGAGCCTAAACATTCTTTGGAGAGTTATTTTCTGTGATTCTTTGTTTTCTAAAGTTGTTGCATGATCTCATTATTCCTTGCTTGGTTGCTACTTAGAATGCAATTGTATCATGCTAGAACTAAATGCTAGAACTTATATCCATTTCATTCAAAGCATTGAATTGCATAACATATATCAAGATAAAGTTGTGTAGTTGCCACCATAGCCAAATAGCCTTACTTCCCATATTTCGTATTTGTTGTAAGTTTTAACCCCTTTGAGCCTTGTTTAGCCTATGTTCTTTGTTAACCCATGTTATCCTTACCTAGCCTAGAATAGGACCATCCATGCCTTTGTTCTTAAAGCATAGTAAGCATGACGGAAAATGAATTCCTTTTTGATTAATATGTTGCAGAAAATAAGTGTGGGGGAAGGATTATTGATGAGAGTTGTTGTGCCATAGGCACGGCTAAAAAAAAAAAAAAAAAAAAAAAAATTGAAAAAAAAAAATGAAAAAGAAAAGAAAAATAAGAGTTGTTTGAATTTCCCCTATTAGTCTAAAAGTTGTTTTCCGCGCTCTAAAGGGAATTCTAAGTGCCTAATTCAATACTTTGCTCACTATTGCTTTAAGAATGTTTGTTTATCCTTCACCTTTCATTGTTAACTAATACCCTAGCCCCGTTACACCCCTTTGACTTCTATCTTGATCGTTATGTGTTCAATAATGTGGAGTTTGGATTTGATATGAGCTTATTGAATCACTGGTTCTCATTCTAAGTAGTAGCATTCCATTCATGAGATCATATTCATGTCATTATTGTAAATCCAGAAAATGCTTTCTTTGTTATAACATATGTGAGATACTAGTCTTTCATGTTTACATCAATCTCTCACATATAACTAGTGTAGGGTGTGTAGTCAGAAAATCTGTGTGAAAATAGAGTGCATTCTAGTAAGGAATTGAGTAAATTCTCTAAAGCATGTTACTACATTTGAAATGTGTTTTAATTGCTTAAATGTGAACTAGTATGTGGTGACTATGATTAAGAATGTACTTAAGTGTAAAGATGGCTAAAATCTGTGAGAATAATGATTTTTAACTTGTCATGTGCATTGGAAATCCCTAAGACGGTTGTTGGAAGGTTTAGGTTGTGTTTTACTTGTTTAGTGTCGTTTTGTTTATTTGTTATTATTTTGTTTTGCTCGAGGACTAGAAAAAGCTAAGTATGGGGGAATTTGATAGGAGCATATTTAGGCGACTTACTTAGCTTGTTTCCGTGCATCTATGTTGTTAATTCATAGTTGTTTTAGTAGTTTAAGCCATTTTCGTGTGTTTTTAGGTTCATATGGCTAAGGAAGCAAAAAGATGCATTTTGGAGCAAAATTGGGCTTGGAATGGATAGCATATGCTTGGAGCCAAAGTGTTGGACGAATTTGAAAGCCTTGTATGCACTTTGGACATAAAACAAAGGGCCTAGCCCAATCAAACAATCCTTTGAGCCATGCAAAACCTCTAGCCCAATCAACAACCCTTAGCCACATGCATTTCCACCTTCCTACTTCATCATTTCATCATTGCACCACCATTCACACACACATGCACTTACTCTTTCATCATTGCACCACCATTCACACACACATGCACTTACTCTTTCATCATTGCACCACCAATTCAACACATGCATTTCCACCTTCCTACTTCATCATTTCATCATTGCACCACCATTCACACACACATGCACTTACTCTTTCATCATTGCACCACCATTCACACACACATGCACTTACTCTTTCATCATTGCATCACAAATTCAACACATGCATTCACACACCAACAACCTAGCTCTTTTTCCATCATTATTTCATCCACATGCACTCTCAATCATAACAACCACATTCACTCTTAAACAATCACCCACATATTCTCCCATTCCCCCTATAAAAACCCATGCATTCATACACAAAAATCACATCTCATTTTCATACACAACACATCACAAACACATCCAATCTTCCCTCATTGCCTTGAGCTACCATTCCCTTATAATCCAAACACCACTCCTCATCCATTTCCATAATTCCCCAATCCATTCAACACACCAACAACATCCCTTAGACCTTGTGCTACGACGAAGAGGAAGATAAGAGGGCCTAAACGTTCATACAATTCAAGTTTGAGTTGTTGGAATGTTTAGGTGTTTCTTTGATTCTACATCAGTTTTGCTTCAAGGGTTCTTTCTTCTTATTAATTCTATGTTCATTCATGTTTTATATTTTTATGTTAAATCCTTTGCAAACATGAATTGTAACTAATCTCTCTCTAGGGATTCGATGTAGCCTTGCAAGATTGCCATGTAGTTAATTCGGAATTCTCATTTAATCTATCTATTTCTTGTTTCATTCTCCGATTTAATTGTGACTTTGTGTGTTGATTTTAATGCTTGATCATCATTTGAATTAACCACAGGTTGTTTACCCAAGATTAAAGCACACATCATGCATAATCTTGGTAGATATGTGAGTGAATGAAGGGAATGTTTTGCAAACATCCTGCCGAGTGTTCCCTTTGGTTTTGTGAAAGTTTCTTGTGCACTACATAGTCTTGATTAGGAACCAAAGTTGCACATCACAATTAGGCTCATGATTAGAGACATTTGATCAAATCCACACATCATATGGCTGATCATATCTAAGTGAAACAAACCCAAGAAATAAGTAGAGGGATGAGTATAATCTGACTTAACAAGCATGGACTTGGCTTAGCAATGGTGAAATCGAATCTCTAGCTTCATCTCCATTTGTGCTATCTCTTTTTATTAGCTGTTGATTCATTCATTTTGTGTTTACTTCATTTCCTTATGCTTTAATTTACAATCTGTCATTTAGTTTAATCAAAACCTAAATCCCCCTTTACCTTATTGTTCAATTTAGTTAGAAATCAGTTTAGTTTTGCATTCTTTGAGTCTAGTATAGTGTTTTAGATTGTGTTTTTAGCGTTTTTGAGTCAAATCCAAGTGATTAACAATCCCTCCTAATCCCCGGTCCAGAACGATCCCTACTTACATACTTACTACAATTGTCAAAAAGAGGGTTTAATTTGTGTGCGTATAATTCTCGCATCATGCTGTTTTGGGTCTTTTGGTTTGTTTTGGTGTTTTAAAGTTTAGTTTTGCATTCTTTGAGTCTAGTATAGTGTTTTATATTGTGTTTTTACGTATTTGAGTCAGTTTTCAAGTGATTTTGCAATCCCTCCTAATCCCCGGCCTAGAACGATCCCTCTGCACTACAATTGATAAAAAGAGGGTTTAATTTGTGTGTGTATAATTCTCACATCAGACCTAATTAACCCGGGGTGTTGAGTTTCATGATTCATCGAAAGACCAACTGAAAATCATCTTGTATGCAAGTGTGACATATGTGGAGAAGAACCTTCTAGCTAGCATTCCATCCATATTTTTATCAAATTCGTATTTACAATCTGTTTTAATTACAATCTGTGCATTTTATTTAATTTCGTCAAAAACTAAATCCCCCTTTACTTTAGTGTCCAATTTAGTTAGAAAGTGTCTTAGTTTGTGTTTCTAAGTGTTTTGATTCAATTTATCACCCAATTTCGTCCAAATTAGTGTAAGTGCTGAAAACTGCCCAGATTGTGTTTTTAAGGCAGGTTTGAGTGTTTTGGTGCTGTTTTGAGTCTTTTGGTTTGTTTTAGTGTTTTAAGTGTTTAGTTCTGTATTCTTTGAGTCTAGTTTAGTGTTTTAACCTCTATTTTACGTTTTTGAGTCAGTTTCCAAGTGATTTAGCAATCCCTCCTAATCCCCAGTTTAGAACGATCCCTACTTATACATATACTACAATTGTCAAAAGAGGGTTTTAATTTGTGTGCTTATATATTTCGCATCAATTAGGACTTGTTTTGGATGGTTTAGGACCTGCCCCAACTTCTTTTCCACTTCTCAAGATGATTGCATTGGCCGTTTCGAACCCTCCCTTTGGGTTTGGAATGGTAGAGCTTGGGAGCTTGCCTTGGTCTCGGAATTGCCCTACAAAATCTGCAATCTGCCCAATTTGTTTCTCCAATTGATCCACCCTTTTTTCTTGATTTTGCATTGCTTTGGCTTGATTCTCTTGCCCCTGAGACAAATTAGTTAGTAACTTAAGAAGTGTATCATTGTCTAGGGATGTACCTGAAGCATTTGGGGCAGATTGTTGTGGAGCATGTGTGGGTGCGTATGGCTTAGTGAAGAAACCCGGGGGTTGTTGTCTAAAGCCTCCTTGTTGTGGTGGTTGTTGGGGCTCCCTCTATTTGAAGTTTGGGTGGTCTCTCCAACCTGGATTATATGTGTTAGAATATGGATCGTTCCTTGGTTGGTTTTGGCCTTGAAATCCAATTGCATTTGCGCTTTCCCATCCACCATTTTCGATTAGTTGTGGGCACTTCTCAGAAGCATGTCCTTGGATAGAACACACTCCGCATACAATTGGTCCTTGCATCCTCATTCCTTCGGCCATCTGAGACACAATGGAAGTAAGATTAGCTAATTGTGAATGAATATCGGGTGTGGAACTTACCTCATTAACTTGCTGCCGTGGGGGTCCTCTTTACCCTACTCCTTCGTATTGTTGAGCGTTCAACGCTCGGTTAGCAATCAAGACCTTGGCAGCCATAGGTGTCTTGTCTACGAATGCTCCACCCGCCGAGGCATCGAGCATTTGACGTTCGATTGGTAGGAGCCCCTCGTAGAAGTATTGTAGAAGTAACTCCTCCTTCATCTAATGCTGTGGACAAAAAGCAACAAGTGATTTAAAACGTTCATAATATGTAGGAAAAGACTCACCTTCTTCTTGCTGAATTCCACTTATCCTTTTACGCAAAAGGATGATTCGAGAAGTTGGGAAAAACTTCTCCAGAAATGCCCTCTTCATACTTTCCCATGATGTGACGGTTCTGGGAGCTAATTCATACAACCAATCTTTGGCTTTGTCCATTAAAGAGAATGGAAAAGCCTTCATCTTCAAAATACTTCCATCGACGTTGACGGGAGTCATGCTTGAACACACCACCTCGAATTCTTTCAGATGCTTGTTCGGATCCTCCATGGACAACCCATGGTATTTCGGAATATGGTGGAGCAAACTTGACTTCAACTCGAACTCTTCGGTCTTACCTTGGGCAGGTGGGGGATATTGGATACACAAAGGTGCGGCATTATCCAATCCCAAAGCAGAAAGCTCCTTGAGTGTCCGGTTGTCCACGGCCATGCCTTGTGGTTCTTCAAAATTCCTTGTTGTAGCCCCTTCTTCCTCTTCTAGAACTTGTTCTTCAAGGTCAGGTTCCGGGCTTGGTGGATTTGATTCGTGTTGCTTCCTCTTTCTTCTCAAAGTCCTCTCGAAATCGTTGTCAAAGTCCAAGATATGCTCACGAATCGATTGAGAACTCCGAGTCATACACTAGTACCTAAAACAAGAAAAACAACACAAGGTCAGAAACTTTAACAAATTAAACTAAACAGAAAGTAACAATCCAAGGGATTAGCAAAGTTGCTAATCCCCGGCAACGGCGCCAAAAATTTGATGCGAAATATATAAGCACACAAATGAAAACCTGATAGGAGCATATTCATGCGACTTAAATGGCTTGTTCTCGTGCATTTACGTTATGTTTCTTTAGTTATTTTAGTCCTTTAAGCTATTTTCGTGTGTTTGTAGGTCCAAAGGGCTAAAGGAGCAAAAAGATGCATTTTGGAGACTTTTGGAGCACTTTTGGGCTAAGGATGGATAGCTTATGCTTGGCGCCAAAATGTTGGACGAAATTGAAGACCAAAGTGTTGGAACTTTGTTCCCTTTAGTTTTAGGACATTTAAACCTTTCCAATTCCCTTATGCCGTGCATCTCCACCTTTCTCCCAAAACCATACACATGCTCCCATTACTTATCATAATCACATATCATATCACTTATCATTCACCACTTATCACTTATCATATCATTCACCACTTATCATTCATCAAACACATGCATTCACATGTTTTCACAATCTGCCATCATTCCAACCAAAACCGTGCACATGCTATCACCATGCATTCACATGCACTTGTTCCTCCATCATTCCATCCTTTAAAACATTGCACATGCACTTTAAACATTCACCCACATGCATTTCCACCCACATGCTATCCCATTTCAGATTGTCATTTCCCCTTTAATCAACACATGCATCCCCTCACCAAGAAATCATTCATTCCACATGCAATCAGAAAATCCACTTCATAACACATGCATCTTGGCAGATTTCACATGCACTCATGCACATTCACCTTAATCATTCACATAGCTTTAATTCACATGCAAACACATTGCATTACCATTCACCACCAGAAAATCACCATCATTGCCGTGAGTTTCATACACTTTCCAGCCATTCCACATGCCATTGTCATTCCACTTCATTTCACCTTGCATTTTCAGATTATTCCTTCATCATTGCACCACACATTCATTGCACATGCTTTCACATTCAACACACATCCAGAAATCCTCTTAAAACCGTGCATTCCCTTTCATTTCTGTCAACACACATGCAATTCCAGATTTCACATGCACACACAAACATTAGCACATGCAACCTAGCTGTCATGTTCCCCCCATTTCACCTATAAATACTCATTCATTCATTCTCATTCATACACAATTCATTTCACAACAGAAATTGGTCCCTTGGGGCCCTGCCCTTCACAAAGTCCATCCATTCCATTCATACACTTCATCCATTGCAGAAATGTAGACCATAAACCCCCCTTTGTGCCGTGACTCTCCCTTACAATCCAAACATCATCCTTCCATTTCCATAATTCCCCAATCCATTCAACACACCAACAACATCCCTTAGACCTTGTGCTACAACGAAGAGGAAGATAAGAGGGCCTAAACGTTCATACAATTCAAGTTTGAATTGTTGGAATGTTTAGGTGTTTCTTTGATTCTACATCAGTTTTGCTTCAAGGGTTCTTTCTTCTTATTAATTCTATGTTCATTCATGTTTTATATTTTTATGTTAAATCCTTTGCAAACATGAATTGTAACTAATCCTCCTCTAGGGATTCGATGTAGCCTTGAAAGTTTGCCATGTAGTTAATTCGGAATTCTCATTTAATCTATCTATTTCTTGCTTCATTCTCCGATTTAATTGTGACTTAGTGTGTTGATTTTAATGCTTGATCATCATTTGAATTAACCACAGGTTGTTTAGCCAAGATTAAAGCACACATCATGCATAATCTTGGTAGATATGTGAATGAATGAAGGGAATGTTTTGCAAACATCCTGCCGAGTGTTCCCTTTGGTTTTGTGAAAGTTTCTTGTGCACTACATAGTCTTGATTAGGAACCAAAGTTGCACATCACAATTAGGCTCATAATTAGAGACATTTGATCAAATCCACACATCATATGGCTGATCATATCTAAGTGAAACAAACCCAAGAAATAAGTAGAGGGATGAGTATAATCTGACTTAACAAGCATGGACTTGGCTTAGCAATGGTGAAATCGAATCTCTAGCTTCATCTTCATTGGTACTATCTTATTTTATTAGTTGTTGATTCATTCATCTTGTGTTTACTTCATTTCCTTATGCTTTAATTTACAATCTGTTTGTTTCCAAGTTTCTGTTTTTATTTCAAGTTTCATTCAAAACCAATCCCCCATTTCTTTTAAAGTGTTAGATTAGTTAGAAATACATTTAGTTTGTGTTTGTAAGTGTTTTGATTCATTTTGTTTCCCAAATTCGTCCAAAGTACTCAAGGTGCTCAAAACTGCCCAGAAAGTGATTTTAAGGCAGTTTTGAGTGTTTTGGTGCTGTTTTGAGTTTTTTTTGGTTTGTTTTAGTGTTTTAAAGTTTAGTTTTGCATTCCTTGAGTCTAGTATAGTGTTTCATATTGTTATTTTACGTTTTTGAGTCAAATCCAAGTGGTTCACAATCCCTCCTAATCCCCGGTCTAGAACGATCCCTACTTATACATATACTACAAGTTGACGAAAAGAGGGTTTAATTTGTGTGCGTATAAATCTCGCATCAAAACCCTCTTTTGACAATTGTAGTATATGTGTAAGTAGGGATCGTTCTAAACCGGGGATTAGGAGGGATTACTAAATCACTTGGAAACTGACTCAAAAACGTAAAACAAAGGTTAAAACACTAAACTAGACTCAAAGAATGCAAAACTACACACTTAAAACGCTAAAACAAACCAAAAGACTCAAAATAGCACCAAAACACTCAAAACTGCCTTAAAAACACTATCTGGGCAGTTTTGAGCACTTACACTAATTTGGACGAATTTGGGTGATAAATTGAATCAAAACACTTAGAAACACAAACTAAGACACTTTCTAACTAAATTGAACACTAAAGTAAAGGAGGATTTAATTTTGACGGAATTAAAACAAAGTGCACAGATTGTAATTAAAATAGATTGTAAAGATGAATTTGATGAAAATATGGATGGAATGCTAGCTAGAAGGTTCTTCTCCACACATGTCACACTTGCATAGAAGATGATTTTCAGTTGGTCTTTCGATGAATCATGAAACTCAACACCCCGGGTTAATTAGGTTCGCTTAAATTAACCTTCAAGTTCTCCTTAAGTTAATGAATTGGATGGGACAGCACATACACAATTCAAAACATTCTCCAAAAGTCCTTTACGTGAAAAGCACAATAAAGATACAATCAAAGATCATTAAGCAACATGAAAACTATAAGTGTTGACGAGGCATTCGTTACTGATGTGATAAAAGATAGCACTCAAATTCAACCCTCTTTTTGACAATTGTAGTATAGATATAAGTAGGGATCGTTCTAGGCCGGGGATTAGGAGGGAGTGCTAATCTAATGAAAATTTACTCAAAGATGTAAAAATATGTTTTAAAACACTTTAAATAGACTCACAAGACTCTTACTAACTTATATGACTCAAAACAAACTTTAAAGACTCAAAACAACCAAAAACAACCAAAAAGACTCAATTTAGACTCTAGGACTTAATTTGGACGAAAATACACTTGGTTTTTACTCTAAAGACTCAAAAAGACTCTTTTGGACAGATTTGGAACAAGTAAGAAAAGGGGTTTTGATTTTGGACGAATTTAAAAGAAAACAAGTAACTTAAAACTTTAAAACAGATTTTGGACGAAAATAAGAAAAACTAATGGATGATGGGATAGCCAAGGGATACTTCTCCACACATGATACTTTCTAACATAAATTGATTTCCAGTTGCTTTTCCGATAAACCATGAACCTCAACACCCCAGATTAACCGTGAATTGCACTAATTAACCCTCAGATTTTCCTCACGTTATTGAATTGGATGATTGCATACGACAACTCAAAGCATTCGCCACAAGTTCCCTACATGAATTGCATAATAGAGATACAAGCAAGAATCATTAAGTTCTTTGAAAACCATAAGCATTGACGAAGCACTCGTTACTATGAATTGCATGAAACTTATGCCAAGAATTTACTTAACATGATTGTGAAAACAACCTTAACTACTTGTGAATATTAGTTTGTGATGATTATGTGAAACACCCTAATATTCTAGCCCCAAATTCAAGCATGCAAATTAAGTAGGCCTCCCTAATAAACATACAAGAATAAGTTATCCGTCAAACGGTTAAGTAAATTGCGTTCACAATTTATGAAATCACAACTGGACTTAATCAACTCATATTATAAATGTAATCATTGTTTCAAAGCATCCCTAGGCTAAAACGAGTTTAGCCTCTCATGTTCATGACAAAACAAAGCAACATAGATTTAAACATTAACAATAAAGGATAGATTACACCTAGAAACGTCCAACACTCCAACTCGAATGCACAAACGCCCAAGGCTTGGTCTTCCTTCTCCTCCTCCTTGCTAAGTCACGGCAAAGGGTCTATGGTGGGTTTGTGGATGATTTTCTGGGTTTTTGGATGGATTTAGGTATGTATGGTGGTGCGGCAAGGGTAGATGGTGGTGTATGGAGGTTGGGATGGAGGTATGGAAGTAGGGGAATGATGGATGGGTGGTTGCAAGGTCACGGCAAAGGGTGGATGAATGAGTGTATGAATGTTGTGTGAAGGGGTGGTGACTAAATGGTGCAGCAAGGGCTGTTTATATAGGCTAGTTTGGCACACTTAGTGAAGGAAAAGGATTGCCTAATCCTATTGAAAAAGGGTTAATTCAAGGCAGAAATCAAGTGGGATTGGGAATAGGAACTTCGGCTAGGAATTAGGGAGTTCTAGAACGCTAGGTGCGGCACACATGTAGGGATAGGATTAGGTGTTCTAGAAACTGTGTTTAAGGCAGATTTCCTAATCCTAAAGGGCCTAGGACATGTGATATAAGAGTAGGAGAGGGATTGTGATTCCTAAACCTACAAGGAATGGTGATTTGCGGCATTGGTATGGATAAGTCTTCTAGAAACTGAAATAGGTGTTTAAATGTGTAATTGATTCTCCCTAAGTAGCTAGGTTTAGGTCCCAATATTATTTGGATAGGATAGAATAGGAAAATGTTAGAGATAGGATAGGATAGGGTTTCTAGGATAGTGATGCGAGATTTATACGCACACAAATTAAACCCTCTTTTCGTCAAATTGTAGTATATGTATAAGTAGGGATCGTTCTAGACCGGGGATTAGGAGGGATTGTTAACCACTTGGATTTGACTCAAAAACGTAAAATAACAATATGAAACACTATACTAGACTCAAAGAATGCAAAACTAAACTTTAAAACACTAAAACAAACGAAAAGACTCAAACATCACCCAAAACACTCAAAACTGCCTTAAAATCACTTTCTGGGCAGTTTTGAGCACTTTGGTGAATTTGGACGAAATTGGGAAATAAATTTAATCAAAACTCTTATAAACACAAACTAAATGTATTTCTAACTAATCTAACACTTTAAAATAAATGGGGGATTGGTTTTGGATGAATTTAAACTAAAACAGAAACTTGGAATTAAAACAGATTCTAAAAACGAAATTAATGAAATAGAATGATGAAAAACTAGTTAGAGGGTTCCTTATCCACACATGAACATAAGCATATAATTTGACTCCCAGTTATGACTTCAACAAACGATGAATGACAATGCTCCAAGTTAATTAGGTCCGCTTAAATTAACTTTCAGATTTCCCTAGATTCATTGGATTGGATGATTGCATACGACAACCCAAAGCATTCCTAATGAAAGTCCCTAACCATGGAATACGCATGATAGAAACATTCAACAAAGATCATTAAGTTCAACGGAAATCATAAACATCGACTAGGCATTCATAACTATGGAATACGCATGTTAATCCAGCCTAGGGTTTACTAAACACAATCGTGACTAGCGATCTTTACTACTCATGAATATAAGTTCATAACGATTAGGTGAAATTCCCTTATATCCTAGCATCAAGTTTAGGCATGCAAATTAAGTGTCGACCCTCAACCCACATACATAAACAAGTTCTTAATCAAAACAGAAAAGTAACCCACATCTAAAGTTCATGAGTTCATAACTGGAGTAAATCAAATCATAACCAACATATGTCCATGGCTTCAAATTCGCCTCTAACTAAAAAGAAATTAGTTCCACATGTTTAACATAATTGAACAACAAGTTAAATTAAACATGAAAACAGAAACAAGAAAAGAAAGAACAAATGGATGGAAAGTTAGCTACGGGGTTCATCTCCACATATGTTATACTTGCATAATAAAACGATTTCCAATTGCATTTCAACAAATCATTAATTCTCAACGCTCCAAGTTAATTAGGTCCGCTTAAATTAACCTTCAAATCTTCCTAACGTTATTGAATTGGATGATTGCATACGACAACCCAAAATATTCCCCACAAGTCCCCTACATGATTGCATAATAGAGATACAAGCAAGAATCATTACGCTCTATGAAAATTATAAGTATTGACGAGGCATTCGTTACTATGATTGCATGAAACTTATGCCAAGAATTCGTTTAACACGATTGTTTATAAGCAACCTCCACTACTTGTGAATATAAGTTCATAACGATTAGGTGAAACTCACTTATATTCTAGCGTCATATTCATGCATGAAAATTAAGCGCGCATTCTCAATAAACATACATAAATAAGTTATCAATCAAACGGTTAAACAAATTGAATCCACAACTTATGAAACGCAATTAGAAGTAATCAAATCAAAATACAAGCATAAACATATATTCAAATCACCCCCTAGCTAAAGGGGATTTAGTTCCTCATGGTACAAAACAAAGAGAATCAAAGAAACACCTAAACATTCCAACAACTCAAACTTGAATTGTATGAATGTTTAGACCCTCTTCTCTTCCATTCCTCATTCGTACAAAACAAAGAGAATTGAATTTAAACATTGAAATCAAAGAAACACCTAAACATTCCAACAACTCAAACTTGAATTGTATGAACGTTTAGGCACTCTTCTCTTCCTCTTCGTTGTAGCACAAGGTCTAGGGATAGTTTGATGGTGTGAATGGTTTGGGGAGTGGTGGAAATGGAAGGATGGTGTTTGGATTGTAAGGGAGAGTCACGGCACAAAGGAGTTTTGATGTCTACATTCTGAAATGTGGAAGGATGGGATGAATTGAGGTGTGAATGAGTGTGTGAATGTTGTGTGAAGTGTGTATGGTTTTTATAGGGAGATGAATGGATGGGAGAGGGAACATGACAGCTAGGTTAAGTGAATGCATGTGCAAAACAGCTAGGATGGCTGAAATTGTAAGGGGAATGCATGTGCAATGTTGGAAATCTGATGGGAGAAAGGTGGATGCATGTGTTGGCTGATTTAAAGAATGTGAGGGAATGATGAAAGGGGAAACATGACAGCTAGGATGAATGCATGTGGAGTGCATGTGCAATGTTTTAAAGGATGGAATGCAATGATGGAGGAACAAGTGCATGTGGCTGAAATGTGGAAGGTGTGTGGCTACTTCAAGTAGGAATCCTTGTGACATCAACTCTTCAATTTCGTCCATTCCTTTTGCTCCAAGTATAAGTTATCCCTTCCAAGTCCAATTTTGCTCCAAAATGCTCCAAAATGCATCTTTTTGCTTCCTTAGCCACATGAACCTAAAAACACACGAAAATGGCTTAAACGCCAAAAACAACTATGAATTAACAATATAAATGCACGAAAACAAGCTAAGTAAGTCGCCTAAATATGCTCCTACCAGATAGGATAAGATAAGGTTGGATAAGGTTGGATAAGGTTCCTTGTTTCTTGCTTCTTCCTTATCTTCATTTTATTAGGACTTCTTCCACCATATTTGTAGCCTTTCCTAGCTCTTCTAGTCTTCAATTTCGTCCATCCTCTTTGCTCCATTGTTAAGCTATCCAATCCATGCCCAAAAATGCTCCAAATAGCCTCAAAATGCACTTTCTTGCTCATTTTGCCATTAGGACCTAAAAACACACGAAAATAGCTTAAACGACTAAAACAACTATGAATTAACAACATAAATGCACGAAAACAAGCTAAGTAAGTTGCCTAAATATGCTCCTATCAGTTACTATGATGAGCATGAAACTAGTGCCAAGAATTCGTTTAACGCGATCGTTTATAAGCGACCTCCACTACTTGTGAATAAAAGATTGTAACTATTAGTTGAAACTCACTTATATTCTAGCATCATATTCATGCATGAAAACTAAGCGTGCACTCTCAATAAACATACACAAATAAGTTATCAATCAAGCAGTTAAACGAATTGAATCCACAACTCATGAAATTCCAACCAAAGGTGATCAATTTATATTGCAAGCATAAACATGGTTTTGAATCACCCCCTAGCTAACTAGGGATTTAGCCTCTCATGTTCACAGAAAGAGAAACAAAATTGAAATTACACATAAAGAGCAAAAGATTGATTACACCTAAAACGCCCAACGAATCCACTTTGAATTTCTGCACGTTTCAAGCTCCTCTTTCTTCTTCTTCTTACTGTGGCAGAGAAGGTTTTATGGATTTTTGGATGTTTTTCTGGTTTGTCGATGGGTTTATGGGGATATGGTGGTGCAGCAAGGGGTGTGAGTGGTGAAATTTGAATCACCCCCTAGCTAACTAGGGATTTAGCCTCTCATGTTCACAGAAAGAGAAACAAAATTGAAATTACACATAAAGAGCAAAAGATTGATTACACCTAAAACGCCCAACGAATCCACTTTGGCACGTTTCAAGC